>CM063603.1:19676992-19907908 GCA_032356905.1 Salix exigua | reverse complement strand
ACTATCTGAAAATATGGCTGAGATTAATGTTTTTAATTTTTTAAAAATAAATTTTGATATTAATATTTGAAAATATTTAAAAACATTTAAAATAAAAATTTAAAATAAAAATTTCATTTAAAAAAAACACTTTAAAATGCAATGCCAAATAACCAACCACACTTTTGGTTCAAGAAAACAAGGGTTTGAGGCTTCTTCTTCATTCTTGCTGAACGCTACTTTTCTTCCTTTTAAGCACCCTTTTGGCAACGTGGTGTGTTCCACGTTTGCCAAATGGCTTCTCAATTTATGGGTGTTTTGGTGTTTGGTAAAAAAAAATAAGCAGATACATTTTGGTAAACCCCACCTTAACACATCAGCAAAATCACATCTCATGAAAAGAAGGATTTTGGTGCTTTTACAGTCGTGATTCGTTTTTTTTTTTGCATGCGTTTGAGAGAGGGGAGGGGTCACAAAGCAGTTTATTTTTTCTTCTCCATTGTGCCCTCAAACGGTTACCTGCAAGATTCATCCCTCCTTAAAATTATGCTCAGAAATCTTTCCCGTTATTATTGACTTGAGGCTTTTCTCCAGTCTGTACCATCTTTCATCATCGTAGCAAACTACATAGAAGCATATGGGTTTCGGAAAATGGGAAGCATATGGGGTTCAGTCAAGATGAGCAACAATGGAAGAAAGTGAAGAGGAGGATGAGGAGATGACGAGGAAAAGAGTAAGATGAGGACATGATAAGGAGATACGAAGAGAGTAGAATGTCTATGTGTGGGCGGTGTAAGGCAGAGGGAGGAGGGTAGGAAGTAGGGTTTTGGGATGGGTTTTATAATAACAATAATAATATAATTAATTAATTCATAACAATATAATAATTATTATTATTAATTAATTTAATTATTATTATTATTAATAATAATAGTTAGCATAAAAAATAATTTTATAAAAATTCACAAGTAATTTTGGTAACCCTAAAAAATTATATATATATATATATATATATATATATATATATATACCTTTTAAATTAATTTCACAAGTTAAAAGCAATATGAAAAGTTTGGTAACCAAACACCCAAAATTGTTTTTTTTTCAACCTCCAACTCAATCACAGTTTTAACCAAACACTTCGCAGCTTATTTTGAACCACAATAAAAACATTTTTTTTTAAACTGTTTTTTTTTAACCTCAATGGCAAAAACAAAAATCATGCCAAACACACCCTAAATATGACCATGAAAGAGAATAGGAACATATATAGTCACGCTAAGGATTTATACTTCTCAACCAACCCATTCTCTCAGTTCTTGCAAATTTTCAAATAGTTGAATTATTGTTCAGTCACTGATTAAATATAATCTGATCACAAGTAAATACTTCGATGCTAAGATAGTTTACCATTAAAGAAGCAGCACATAGGAGGAACCGAATTTTTTATACTAGAAATTTCTAGCTAAATTTTGTTCAATGGTTCGATCCGTTTATGAAGTGAATCGTCAGAGATCATATATATCTCTTAATAATCACAATGAAGATAGGGCGTTAAAATTAGAAGAAGAAAGAATAATTACACTATACGGTAGTTGTAGCAGCGGCCGCAGTTGTAGCGGCGGCACTACTATCACCACCACCACTTTCTTCTCCACCGCCACTATTAGAGCCAGCAGCAGCTGCCTCCACCGACACACTCGCTGCGGCAACAGTAAAATTAGGCCTTTTTCGCTTCTTCTTCTCATAAGGAATCCCTCTGGCTTTAGCCTGGCCTTCTCGAACTTCCCTCAAATAAATCCTAACAGCTCTAGCCCCAAAAGGATTTGATTCTGGCAATCCACCGTTTTCATCATAAGCAGCTCTAAGCCGTCCGATCAGCGCATCAAGACTACCCCAAGCCTGCTTAAATTGACAAGAACAAGGTGCTGGCGGGTTCGAGTGCCCAAAATAAGGACAGCTCGTTATGTGGACTTTAGTCTTACCAAATTGATCCAAGTATTTCAAGAACTCAATCACATGTGCACCACTGCAACGCGCTAGGGTTAAAGGTGGCTTGTGGCTCTTTAAGTACTGTAAGAAAGTGTTCCAGTCTCTCCTCTTCTGTGACTCGTATCTACTTGGTGGTGCTGGCGGTGATGACCCCTCTGGTTTCTGTCGTGGCTGAGATGCTGTAGACGATCCTGCTGCTGCTGCTGATGGACCCGGTTCTCCACTACTCGGGTCGGGTGCAGCGGTTCCACCAGATGTCGAGTCCATGAGAGTGGTGATTGGTAGTATTTTTGCCAATTATTTGACCACCGAGTAATCAGAAGGGTTTCTTATCTTGAAAATTCCTCCGGGAACGGTTTTTTATTGGGCTGATAAGAGTGCAGTAGCGATAGCAGAACTGGTTGGTGTTACGTTTCTTGTCAAAAACAGAGGGGGCGTCGCTGAGTTATTGTTTTTGTATGAGGTAGTGAATATCTTTTCACGGGAAATAGATTGCGTGCTGAGTTTCTTTATTCGTGAGAATGAGAGGGTTTTCAGGAAGATGATGAGAGAGAGTTTGTGTTTTTGTTTGATGATGGGACGTAAAAAAGAGATGAACGAATGACCAGGACTCTTCTTACTCCGGGAGAGGGAGAGAGAGAGTAGAGAGGGAGAATAAAAATAAAAATAAGTTTACAAAAAAAAAGGGAGAGAATAAATAAGCGTAGAGAGTTATGGAGTTATGGCGGTGGTCTTTTGAGGATTTTATTCATAATTTCACATGGCGGCCCCCACAGACAAGACATGTTTACGATTCACCACGGCGGCCCCTCCACCCTCCTTCGTTTCTTTTATCAGGTGCGTGGAGCATACATTTATACCGACGGACCCACGAAGCAATGTGATTGTAGGGAAAGAGAGAGCGTGGTGGCCACGGTATTTGGAAGAAGCGTTGGTTTGGTGGTTGTAAGGTAGTGGTGGATCGGACGGGGCGATTATTGAGGTCAAACGAATATTTCTGAGGGCCAAGACAGTGTTATTGCACCACTGGTAATGGTGGGCATGTAGACGACTACTGCATTGGATTTTGTTTTCTCCACCTCGAAATGGGAATTTTGCTTTGATGCCCAGAAATTCTTTTCATTGATTTACCTTTTCGACCTACTGATTATTATAAAATTGATTGTTAATGACCCTCCTTATTTCTAGACAATAAAAAATATTTTAAAAAACAATTATTAACACAAAAGCAAAGTTGTGGGCAAGAACCTGTAGATCTGGGCGATGCAATGAAAGTACTTTCAGTTATACATGTAATTTCATGTGTTAAATCTGTAACTGTCAAGTTCAGAGCTTGTTTATTGATTTTCTTGCCTCTTGATTCTCCTCGACATGATTGCGCAGGTTGTTTCATGACGTCCGAGTGAGCTTTTTTGCGTAAGTTTCTTTTTGTTTGTGTTTGTCTACGTTTCAAAATCATTTTAGAATTATTACTCTTCTTGAATTGAAGTTTTCAGGTTAATCTCCCTTGTCGCCTGCCTTACATATCAAGGATATATTCTTTTCCAAAAGCTGAGGTAAATCAATTACGGTTTTTTCTCTTTGCCGGAAGGGAAATGCTCAAATTCAAGATTTCTCAAGGATCAGCCATTGATTTACAAGGCTCCCGAGCTATACAAATCAATTGTTGAATGCCATGCATGCATATCGTGTTTCGAGGGATCATTACAAGTTCATAACTCTGAAAAATAACGCCTTTCCATTTCAGAAATTCTTTCCTTTCTCTTTCCGTTTCTTTTTTTCTAACAAAAAAATGTTTAAGAATCCCATTGACCGATGATAGCAACGACGTCTTGTTGATCATGCAGATAGACAAATACTAGGTTTCTGTCCCACGAAATCGATTAAATGAAGACACGAGCTAGATGGGAAGGGCCTGTGGCGTCCCATATCCGGGATTTCTTGCTTTAATTTGTTTAATATTTGTAGCTTATGCCATGGACCTGACAGACAAGATCTCTTGAGATGACCAGGTGTTTCTAGAACCCAGCGGGATTTATGTATTCTGTCCTAACAATCTCTTCCACGGCCACTCATTCCAAATATAGAAAAGCTCTAACATTCAAGCTCCAACCTGCAATCTACAGGGTCTTGATTGATAAAAAATATTTCACATTTCTCATTCGGTGAAGCTAGCTGGCGAAAGGGAGCCAGTTGTATATATTTTTGCAAAAAACATCCTTTGACCAGCATCCTGTTGTTTTGCTACAAGTTCTGTGTCTGAGCTCTGTGGATTCGGAAACTGTATAGGCAGAGCGGGGGGTCCAAAAATATGAGAATTTATAGCCTTAATTAAAGCAACTTACACATATTTGTCCCTGGCTCGGGCACCAGTTTTCCAGCTTCAATTGCTTGGCCGGGAAAATGAAAGTCAAAGTGTTGGTTTCTTAAAAAATATAGTTTTTTTTCTCACCATTTATATTTGAAAGGAAAATAAATTCTTTAGGAATAATATAAATTGTATTGAATTGGGAGAAGTAAATGTTTTACTTATTATTCAAGAAATTTGAGGTTATTCTATTTCACTGGCCGGGTTGTATTTAATTGATTTATTTTTTAGTTGGCCCCACTTTGTTGATTTTGAATTTTTTTGTAGGAATAATATTTTTGAAAGGGAAAAATCATTTTGATATTTTGTTTATTTAAACATGTAAAAAAAATATTTAAGAGCCAAAATGTTGTTGTTGTTGTTGTTGTGCTTTCCATTTAATAGACTTGAAAAAAAAAATACGCCTGCCTCCTATAATTTGATGTCTAAATAGGAAAAACTATGTTTTGTCTTTATAGTATGAAAAACTATGCTTTAACTTCTGATGAACAACACTTTATATCATCTTAAAGTGTTATTTAGGTTTCAAATTACAGAGGCAAAGTGTAGTTTTTTAAACCAGGAAAATAAAGTTTTATTCTGGTATCAAACTAATTAAAGGGTGCAAAACCTAATTTTTCAAAATATAAAGACAAAATGTAATTCTCACCAAACCATAGAATATTAAGGGTTTGTTTGACACTGCATTTCAAAAATACTTTTGAAAAAAAATATTTTATTTTATTTTTATGTTTTTAAATTTTTTTCATGTGCTGTCAAAAATAATTTTTATTTTTTTAAAATAATATTATTTTAATATATTTTTAAATAAAAAAATATTTTAAAAAATAACCGAAATGCAAACAAACTCAAGTCTGGAAAGACGACCAAACTCGTTAATTTATTTACTTTTTGGTCCTAGACGAATGGCCTAATTAAACTTAAAATAAAGAGACGATAACAAAGAAAATAATGAATGTGTGGGAAGTATATATGATCATTATAGCTAAGCTACAGAGTTGATCATTTTACATCAAGGACATAGGAGGGAGAGGGGGAGAGAGAGAGAGAGAGAGGAGGAAGATCACCCAAAACCAGAAGGGGAGAAAATTTCTACACCCATCGCGTGGCTGAAAACCATCCATGCACAACGCCAGATCAAAGCATCCCACATATACGACGTCATTTCACGATATTAATGGGAGCTAATTTGACTGAAGAGTACTGCTTAGGATTCTGAACCATGCTAGCTTCACAGGTTGAGCGTATTGGTTATTATAATATATATGATTATGAGATATGAATCCATTTCCAACCAGCTCGATTCACAGGTGGATGAGTGCATGATTCCCGTGATACCTTGTCGAGAATAAAATCGCTCATAATTCCCTGCATGCTCTCCGTGATTATATTCCCATTTTGTAGTTTTACTATCTATGTGTTAGTGATCTTTTGTTTTTGTGTGTTCATGTGGTTAGGATGTAACCATAATTCAAGTTGATAACAATTTTATTACATTAAAAAAATAGCTATAAAAACACTCCATTAATTGAAGATAAAAGATAGTTTGTGCCCATATTTGTGGTTCTTCATTTAAATATGATAACTTTAAATTTAAATAGGAGTAAATCAAGGCTACGACTATTCTAACTCCACCCTCATTAAAAAATCCTTGCCCTCAAGGTCATGATAGGTTCTTTTAGCTAGCATGTTTTGAAGTTGTTGCACCGATTCTTCTAAAATTCTTTGTCGAGTTCTTCGGTGCAGTTGATGATGCTCCTGTTATTGCTCCTGCTATTGGGTAATTTTTTTCTTCTGCCATGAATTTACTGCTGCGATATCAATTATAATAAACCTGGTAATTCAGGTTGATAACAATAACTTGTGAAAATGAAAATAGATGGCGACAGGTTACACGTTATACTCTGGAAAACTGAGCCAGGCGCAACCTCGAAGTCGAAGTTACTGGGTAATAAGATGCCTTCTGTTTTAAATGCTCGAACATTAACTTTGTGGGCTGCTAGAATCTCTGTCCACCATTGCAGAGTTAAGATAAATGGGGTATTTGTCATTACTTTCGGGGAATTAATCCCCTTCTCTTTATTGGCTGGTAGTGGTGACACAGTGCTGGCAGTGGGATTCCAAATGTCAGTGGACACCATAAATTAATGTGAGACTGAGAGAGGAATGGGTTACTTGTGAATCTGATTTAATTCCCTCGACAAAAAATTTTGAGTGACGCAAGAGGGAATACGAGGACGGATCCTGTTCTTTAGCAAAACAATTTGGTAATCTTCTGGTAATTGATTTTGAATTACCATTAGCTTACACACTGTGATGTTACCATCGACAATTTGCTTGGTTAGGATTAATTACAAGTAGAAGCTAGAACCCTTAGGAAGGATGAACTAGTCTCGATCCAAATAAAATCCACAAATAATATCACTTCGAGGATGAAAATGTTTGGCAGAAAAATCCTGTGATCCACCAAGCGGAAACTAGTTCAGAACTTGAGACATTCCGGCATGGTTAGAAAATACACACCATATCATATATAGGTACTTCCATAGCTATACCGTAATATATAACTTGGCCATAGTAACATCACACATTCAGAATCCCGGAGGTAAGATTTGGCAGAACCAAAAAGTATTGGCACCTTCATGAGGAGTTTAGAAGGAAAGATGAACATTACCTTGAAGAATGAATCCTTTGTATGTAATTGAAGTATTCCTCGGTCACTTTTCAAGGTCTATTAGCTCTTTTCTTGAAGCGAGGGCTGCTGACCTGATACCAGAAGGAAAGGGAATCATGTCTAATACAGATGAGAAAATCTGAGAAAGGAACAGGAAATATGAGCTCAGAATTGATCATGCACAGAACTAACAACAAATAAACATGACTAGCAGATGAACCCGGAGATGATAGATCAGTGAGAATACTGCAAGGTTATGGAAAAAGCTCCATAAAATGGCAACTTTAAAGTTCTGCAGAAGATGAGGGAGCTACATATACAAATCCCTACAGCACAATATTAGGGTTTAAATTGTTTGGTTTAACCGGGGAAAAAGAGAATTAAATGGGGTAGTATTTATATTTCACATAAAATTATAAATAAAATTGGATATAAAATCATGATTTTATGGTAAAATGAACTTCAAAAAGATGCGTTGCAAAGTCCAGTGTAGAGTAGTAGGCCTTCGCCGTCAGAAAAATATACACAATATCATTCAGAAGGACAGGAATCCACAATAGACCATGATTGCCGAGCAAAAAGGGAGCTCAAACGGGAACAAATTCGGGTGTGAATAGGTATTGAAGCAGAGATTCTGATCCACAAATCAATTTCCTCTCTCAAGGTACATGGATAGAAATTAGATCTTTTGCTTTAGCAACTTAAAGGAGAGAAATTAAACTTCAAGAATGTGCGAAAAAGAACACGGCAGTCATATATAAAACATGAATTGTCTGACTATTATACGAGAAAAGTAAAAAAAAAAAGAATAATTTCCGAGGTTGGAGAACAGTGATGTTAAGAGGATGTCCTATGCAGATCATTATAAAGCATCAGATCAAACGGAGACTTGCAAATTTGGAGACGAATAACTCATATAACCCTTCCATATGCATGGGGTTTACGGGAACCTGGCTACCAATATGATCGGCCTCAGATCTTCCAGTAAATTAAAACAATTCCCGTATTTTGAATTCCAATATAGGCCTTCCTAGAAGGATCATGAACTGGAACAAGAGCTGGTTACAAGCTGCATTTTCCCCATTAGAACCCAATTCAATGTTTTTATGTACGTTTTTTAAAAGGTTTTTACTTGAAAAATAAAAAAATAAGCCCCATCATTGCGCAGTCCAAGAATTTAGCATGAACGTGGTTTCTCTTTTATGTTATTGCCTTTATCCATAAACCTGGAACTAGAAGGACATGTACAAGAGCACTTTCCTAGTTCAAACAACGGATATTTTCTTCATGGACATGGCCAGGCAGAGAAGGGCCTAAGTCTGTTCGAGTGATCATCTTCGCTGAATGGGACCTGGGGGCTATTTAAAACGGGACCAAGGGGCCCAACCGCAAGGACAAGCTTCGTGAGGTAGTAACGAATATATATTATAATAAAACATTCCGTACATATTTTATATTTCGGGTAGATAATCATCACGATTAATCGCCTGTTTTTCAAAAGAATTTCTTTTTAAAAAAAGATTTTTTTATTATGTTTTCATCATTTTTTAAATTATTTTTGATATATTAATACTAGAAACAATTTTACAAAATAAATAAAAAATACTATTATATTACTTTTAAAGAAACACTCCCTCCACGTTTCCCATTAGCAAATAAAAGATCCACAGGAAAGCAGGCATGTGGGCCCGCCACGCAGTGTAAAGGAGTCACTGACGTCATTTTTCATTAGTATCGTAGCCGGTACGGTTCCCAGTTTTGCCAAGATAAACGGCCCATGCATCACCGTTCACGTGATTTTTGCTTTGTAGGGTCACTTTGCTGATCGTTGGATCAACATTGGACCCTACTCTTGTCTTATCATCAAATGCTCACTACGTTACGGATGGTATGCTTGCAAAATGGTATATTTTTATTATTTTTTTATAAAACCCAGTTACTATTTTATGGAACAACACTGATGGTCTAGATCACATCACCATCTTAGATGAAATCAAATCAAAGCATCACATCATACATACATACATCATGTGCAAAATAATACTTATGGTTTTGTCGTTTACTGGTGTCATGCTTTTCTGAGTTTTGATGGCAATTGCATGATAACTTCCTGTTTTTTACTGCATGGTGTAACACCTCTCTTGTTAATTGACTGGCAGTTTTTCCCTATATAAGGCTAAATTAATTTACTAGGGAATAATGAAATTGAAAAAAAGGGACCTGATTGAAAAATACAAAGAGAATCTAGGTGAAATGTTCCGAATTATAAATATTAGACCCTTTAATTTTTTAATTATAAAAATTGGGATCTTGATTATGAAACATAAAATCCATTTTTCATTGGCTGCTGGTACAAAAGTTTAAAACACTCAAAGGAACCAAACACGTTGTTTTACAGATGGGGTACAATTAATTACATCAGAGCCTCGATTCAATTATTTATTCCTTAAAAATGCTATCTCCATGGTTTAAATAGTTTTTTTTTCTATTCTCCGATGCAATAATGAACTTTTAATTTATTGAAGCTATACTTAATTGATTATAGCTATTGTAATAACAAAATGATTGCTACATTATAAGATAAAAAAAAAAAGTTTGAGAGGGGTTGGCTTCATGTGATCTTATATTTGAGTTATTTGATTATTGATATAATAATTATTGAAAATATATATAATTATTATTTCAGAATCCATAAAATTAATTAAATTACACAAAACATTATTTTTTTCTAAAAATAATCACTTTTTTAATATGAAAAAAAGGTCTTTCGGTGGAGTTCTTCGTCAGAGTCAAAATTAATTAAAACATTATTTTGTTTTTCTATATTGAAGCCTCTGTGCTTGTCAAAAAAGGAAAAGAAAGAAAGAGCGGCTAGAAAGCCCATGCTTATTACACGGACATACAGAGACTGTTCTTCCCATTATTTATCGCACTTCACCCTCTAAAACAAACCGCCCCACCAGCCATCAGTCCTCCCCATTTCCCTGCAGCCAGTACCCGTTCAATGACCGAACTTGGAATCTGAATCCAAACACAAAGCAGCCCTTCATTTTTCTACCTCTAACCTTAACTAATCACTTTGGTCTTGTCTCAGGATCGACCAGCCAGAACCCATGGCAGCAGCACTAGAGTGCTGGTCGAGCAGAGCAAGCACGGACGAGGACATGGTAGAACAAGTCTTAATGAGAACACAAGACAGATCAGAAACCTCATCATCTTCAATCTCCACAACAACAACATCCTTACAACCATCTGATCAAATCTCAAATCTTTCACTAAAAGACACTATTTCCTCGTCATCTGCAATGCAAAAAAGGCTTCAAAGATTGAGTCGAAATGTGTCTGAAGCCCTTACTTCACTTAAAAACTCATTGAATCTTGATTCACCACGTGACTCACTAGTACAGCTAACGAATTCCCAACAGGGTAATGGCTATGGTAATAAGAGTGAGAGATGTAGAAAGGTTGCGTGGGCGAGTGTTGTGAGGAACCTCACTCAGCTGTATCCGGGGAGCCAGTTGCCCGAGAAACTTGTGTCCAATATCAGGAAGCACTATGATTCTTTGCCACTCAGGTTTGGTTTTAATTAGAGATCCAATCTTGCTTTACTTTATAATTTTGCACTGGGTTTTGTTTGATTGCCACGAAAATGGAGGAAAATTAGACAAAGACACTTTTTTATCGGGAGTAACACTGCCACTCTATTTTGCAAAGAATGCGCACCATTTTGATTTTTTATTTTTTCTCGGGGGGGTCTACCAATAGAAAGATAACATTAGTGCTAGAATTTGAGATTTAATCCAATAGACTGGAAAAAGCTTTTACAGGAATTTAACTTTTGCCTACAAAGTTTCTTCGGGGTTGTTCTTGCGTTATATGCATAAATGTTGCCGTTTCTTCTTTTTTGGTAAATTTGGGTATTTTTGACAGCTATGCTCAGGCAGGGTTTGATATGAAAGAAGTGTTTTTGCACATTAAGTTGATAGAGCAGGCATCAGTTGACGAGCAACCAGCAGTAATGATACAAGAAGTGTCTGATGATGAGGTGCAGGGTTGTGTATACAAACTCACATTTGCTTGCAACTCGTCCATTTCGTGGCCCGCAATGTCTGGTGCATTGGATAGCGCTTCCATTCGTTGCAAGAAGATTCAGATCTTTGAAAAGAAAGGGTTTACTCTTGGGGTTGTTCTTCTTTTAGTCCAAGCTGGACAAGAGAAATCATTTAAAGCTCGGATAGAAAGTGCTCTAAAATCTTCTGTGAAGAAATCCAAATCCACCACTGTGAAGCTTCCCTTTGGGCTTTGTGGGTGTCAAGAAGAGAACACTAAAGGAAACTTCGGTGAAATTGAAGAGGATTCCTGTGAACAGAATAGGAATGCCATCGAGAATTCAATTGTGAATATTCAGCTTGAGATGCCTTTACCCACTTCGTCGATTGTTGTATCGGTCGATGAGTGGCAAACAATTAATTCTGGCAGGGATGAGATGGGAAAATGGCTTTTGAACTCTGATAATCTTGAGTTCATTGATCAGATTGGACCGAATTCCTTTAAGGGAGTTCATAAGGGAAAAAGGGTGGGAATTGAGAAGCTTAAAGGGTGTGATAAAGGGAATTCTTATGAGTTTGAGCTCCGTAAAGACCTTTTGGAACTGATGACTTGCGGGCATAAGAACATTCTTCAATTTTATGGAATTTGCGTTGATGAAAATCATGGGTTGTGTGTGGTGACCAGATTGATGGAAGGTGGATCTGTTAATGAGCTAATGTTAAAGAATAAAAAGCTTCAAACCAAGGAAATAGTAAGAATTGCTACAGATGTAGCAGAAGGGATGAAGTTTATGAATGATCATGGTGTTGCATATAGAGACCTTAACACGCAACGGATTCTGCTGGACCGGCACGGGAATGCTTGCTTAGGGGACATGGGCATAGTTACTGCTTGCAAGAGCATGGGTGAGGCGATGGAATATGAAACAGATGGTTACCGTTGGCTAGCTCCAGAGGTTTGTTCCCTATCCTTCACAAGTTTCAAAATTCATGTCTTTGAAAGAAGTCAATTCTGATCACAAATATCCTTTGGATAAGCACCTGTCACGGCCATGAACCTAGATATGATCAAAGTGTGTTTTGCATAATGGACAATGAAACCAGTCGATTAGATGCATTTGAAATGTTGATTTGATTATCATATTTTTTTTGGTTATCAATAGCAATTCCATGCCATGCATCAATGCCCTGTAGGACATCTACTTATCGTGTTGTTTTGATATTGGGATTGTTAAGGAATCGTATCAGGTAAAATCTTAAGTTATTAGATGAGTTTCCGGAATATGATTTATATTATTATCTGACACACACCCTCAAGAAAAAGTCATTTGGACCTGAAACTTGCACATGCATGTACTACTTGTGTTTGATTTTTTTTATCAAATAGAATGGGAGTAATGAAATCCGAACTCGTAACCTCCAGGTCAATAAAGCTCCGATACCATGTTAAGAAACCATCACATTTAAAACCAAGTTTAAGTTATTTATATTACTCTTTAACAGGGATAGTTTAAGGGATCAGTGGTGTATTTTGAGCTAGTTTGCGTATAGGTGCTGCACCATCTATCGTGTAGCTGGGTTCGAAGTTAATTATTTGGCTACGAATGCATTTCAGCACTGTTAACTGTCACCGTGAAGTATTTCTGTGATTTTATCTTTGATTGCCTACCTGTTACAAGCTACTGTAAATTTAATTGCCTGTCTTTAGTAGGAGAATCTTTTTGTGATAAATTATGTTACCCCTGTGCTCAAGGAGATTGCTTGGAATCAATTTATGAAGGTGCTATCTGGTATGCTGAAAGAGACTTTATACCACTCATCCCAACATGATTGTTTGAGCATGCGCAACATGTCTTCATGATTGTTCTTGCTTTACATCTCAACATAACATTTACCTTTGCATAAACACACTTATCTTCTCCATTAGACAAATCATCCCAGCCACTACCATATCGTTTTGGTGCCACTTTTAGCAAAATGGTTTATTTAGTGGAGCCCGCTGATTAGATCCTTTGAGCTTGTGGCATGATTAGCGGTCCTTTTTAATACCTAATTTTGTAAGCCAATACGTGGGCACAAACTTCTTTCAATCCCATTTACCTATAGGAGCAAAACACATATGATTATAATATTATACTCGATGTAATTCTTGAAAGGAGATTCAACTAGGTAAGTTGCAGCTATCCAATACAAGTGCTATGGCCATTATGATACATAGGTTTCCCTCCCTAAACAGGAACAAATGAATTGATGATCCACCATTTTTCTGGTTGAAAACAGATAATTGCAGGTGATCCAGAGAATATTACCGAGACATGGATGAGTAATGCATATAGTTTCGGGATGGTGGTTTGGGAGATGGTGACTGGCGAGGCTGCTTATGCTGCACTTTCACCTGTGCAGGCAGCAGTTGGTATAGCAGCTTGTGGCCTACGACCTGAGATCCCTAAGGACTGCCCTCAAATCCTGAAATCTCTTATGACCAAGTGCTGGAACAATTCCCCATCAAAGCGCCCTAAGTTCTCTGAAATTATCTCAATTTTGCTACGGCCTAGCAACAATGTCAATAGGTAAAAGCTCTTAAGTTGATATAGCAGAAACTAAGGTATAGTATTTCTTCTTGTACCTCGTGCAATCAATCTCGCAAATCAGGGAAAAGAAAAGATGAAAAACATGCCTTGATTGGCCGATTACATCTTTTAGATTGTCTGCCATGGTATAAATTTACTCCATATGTCATCATGGTTGCAGCGCGAGTGATGGAAAATATCAAATAACTTTCTCTGTGTGTCGCCATGAATAACTTGGAGAAAAGATGGAAGAAAACAAAGGGAAACCAGGATCATATGTGTGGGCGTACAAATTTGAGTGATACAGGGCATTTTGTGTATCCCATGCTCTGTTTTTTGGTGGCCTAAAAGAGGCCTCTCATGCTTTTGTGTCTCGTGGAAAATGAGGGTTGTAAAACATCCCTTCTTTTCAGGATCTAATTGCAAAGTTTAACTTCTGAACATATAACCAGTCCCAAGGGGCCACGTATGGCTTGACCATGTGAATAGATAAACAAACTAAGACCACGCAGTGCTGTTTTCATTTTATTTTTCATTTTGATCCCTTTTCTCTACTTGTGACCTTTAGTTGCAAAATCAACATCTAATTGCTTTAAATTTATGGGCTTGGGACAAATTTGAAAGATAATGGATTAACTTAGAAAAGGAGTTAAAATTGGATAGTGTGTTTACAGTTGTAAGAAAATACATTTTAATATCTTATTTTATAAAATTGGACCTTTTTGGTCCATTAAGTTTTTTAAATTTAATTTTGATACACATCCTCATTTCTGTTACAAGTCACTATTTTTTTGAGAGAGATTTTCCTCGGAATTCGGCATAGGGAGTTCCATGCTCTAACCATAAGATTGGTTGATGGTGGTGTCTTCAGGTTACATTTAATGAAGGGAGTTGAATGATATTTATTTCAAACCTTGATATTATATTAGTGGATCGAGGTCGAGAAAGAAAAACCTAACCCAATTGTTATAAAGACAAAAATGCTTTTAGCCTAATTTTTCGTCCACCACTGTGATGGTCAAATTCTAGGTAAACAAGCGAGTTGAAATTCAAATAAATGGATGATAACTTGTTCAATTCTTGGAAAAAAAAAAAAAAGGCTAGACATGCTCAAGTGTTAGGCTTGTGCACTTCGGCTCTTTGGGGAGATTTTTTCTATTGCATTTCTCTTTGATCTTTATTTAGATGCAACATAAATTTGTAAAAAAAAATGTTAGTGTTGGTCAAATCCTCGGCGAGAATCGTTGATTTGATGGGTAACGACACGACATCTAGGTGTGTGCGTGTATTCCCTCTTAAATTATTTATTTATTTGTAATTTAGCCTTTTTTGTCATTAATATTTTTTATTGAACTTCAAATAAAAAATATATTTTCATAATTTTTTATCTCTTATTTTTTAAAAACTATGCCTAATCCAAATTTCATTTGTTGTTTAAAGTTGATTATGGGATGCCATATTTTAAAAGCTTGAACTTTATAGCTCTTTTATTTGATTCTAGATTTATTATGATTTTTGGACAATTAAGATCCAATGAAGATTTAATGGCGAAGAGAATAAGGAATGAAATCATCTAGTCAGATCAACTCAATAGGATTATGTCTATTATTGGGGCTGTAAATTTCATGTAATATTATGATTTATGAACAATTAAGATCCAAAGAAGGTCTATTCTCGTAGAATGATAAATACTTTTTTTTAATCAGACCATCATTTATGTGAGAAGATCAATTTTTAATTTGCTCGTTTCTTCGAACAAGTTTCACCAACTTTTATTTATTTATATATTTATTTATTAATGCTTATGATGGTCAATTATTTTATTAGAATTCAATGATCTAGTTTTTAATCATCATTTCAAAAATTTCTGCCGCTGGAGCCCGACGTCAGGACCCAACGAACAAGGCTGGGCCGAAAGCAGTTTTATTTCTTCTTTAGTTTTTGCTTTTATTACGAGAATCCGCAAGGCTTTCAACATTTTTAACCCAATTTATGTATGTGATCTAATATTTCAGGCTCCCTCGTCCTGCACCAGAGAAAAAGGACGTCCATGGATAAGCATATTCAATAATGAATATTAAAAGCTGTTCGAATTTTGAAACTTTGAAGCAAAGTTATCAATATGCTGATTGTTGTTCGGTTTTCGATTGGAACGAAGCGCTTCTGCTTTGAGCGTTCCGGCGTTCCGTTTCGGTATCGTACTGTTCAAATATATATATATATATATATATATATATATATATGAAAAAATAAAATATTAATTTAATAAGTATAATTAAAATTCAAGATAAATTAACTTTAAATTATACAATACAAACACAAAGTAAAAAAAAACATAATCTCAAAATTAGAAACATCTCTAAAATTCCAAAATATTATGAAAGTAAAATGTTCTAAAATAAAAGAAATATAAATCAAACATCTTCCACGTCATTAATATAAAAATATTAGAATTTCTTATTATGCATCCCAAAAAAAATAGTAAATACCATAGTAAGATAATTACAAAGATAATAGTAATGAAAATCATATGTTCAAAAAGGAAAGAAAAAAACAGATTTTGAAAAAAATAAATAAGTAAAATTCGGAACACAATATGATATAAATAAAAAATCATAAAATTATAAGTAAAATATTTCTGAATACAATACAACATAATTATGGCTATAAAACTTCATTAGTTAAGGTTTATATACAATTCAAAATAATTTATATTTTATTACTTTTTTAAATACACACACAAAGTGATTTATCCGATGTGGGACAATGCAATTTGTCCTACATCGGACAAATAGTCTTTACACCCGACTTTATTCACTTTAATACTCTTCAGCGTGTATTTCTAGTCCGTGTATTTCTAGTCCATCGGGCAAGGCTCAAATTTTATCTAAGTTGATTTATTTTCGGAACGAATCGAAACGTTTCAGCTGGAATTAGATCGAAATTTCCGAATAAACTAGAATTAAAATCGGGATAAAAGCGACGTGGTTTTGTTCCTATTTTATAAACGGGACGCAATTTTCCGGGCGGAATAACTTTGCTTTGAAGCGCTGATCTCAAGTCTGGCACGCCATCTTCAATACTCACCGTAGATGGATACCTTGAAGGCATATTGTAGATTACATGATTTTAAAAAGTAAAAGGGACGTTGGGGAATCTTATGGGGCAGCCAGATAATGAGCAATGGAAAGAGAAATGGATGCATATTACGTTGGAAGCTTTCCAGACAGACATTGAAAATGCTGTAAACTTATGTCGACCCATGCATGGCTCCACAGTCTCTTGCACCATAAAATGGATCGCCATTTTCAAATTACCATAAAACTGGAACTGCCCGGTGAGCTTTTCCAACCTTGGCAGGAAGGTGTGCTCTGCTAGATGGATGATACGACGTCGTGGTAGAATGTGACAGGCAGACGGGAAAAGGAGAGTTGAAAAGGAAAGAGGGGGTGGGAATAGATATGAGCTCTAAGGCCTTGTTTGTTTCAAGGAAACTGAATTTCAGAAATTCAGTTTCCCTACTTTCTAGTGTTTGTCAATTCTTCAGAAAGTTAGTCAAAAAAAAGTATTTTCCTCAATTTTCCAGTCAACATAAAAAAACACTACAACTGAGGAAAGTGTTTTCCACGGCTTAAGAAAAGGAAAACACTTTCCTCGTCCACGTTCCCTTTCCCTCACAACCAGAACCGTCTCATCCCTTCCCTTTCCCTTCTCCTTCTTTCCCTCATTTCTCTTCACAACCAGAACCGTCTCTCATCTCTTTCCCTTCTCCTTCTTGGAACTGTCGAAATACCTCTTTCCCTTCTCCTTCTTGGAACTGTCGAAGGTATTTCTTTCTCAAATCATTTTCAAGATAATCTTCTTTTTGTCTTTGAATTTGGGATTTTTCTGCCTCTTTTTCCTTTTAAATTCCTGCACTCTTGATTTAATTGCAGTCTCTATATTTCCAATGCCTGCCATGGTTTAGTGTACAAGCTCCATTTCCCTTATTAGCTTTGCAGTTCAAATTCCCTTTCACTAAACATGAATGATGGTGTCTCTAGCACTAAAGATGCTGCTTAGTTCTGCATAAGTGTGGCTATATTTATCGTATTTATTATCTACGCCTGCGATTTTTTTTCTTTCTAAACTCTTAAAGCCTTGGAATTGTTGTAGCTTTATAATGCAGAACATATTCGAAGTTCATGTCTACTGGTTATTAAAGCCAAATCCAGGAATGAAGTAGATGACGATTATAATTGAATCTGAAGTAGATGGCAATAATTGAATTACAATAATTGAATCAATTATTGTGTCGTTTCAAAATAATCGTTGTTTTAAATGGCAAAACATGCCATTTTCGTCAGTTGTGGATGAACCTGGACTGATTAAGCAAATGTAGGACACTGAAAGTTTTCTGTACAAACTTTGAATCCCTTCAGTAATAACAAGTGTAGTTATTATCCCCTGCAGTGTAACTTTTTTGGCCTTCGAAGTGTTAACTTTCACAGGAAGAGAAGATGCCATTGAATATGCTAAGAAACACAACGTCCCTGTCCCAGTGACAAAAAAATCCATATACAGCAGGGACAAGAACTTGCGGCATCTGAGCCATGAGGTTAGTATTTATTCTTCAAACTGCTTTGAAGGAAATATTTAAGAAGTTAAATAGTATTAATTCAGAAAGTTATGCGTTAAGCTTGTTGAAGGTAGAAAACAACTTGTTGATTTTGCAGTCACAATCAAGACTCCTTTTGTTGTTTGCTCAATTATATTTTCTTCCCCACGCTCATTCATTTCTTTAGCTGCTGATATTCATGCTTGGCAACACTTTGAAACCTTATAATTTTGTAGATATACACGCACGATGTTTGTTTGAATAATGTCTGCTTAAATTCTTTAACTTGTCATTCAGTTGTTAATTTGTTTTCTAAATACTATTTGCTTCTCTCTCTCAAGGGTGACATTCTGGAAGACCCTGCTAATGAGCCAAAGGAAGATATGTACATGATGTCTACTAGCCCAGAAGCCGCACCTGAGAAACCTGAGTGAGTCCCTTGTTAAATTCTCATTTCAACGAATCTGAGATTAGCATTGATCAAGTTATAACCCCAAGTTTGGAATCCCTGGGATAAGAAAGCAAAGACAGTACCTGATCTTGGTGATGACGATTACAAGCATATGTAATTACAAGTTTTTCCATCTTTAGATTTTGGTGGTATAAACAATGGTTAGATAATATTATAATTCTAGACCTTCCCGATCTCGGTTAGTTAAATTAGAGCTTGCATATGCTCATGCCTTCTGCAAGTAGTTAGTATATATCACACTAATTGACTTTATTCTAAATAACTATGCAACTTTTACACCTTATGATTAAATCATACAGAGAGTGATCAGCTTTTCTTATCATTTTAAGGGTTTAATGGACTTTATTCCATTAACTTATTTTTTTTATTGTTAATTATTTTATTTGAAATAATTTATGAAATGTTAATTATTATTATTTTAATTTATTCACCTTTTATTTTTTTTATTTTTTTAGATTTGATCTCTATTATTTTGATTATTATTTATTTTATTTGAGATCATTTATGAAATTATATTTTTTTTCAATTTCATTCTCATTCAACTTTTTTATTTGTAAGATTTGTTCTTCATTATTCTAATAAACTTGAAAAAAATATTAATTTATTAATAAATTATTTTTCGATTTATTTTCCATAACACAAACAAACACTTTCCGGAAAGTGTTTTCAGGTTCATTTTCCATATCTTGCTAAACATCGAATTCATTTTCAGGAATTCACTTTCCGAATTCACTTTCCTGAATTCACTTTCTAAAGGAAACTACTTTCCAAAGAAACAAACGGCCTAAGAAAAGAATGGTTCCATTTGCAGGGATGAAGCAACCCTCGTATCATTTGATGGCTCGTGAGGATGACTGCATCTAGCCCCAGTGGCCAGCAGGGCATCGTCGGCAAAAAGGAAATAAAGGTAGAAAAAGAGAGAACATATTCCGTTTTATATATACTAGTAAAACACAATCAAATCTATTATAAATAATCTTTCATCACAACTAGTAAATCTTTCTCCTAAAAATAAACTGTTACGCTATATTTGGGTTTTTAAAATGAAAACAAAAATTAATGGAACTATTGATAAATATAAGGTTAAAGATTTTAGATTTTGTTGACTTCAGGGTAAACATGACATTTATTGTGCAAAAATTAGAAAAGATTAACATACCCCCAGTCATTGACCAAATCACATCACCTCAAGGCTCCCATTTTTTCCATCCAAGGGTAAAATAATAATTTCACTATATCAACTCACAGTAATTATTTCAATCACATGTATAATCTCATCCGAATCTAGAAACTTTGATCAAATTTTGATAGGAATGTTGTGGTTTTGTATTCCAACTAAATAATATTTACTTATTTATTTAAAAAATAATATCTAATTTTATGATATTAATCTTATCTCTTACTTTGATAGTTAGATTAGGCCGAAATTTTTTTAGGAGTCTCTTGATATATTAGTATATTTCAGGTTAAAAGTTTAAAGCAATAAAAAATTAGAAAGACCTTGCAATATTGTTGATGGAATTCTAATAATTTTGTCTAAATTCATAATTTTATTTAGAAAAACTATTTATTGTGTTCATTTTTAGATTAAATCTTTCTCAATTTCATTATCTAATAATGAATTTATTAGGAATTGAACTATTTTTTTATGTGGAGTTATTGTAATATGATGATCCAAGTCATAAATTCAGAAGGTTAATCCAAATTAACTTGAGTTGATTTAGGGTCTGTTTGGGAGTGCGATTGCAGTAGCTTTTCAAAGTGTTTATCGTGCCGAAATACATCAAAATAATGTTTTTTTTTAAAAAAATTATTTTTGAAATCAGCATATCAAAATGATCTAAAACACAAAAACATATTTATTTAAAATGAAAAAAATATTCAAATTTCGACCAAAAGCTGATGGGATCGAAATGACAAACAGGCAGTTAATATATTATCGTCTTAATATTTGTTTTTTTTAAATGTCAGTATGATTTTTTTAATCAAACTATATTTTATCATTTAAAAATATTATTTTTGAATCTATCGAGCTGATGAAATCATTTCGATTTAACTGTCATTTTCTTACGAGATTTAAAATTTAAATGATAATTTTAATTTCTTTATATATATATATATAATTATATATGACAGTAGAACCTAAAAAACACGTTAAAATAATATAAGACTAAAATATATAATTTTAAATGAATAAAAAAAAAACAAGCCAGATAAAATTAGAAAAGACCTTGCAATATTGTTAATGGAATTCTAGTAATTTTGTCTAAATTCATGATTTTGTTTAGAAAAACTATTTATTGTGTTCATTTTTAGATTAAATCTTTCTCAATTTCATTATCCAATAATGAATTTATTAGGAATTGAACTATTTTTTTATGTGGAGTTATTGTAATATGATGATCCAAGTCATAAATTCAGAAGGTTAATCCAAGTTAACTTGAGTTGATTTAGGGCCTATTTGGAAGTGCGATTGCGGTAGCTTTTCAAAGTGTTTATCGTGCTGAAATACATCAAAATGATATTTTATTTTTTTTATTTTTTAAAAATCATTTTTGAAATCAGCACATCAAAATGATCTAAAACACACAAAAACATATTTATTTAAAATAAAAAAAATAAAATAAAATTCAAATTTCGACCAAAAATCGATGGGAAACGGGTACTTAATATTTTATCGTCTTAATATTTGTTTTTTCTTAAATGTCAGTATGATTTTTTTAATCAAACTATATTTTATCATTTTAAAATATTATTTTTGAATCTATCGAGCTGATGAAATCATTTCGATTTAACTTTCATTTTCTTACGAGATTTAAAATTTAAATGATAATTTTAATTTCTTTATATATATATAATTATATATGACAGTAGAACCTAAAAAACACGTTAAAATAATATAAGACTAAAATATATAATTTTAAATGAATAAAAAAACACAAGCCAGATAAAGTTAACGGCCATGTTCTCTCGATGGGTCCATTTGAATTTCCCATCCCATCCCTGTCCAGAACCCTAAGGCCACAGACCGAATGCAAAACCATAAATACCCCCATCCCCACACTTTCTCAACTCCCATTTCTCTAAACCCAAAATAAATAAAAAACTCTGCTTCACATTCACTCCATCAAATCCCACTCCCCCCTTCCACCCCTAGATTCCACCCTTCCTCACAGGGCTAATCGGTACGTTTCTCTCTTCTTCTAATCAATCTCTTGCTTGACATTTTCGCATTTGAATCTTATTAGGCCTAAGGGTTTATGGTTCATTACCAATACCGTTTTTGTTAATTTCAATTTAAATTTTTTGATGGGTGTTCGTCGTTTGTTTGGCAGTTTACTATACTTTATGCTTCCTAAAAAGCGACCTGTTGAAGCAGTGCTGGTTGAAGGAGAAAAAGCACCAGATAACAGCATATCAGATTCATATTCTTTCAAAAGGAACCGGATCGATTGCTCCTTGGAATCGAACGTGTTTAGTAACAAAAACAGTTGCGTTATTGGTGATTGCAGTAACACCGAGAGCGGCAGTAACACCGACAGCGGCAGTAACAACCACTGTAAAGAGGGGGAGCTGATCATCGCACCTGGTGATTCGAACCCGATGGAGATTGATGAGGATCTTCACAGTCGCCAGCTTGCTGTTTATGGAAGAGAGACGATGCGAAGGCTTTTCGGTTCCAACATTCTTGTTTCCGGGATGCACGGTCTTGGTGTTGAGATTGGTATGGATTATGAGACTTCTTTTTTTTTAGTTGATGCTACCAGGTGGTTTTCCCTTTGTGATTTGTTGGACTTGTTTGTGAATAGATCGCTTCATTTGTATAATATTTGGCTTCTGTGTTTTTCAAGTTTGCATTTAAGTTTCATTTATTATGTTTTAAGGTCAGGATAGACAATTCTAAATGATGGGTCTTTCTCCTGAATTCCAATATAGGCCTTCCTAGAAGGATCATGAACTGGAACAAGAGCTGGTCACAAGCTGCATTTTCCCAATCACAAAACATTAGAACCCGATTCAATGTGCTGACATTCTAAACTCTTAGGCAACAGAAACTAGTTATTCGGTGTGGGCAATCCTTTGTGGCAAATCTACTGGAACTTCAGTTTTATTTTAAGAAGGAAACAAGACTGCTATTACATTAGCCCAAACAAGAAACATTATGTTGTTTCTACTGAAATATAGCACCATGTAAGCCTATAAACCACCACATTACACTAACATCTAGAATCTTTGATTTGAAACTCACCTGGAGCATTTTGTGAAAGCAATTGCAAACGCACTTAAGAGCTTACAAGCCTCGGCTGAATCAAGAACAAACCACTAGCACTTTGATGTGCAATAACCTGGTGGTCCAAAAACACATTAGCAGCAATAACACCCACAGCGGCAGATAACAGCATATCAGATTCATATTCTTTTAAACTCGCATTGCAATCAAGATTGAGCACATCATACATGGATGATTGAGAATAGTAAACTTAAAAACTCATTTTATTTGCTGAAAATGCTTAATGGAAGAGCCTTAAAACTAATTTACTTCGACAATAGTTGCTGGACTTTCTCCTGGCAAGTGAACTTGATCTTGGACCTTTCAATTTGACCTCTCAAGCTCTTTTTATTCTGCCTGAAACTTCTCATTTTCCATTGTGGTACTGCATTGTTCTAGATTTGGGTTCAACTTTATGCTTGTGTAATATATTAAAAAGTCAAAATCCTTGTGCACATTGTTTTTTTTTGGTTTGATTTGTATATATCATGGGTTCGGGTAAAAAACAAAACAGAATTTTAAAATTGTGGTTAGGAAAGGGAGCTTCTGCTAGCTATTTGTCTTCACATGTTTCCCATTTTAGTCCTGTTTGTTTTTTATTTTGTTTTTTTATCTCAAATTTTGATCGAATCAATTGGAGTCATATCAGTTGATTGTTATTTTTATTAACCTTGTGCTGGATAGTCTGTATGATATCTATATCTATTTTTTTCTCCTTTGGGTGTGGGTTATCTAAAACTGCAGAAGCCATTGTTTGAGTTGAGATAGCATTATTTAAGGACTGCTACTGTCTTAAATTGTGGATTGTTTCTTGTTCCTATCGGTGTTAAATTTATTGACTTTTGTCTCTCTCTAATGTGTATCTATCTGCTGTAATTCTCTTGCAACAGCAAAAAACCTCATTCTTGCTGGTGTCAAGTCTGTGACATTGCATGATGAAGGAATACTGGAGCTGTGGGATTTATCCAGCAACTTTGTTTTTTCTGAGAATGATGTTGGTAAGAACAGGGCCCTTGCATCTGTTCAGAAGTTGCAGGATCTCAACAATGCAGTCACCATCTCTACCTTAATTACAGAACTGACAACAGAACAACTTGACAAGTTCCAGGTATTTCCTTCTTTATCCACTTTTGATATTATCAAAAGAAATCTTGTCCAAATATATGCATAGTGCCATCTTGATCATCTTTTTATAATCTTGATTAAAACCTGCAATTTGCTTAGCAGGTACTTTATCAAGGTTACCAGTAAATCTTTCTTTCACAGAAAAAATGTTATTACAAATGCATGTCAGAATATGCTGTTGAAATCGACTTTTTGTGGTATCCAATGACATTATATTTCCACTGAATCATCACTGTGTCCTGGCATGTGAGCCAACAGTCCCCCAAAATCTGAAAAATTCACTAGTCCCTATGATATGTTACATGCTTCATATTTGTCCTATAATCTTCTAACTTCATTTCTCCAAAAGGTGTTATTCTTTTCTTTAAAGTCATTGTGTTGATGCCCCCCCTGTCAATTCGAGTCATCTTCTGCTAATGATTGTGTCTGTTATTTCTTCATCTGGTCTGCTCAAATACATTGCCTGTCTATTTTAGAGAAATCATATGTATTTGCCTATACTGCATTATGCCAGATGCTTTTTTTTCTGGTGGTGCAGGCTGTTGTATTTACAGATCTCAATCTTGATAAAGCCATTGAGTTTAATGACTACTGCCATAATCATAAGCCCCCCATTTCTTTTATCAAGGCTGAAGTTAGAGGTCTCTTTGGCTCTGTGTTTTGTGACTTTGGACCTGAATTCACAGTGTTTGATGTTGATGGAGAGGAACCACATACTGGTATAATTGCATCTATCAGCAATGATAACCCTGCACTGGTGTCATGCGTTGATGATGAAAGGCTTGAGTTTCAAGATGGGGATCTTGTTGTTTTCTCTGAAGTGAAGGGAATGACAGAAATGAATGATGGAAAACCAAGAAAGATTAAGAATGCCAGACCATATTCATTTAATCTCGAGGAAGACACCACAAACTTTGCTACCTATGAGAAAGGTGGGATTGTTACACAGGTGAAACAGCCCAAGGTTTTGAGTTTCAAGCCATTGAGAGAAGCAATTAAAGATCCTGGTGAATTTCTTTTGAGTGATTTCTCCAAGTTTGACCGTCCACCTCTCTTGCACTTGGCATTTCAAGCACTGGACAAGTTCGTGTCTGAGATGGGTCGTTTCCCTGCTGCTGGGTCAGAAGAAGATGCTCAGAAGCTTATATACCTGGCAGGTCACATCAACGAAAGCTCAGGAGATGCCAGAGTGGAGGACATTGATCCAAAACTGTTGCGGCACTTTGCATTTGGTGCCAGGGCTGTATTGAATCCTATGGCAGCTATGTTTGGTGGTCTAGTGGGACAAGAGGTTGTCAAAGCATGTTCTGGAAAGTTTCATCCTCTCTTTCAGGTTGGAATCTTTTTTTTCTTTTTTTTTTTGTTGAATCTTCCTAAGTCTTTCTATTTGTAGCCAACTTAGGCATGCAATAAACTTCAGTTTTTGTTCTTGAGCTTTTTAACACTCTTGAAGAATTTCATCTATATACTTGTGGTCTTTGTACATAAACAAATGGAGCGTTCTTTTGCACACCAATTTTATCTACATATGTGCTCTGTTTGGACCATCAAATTTAGTTTGATCAGAAGAAGTTTTAAATATTGTTGTGCTCTTTGTTCGGGTCTTCCTTTAATTCAGTTTGATCAGAAGGAATTTAAATACTGTTGAGGGTCTCACCTATTAACCTATAGTGAGTTATTATTATAACAACTACCTACCTTTACTTGCCTTGGATGTGACTGTTTCCAAAGTTAAACATCTACCTATTGACTCAACTTCACTGCTTGTCGTGGTAAACTAACTTTGCCTTTTCTGCTGTAACAGTTCTTCTATTTTGACTCTTTGGAATCACTTCCAACAGAGAATTTGGATCCCAGTGACTTCAAGCCACTAAATAGCCGTTATGATGCACAAATCTCAGTTTTTGGGTCCAAGCTTCAGAAGAAGCTAGAGGATGCTAATTTGTTTGTAGTAGGATCTGGTGCACTAGGGTGTGAATTCTTGAAAAATTTAGCACTGATGGGTGTTTCATGTGGTGAACAAGGAAAGCTGACAATAACTGATGATGATGTGATTGAGAAGAGTAACTTGAGCAGGCAGTTTCTCTTCCGTGATTGGAACATTGGACAGGCCAAATCCACTGTTGCTGCTTCTGCTGCTGCATTAATAAATCCTCATCTCAAGATTGAAGCACTGCAAAATCGTGTGAACCCCGAAACTGAGAATGTATTTGATGATACCTTCTGGGAAAACTTAACTGTTGTTGTCAATGCTTTAGACAATGTCAATGCAAGACTTTATGTTGACCAGAGGTGCTTGTACTTCCAAAAGCCTCTTCTCGAGTCAGGAACCTTGGGTGCCAAATGCAACACTCAGATGGTCATTCCTCACCTGACTGAAAATTATGGCGCTTCAAGGGACCCACCAGAGAAACAAGCACCTATGTGCACTGTGCATTCGTTCCCACATAACATTGATCATTGCCTGACATGGGCTCGATCTGAGTTTGAGGGTTTGGTTGAGAAAACTCCAGCAGAAGTTAACGCTTATCTATCAAATCCAGTTGATTATACCAATGCTATGATCAAAGCTGGTGATGCTCAGTCAAGGGACACCTTGGAACGTGTTCTTGAGTGCCTTGAGAAGGAAAAATGCGAGTCATTCCAGGATTGCATCACATGGGCGCGTTTAAGGTGCTCTCTTTGATTGGGTCTCCTATTCTTTCTTTATGGTACGGCATACCTTATTCCATTTTTTGATGTTATGCTTACTTTAACTTCAGGTTTGAAGATTATTTTGCTGATCGGGTGAAGCAGTTGATCTTCACTTTCCCTGAAGAAGCATCTACTAGTACTGGTGCTCCGTTCTGGTCAGCACCAAAGAGATTCCCCCATCCACTTCAGTTCTCAACTGCAGATCCAAGTCACCTCCATTTTGTCATGGCAGCATCAATATTGCGAGCAGAGACTTTTGGGATTTCAGTTCCTGAGTGGGTGAAACATCCCAAGACATTGGCCGAGGCTGTAGAGAAGGTGACTGTACCAGAATTTCAGCCGAGAGAAGATGTGAAAATTGCAACAGATGAAAAGGCTATCACTCTGTCCACTGCATCTGTAGATGATGCAGTGGTAATTAATGAGCTTATCAGGAAACTAGAGCAGTGCAGGCATAAGGCCCCACCTGGGTACAGGATGACCCCCATTCAGTTTGAAAAGGTGGTTTCTCTTGTTCAATTTATTTAGCATGCATTTATTTGGGCCATCCTTTTGTTGAATAAAGCAGGATGTTATCCAACTTTTTTTTCTTCCATTTATTATAGCAGCTGATAATTTTGAAATATTTGCATGAATTGATGTTTGCTTCTTGATGTAGACTTGAAGAATGTTTAATATGTGGCCAAAATATAATGGGAGGTACTTTAACAGTCATCTGATATTCTCGTACCAAACCAAATTTAAGTGGATTTACTTGATTGTGCAGGATGACGATACAAACTACCACATGGATCTGATAGCCGGTCTTGCCAACATGAGAGCAAGAAACTATAGCATTCCTGAGGTTGACAAGCTGAAAGCCAAGTTTATTGCAGGAAGGATCATCCCTGCTATAGCAACCTCCACAGCTATGGCCACTGGTCTTGTGTGTTTGGAGCTGTATAAGGTCCTTGATGGTGGACACCAGGTGGAGGACTACCGCAATACATTTGCCAACCTTGCACTCCCTCTATTCTCCATGGCCGAGCCTGTCCCGCCCAAGGTTATCAACCATCAGGATATGAGCTGGACAGTTTGGGACAGGTGGATTCTAAAAGACAATCCTACCTTGAGGGAACTTCTGCGATGGCTCAAGGATAAGGGGCTCGATGCCTACAGCATTTCACATGGCAGTTGCCTGCTTTACAATAGCATGTTCCCTCGGCACAAAGACAGGATGGACAGGAAGATGGTTGATCTGGTTAGGGAAGTGGCCAAAGCAGAGTTGCCTCCATATCGTCACCACTTTGATGTTGTTGTTGCATGTGAGGATGATGAAGGCAATGATGTTGACATTCCCCCAGTATCCATTTACTTCTCTTAGGTTATCTTTAGTCAGCCCGCCAGTCTTGATTTTAGGACGAGGGTTTGGAGTCCTTCAGATTTTATTTCAATGCTGCTTCTGTGAGTGCACAAGATTTGATATTTTTCACACAACCGTGTGATATATACTAAATAGTAACTTGTATTCCCCTGCGATGCCTTTTTCTTTCACTAGATATGAGTAGGAAGTGCTGTGAAACCTGAGTTTCTTCCATGGCATTTGCCATGGGAAGAATTTCTGCTGTTGAAGCCAGGCTATCTGTTCTCGACCCTGCTAATTTATCTTTGATAAGGGAGATTGACTTGGGCATTTACATGGTGGATGCAACCGGGTCCTGCGAAGTGATGATATCTTTCAACAGGTTTTTGAAAGAAAATTTAGAGAGAGAGACACTGATCTCCCCTATACGGACTTGATGTAATTTTCGTTGTTAGTCGCAGTGACTCCGTTCCTTGTACGAAAATAGGAAGAAAGTTACCAGGTACATTGATGATTTTACTCGGATGAACATAAAACTTTGAAAATTGTTCACAAATCTCGAGTCGCGCCTGTATGTGTGTTTAGTATGGTTGTTGCTTGTGTTTTAAAAAAGTATTTTTGATTTTATTATTATAATTTAATTTTTTTTGTAGTTTTATTAAAAAAATAGTATAATTGAAATTAAAAAGGGTTTATATGATACACAACATTTTTTTCTTACTTTAATGTCTCATCGAAAAATATTCAATATTAATTTGAAGATTACGCTTTGAGTTTTTAAATTTTGTTTTTAAAAAATAATTATTATAAATATACGCTAAGAAATTGTGATGTAAAGTTTAGTTAAAACCTTATCATTTTATTTTTATTTGTATGTGATAAGAGGGACCTGGTGTATGTTTTGAGTGTATTTTTTTCTGTCAAATGTTAAAGTACTATTTATCATGATTTAATGTATTTACATGTTATCACATAACATATTTAAAATTGTATCTATTTTACAATTGTACATAAATTGATGCGATCTATTTAACTAAGGTATGTTAACAAAACACTATGCCATGTGATCATTGTATTGCAGCAAGATTTAATATGCATTTTCTCACAAATTAATATGGATTATAGCAGTGATTATCTTCTTAAATCAATCTGGTTTTTAATGTTTTGTTTTTCACACTTGAGCTTTTTTAGGTCCAAATTAATAATCAATCGGGTTCTAATATTTTGCTTTGGTTGATTCACCTAAATTTACATGATGTTTTTTCTTTAATTAAATATTATTTTTTACTAATTATTTTTAAACATCGAGTAGCTTTGAGCTTTAGCTTTCCAAATTATTATTTTTAAAGTTTATCCACACTGGTAGTGTTGCATGTCAACCCGAGTTAATCCAGATAAATTTAACGTGTTTTTGTTTTAATATTAGATAAAAATATCATTTACCATGGAATTGATTTTAAATCACCATTAAAATATATTTATTTTTTTGCATTTAAAAAATAAAATAAAAACTCTGACCGTGATGTAGAGTAGACCAATAAGCTAGTATAGATTGACAACCCAGTGTTCAAAAAAGCAAACCTATTGATACTGTCTTAAATATTCATTATGTTGAATGATCGAATACCTGTATTGTTGAACCAGCTGTTGTTTCTTACAAAACACTTTGATCACCTCCATTGGGGCTGCTATGACTAAAACCATGGAAGAATGGTTTGTTAAAAGGGTGGAAGGCTTGAGGGAGTCAACTATATGAAACTTGGTCTCCCTATAACAATTTTGTCCACCTTGTAGTGAAAATGCTGGTACTGTTTTTTTTTTTTTCATGAATAAAAAGGAAAAGGGGAAGTGATGAAAATAGAAATTCTCTATTGTATTGGTGCTTGTGTTTTTGAGACAGCTTGATGAATTACAGTGTGATAAGAAGGTTGTCCTTTTTCAGTTTTGAAGACTTGCTTCCATGCTCATTTCTGCTGTGCAAGCTGCTCTGGCATATATAAGCAACACCACAGGACATGTATTTAAAATAAATATACTTTGGATGCATATCATTGACTATAAACTCATTTACATGGCTGATTGAAAATTTCATGGATGCTCTATTATGATATTATGACAGATGAGTGGTTGAATAGGAGGAATGTATTAATTGTTAATTTTCTTGCTTACTCTCCAAGAAATACCATATTCTTGAAGTTTGTTGACACTTCAAGTCTTCAAAAAAATAAAAGAGACATTGCTTGAGATGTTTGATGAAGTTGTCAAAGAAGTGAGACATGAAAATATTGACCAGTTTGTTAGTGATAATGAGTTTGCATTCAAGGCTGCAGGGAAAACTTTACAACAAAGATATGACATTTTCTTTTGGTATTCTTGTGTTGCCCATTACATTGCTTTAATGTTAGAAATTCTAACCCAAGATATTTTCTGATGATTGATGAAACCATTTAAAAGGCAAGAATAATAATCAAGTTTATATATAATCATGAATGGGTTTTGGCTTTGACAAGGAAATAATTTACTGACGAAAATGATTTATGTTGTCCTGACATTACAAGGTTTGCTATCTATTTTTTAAGCATGCAATGTTTACTTAACTTTAAGAAGGAGCTTTGACATATGTGTTACTTGTACAAAATGGATAGAATCAAGTCATGGTAAAAGTAGAGTTGAAAAGAAAATAATTGCTGTAATTTTACAAGATAAAAACTTTTGGCCTTGATGTGAACATATAGTCAAAATTAGTGAGCCTTTAGTATGAGCTCTTAAGTTAGCAAACAATGAAGAAAAATCAGCAATAAGTTATTTATAAGAAGTAATGGATAAATGAAAAAGAAATCATAAAGACAAGGTTGAAAAATAGAGTATCTCAATATGGACCATACATTCGGGTAATTGATGCTAGATGGGACAAACAACTTCATAGTTCATTACATGTAACATATTGTTTTTTTAATCCTGAAATATATTTTAGACCTTCTTTTTCAAACAAAAGGACGTTACTTGAGGTTTGCTTAGCGCAATTACTAGATTGGTCTCTGATTGTGACATTCAAGATATAATTAGTGACCAACTTTAGGAGTGTAAGAAAGCAATTTGTGATTTTGGCATGCTGTTAGCTATTCATCAAAGAAAAAAGTTAAATCCAGGTAATGACTTTTTATTCTTTTTAAATATAATGTTTTTTTGTATCTATAATATCTGATTTATTTAAAAAAATTATCTAGTTGTATGGTGGGAGCAATTTGACAATGATACTCAAGACCTTCAAAAATTTGCAATACAAGTTCTTAGTCAATGTTGTAGTGCAACTAGGTGTGGAAGAAATTGAAGTATATTTGAATTCATCTATTCTTAAAGGCGAAATAGGTTAGAGCACAAGAGATTAAATGATCTAATATTTATTCATTATAATCTAAGAATTCAACAGAGGTAAAATATCATTTTCTATTACATTGATATTAATTTTTTAAATTTAAATTTAAATTTATCACAAACATATATGGTTTATAAACTTTATATTCATGTTGTTTTCTTTCATATTTATTCTTCTTAGGACCTTGAGCAAAACATAATATGCTTTAGATTCTATTAGCCTTGATAACATTGATATATTAAATGAATGGAATTGTGAGAACTCAATCTTCTTGATGGAGAGAATATAAGTTCATAGACTATTATAACACCTTTGTCTGCTTTAATTTTAGAAAATAAAGAGACATTTTTTAATGACGAGAATGAGCTTGGCGTAAATAATTAACTATTGGAATGTCTAGTTGATGGCTTTCCTTACGTACCATCACAATATCAAAATCTTTATTTTTATATTAATGATAAAGAGGATGTTTGATTAATATTTATTTTGTTTTAAGACATTTTAATTTCATAATATTTTGGAATTTTATTCACGTCAAATTACTTTAATTTATTATGTTTCTGATTTTGAGATTATATTTATTTGACTTTGTATTTGCATTGTATAATTTAAACTTAATTTATCTTGAATTTAAATTATTTTTATTAAATTAATATTTTATTTTCACAAATATAATTTATATGAACAGAATCGTTAAAATCAGATAATTTTAAAATCAGAGCAAAATCATTAAAGTCGGTCAGAATTGTAACATCCGACTCTCCACGGACTATGCACTGTGGCCACCATAATAGTAGTGGTGGAGACGGAAGTGACGGCGGGGGTGGAGGCGGTAGTGACAGCAGCAGAGGTGGAGTTGTCATCGTTTTCGATTTCCAAATCGTGTTCAAGATCGTTGTTTTAGACTGGGAAAATTGGTCATCGTCATCTTCGTCGTCTTGCTCGGCTACGATAGAACTTTACCAGCTTCTACTTGAACAGATGGTGGATAACAGGTGACGGTCGAAAACGGAGTCGTCTCGCTCTGCTACCACTAGAGAGAGAGAGGAAAGGGTGTCTTGGTGTATCAGCTCAGGCTTCAATTTTTACTTTTTAGCGTGTTGTAACTTGCACGTGTGGATAATACTGGGGGCGGGAAGTATAACAGCCTTTAAATATTCATCTTTTTACACGGGTAAACTTCAAATTGATCTATATTTTAAGCATTTTGATGAGATATTACACCATATTTCGGGTCTGGGAGGGAAAATAGAAGAAAAATCAAATAAAATCTGAAAAGAAGTATATGCTTATCAGGAAACACTCAATTTATGCCTTTTTTTCTTATAAAGTTTTTGAATCCTTGCAAATATGTAGCATATATATAATCAATGTTTCTAGTTAATATAATTCATTTTTATTTAAATAATTCATTTTATTCATCTGTAATAAAATCAGCAACAAAAAATAATAATAAGTGCACTAAGATAATTTGTTTTAAATTGATTAGTTTTTATTATGAATATAATAATTTTATATTATATTCAGAAATATTTTAATTATAATTTTATTTACTCGATTGCAGCTGTAATTTTATAATTTTTATAAAGATATATTTTATGATTTTTTTGGTCTAATTTTACAATGGGAGTTCAAAAATTAATTCTGTGTCGTTCGAAAGACAACATTGATTGCGACAGTACCGCGAACACAGCCCTTGACCTCTCCTGCCACTATAAATAGCAGAAGTGAATAAATACCCCTCCCTTCTCTCCCTCCATCTCTAAAAAAAAATCAACCAAAAATCGCTCAATATTCCTCCACAAGTAAGCAAAACATAAACCAGTCCCTTCACTCTCTCGACTGTTCTCTTTCTCTCTCATATTCCATTCTTTTCTTCTTCAAGTCGTAATCAAGTACGTCTCTCTCTCGCTTCTTTTCCTTAGCTCACGATCATGCTGAAGTTAGGGCTAGGACCAGGATTTATGATTCTGTTACCGATCTTTGTTGCGATTGCAATCGTTAACAGGAGCCTATCTTTGATTTCGATTCTGATGATTTGTATGGGGATTTGTGGTTTGTTTGGCAGTCTTCTGTACTTTATTCTTCCTAAAAAGCGACCGGTTGAAGTTGTGTTGGTAGAAGGAGAAGGAAGTGAAAACAACTCAGCAAAAGATTCTTCATCGGTTATTAAGAAGCATCGGATCGATTGCCATTTGGAATCGACTGCTGCCAATATTAAGATGAATAACAGTAGTGTAATTGGTGAGTGCAGTGGTATTAGTAGAGAGAGTGGTGGTGTTCTGAATATGGCGCTTGGAGATTCCAATCCTGCGGAGATTGATGAGGATCTTCATAGTCGGCAGCTTGCTGTGTATGGTAGGGAGACGATGCGGAGGCTCTTTGCTTCCAATGTCCTTGTTTCTGGGATGCAAGGTCTTGGTGTTGAGATTGGTATGGTTGTTTGACTTTTTTTTTGTTCGATTTCTTGAATATATGCATATATATATGTGTGTGTGTGTGTGTGTTTTCTTTCTTTTTAGTTCTGTTTTCATTTTTTGTGATTGGCTAATGTTATAGTGATTTTGATGATGAATGTTTTGGGATGAGATAGATGATTATATATATATATATATATATATATATATATATATTAACTTTTTTATATTTTTCTAGTTAAAGGAGATTAGATTTCAGCTACTGTCGTTAGAGACTTGGTTCTAAGCTTGATTTGTGTTGGTTTAACTAGTGAGCTATTTAAGATAATCAGTTCAATAAGCTTCTAGGATAATTTGGTGGTGTTGTTTTGTTGATTTATTGTTTTTTTTGGCCGAGGAAACTTTGGAAATGGAATGTTGAATTTGTATTTAGGGAACAGAGGGCTATCCGCAAGTTATTTGCCTTCATTTGCTCTTATTTTTTGTTTCTTTAGTTTTCCTCTTGACTTCTCTTAGTTCAATTCGAGCTACATCAGCTGAATGGGAGCCTGGTTATTGATCTTGCCTTGGGGCAGTTTGTTGGATATGATTTTCTTGGATCTATTCTTTGCTGCAGCTATTTTTGAGCATTCTTGGCATTTGTGTCTGCCTTGAGGGTGCATGTGTTTAAATAATGTAATGTTTCTCATTTTGTTTAAATATTGTTGCTGTTGGGTGTTAAGATTTTGGCAGTGTTTCTCCTTCTCTTTTTCTTTCTGCAGCTAAAAACCTTGTTCTTGCTGGTGTCAAGTCGGTAACGTTGCATGACGAAGGGGTAGTGGAGCTGTGGGATTTGTCCAGTAACTTCATTTTCTCAGAGAATGATGTTGGCAAGAACAAAGCCCTTGCTTCTGTTCAGAAGTTGCAGGAACTCAACAATGCAGTGGTCATTTCTACTTTAACTACAGAATTGATGAAAGAACATCTTTTGAAGTTCCAGGTAACTTCTATATGACTTTCTCCTGATTAGTTTATTTGAGGGCCTCTTGTCCAATAAATGAATTTTAACATCTTGGGTTGTACATGCTTGATTACACTCAGTTTTTCCGTGGTAGGTACCTTGTCACAGTCACAAGCTTTCTATGAAAAGAAAAGCAAATGCAGAAGTTACTATAGAACATTGTATGGACACGTTACTGAATACTCTCTTTTATATTTATATGTGCAGAATTTTTAACAATCCATTGCAAGCAACTGGTTTTATTTAGTTACCAATATGGTTGGTAATGCTAGTTTGTATTTACAGTCTTTAGGTCATGATATTTACAGTCTTTAGGTCATGCATGGATGTGGGGCTCGGGGAGCTGAGATGGATTTTAGAAATGCTGTGCTCTAAATATAAAGTGCAATTTATCAGAACTGGTTGGTCCAGAATTTGGGGGGAACAAATCTGGTCTTTTATAGGGTCATGTTAAACATTGACTGAAACTGTGATATGCCACTGCTTCCTAACCTTATCTTATTTTCTTCATGGGCTTTATGGTCCAATAATAATCATAAAAGGCTGAACATTAGTGGCTGAAGAGAAAAGTGCAGAAAGTAAAAGGAGAGTTCTAGAGTAAAGAAGTAATTCTTCAGTATCACTAAAAAATGGTAAAGCAAGAGATTGTGATTTCAGTGTTTTCTTTCTTTTTCCAAAATGGGTCTGAATTTTCTATTCAGCTTTCTTTTCCTGGTGGCGCAGGCTGTTGTGCTCACCGATGTCACTCTTGAGAAAGCCATTGAATTCAATGACTATTGCCATGATCATAAGCCTCCTATCTCTTTCATCAAGGCTGAAGTGAGAGGCCTTTTTGGTTCTGTTTTTTGTGATTTTGGGCCAGAATTCACTGTTTTTGATGTTGATGGAGAGGAACCGCACACGGGAATAATTGCATCCATCAGCAATGACAACCCGGCACTTGTGTCATGCGTTGATGACGAAAGGCTTGAGTTTCAAGATGGGGATCTTGTTGTTTTCTCTGAAGTAAAAGGAATGACAGAACTAAATGATGGAAAACCAAGAAAAATAAAAAATGCCAGAGCATATTCATTTACGCTCGAGGAGGACACCTCCAACTTTGGTATCCATGAGAAAGGTGGAATTGTTACACAGGTGAAAGAGCCAAAGTTATTGAACTTTAAGACATTGAGGGAAGCAATTAAAGATCCTGGTGATTTTCTTTTGAGTGATTTCTCCAAGTTTGATCGCCCACCTCTCCTACACTTGGCTTTTCAAGCACTGGACAAGTTTGTGTCAGAGATGTGTCGCTTCCCTGTTGCTGGTTCAGAAGAGGATGCTCAGAAGCTTGTATCTATCGCCAGTCTCATCAATGAAAACTCAGGAGATGGTAGAGTGGAAGACATTAATCCAAAACTTCTGCGGCACTTTGCCTTTGGTGCCAGGGCTGTACTGAATCCTATGGCTGCAATGTTTGGTGGTATAGTGGGACAAGAGGTTGTCAAAGCATGCTCTGGAAAGTTTCATCCCCTGTTTCAGGTGGGTACCAGTTCTAGATTTTGCATCTGCATTGTACTACCTCTATAGCCTTCCAAAGAGTCTTAATTATCCACTCATACACTTTGGTTGTTAGGCCTGAGATTTCAGCTGTTCATAAGAGTCTTCTACTGCTGTGTTTCATCTATTAATCAAAATAATTAATTAATATAACCTCCTGGTTCAACAATGTAGCCCTGTTTCATCCATTTAATCTCTTGTCTAGCCCACAACTAGTGCTTTCAGTGCATACTGTTATCAATGCAATTAATCTTTTGTTGTCTAAGTTAATTCCGCCTTTTCTGCTGCCACAGTTCTTCTATTTTGATTCTTTGGAATCACTACCCACGGCTAATTTGGATCCCAGTGAATATTTTCCATTGAATAGTCGTTATGATGCACAAATTTCAGTTTTTGGATCCAAGCTGCAGAAGAAACTGGAAGATGCCAATTTGTTTGTGGTAGGATCCGGTGCACTAGCGTGTGAATTCCTGAAGAATTTAGCACTGATGGGTGTTTCATGTGGTGAACAAGGAAAGCTGACAATAACTGATGATGATGTAATAGAGAAGAGTAACTTGAGCAGGCAGTTTCTCTTCCGTGATTGGAACATTGGACAGGCCAAATCCACTGTTGCTGCTTCTGCTGCTGCATTAATAAATCCCCGTCTCAAGATTGAAGCACTGCAAAATCGTGTGAACCCCGAAACTGAGAATGTATTTGATGATACCTTCTGGGAGAACTTAACTGTTGTTGTCAATGCTTTAGACAATGTCAATGCAAGACTTTATGTTGACCAGAGGTGCTTGTACTTCCAAAAGCCACTTCTTGAGTCAGGAACTTTAGGTGCCAAATGCAACACTCAGATGGTCATTCCTCACCTTACTGAAAACTATGGTGCTTCTAGGGACCCGCCTGAGAAACAAGCTCCGATGTGCACTGTGCACTCCTTCCCGCACAACATCAACCATTGCTTGACATGGGCTCTATCAGAGTTTGAGGGTTTAGTGGAGAAAACACCAGCAGAAGTGAATGCCTATCTATCAAACCCAGTTGAATATACTAATGCTATGATGAAAGCTGGTGATGCACAGTCAAGGGAGACCTTGGAAAGTGTTCTTGAGTGCCTTGAGAAGGAAAAATGCGAGACATTCCAGGATTGCATTAAGTGGTCTCGTTTAAAGTAATTCCTTTGATGAGATCTAAAATTATCTTGTAATGGGCTTGTACTTTCCAATTTCTGATTGTATGTATAATTATTTTTCTTTCAGGTTTGAAGATGATTTTGCTAATCGTGTGATGCAGTTGATTTACTCGTTTCCGGAGGATGCGACAACTAGCACTGGGGCTCCATTTTGGTCAGCCCCAAAGAGATTCCCTCATCCACTCCAGTTCTCAACTACAGATCCTAGCCACCTCCGTTTTGTTATGGCAGCATCAGTACTGCGAGCAGAAACTTTTGGGATCCCAGTTCCTGACTGGGTCAGGAATCCTAAGATGTTAGCTGAGGCTGTTGACAAGGTGGTTGTGCCAGACTTTCAGCCTAGGGAAGGTGTGAGGATTGAGACAGATGAGAAGTCTACTAATCTGTCCAATGCATCTGTGGATGATGATGCAATAATCCCTGAACTAATCAGGAAATTAGAACGGTGCAGGGAGAACCTGCCGGCAGGGTTCAGGATGAAGTCAATCCAATTTGAGAAGGTTCTCTTTCTTCAACATCCTTTTAGCAATGTTTTTTTTTATCACGCATTTCTTTGGGCCACCCTACTGTTTGAGAAAATCTAAATGGATGATATATTTGCTCCATCATTATAGCTGAAGATCTTGCAACTTGTACATAAATCTTTCGCCATGTCTATTTGGCTCCTTATTCAGTTTGTGATGTCTAGAATGTTACCTGTATGTGGGCCAAATATAGGGCACCTATCTGTTTCATATCCTTGAGGCCATCCATGTTGGAACCCATCTAACGTTTCTTCTGTAATTTATATTTCTGTGTATATGCAGGATGATGATACGAACTACCATATGGATTTGATAGCTGGGCTTGCCAACATGAGAGCTAGAAACTACAGCATTCCTGAGGTTGACAAGCTGAAAGCCAAGTTTATTGCTGGAAGGATCATCCCTGCTATCGCAACCTCCACCGCATTGGCCACTGGTCTTGTGTGCCTGGAGCTGTACAAGGTTCTGGACGGGGGACACAAACTGGAGGGCTACCGGAATACATTTGCCAACCTTGCACTGCCTCTGTTCTCCATGGCCGAGCCAGTCCCGCCCAAGGTTATCAAGCATCAAGGCATGAGCTGGACTGTCTGGGACAGGTGGACCATTGAAAACAATCCTACCTTGAGGGAACTTCTGCAATGGTTCACAGACAAGGGGTTGAATGCTTATAGCATTTCATTTGGTAGCTGCCTGCTCTACAATTGCATGTTCCCTCAGCACAGGGAGAGGATGGACAGGAAGGTTGTTGACCTGGCGAGGGAAGTGGCCGACGTGGAATTTCCAACTTACCGCCGCCACTTTGATGTTGTTGCGGCATGTGATGATGACGAGGGCAATGATGTTGACATTCCAACTGTATCCATCTACTTCCGTTAAGTTTTTCGAGCTATATTTGCCTTGGTCATGTGTTTCGGGGATGAGAATCCTGTCGAAGTTATTTTTCATCGCAATGTTTATATACGTTAACTACACAAGTTGAGCATTCAGAAAAATAGGAAGTAGACTCAGCGAGCTCGACGCGCGTCTCATTTGTTGATTTTATTGGCTTTTTAAGTTACATTTACACAATATGGGGAATCAAGTTTTCAGTGGATATTTACAAAAATCAAGGTTTTGAAAATAAAAATAGAAATCAGAATTTGCGATAGAAGCCAAATGAAATGTTAATGTACATCTCGATTTTGGGATTAGGCATAGGTGCCTTATCTCCACTTTTACTTTTATGTACGGTAAATGAGATTATGTATTCATTTCATAGTTGTTAGATTCAATCTAGTTTCTAATCTGTCTACGGTGTTCAAGTCGTGTATCGACCCCCAGATAATAAGCTAACTTTGGCGATAAATTAAGTATATAATATTAATACTTTTTTTTTTCGAATTTATATTTTAGTTTCGATGAGTTAATAAAACCTTTTTTACATTCTAATCAATACTTATTTTATTTTTGTAAGAAACAACTTTTGATTTGCCTAGTCTGTGATCAAATTTAATTTCAACAATTGTATAAACTGTGTTTAATCTATTATTTTTTTAGTTATTATGGGAGTGCGGTTGAACCACACTTCTAAAAAAATCAGATTTTCTTAAAATTTTATTTTTTGTCTTTGAATTTTTTTGATATTTAAATAAAAATATTATTTTACTATATTTTCAAAAAAAAGTAATTTTCAAAAATAAATATTTATTATACCCCAAACAAGCGCATCAAGATCAAACATAACCCGAGGAATTTAATATTGAGTTCCTTATGAAACCTGTATTAAAAAAAAAAAAAAAAACATAACGAGCCCTTGACGGAACCATGTGTTCTCTTTCAGTTACAAGAAAAATAAAATCAGCACCTGCATTTTTTTTTATTGTTTTGTTAGCCTTAATTTGGAAAAAAAAAATATAAATTAATACTTTAATTAAAATTGACTATTAACTTCTGGAAATTTTTAAATCACCTTTTTAAAATGCATTTTTAATCTTGTTTATCACAGGTAAAATTAGAAGATTTGATTCCACATGAAGGGTATTTTAGGCAAAAAAATAAAAATAATTGTCAAGAAAAACAAACACAAGGACCAAGTTACAGCTAACTATGAAAACATATGGGCTTAATATTTGGTTTTTAAAACAAACGGATCATGTGATGATTTACTAAAAAAAGAAAAGAATATTCGCTTCTTCTTTTTGAGCGATCAATCACGCAAACAATTCAGAGAAACTAGCCATTCAACACATCAAAGTTTATCAGCACCCTCATCAAATTCAGCAGAGCCCACAACTCGAAAATCCAGTTGCTTCTGATGTTTTGAACGACGCCGGTCATCGAAATCTTGCCATCCTTCAAGCTGTAAAAAAGTACTTTTATTATGTAATCAAACAACAATGGCTGGGATAGGAAAGGAGAGGAAAGGGAGAGGAAACCTGTCGAAGAACGTCCATTGTGATTTCAGTGTTATGGAGATCTAGAGTTGAGAGTTGCAGGCACATCTTGAATATTGTAGAAGGGAGGGATTTCAACCCGTTGTTACTCAGATGCAAAGCCTGCGCAAAATAACATGGGCAAAATACACGGAAGTCACTGTTAACCTCTAAGCATGTTGGTATCACAAAACTGAGAAAACAGGGAATAGCATAATGAAAACATTAATAAACCAGGGACCTTCAAATTAAGCAAATCCCCAAATGTAACAGGCAACTCTGTCAGGAGATTTGATGAAAGATCAACCTGCACCACGTAGAAACTCGGTCAAGCACATAAGAAAACTGCACTCAGTAAAGAAGAAATCCAGATTCAGTTTGTCAAGCAACAGCTGAATCATACACTTCCCACCACAGAGAATCAGAGGTTAGGAGGAAACATAAAAAATATTACCTCGGCAAGAGAAATACAGTCCCCTATACACATAGGAATGTTGCTTATTCTGTGATAGAAACATTAAAATCAGGATCTATCAAATAATTCATACCAACCGATAAAGAATATCCAATAAAGGCATCACTTTTGAATACTAAACTTAATGTTCCAAAATCACCAAGGAAAGAAAGAGAGACGAAAGGCTATATCCTCAAAATATCAAATCTCTAATATAAACAGTACCTGTTATTATTGACTTTCAAAACCTCAAGCTGGGTGAGAAGTCCAATTTCCACCGGGAGGCTACTCAACTTATTGCTTGAAACATCCAGTTGTCTCAGAGAGCACAGAGCACCCAATTCAGAAGGCAAAGTGGATAAACTGCATCAGATTACATGTTTGATGCCACATTATATAATCCCATGTGTTGAAAGCTAAGCCAGTTAATGAGATATGGCTAACTTTTCTAACTATATCAAAAAACCAAAATTAATATATGAGAAGCTCCTAAAGTCTCAGCATGCAATAGCTTGTACATAAGAAAATACATGGGACAAGATGCTTAACCTCTCCCCAAATCACACGTAGCAAAGACTATGCCTTTAACAAACCAAGATAAACAAAACTCTATAAGAAACGCACAATTTTGTGGAGAGTTAAGCAAGAAATCAACAGATAATGATAGTCTTCAATGATAAATTATTTACAGTTGATTATTTAGAGCATCTCAGTTAGCAAGAGCTTGCAATCCCCATAACAGATTAGAGAAATGTGGATTGATTTGGCTCTTCTCAATGAAGCTTCTCTATAATTATAGCTTTCCTCATTATCATACGACCTCGTGCAAGAATGTTAGGGAATGAGACACTTGTGTTACATAATAGTTCCTACTACCGACTTCCTCTATATAACAATTACCATGGACAACTAGCTAATTCATGGAACAATCTCAACAAACTTTTATCAGGATAGCAACATGGTTATAGTCATTAATTATTTTAAGCCATAAAAGCACATTTAGTAACAAGCTTTTCAAGTTTGCTGCAAATCAAATGATGCATGGATCAAAATCATTACAATTGATGTAACACTCACTTGTTATGGCTGACAGACAGAACTTTTAAATGCTTCAAAGATGTTAGTCCTTTCCAGTTAATGCAGTCGTCCAACATACCATTTCCATTGAGCAAACATTTCTGCGGAAATTTAAAATTAAACACTGGGATCCACTAAACTTTTAACAGAAGAACCCAATCAATAAGTCCAAAAAAATAAATAAAAGGAAAATATATTGTTCACCTGCATGGAACTTAAACTGCCAATTTGGGCTGGTACATCTAGAATAAAATTGTTGCTGATATCAAGGGCTCTTGTAGAAGGTCCACATGCCCACACTTCTTCAGGAATTGCCTTTTGAATTCCATTAAACAAGAACAAATGTAAGAGACTGAATACTGAAAACATAATATTAATGGCCTTGATTCAGGAAAAATAAAAGGTTGGCTTTCCCTCTTCATTATTGTCAAATCTTAGTTCAACATCATAGCAAGGTTAGTCCTAAAATAAAACATAAAAAAATTCCACAACCTTAATGGAATTTTTGTTCCAAAATGGACATATGACGTATATAGCACATCTAGAGTCTGATCAAGAATATCTGAAATATCATTTCTTCCTTTTCTCTTCTAGTGTTTCATTTGATAAACAAGTTATAAAAAGAGAATTTAATTGATAGATAACAAGGAAAGATTCAAAATTTATACCTTTAAGTTGCTATCAGCCAATCCAATAACTCCAGTAACCTTCCATCGTTCTACCCGGTTCTTATCAATCAAAACTTCAAATTTTTCATTCACTGTCTTATTAATACTAGTATTAGCCCTTGAAATTGGTCGAGTCTTCGCATCTTTTAGTATTGGACCTTCCTGTTTAAACAAACCCAAAAATTAAAACCAACTTAACATACTCGAGTAACAGTGTCAAAGTCTATCTCAAACAAAAAAAAAACACATTTTCCAGTAACTTCAACCATTATCAAAACTAAAAAAGCTTAAAACTTTAAGCTATCGTCTATAAAGAAATTATTTGAAAATCTGAAACTAAAATGGGAATTTTTTATTATCTTCGATCACAAGCTTATAATAACTAAAGCGTAATTATTTAATCAATATTTCAGAACAACATGCCATTAGGGCTTGAAAGAGAAATAAAAAAAAATAGATAATAAAGATACCCCTTGGTGCAAGCCCTGAGAGGCCATAAGCATGACCTTAGCCCCATTTGTGACCTCTGATTCCCTCAAAGTCATACCATCCACCAACAACTTCCCTGCAAAAGGAAACCACCAAGAGACGACACGCCGTTTTCAGAACTCTTCATATGCCATCTCAATTTCAAATAAAAGAAGGGATACAAGGAAAAAGAAGAAAGATGAATTATGGGTACCTTTAAAGATGAGTTTCTGGCCACGAGGAAGAACGTTGGTGAGAGGTTGCAGAAGGGATTTGAGGTCTTTGATTTTGGAGTCTAAGGAAACAGAGATTGGTATGGATCTTCCACTGAATTTCACTGTTATGTTTATCGCTGTATCTTGACCTTCCACCTCCATTTTCTTCCGTTTCCTTTCAGTTCTTGAGATGATCTTTGCGAGTGTTTTTCTTTGTCTTGGAGAATTTGGGTGGGGAGAAGGAGAGACAGATTGCAGAGAAAGTCTCTTTGCCTTAATGTATTTTAATGCTAAAATTTTAAAATGATGCTTTTATTTGTGAAAAACTCATGCTCATATGACTAATGTATATAATTAAAAATCATCATTCCCTCTGTTTTTTTATAATCAAGATTAATAATATATGTTCTTACAATAAAAAATTGCTTCATATATTACTTGTATAATTCTAAACTAAATATACATATCATATTTATATCTGTTATATTTATTATGCTATGTTGTAAAATAAAAGTTAAGTGTGCTTGGTTGGATAATTGAACTTGTTTTTTTTGTTAAGATTTTTTATATATAAATGTATGAATTGTTTTGATGTACTAATGTAAAAATAATTTTAAAAATAATACTATTTTGATATATTTATGAGTAAATTGTGTATGAAAAGTAATTACTACCACTTTAAATTGTTTAGAAATCTAATGTTATGATATTTGAATTAGAATTATCATTGTGCATCTTGAATTTTAAATCAAGTTGGTTTTTTGAAAAATAAATTCTCCATTTGAGTTAAAATTATCATTGCATAATTTAGATTATTCGATAATGAATTGTAGTGATGGATTATGAGTAAAATTATTATATTTTTTTGTAAATTATAATTATTATTACATAATTTAAACCATTTACTTTAAAAATATATATATAAATATCTTAAAAACATAATCAAAATAAGAAAATATATCATTTTTTAAGTAAATAAAACTGTTAAATAGTTTTAAATAGTTTATATGCATACATTAAAAAAATGCCTTGTAAGTATTTTTATAATTTAAAAATATCTAAAATTCCCGGTCTTTATCTAAGACTCGGAATACGAATTTCTTGAAATCAGATCAGGTAATTAAGTGTACAATAGAAGACTTGTTTTTAAAAGTGATTTTTATTTATAAATATTTTGGAATAATATTTTTTATGTTTTTTTTAATTATTTTTAACATCATTATCACACAAAATAGTTTAAAAACACTATTTTTTTTTCAAAAAATATTTTTCAACTGCTTTCCAAACAAGACAAAGCATGGAAATTAAAACCAGGAACACCAGTCCAAGGGATATCCATTGCTTGGAGGGCACAGAGCTTCGGTCTATGAAAGGAGAGAATGTGGGTGAATAATGTTGCTGCTAAACCGCTCAGTGCCTTAGCTCCACCTCAATTGTGGGAGTGAAACTCGAAAAAATAACAGGGAAATATTTGCCCGCTCGTCTGAAATGTATCTGGATCCTGGACATTTTTTATAACTATATTGAACAATCTCATTTATGAAAGCAATGAACTTCACATATCGAGAAATTTAGGAAAGCAAGGCCACCTTGAAAAGTAAGACAGTAAATTGGATGGAATAAAGAAGTGGATTGCCCAGGAAATATTCCTTTTTTTAAAAAGCCTATATTGCTACCGTCCCAGGCCATACGATTCTGAGTTAATTTCAAGTTCTGATATAAAATGATTGCATGTGTCTTCAAATCTTAAGCTACAAGTGAGTTTCTTCTTCATGTTGCTCCACTTAAAACCTGACAGGAGAGGTATTTTCATCCTGAAAAGGGATGGTGAGAAAAGAAATCTATGCAAATGCATCAATTCTGCTGCGATTGGTCTACTTCTAAAACCTGACCAGGACTAGGCATAAAAAAGTTGAACAAGTTATGAATGCTCTGATCCGAAAACCAGAAACAAAATGAAGCTTTGATGGATGCAAGACTACGAACACACTGAGTTAAACTATCTAATAAGAAAGCCACCACACAGTAAATAGTATAAATCATGTTAGAGATGTATAGAAATACTGTAATGGTATACATCTCTAACAGCGACTTGTCTTCATGGCTAAAACAAAGTCTATTTGTTTTTCAAAATCAATGTGGAATCTGTGATATCACAGCTGCACAGTCAATGAAAAGATGAAATTTGTTCCTCCACCTACCCTTCTCTAGAATTGAATAATTCTCAAAAAGCAGAGAACCCAAAAGTGGAATGAGCCAAAATACACGAGACGAGTGAACAATTTCTAAAAGAAAGCAAGGTTGCTATCCTCCAAGCAAGACGAAAAAGAAAAGGGAGTCACCATCATGCTTCTCTTAAAACAAAACAAAATAGACGACAGATGAACCCGTCAGTCATCACACCCCTTGCCTAAAATCAACAAGTCTCCAAGACAAACAGGGGATTGAAGTCACTGCACTGCCAGTTATAGGACTATAATTTCCAAAATCCACAAAAAGGAATTTTTTTTATCACATTCATATGTTTCCTATAGCTTAAAACTAGCATACACAATAATCATATTTTCATAAAAGAAGATGAAGAAGAAGAAATCTTAACTTATAATGCTAACATAACCTTAAAGCTTCCTAAGTTTTTAACGTGCCGCCTGCTTGAAGATTATTACATGACAAAAAGAAATAACAACAAACCTTCTAATTTTCCTTAACAAAGTAAAAAATAAAAATTAGACAGCACAAGATGGGCACCTGATCAAACCATTCTCATTACAAGCCGTGCAAGATTTAAACCCAGCTTTCTGTATATACAACTTATGACTCCCATTACACTGGCCACATAAAATAAACCTGTAACCACAGCACACCTCACAAACACCAGAATCAACTACAGGCAACCCTTCTATAATTTTCTTGAGCTCACCTGATTCATTTAACTGTGTGGTTTCCTCCGCTCCACCCATGTATCTCCCTCCGACAAAGACGCGTGGCAATGTCAGATTCCGACCGCAATCACCACCGTTCGAAAAGATCTGATTTAACTCGTTTAAAAAACTTGAATCCATTGAGAGATCTCGTTCGTCAATTAAAACGCGGAATCCACGAAGGATAGACAGGACGATCTTGCAGTCCTCGAATGTTGACCGGACCACACGTAGGCTTGTGTAGTAGACGACAATTCGTTTGTCGGTACCCGGGATTGTAATAGAAGGTTGTTGTTGAAGCGGTGGTGTTGTCGTTTTGTTAGGAGCTGGAGAGGCATTGTTCCCTGGTTCCGGTTCTGGTTCGGGTTTTGCTTCGGGCAAGGATAACGAGAGGGAGCGAAGGAAGGTGTTAGCGACCCGGACCCGGTGGAAAATGGAGGAGGATTTTTTTATTTGACCGGAGGGGTGGTCCTCCGTGCAGAGGCTTTGGATATCTTTGAAAGTGGGGAAGGAGAAAGGAGAAGACGAGGTATCGTGAATCTTAACTGTTGATTTAGCCCACGGCCGCCACATTGAGCGGTGGAGATCCAAATTGAGCTCTTCTCCTTTCTAGGTCTGATAGATTTGAGAAAAACAGAAACAATAAAAGTATAAAATGGGTTTTGGTTTCTTGGTGTCTTGCATAAAGGGAATGGATTTTTAGGGGATTGGATGAAGAGCTGCAAATGCAAAAGCGGGAGATGAAGGTTTAAGAAAAGGAACGGTCGAGAGAGAGAGAGAGGTGGGCGGTTTGTTAAGGTGGTTGAGGAGGGTAAATAAAAAGTTCCTGGTACTGTAGTTTGGCTTTGCTTTTATTCGGAGGGGATGAGAGGTGTGGGGTAGGAGATGGAATAATTTAGCCTAATTTTGGATGAAAGGTCCTCGTCTGGGCCTGGTTATTTAGATATTCGGCGTCATTGGGTAAATATAATGTTTTATTTGATAATGTAAATATATTAGGAACATATATTATGTTATTTATTTTGCTCTTTATTTTCTAATTATTATTGCTTTTTTTAATTTTTTTAATTATTATTATTATTTTAAAAAAAAATTATTTTTTTTTCTTATAAGGTAGTCACTATTTATTTTTCATATTTATGTAATTATACTCTTAATTTATTTATTTTTATTGAGGTTTTATTTTTCTTTAATTTCATCCTAAAATTTTGATTTATCTTAATAATCATTATAAAATTGATATTTTTTTTTATTAATTTTTTTCCAGTTTTTTTATGTCATTCTTCAAATCAAATGATTTTTTTTCTAATAATATCTATTTTCTCTTTTGCTAAAGTTTTTTTTATTTTCTGTTTTATTTTTTGATACAATTTTATAGTTTTTATTTTTATTTGTATTTATGTAATTATATTCTTAGTTTTAGTTTTTTTTATTTTCTCTTGTGTTGGTTTTTTTTATTTTGTATTTAATTGATTGTTTTTTTCATTCATGTAATTTTTTTGTTTTGAAGTTCTAATTTGTTTTACTTTTTTTTCAATTGAAATTGATTATATTTTTTTATTTTGACTCTTATTCTTTTAATTTATTATTCTGATTTGATTTTTTTTATTTTCTAGGCCTTACAATCCTTAATTTTTATTCGTATACATGTATTTATACTCTTAGTTTTGGTTTGTGATTTCTATCATTTTATCTTTTATTGGGATTTTTTTCAATTTAGTTTTTAAATTTTAATTTATATTGATAATCATTTTAAATTTGATATTTTTTTCTTTTTTTCCCTTTGTTTGTTTTTTTATTTGATTGTTATTTTTATGTATTCTTCAAGTCAAATAATTTTTTATGCTAATAATATTTATTTTGGTTTTGTGATTTATTTTGGTTGTTTTTATTTGCTCTTTTGTTACAGGTATTTGGATTTTTTTTATTTTTCAAGATAATTTTATGATTTTCATTGTTTGTATAATAATAATAATAATAGCTATTGTTTTTTTTATAATTATTTTCTTATTTGCTCTTCTATTATAGTGTTTTTTTATTATTCAGGACAATTTAATAATTTTATTATAATTTAAAGGATTATAATAATTATATTCATAATGATAATGATACTAATTTTAATTTGGTTTTGATTTTTGTTTGATGTTTTGTTAAAGTTAAAGCAATTAAAGCTTGTTGCTCAACAAAGGATCACTTGATGCAAAAAAACAAATAACTTATTTTTAATATTTTTTTATTGATTGTTTGATTATAAATATGGGAGTGCAATTATCTTTTAAAAAATTTATTTTGTTTCTGTAAAATTATATTATTTAATATTAGTATTAAAAAATATATTGTATATATATATATATTTTTTAACATCGCTATGAAAAAATTATATTCTTGCCATTTTTATTAAATCAATTGACTTGTTAGCCGAGCCTGTAGTGGTGTTCGCGGGGCATTTTACTGCTGGCATTTTGTCGGGACATTACTGTAACTTGTATGGGATGTCTGTCCTCTGTACCAACAAGATGCTATTTTCTGTCTAAATTGTAACGAAATGGTGACAGTAAATGCCGACCAGTTCGGTGGCAGCTCCTTTATTCCGTTTCTTGCGACTAATGACCTCATTTTTATCCAGCAAGAAAACACAAAAAGCAGTTCGCAGTGAGAGCATCAGTTACACTCTTTGCAGGTGAACTTAGACAGAACGGTTCTTTTTAAATTGATTTTTATTTATAAATGTATTATAATAATATTTTATTTATTTATTATTGATATCAATACAATAAAATTATAAGAGAAAACAGAAAATTAATTTTATTCATATTTATTCAAACACAATGCCGAATCTGTTTTCAATCTGTTTTGCATTTCAAAAATATTTTTGTTTTTATTTTTATTTTAAATTAAAAAATTTAATGTTTTTATATTTTTATAAAAAAATATTATTTTAATGTATTTTTCAACCAATATTGTCAACAAGTTTTAGGAAAGAAAGAGGGATCATAAGCTCCAGCATGAGTAAAATGGGGGACCGTAAACAGATTACTGTTGTGTAGACAAGGCGTGTTAGCAGATACCAAAAGCTAAAGGTTAAGGATAAAAGCGTAGCAAGTGGGTGTGGGTGGGTTCTGAAAAGTTTCACATGGTGGCAGAGAAGAAAGTGAGGCTGTAACTAAACACCCACGTGCCGCGATTGGCATACCATTGAAAAACCTCGAGTGGAGTGGATGCTTCTTTGCTGGTCTATTATCGTATATCATTACTGATTGCTTGCGGAGGTCGCCCCATCATGGCGTTTAGCAGTGATAATATGGCTTCAAAGCTGGCAAATGGGTTGACCCGGATCCTTGATCTTGTTGACTTCCCTGATGCACAGCAAGTACAGTGACGTCTTTATGATTTTCAATCATTTAATATGTTCAGATGTGGAGGAGAGGTTGATTAAACAAGGCAGTGTGAATGTCCATGGATTAGATTTGAGCTCAGTTTCTGACAAGAGCTCCATGGACTGAAGACCAGCTCGTTGTCATGTGTTCAGCACAAGACCATATTCATTTGACTGTATGCATATTTTATCTCGTGCTGGAGAATGGACCGTCGCGTAATTGGTATCGACAGTAACATGACTACTGACGAACCCTAATGGCTGTGGTTCATGGTAATCAAACTCGCGAGTCAACTCGCAAACTCATACGAGTTTGCGAGTTGGCTCAGCACACCTGGTTGGACCAGAAAGAAAAATCGAAACTGGCAAACTCGGTCAAAATCAGGTTGACTCGTGAAATTAGAATGGATCGGTCCGATTTCATGATCCCAGTTGCTCGGCCTTCACTCTTCACTTCAGGCTTGAAAAACGAAAATTCATGTTCATTCTTTCATTTCACAGACCCGTTCTCTTCCCCAAATTAAAAATAAATAACCCCTCTTTGTCTTGCTGTGCCCGAGGAAAGGAAGAAAGAAGATGACAGACAAAGCACAACAGAGGAATGAACTTCAAGCATGGAGGGGGAAAGTAACGACACTCAAAGTTGTCTTCCTCTTCCATCAACCAAGCATGAAAGTTGAAACTTAAAACAGTAAGGGTGGGCGGCAAGTGAGAGAAGAGAATGAGGGATTTAGGCATTTAGGGTTAGTTTACAACATGAGTAGTCTATTTGTCTCGGAAAGATATAAGGCGACCTTTCGAATCCTTCCTAGCGTAGTGACCGGATATCATAGTTTTGGCTTACCAAGTGTTGGTATTTTATATTTTAAGAATATTTTGATGCTAAATATATATATACTAGAGTTAGTTAATAATAATAAGTTATAATAATAATAAAAAAAGAAGGGGGTTTCTAACTTTCTAACTTTCTACTTTCTACCGGGGTTGTTATAAATTAATAGAATTTTTTAAAAATTATTTTTATGCTAACTATTTTTATGCTAATTATTATTATTATTATTATAAACCTCCAAATTATTATTATTAATATCATAAGTTCATAACCCCTCCCCTGTATATATATATATATACAACAATCCTAAAAAAATACAATTACTTGTATGCCAAATTAAGATTTGTTTTAAATTTGTTAGTTTTTAACTTATGAACTTTTAGGGACATAATTATTTTGTAATGTGTTTTGAAGTTATTTTACATCATGTATGAATCTAAAGTAATTAAATTTTATGTCCATAATTATGCTATTTTGTATTCGTAAATATTTTACATACGATTTTACGATTTTTCTTCTCACACGATTTTAGTCTGTGATTTTACGATTTTTGTACGGACAACTTGGTACGATCTTACGATTTTAAGATCCGATTTTTGAGTCCTTTCGATTCGTGTCAAAATCTCGATTTTGACTACCTTGATGTGGTTCAGCGGGTCAGATCTTGGATTTTTATTTTACAAAGATCATCGATTTGAATTCTATACTAGTTAAAGTTATGAAAAATCTTAAATAATTATTAATTTTAGAATCCATAAAATTAAATTGATATATACACTCACGTTCCAAAAAACCATGATTTTTCGATCAAGCTATGCTAGATTGCAATTGCATATCACGTCATCTTCGTAAGAAATTAGAGTGGGCATACTTTCTTTTCCCAGCTAAAATGGCTTGTTTGATTTGCAAAATTTGTTGTCTAATTTATAAATACACATTGTGATTTTGAAATACAAGCATACACAAAAAAATTGAAATACAAAAAAAAATAATTGGTATTAAAAGACAAAAAAATAAAATTATCCTAATTTTTTTTTAAGGATTTTTCACTCGCAACTCGTGGATTATAATTAAAAGTCAAACACTTCACCAACTTATAGTTTGTGATAACTTATCTTGAAGATAATTATTCAAAACAAAAAAAAAACATATGATTTTTATGTAACTTTAAACAACTTTAGATTCATTTAATAAGATTCCATGACTTCTAGATTTTTTTATAAAATTTATCATTGTCACTTATATATATATATATATATATATATATATATATATATATAACTCTAAACAACTTTAGATTCATTTATGGTCTGTTTGGGAGAGCGGTTGTGGTAGTTTTTTAAAATGTTTTTCGTGCTGAAATATATTAAAATGATATTTTTTTATTTTTTAAAAATTATTTTTGACATCAGCACATCGAAATGATCTAAAAACACCAAAACATATTCATTTAAAATGAATTTTGTTTTTGAATTTCAGCAAAACGGCGGTTTGGTCATGAGTGCTAAACTGGCTCTTAATAAGATTCCAGGACTTCTAGATTTTTTATAAATTTATCATTGTCACTATATATGTAACTTTAAACAACTTTAGATTCATTTAATAAGATTCCATGACTTCTAGATTTTTTTATAAAATTTATCATTGTCACTTATATATATATATATATATTGAGAAACCAACATCCTAGGGTGTGTTTGGTATTGCTTTTACTTTTATGGTTGAGGTTTTAAAAAAACAGTTTAATGAAAAGCATTTTAGCTGAGGTTCAAAATAAGTTCTGAAGTGTTTGGTTAAAACTGTGATTGAGTTTGAGATTAATGAAAAACAGTTTCAAGTGTTTAGTTACCAAACTTTTCATATTGCTTTTTTAATATATATATATATATATTGTTTTTTAAATATTTAATAATTATAATAATAAAATATAATTAATAATTCAAGTAAATTAGACACTTGTTTTTATTCTTCCATCAAACTACTTATAATTTCATTACGAACTATAAATCTATACGTGAAGGCCTCTGCGATCCCGGAACAACATATAGTAAAATATCATCTAAAATAAAATTAGGATTGCGAGACAAATATTATATTGTAATCTCCTTCTAATATATTTATTCATTGTAATTAATTTTTAGATAATTTTAATGTTAAATTTTTTATATATATATTTTCCTGCCCTCGGGCCACCCCACCCCTCAGCCCCCATGTGAGACGAGAAATGGTCGTTTTTTCTGCATCACAAAGATGCCCTAGTGCAACGCATGGAAAGCGATAAATTGTTGTTTTCCATGCAATCAGTATTTCAACAATGAGTTAAGATGGGGCTCACATCTAAAAATTAGTTTTTCAATCATTACCAAATATTCAAAACCTCAATTTTTCTAAACTTTCAACGCAACCCTAATCACAAACACCCTCTAAACCTTGAAAGCCCTCTAAACCTTGAAAGCCCCATACCTAACACTTATATGAAACCTATTCTCCGTACCATATTTGGTCTGAAGTATGATCCTTTTGTTCTCAATATTAGCAGGCATCCCTTCCTAAGCTCAAGCTAACCCTCAATGTACCCGTAATTTAACCTTAACTTGATCCGGATACAACCATTTGACCATTAAACCACATTAATAACTAAGAAAATTTTTTAAAAAGAGGATTTTATTGTATCTCTCCTCACAAAACATTATTAACTTGAACAGAGCTTTGTTTTCTTCTTTTAATGTTTTTTTTTCAATTTCAATTCCACCCTTCAATTTTTTAATTTTTTATGTGGTTATCCTAATTTTAGAACATAAATTACAAGTTTAACTAGTCAACTCAAGTTTTTTCTCTTTTTCTTATTGATTTTTCACTTTCAAGATCCCTAACATGATGTATTTTCTTTTTAAATTGCTTGTTTATCTTTCTCTAGGATTTTATCCATGAACTTTTTTTGAAAGAAATGGGTTCTTATAAGCTGCTGGAGTTGTCAATTGTACAGAGGGAGAGATTGTTTTTCATTTACTTACAAAAAGGCCATTATTATATTTTTGTGTAAATTGCCGGATTTTACTATGGTTCATTAAATACCTTCCTAACTTGCAGTTGATGTGAGATTTAAAAAAAGAAGGTAAAATCATATGTTAAAAACTCTAAAAAAATTAGCTTAATCTGATGAGCTAATTAAAAGTTATACGCAATAATATAAAACAAATTAATTTATAAATTTTTTTTATAAAAAATCTAATCATTAGCATCTTATATTTAATTCTTTAATCATAGGAAAAATTAGCAAATCTATAGAGAGGTATTTTCCATATTATTTTAGACTTGATTTTTTTTTTAATTTTATATAAAACATGATTGATTCCTTGGTTTCCTGTGAATAAAAACCATCCTATTTTTAAATCTTAAGGAGGAGATTGGATAAGTTGATCATCAAATTATAAAAAATATCAAGAATAGTTTAAAGAGGATAGAGAGAGTTCTTGAAAATTTTCTTTATCACTGTAGATATAATTTTTTTCACCTTCACATTAAACACTTACAACTTTTTTTGGATTCAAGTAAATACTGTTTAAGTATTTTTTGCGGATTCGATTTAAATTAATAAAATCTCAGTTGTTTTAAATTTTTACAAGATGAGGAAGTCCTGATTTAAATTTAAAATCTAAAATACAGATTTTAAATTTTTTATCACCTCGCTAGAGCTCTTGGACCACTTTCAAATAACCATACAAGCTAGACTGTACTTTACAACATGAAAAAAATTATGAAAATCCTAACCATTGTTATAAATTTAAAGGATAAGATTAAACAGATATAATTGTTTATGTTCCAAGGAGACAATTATAATTATTGACAAAACCACTTGGCATTGTTCCATTTTTCCAATTTCCCTCCTCTCTTTTTTTCCCGGGCTTTAAACCTCGACACCAGCTCCTTCGTGTACGCTTTTCAGGCAGGAAACACCCCATGCATTGAGACAGCGACATTACCTGGCGTGTCTTAAAGTAAGATAGTAGTTTTTTTTTTTTTTTTGTTCTTTATAATGAATTTCAAAAGCTGAAATCTTTATTTTTTAATATGATCAGTGCCTTCTGGAGCGTTGCACTATAGACGAAACATTCTCAAGAAACAACAATCATTGGACAACTGTTCCTATATCCGTTCTTTAATTAAATCCCATAATTCAGCAGTTCATCAAGGTGTCCCAGAATTGGGACACTACTGACCATGTAGAAAGGACGGGATTTTATTTCAAACGAGCTAGAATATGGAAATGATTATCTTATTACGCAGGCCTTCAATGATTGTCAGCTCCCATCCTAATTATATGCTCCCAGTTTTTGTAACAAGTTTGTCCTGAACTGGCATTGATATGGATGGAAGGAAACGATATGACCATTTTCACAGTTAGTTTTAGAATTTGATTCATAGAAATATGCTCGCGTTTAGACCTCTATATTGCTGATATCTTAACTATCTGTTTTGTTACAACCCTGTCTGTCACTTCAGGTCTGTTGACAAATAACCATGTCCTTCATGCTATAGCATCTGGGAAGGGATTTTAATGCGATGGCCAAAATTGTTCTATTATAAATCTCTCTAATGTCTAAAATGTCCTGCTGAATTGGAGCCTGCCATTAAAATGGAATGTTTTGCAGTTGGATCTTCTTTGAGAAGAATATTTTGCAGGGAGACTCTTGAGGGAGGCATCTATAGACACGCTGATGAACCAAAGGTTTGCTCTCGTTACAGCCAATTCTGTAATCCTAGAAGCCCTCCCTGAAGATGCTGACATAGTGCACACATTTGATTTTCAAGGTGTTCAATGGCCTCCAATGATTGAGGATCTTGCCAGGCGAAGAACAAGAATGGTGAGATTGATAGCAATAAACTTGCCTGTATGAACATGGGACAAATATTTGGCTTGAGATTGAAAGTGAAGGAGATGGATAAGGAGGCCTTGGTTGGTGAGATTAAGAAGACAGAGAAAAGAGGGGTAAGAAGAAATGGCTCGCATGGGGAAAGGGAAGAGTGCCCGGAGACAAAAATGAATTATTATGAAACAAAAAAATTATTTAATTCATTCTGAAAAAATTAGAAAGACTCATTCAAACAATGGAAAAACGTGTTGAACCTTATCTAACTATGACAGTGCAATGAGAGGGAACATCGAATGCAGATAATGACTGTTTTGAGAAGCTGCCAAACACAGGACGAGGCCCCCAACAGGAACATGTCCACTGCAATCAAAGAGCACAAACTCCAACACCTGTATTCGTTTCCCGTCCCCCAAGCCGCCGCCGCCGCCGCGGACTCCTTATGAATGGCATGCTTTTGGGACCTTGTTGCAAGCCACGGTTGCGTGTGGCAGGAAGAACGTCGTCACAGCATCAACAAGAGTCCAAAAACCTAGGGTCTGGGATCTGTTCGGGCCTCAAAATATGGAGAGAACCTAGAATTCCAAAGTGGATTCATCTAGAGCTCACATGTTCTTGGGCTAGAGTTATTTTTAGCGAAAGACGGCCAATATTTCATGGGCCCTTTTCATTTCCTTTGCTTGAATCAGGGTTAACATTGTCAGATCCAGATGTCAATATATATGTTTTCAATTTATGAATAACGGTTTATAATTGAAAATTGAAATGTTAATTTAAAATTATGATTGAATTTGAAGTTTAATAAAAATAATAATTTTTATATTTGGTTATCATGTTTTTTATATTACCGTCAGTGAAATTTTTTAAAAACATATGCATACACACACATATATAACACACACATATATATTGTTATTTTTTAAAAAAAAATATTATAAATTTAATAATCAATATTAAATCATCAATATTATCCGCAAGGAGAGTTTGCAAGTTGTTGATGTGCGTGTGCGGTCTGTGTTCGTGTGTTGATGTGTGGTCCGTGAATTAATTAATGGTGTTTTATGATTTTTTTGTTCTTGTCTTTGATAAGAGTTTTTACTCTTTTTTATTTCTTATTCTTGTTCCTATCACTGACAAAAATATTGTTTTGTCAAATTAATTAATATCAACAACGTCATGAGCAACTTTCCAATATTTATAAAAGTATATTGGGTGAAAAGCAAGATGTTTTCTTTTTATAAACTGAGGTGCCGTTTTGATAGGTCCCATAATTATAAAAATTATAGGACAAAGTTTATTAAATAACTTGGCTATATGTGGTTAGCCTCAACCACACCCACACCCACTTTAGCCAAACAACCACATATGTTTTTAATTTATTAACTTCTCTGTCCGTGAACTTTAGCACCGACGATCCTGCACATCCTCCCTCCCGTTGAACTTCACGTGCTGTGTGCTATAGCTTCATCTCCACACGGGATGGACTCGGCAGGGCCAGCTTTGCCGGATGTGGTGGCTCTCTGTCACGTGACTCGTTTTCGATTTTTAATAATCTGGTCGTATAGATGTGGAACTTAGTGCACGGCTCATCTGAAAACTTAAAATTTATAAGTGAAACTTCATAATATAATTTATATTATTATTTAATATCATTCTTCAGTGAAAGTCCTGCATTGAAACTCGCATGCTCCACATCACTCATGACTTGATTTTTATCAAATAGAATAGAGGTGGTGAGATTCGAACTCGTGACCGCTGGGTCAATAAGACTCTAATACCATATTAAGTAACCATCTCACCTAAAAACTTAAACTTATAAATGAAATCCCATAATATAATTTATATTATTATGTAACATCCCATCTAATTTTTTCCAGACCATTAGAAAGACTAGTTCCACGTTGCTTGTTACACCATCTGTTCCTCAGAACCTTTCTTGAGAGTACTAAGAAGTTAGGTTTCTTTATATATAAAAAAAGCAGAAACACGAAAAAGAAAAAAGAAGATACAGTGTCACTGCCTGAAGAGGTCGTACGACGTTTTCTTATGGCTCCTAGAGGTTACTGTGTCATTTTAGACGAGGAAGCCACGTGCCCCAATCCACGTCACGAGTCTGACCCTACCCGTAAACAACACCCATAAAAATTCAGGAGCAAGTAATCGTGGCCCTGCCCCGGTGGTGCGTTGCTGTGGTCCGATCATGGGTCCAGCTCCAGTCTCTAAGCGCCAATGTGTGGTAGCTTACTTTTTTTGTTTTTTAATATATATTTCTAAAGTATATTTTATAAATTCAGATAAATAAATAAAATCCTAACTAATTTAATTTTTTATAAAAAAATAAATATTTTAATTCAAATTTAAAAAATACACATGCAATGATAGAAAGATCCCGGTTCCCAATCCTTTCTCATTCGTCCACCCACCGCACAGATTACTATCTTCTTCTACCATTTTGAAGCGAAAATACATAAAGGAACAAGAAAATTAAGTTTTTTATGGTTTTTTTTTGGCAATGCATCAGTTGAACAATAATGATTTAGATAAACCATCTAGAAGGTAGAAGGTGAACTAATAATAAAAGATTTAGACAAAAAAGTTTGTTTTCGTGATATCATATTTAAATTTTATAATTGTTAATATAATAATCGTTAAAAATTTATATAGTTACCAACTTTAAAATTTATAAAATTAATTGAGATACCCGTAATTTTACTAAAAAAAAATGTTTTAGATAGCTCCGATCAGTGGGTCACTGTAGCGACCAAAAACTGCTGGTCAAGATTAGTTTCCTAACTAGCTATTAAGCAAAAACATTACATTGAAACGTGCTTCTGTCAGGTCTCGATAATTTTGCAGAAACTGAAAAAAGAAAAAAAAAGAATAACCTCCACTACAATGGCTCTGCACCTCAAAAAAGATCATACTCCATGAAGATCAAGAATCATTTTCAACCAATCCGAAGAACTATAACATCCCTCCCCATCTTCCACGCTTATCTTCGAAGCCATGATTCCCCATGCCATGCTATCTTAATTTCAGTCTCATCATTCAGAACATGCTGCGTGCTGTGTGTAAGAATGTATCTTATTACTCACTCTCTCCTTCCTCGAGCTTTTCTTTTCTTTATATCTGGATTCCTTGCTCGTTATGTTGCTACAAAAACAAGTAATCAAACTGAAGCTGGTCCACTTGGAAATACCATGTAACAATCGTTTGCCATCATGTAACTATCATTATCTCTTCTCAACAAACATGGCTGAATGATTGCAGTATGTGAAGCCGCACTCACACACATACGAAGTAACCTTTTATGATGTAGAGCAAGTGGTGGATAAGTACATTCTAAATTCAAATGCAATTGAATGCTTTGGCGTGACCGTCAATGATCGACAAATTCTCATTGTTGCATACTATATGTTTCGGCATGACCATCAATAATCATTTAGGCCCCAAAATCATCGTTTTTCTATTTTAGAAAAATTTCGTTTTAGCCATAATTTTTGATTTTAAAGTCCAAATTGATTTTTGTTCATTCCACTTACTTAGGATTTCTAACAGTTTTAATTTCTGCAATTATCTCAGTTTTGCTATTTTTAGTAATTAGCCTCGTTTCTCTTATCAAACAAGAATTAGGGCTAGGTTATCACTTCTAATTTGCTTGTAAGTCCTTTGGCCGGAATTATTCAATAAAATTTCTAAATTTTTTGAGAGTTTTTCTCATTTCTGGTGGACTCTAAAATAATTTTTATAATATTAACATTGATCGTATTCTTTTTATGTTTTCCGCTGCGTATTTTCCCATTATATCTCGTAGAGCGGATGAATAATAATGTGATTTTTGCTATCATTGTTTTATTTTATTTTTCAAAAAAGAGCTGCCTCGTGCAGGCCAGAATTGAACAAATTGATTGTTGAAAAGGACCTGTTCAATTTACAATGCAGATAAAATGGAAAACGCCACCAACAAGCACCAGAAATGGCGCCATTCAATGAAGAGTCAATAAAGGCGGAAGAAACAGTACAGCATACATACCTTAAATACTACAGATTATACTATTAAAAGCAACAGGAATTCCACCCAGAATTGGTAAAGCAAATTGGTTAGAACCAGTACATTTCGTTGATGTATAATCCATATACCTGGTCAAATATATATATATATATTAACTATACCCACATAAATTAGAAATACACACGGCAAAACTATATTATAATAGTCAAAGCTTAAAATACATATTTAAATGAACTCAAATTTTAAAGCTCAAAAAATCTTTGTTGGACTCAGACAAAAGAAAGACTCATTCGACTGTTTTTTTTTTTCATCTACTCTTTTTACATTGATTAAGTGTATAAAAAATCTCTAAAATCCTACCATAATTTCATCTATATTAAAACATATATCAAGAATATTTTTTTTCTTATTAATTATAATGTTAGAGATATTTCTCATCAATATTAATATATATATATATATATCAGATTTTTTTTCTTATTAATATTATCAGGATAAAATTACCTTTTAGTCTCTCCTTCACAAAAAGACTTTTGGACTATGAATATACTAGGAATCTTTAAATAAACGTTTTATAATTTTTGCATGTTTTTTTCATAGTTTTACTGTATTTTATCTTAAAAAATCATTGAATTAACTATTGAAGAATCTTCAAATCCATCAAAAATAATTTTTCTATAGTTATCATGCACCAACCATCTTAACTATAAGGAATATAATAGATTATCAAAACCAATAGATTAATCGATTATAAAAAAACAAAAAATTTACCCCAATTAGGATGTTCTTAAAACATCAGGAATATATACAAAATGGTGTTTAAAAATAAATTTGTCATAAATCATATTATTATTTTCCTAGTGTTACAAAAATGGACGAATAAACATATTAACTATAAATTCAACACAAAAAATACAAATAGATTAATAAAACTATATAAATCATATTATTATTGTCATAACTACTTTTTCTTACCTTCTCTTATTTTATTATTATTTTATGTAAGAAACAAAGTATAAACAAATAAATATTGACAATGTATAACAAATAATGGCCTGCCATTGACAAATTCACATGATAAACATAATAATTCAGAACCAGAAATTAATTGACATAAACACATGCAAGACCAGGAAGGTACCTAGCAGTGTCCATGGAACATGCAACTGCAAATTTGGAATCAATCGTCCGTGTCAATCAAACGGGGATGCTCTGACCTCTTCGTTTGAGGGAACCCCACGAAATTGTTGATCCGTCACTGATTCTATTTTTTCTTCAATTTACTACGCCGGTAATATTCAATAGAAAGAACAAAGAAAATTACAAGGGTACAAAAAGAATCCCGGCTCCACGTCGCGTGACAAGCACGTGCTTGTTCAGAGGACGGCGCTATATATAAACTTGTTTGGAGAGAAGACAGAGTCCAAGCCATCAGCAACCAAACAAAATCCAACGCTATTGAACCGCTGCAGGCAATGTTTTAATCTTTTAGCCCGATGTTTCGGGTAATCTGTAATGTTTCGGCCTTCATTGTCATCTTTTGATTAAAAAAACATGTATAATGGCCGATACGCACGCGCTTTCTTCTCTTCTTTTCTAGATTAGCTAGCTCCACTTGCCAAGCCAAGAAACTTCATCAAGCTCCCCGCCCGCCTCTCTCTCTCTCTCTCTCTTCTTTATTTCTCAAGTGTGTTTTTAATACATATTTCTACCCAAGAATTACTCTTACAAGTTGTTGACTATCTTTTTAATGATGGATGGGTGGAGATTGAACGGCGTGAAGCTTCCCATGAAGATTTTGATGCTGGTTCTGCTGTTATTGCAGCAAAGTTTGAGCTTTTGTTGGTCTCTAAACACAGAAGGTGACGAGTTATGCTTCGTTTTATGTTCATATAGCTACGAGCTTTTGTTTGGCATGTACTTCCAACTTTGTTAAAATTGGTGTTCTTTTATATAGATTTGTGATTTTGTTCGAAATGGTGTAGGTTTGGCTTTGTTGAGGTTTAGAGAGATGGTGGAGAGAGATCCACTTGGAGCTTTATCGAATTGGATTGAGAAAGATGGAGATATCGATCCTTGTTCTTGGTATGGTGTCGAATGCTCTGACGACAAAGTTGTTATCTTGTAAGTAATTCATGTTTTTGTTCCTTTCTCCCAAGAAAAATCGAGAAAAGAGTTGTCTAATAATAAGTAATCAAGCATTCTACACCTACAGGAGTTTATCTTTACCTTTGTGCTTGTAAGTTGATTAAATTTGTGATTTTGGATGGTCCATTTAGTTGAATCAAAGATCCAATGTGTTTAGAGATGGTAAATTTCACGTGTATATCACTGGAAATGTGAAATGCTCGTGAATGAAGTTAACAAATTCTAAATTCAGAAATGTTGGATTAAAATCCAGACTTGAGCTGTCATATCAAGTTTAATTGCTGATTGAACTTGAGGTGAAGGATTACATAGTCTGTATTGCTGTCGGTCATTGTACTTGTTTGTGAAGAATCGATCTTGGTATAAAGCTTTCCCCAGAAGTGATCAGATGACAAACTATTTAATGCAGCATGTGTGGTGTCTCCACAGACAATTCATAATGATGCGGGCCTCCAGGAGCAATTCTAGCTTTTGTTTTCCTTCTCTTTTGTGATTTTATCATGTCATTTATACTCTTCTTTTGCACCTTTTCGCCTGCTACTTTTACCCCTTTATAGAGTAATTATTTGGTGTGATATGAAGATTGTTGTCAAACATCCAGTTATTTCTTTTTTTAGTAGCAAAGATTTTTTTTTCTTTTCTATTTTCTTAAAGCAAGAAATGGTCAACTTGTAGGCATTTGACAGATCTCTGTCTTGGAGGGACACTGGCACCTGAACTTGGGAGACTAACCTACTTAAAATCACTGTAAGTTTAAACTTCAGCCTGGATTGGATTTTTGGAAACCATTTTATGGATTTCATTTAACTCACATTTTCCTTTCAGAAATTTACGCAACAATTCTTTCCATGGAAATATTCCTGGAGAGATTGGAGAACTGATGGAGCTGGAGGTGTTGGACTTGGGATATAATAACTTTAGCGGACCATTTCCTTCTAACTTTGCAAATAATCTATCACTGACTACCCTGTAAGTTAATTCACTCTGATAGATTATATTGTTTAGTTTTTTCCTTCTTGAGCTTGAATTGTTCGACTAAATCATCTCTGATTCTCATTGCAGCTTGCTTGACAATAACAAGCTTCTAGATGGCATATCTCCTGAAGTGAATGACCTTAAGGAGCTTTCTGAAGTTCAGGCAGATGAGAATCAGTTAAGAGCTTCTTGTTGCTGCAAGGACATTACCTGGTAAGCAACTGCTATTACTGTTAGGTTATACTAACAAGGTTAAGTACTTTCAGTTCTCAACTTTATTAAACTTCCCACCAGCTTCTTGACAACACTTATTTTATTTGTCAGGAACATTGCTCAAGCTAGAAATATAGCTCAACGGATGCTGCTGCAGGTGGCAGATCCTCCAAATCCACCCATAGGCGACAATGGAGCATCACTTTCTCCATCTTTATTTCCACCATCTGGATCTCAATTATCACCATCAATGGCACCCTCAGGCTCGCCGTCTTTATCACCATCACCATCATTCTTCTCATCACCATCTCCTTCGGAGTCTCCAGCAGAATCCTCCTCTAGTCTTCCTTTGCCTCCTTCACCCTCACCCATGATTGCACCAACTCCAGCTTCACGTGCTCCAGTAAATCAACCAAGGGTCTTTAATGTACAACCACAACATGATTGGGTGTCAATGGTCCCTGCTCCAAGTCCAAGTTATTTGGAACATTCAAAGTCAAAAAATCACACTGTTCTCATTGCTGGTGTTATTGCTGGCTCGGTGTTTGCTTTGATTTCAGCCGCTGGCATTTTTTTCTTTAGAAGAAGCAAGGCAGTCACTGTCAAACCTTGGGCCACAGGTTTAAGTGGGCAGCTACAAAAGGCATTTATAACGGGTAAATGTTCTTTTCATATGGATCTCATGCACTAGTGTGCGCGCACAAAAACCTGAAATTGCCAATCACAGAGGCATAAAATTTGTGGATTAACATAGCTCTGCAACCACGGCTTTAGCATCTGTTGCTTCCACAAATGACATGTATGGATCTTGATTCAATCCTGTCTTTTCTGATTTTTGGTAATGTGTCTTTTCAGGTGTACCAAAACTCAAGAGATCAGAACTTGTGGTCGCTTGTGAAGATTTCAGTAACATTATTGGATCCTTTTCAGATGGAATAGTGTACAAGGGGACACTATCGAGTGGGGTTGAAATAGCTGTGACATCTACTGCAGTAAAATCGCGTGAAGATTGGTCGAAAAACCTGGAAGCCCAATTCAGAAATAAGGTACTTGAAATTAAAATTTGCTAAGATTCATCCATTTAATATTGCCCTAAACGCTAAATTTTCTATCCTTTCAGATTGACACATTGTCAAAAATGAACCACAAGAATTTTGTCAACCTTATTGGATTCTGTGAAGAAGATGAGCCTTTCACTAGAATAATGGTTTTTGAATATGCTCCAAATGGAACTCTGTTTGAACATATGCACAGTAAGTACCTAATGTTTTTAATGCCTCTTCTGAAATGTGTTCGTCAAGTGATCATAACTAAGATATAGTTGCAGTCTGCTGGATCGTTAAATTGATATGGCATTTAATAGGTTTTGTGTTCATCATATCTGTGAAGAAAATATCAGTGCTGGCTTTTGTTCGATCCGTGAACTAGCACTGAATTTTTATTTGCATAGAACTGAATATGCATCTCAAAAGAAGATAAGAGGAAAAAAAAGAAGAATTGGATTTTCCTATTCATTTAGTACTCTCTCAGAACTGCAAATCATACTCATATTCTTGTATTCTGCTATAATCTACAAAGGCAGCCGTTCTGCTTCTCAAGTAGACTGCATACTTGATGGCTGCAGTGCATTTGCATCATAGCATTTATAGGTCAACTGACCTATAGTACTGTTTTATGGTATGGATGACAGTTGAATTCTTGATTTCTTGTAGTAAAAGAAGCCGAACACTTGAACTGGGGAATGAGACTACGAATAGCAATGGGCATGGCGTATTGCCTCGAATACATGCATCAACTAAGTCCACCTGTAGCCCATAAAAAACTGCAATCATCATCAATATATCTGACTGAAGACTACGCAGCCAAAATATCAGATTTCAGTTTCTGGAATGATGCAACAGCATCCAAGACTGGGTCACCATCCATGGCGCTTCTAGAATCACAATCATCAGATCCAGAGAGCAATATTTACAGTTTTGGGGTAATATTGTTTGAAATGATAACTGGTAGGATCCCATATGCAGTGGACAATGTCTCTCTTGATGACTGGGCATCAGATTACCTGAGAAGAGAGCAACCATTAAAAGAAAAGGTGGATCCAACTCTAAAATCTTTCCAAGAGGACGAGCTTGAGAAGCTGTCTGAAGTAATAAGAATTTGCATCCATCCTGATCCAAAGCAGAGACCACCAATGAAAGAGATTGCAGCCATGTTAAAAGAGATCACATCAGTGGGACCTGATGGAGCAACACCAAAATCATCACCCCTTTGGTGGGCAGAACTTGAAATTATGTCTGCAGAAGGAAGTTGAGAGGTTAGCTCGAGTCTGAAATACAGATTCAAGTGTTCTTTTCATGTCCTGTTTTCTTCTCTTGCTGATCTCTCAGAAGCAGTGGTTTATCAGGTAAATAATATCTGTATCTAATCAACATGGAGGATGGTGTTTGTATGTAACCGAGGAAGGGAGACCTCTTGTTTGTCCATTGCTTTGTTCTTTCTCCGTCGCCAAAGTTGTCTGTATAAAATTCAAGTATCTGCAAGTATACTTGCAAAATAAAATATAAAAAAAGGGTCAGTTTTAATATTACCAGTTGCAAATACTCCGAGGATGAAGAAATTTGAGTCAAAGTCCACTGTTGTAACCTGCAAACACCTATCTTTGTATGCGTTTATTGTCAGGGGGTGATCCGGAGCATAGAGAGAATCTCAGCTCCGGATTCCTTACTGTAAAAATCAACCTAATTCCTTATGGTTACTGCATATGAGCTCCTCAGCCAAAATGCAATTTAGGCATGGAAATATAGAAGATAAGAGAATGAGGTGAAAACAAAAGAAGTAGAAACCAGAAAGCGGTCAGCTGGAGAAATGCATGGCTATAACAGCAGTTAACTCGGGAACATCATTTCTGCTATCTTTAGTTTAAAGAAAAACATGATACAACAAAAGAGATTAAATCCCTTCCTGTCTTTTGTCATGCACACGAATGAACTCAAGGAGGAAGGAAAATAATTCCTGTTTCTAATGAGACACAAATTGTGAAACCTATAACATTCTAGAGTATCAATTGCAAGAAGTTGCTGCAATGAACCCTTCCAGCATCAATCCCAAACTGCTAATTGATCATGAGACCATGACTGTACATAACTATTTGTGAGGGACATTGTCTAAATGCAGTTTGCAATACTCGTTTCTAACTCTATCATCAATACCATCAAGATGTATATACTGATAAGTTCATTACAGCCTCCTGACGCAGTCCGTCCTTCTCACAGCTGGGGATGGTTTTGTTGCTGGATGTCTGATAGACCATGATTTCAAAAAAGAAAAAAGGAAAGCTCGTCATGGATGTCCCCATGGTCTTCTATCCCGAAAATGTTGGAAGTCCCCATTCTTCATGAATGATATTGGTGTAACTCAAATGCTTCGTGTAGCTTGGTCTTGTGTTCTATTATACAAATCAAGTGTGTCTGAGTGGTTTGGGTCAAGGCAGAGAGCAGCCTCACAATCTTGAAGAGCAGAGGTTCTGTCTCCCATTGATTCATGAAATGCTGCTCGAAGATGGATCATTTGCAACTCAGGCTTGAAAGCTATGGCCTTAGTAAGCTCTTCTAGAGCTTCAGCTTCCTTTTGGTCATCCATTAGCACTGAGAATAAGAGATTCTTCATGTTAGTAAGAGTTTGATATCGCAGTCAATAATTGTGTCCAGGCAAAGAGAAGAAAAATGAAGTCATTAGAATAGCATTGAAATAACTGTGAACACATGAGTTGCATTGAAAGGAGGCAGAATTTCCAAAAAGGAGCGGTGTTGATTACCAGCTGCTCTGTATCTGTATGGGTATGTTCTTAGAGGATCCAGAAGTGTTGCCATATTAAGATCATCTTTGGCCTTCTCACGGTCGCAGTATTCTGATCGTTTCTCATAAGCTGATGCACTGCAATTTGCCTTTTCTATTAGCTTGGTCATCTCATCATATGCAGCTTTTCGTTGATTTTTTATATGATAGACACGCGCCAGACCTTGATGAGCTCTTGTATGCTTGATGTTAAGGGCATTCATGTAGCAGTCTGCAGCCTGATCCAGCTTACCACAATCCACATAAATACTTCCTAAATTATTCAATGCCTGCAAATTACCAACCCTCATATCAAACAAGTACATCGAGCACAGATGGGGGCATATGAGAAACATACTGGTATAGTCATTACTCACTTGTCCTTTCCTAAGACCATCTGAAGGGCATCTAAGAGCTTCTTCCAGAAGTTGGATGACAGTAGATGAAGATTCAGGATCCAGATTTGTATCAGCTAATGTATATGCCTTAAGGAAGAAAGCTTCAAATGACCTCTGGATTGAAATGGATTTCTCAGCCCTAGAGAGAGCTTCTTCACGATGACCAGTATCATATAAAAGCCATCCTTCATATACTAGTCGTTCATGAACAAAACTGGAATGATTTCTAGCCAACCGCAAACAGCGCATTGCGGCCTTCTGACAATTTAACCTAGTGCATTAAGTTATCCAGTAGTGTATTTCATGTTAGTGAATATAACAAGGTCAAACAACTACAAGACAAGACCAAATTCATTGTACTACATGTACATGAACGATTCCTTCTTGTTCCAGAAGTGCATAAAAGGAAAGATGTGTAGACAATGAAACAAAAACAAACATGCAATTTAGAATCACTAAATCAGATCAAGAAAAAATAGGATCGCTTCATTATTAAAACATTATTCATGCAATGAATTGTACAAGTTTATTAGATGAAATGTACTAAAAGATAATGTTTACAAGTTTGATATGGGTTTATTATCTGATAAAAAGAAAAATGAGATTGATACACAAAAACATTCAAGGGATCGCAGGTTTCCAAAGATTGCAGAGAAGAATTTTAAACAAATAAAGTAATGAAAAATGGTATAAGCTTATTAGAGGTCATACTTAATGAGATTAAACTGCATAATAGTGCAGCTGCTTAAGCTAAATAAAAAGTTGTTCCATCACAAAACTTACCGCAAAAGAAGCAAAGATTGCCGAAACCATAGTAGGCTCTTTGCAGGATCATTTACGAGCATCTGATGTATGACAGCCAGAGAGCCAATGTCATCAACAGAAGACCATCTTTCGTAAAGTTGCATCCAGCAGTCAGCCAGACTCCATTGCTGAACACGATGGCTGAGAAGCTCAACCAAGTGATCTCCACTCACCTTCCCATGAAACATCATGTACTTAGGTTTTAAGGTTAATAATGCTCGAATATCCCTCAAAGCACTTTCATAATCTTCAAGAGCAATGAAAAAACAAGCCCGCAACTCAAGACAATCAGGTGAGAGCTTGAACCCGATAATTTTATTGATCTCATGAATAGCTTCCCTAATATGTTTCTCTTCCACCTTCATAACAGCTCTGAATTTGTATGGAAATGAAAGGGTTGGATCCAGTTCAGTTGCAGTATTCAAATCCATTATTTTCTCCCGTCCAACACCATACAGAGATCGCTCTTGGTACATCCACCCGGCTGGTTTATATTCAAAAATAAGAGAGTTCATCAACCTAAATGCTGAATACTGCTGCCCTTGTTTGTACTTGGTCCTAGCAACACCTGCTAATGAATAAACATGACCTGCATCAACAGCTGCCTCAAAATAAAATTGGGCACCTTTGTACTCTTTTCTCTCAAGCATTACACAGCCTAGTTGATGCAAAGCAAATGCTTTCTGCCACTTTTCTGTAGCAAACTCTTCCAATCCCTCCAATAACATCACTGTTGTGCTCAGTGCCATATTCTCCTCCATAGCAACCTGGCTCAGGAAATAGTAGAGGAAGAATGAAGCGTACCCCAGCATGGACAATCTCTCCCTTGCCTCCGGGATACAAAAAACCCTCCTCACTTTGTGGTTATACAGAGAATTTGGGAGCTCTCTTAGAAACACCTGCAAGCAAGAGGCTACAAGAAGATTTGCCCTTTCTTCCAAGGCATGATTAATTAAAATCAATGCATCCTCAACCCCACAGACCAATGAAGCCAAATGAGCATCGCAAGCACACTTCAACTCCTCACAACAAAACCTGTTTGCAAAAGAAAGTAACTCCAAAACAATCGCAGGGCAAAACAGATCAACTCTCGTAGTCCTACTGTACACTTCCACTGCTCTCATCCCCTCCACTGATATCCCAGTCTTCGAAAAATCAATCTTATCTCTTCTCGACTCCAAAAAGCTACCATATAGTATTGCCTTAAATGGGCCCGAAAGAGAAGCAATTTTGAATCAAACACAACGAACCGACTCATCACCAATGCAAAATGAAACATCACCCCCCTCCTCCAAACTCAAGCTCTCATTTCCCACCAATATTTGACTACTAAATGCCTCAAGACCATCTTGACCACATTGGCAACGATCATAAATCGACTTCGGATCGTATCCAGAAACCAGAGCGGCCATAGGACATTCAAGGATGTACCCACTACAATCCTTTGATGACACATCACTAAACTCATCTTCTCTCCTCTCAAATCTTAACCAAGCAGAAAGCACTGCCTTCGAGTGCACATCAATAGCATATTGCCTCGCTGCGCAAAGGCACCTTCTAAGCAACTTAGGATCACCTAATCCACGCAAAATCGAATACTGCTCGATGCATAATAATGATTTATCCGTTTGTGAGCAAGTATTCAGGCGTCTATGGATATCAGCTAAAGATTCCACGTAGTCTATAGGTTTCAAGTAAGAGTCTATAGGGGGTTCAAGGAGCTCAGTTGTTGGGAGTCCATAAGGAAGCAAAGCTTGAGCTCCTGAGCCAGAGTTGGTAAATTTAGATTTTGAAAGTTTTCCTCTCGAACCGGAGCTGTTATCTTGGGGGCTTAAAGCATGGACTTGTGTGCTCTTGAATCTGTCAAAGAGCTTAAAACCATGCATTTTTTTTTATAAAAAAAACTCAAGATAATTATCTTGTGTAAGGCACTCTATATCTATCTAGAACGTGAGATTCAAGAAGTTTTGATAAATTAAGATTAATTTCTAGTGCAAAAAGAAAAAAAAACGAATCCAGTGAGAAAGTATTTATAAAGGTTATATCATTATTACCTCTAGACTGCAAAGTAGAAACAACTCCATGAGAGAGAAACCAGAGAGAGGGGAGACATTGCAAGCTGTTCGGCTAAAAATGATGTTTGTTTCTTGAGAAAATGAAGGAAAATCTCGGGATTCCAGACTTTGATTATCTTTTCTTTCATGGAATAGATTCTCGAGAGAGTTGTGTGTCCTTTTTTTCTCAGTCTATCTCTCTGGATATACTGTTGCAGTAGGACCCTTAATTTGGACTTCGACAGTTTTGGTGACCTGAAAGTTTTTGGTTGATTCGGTGGCTCACTCCATAGTTAATGGGTTCGATTCAAAGATCGAAAACCACTCCATTTAAGCCACATCAGTGTCAATAGTAGATAGTCAACGCTTGAGAGATAGAGAGTGGGGTATTTTAGGTTTCTTTTCTTCAACTAAAGTTAGCAGCATCAAAATTTGCATGCTAAGCAAAGGTCGGAGCTTTGGAGTCAATTTATGAATCGATAAAAGTAAAGTAGGCTCATGGGGCTCCTCGAAATACCAAACATATTTACATCTTTATCAAATCTTCTTTCTCTTTCTATTTGAAGTAATCATGGACAAAATCAATGTTTAGGATTCATTTTGAACCTCTTTTTCGTCTCCCCCAGAGCAGATTATTATACAATAATCTAAAAGAACTCAGTGTTTCATTGAACATTGTGAGTGAAAACATTGTAGATTTTAACAAGATTTTTTTATTTTTGAACAGTAAATTTACTATTTATATATTTTTTCACAAAAAAACAGAGAAAACACGTGGCTTACTCGGAGACAGACGTGCCTTAAGAGGAGAGAACCCCTGCCTAGCGCTATTCTTTTCCTTGCCTTTTTTATTTTGTTTTTTCACTTATCTTTTCACTTATTGTTTTCATTTTTATTTAATTTATTTTTTTTTATTTTGACATTTTTTTCTTTTTTTCTTTTTTTAAACAATTTATTTACATTGTGTTTTCTTTGATTGAATTTTTTTCCAATTATTAACTCAATAAAAATAATAATATTAGTTTTTGTTCTTACTTTTTTTTATGTTTTTTATTTTTTTTCATCATAATAATTTAAATAATTTTTATTGTTTTAGTTGTAATGATAATAATATTCTTGGATTTTAAGACTTTGATGTTTTCATTTCGGCCCTTATATTTTTAATTTTTTATTTTAATCCCTTTATTTATTTTAATTTCAAGAATAATCCTTACTTTTATATATATATATATATAAGTGTGCTTAGCTTTGATTTTTTTTTCATATTTGTTGAGATGATATATTTTTTTCAAAAACTTAAATTTTATTTTATATCTATGATCATTTGGAAATTGATATTTGTATTTGTTTTTGTTATTTCTTTTAGTTTTTTTTCCTTTTTTATTTTTACGTCATATGACTTGTTTTACCTGATAATTTTTAGTTTTTTTTTTATTTGATATTTTGTTAAAGTTTTTATGATTTTTTTAGTCTTATTTTTTTCATTATTAGCATAATAATAATAATAATTTAATGTTTTTTTCTCTTACTTGCTCTTTTGTTTATGTTTTTTAGGGTTTTTTTCTTTTATAATTTTTATTCTTTTAATAGTTATACAAACTTTTTACTCGGCCCGCAAAGTAGCGTAATATTTTTTATAAATTTTCAGGTCAAATAATTTTCTTTCCAGTCAATAATTTTAATTATTTTTTTCATTTATTTTATTTTTTCATTTGCTCTTTTGTTAATGTTCTTAGGGTTTTTTAAGCCTTTGATTTAATTTTTTTTCTTCCTATTATTAAAACAACAATAATAGTAATTTTAGGTTTTTGTTCTTACGTGCTTTTTTATTAATTTTTTTTTGTTTTTCTTCGAGATTTGTTAAATAATATTTATTGTTTTGATAGTGATGGTGATGATAATTTAAGAAATTAATGTTTTGATTTACTATTATTATAATAAAAGATGTTGATCTTTTTCATTATATCAAATTTTACATACTAAAATATTATATCTTAATCTCAATAATTATGATAATTATTTATTTTATCCACACTATGCTCGCAACGTAGTGAGACAATCCAACTAGTCATATTCTATTAGACCTCAGTTTCGAGTCATCTTCCATCATTGTACTAATGATCTGTTTATGGGTTACATTCCTATGAAAAAAATCAACTAAGCTGCTGCAAACTTCACCTTCCATAAAAGATCATGGTATCTGCTAATAATCATTTGCTGAAAGAAAACAGAATTTACAATGGTAATCGCTAATTATGAGCTTCCAACAGCCTCCTCTATTGATAAACTTAATCAGCCATTCAAATAATTATTTAGGAGACAGGATGCATTACAGATATGAGCTTGGTTTCTTGGTGAAATGTCTTAATCCAACCCATGTTTTTAGTTTCAAGCGTGAGTAGATACACAAAATGGAAGCTATAAATCCCAATTTACAGATCTGCATAAATAAATTAAGCCACAGGATCTTCTAACATGACACATGCATATGTCAAGTGAGAGGACCAATCACTCTCTAAAAAAATTGAAAAACAGAGAGCCTGTAGACCAAATTATTGATGGTTAGGTGCATTAGATCTAAACCATCCATTTCTTAAAGAAAAAAACTTATCCTGGCATTCTTTCCCCTCCACTATCAGTTCCCATTGGATTCCAATGACAAAATTATTCGAATCATGGGAGGACACCTCGAGAAAACAAGTCTGAATTAAACTCCCAACTTGCAAACTCACAATAAAAAAGAAGAAGAAGATGCAGAATATATGTGCAATCTCAAACAAACAAGTCTTGGCAGACAAGAGTTGTGTTCACGTGTTTTTAAGACTTCATGTGATGAATCCTGAGGAGAGCTCAGACCGCTCCTTATTGTTATCAGTAATCATACATTCATTCATCCTGGACATTTTAGTTTTAACAGAGATAAGACAGGCACAGTCCACTCTGGTCCTTCAAGTTTTAGGTTTTGATCATTTAACTGATGTACAACCATTTGGTATTCTGATCAACGTCTATGAATTCATGTGGCAACACACAATGGACATCTTATCCATGTGGGTTGTTTTACTTAGAAACAACATTTGATCGAGGATTCAAAACGCCTAAAATCATGGTACAAGGGTCACAATTAGGATTTGGATGATTCAAATTTAAACTTTCAGGCAGGGTTTGCTTGCTAATGATGTTTCAAAGTTTAATAAGCTCGGGAAAAAAGTTATTTGGTGATTGAATAGTAGTTAATTGCATGCTCATACATCAATTTTTTTTTTATAAAAACCTCACGAAGCAAATGATTGGTAGTGGGAAGTTAAAAACTTGCAAAACAAATATCTTTTGATGGGGTTTAGAGATCCTTGGATGATAAAATCAATGACTTTTTTTTTACCATCAAAATATATTTCCAAGATCAAAAGTGTTGTTCTTGTTTTATTAATGATAAATGCTCTGAGAATTAAAATATAAATAATTAGAAGAAAAAATTATGAATCCTTTACCTAGTTGATTCAATTTTTTTAGAGTTTGTTTGGAAGGGCGGTTACGGTAGCTTTTCAAAATACTTTTCGTGCTGAAATATATCAAAAATACCTTACTCTTTCAACACAACAATTATTCTCAAAGGTTGGTAAGCCATAGTGAACCAATTGTTACTTTAAGCATATCACACACATGTTCTTGTCTATAACTATATTCAACAAATAACAAAAGATTTGGGGAAGTACCTAGGGGTACCTCTGTTACACCAAAGAGTTACTAAGCAAACCTATGGTTACTTATTAGAAAATCTACAAAGAAGATTGGCAGGGTGGAAGGCTAGCAACTTATCCTTGGCAGGAAAGATAACGTTGTGTAAATCTGTTCTTGCAACCATACCTCTTTACCCGATGCAAACCACGGTTATTCCGAAGCACACGTGTAATGAGATAGAGAAAATTTGCAGACGTTTCATTTGGGGCCAGAAAGAGGGTAGAGACAAGATTCACCTTGTAAATTGGAAGAGGATGTGTCAACCAAAGCAGAATGGAGGGATGGGTATTAGGAACATGGAGCTGGTGAATAAAGCTTTCATTATGAAATTGGTCTGGGGTTTGTTAAAGGATAATAACCTATGGGGTCAGTTTCTTAAAGACAAATATATGAGTTCTACCAGGGGAGAAGGCCGGCCAGTGGCATCAGCAAGAGATTCTTTATTATGGAAGTTCATATGCAGGGAATGGGATGAAGTGCATAAGCATATTAGCTGGAATTTGGGGAATGGACGACAAGTTTTATTTTGGAAAGATAATTGGGTGGAAGGTTGTGGACCTCTTGTTAATCATTTACAGCAGGAGGTGCAGATAGATACTCTAAACCATACTGTGGCTGATATGGTTGATAGTAGAGGCAATTGGAAATGGGAAGTTTTTGCTCACCTTCTGACGGTTCAGGCAGTGATGGGGATTGCTGGATACATCCCTCCTCGGCAAGATGCGATAGAAGATTCAGTGATTTGGGACCTCTCAACAAATGGAAGTTTTAATGTTAAAACAGCGTATATGGCTCGGGAGGAAAGGGAGAACAGGGATCAGGACCCTTTATGGAGAATTGTATGGAAATGGAAGGGGCTGGAACGGATTAAAGTATTTCTATGGACTGTAGCTCATAACGCTATTCGACAAATGAAGTGAGATGGAAGAGGAGGTTAACAAATAATAAGTGTTGTAGTTATTGTGTTATCGAAGTGGAATCCTTAATGCATGCTCTTCGAGATTGCCCTAAGGCTAGGAAAATTTGGGAGGCTTTCGTAAAGGTGGAGGAAAAGAAAATGTTTTTCAGTCAAAATTGGTATGTTTGGTTGGTATCCAATCTAACCTCTAGGAATAATACGAATCATTTTGGGGAATGGCCGATGGTTTTTGGAGTAGCGTTATGGTACATCTGGAAGGAGAGGTGTAGTAGCACAATCGGAGGAATCCAAAGAAATTGGAATGGGACGGTGATTGCTATAAGGCGAATGGTTGGAGACTATCAGATGATGCAGAGAAGGAGCTTGGGAGAAAGGACTAGGGACACAATGACTCATTATATTGGGTGGACATATCCAGCGGAAGGATGGATCAAGATAAATGTTGATGGGTGCAGTAAAGGCAATCCAGGGTTGGCAGGAGCGGGAGGTGTGATTAGGGACCAACTGGGCAATTGGGTGGGAGGATTCGCGAGAAATATTGGAATTTGTTCCCCACTAATTGCAGAGTTATGGGCTGTCCATGATGGTTTACAACTTATGTGGAACAAAGGGTTTCGGAAAGTGGTCTTGGAATCTGATTCCAAGGTTGTGGTGAATCTACTTAAGAATGGCAGTGGGGGGATGGATAGACAGTACAATCTTATTCAGCAAATAAAAGCTATGTTGGGTAGGGATTGGGATGTTGAGGTTTTACATGTTTATAGGGAGGCCAATTTTGTGGCTGATTGGTTGGCTAATTTTGGTTTGGGTAGAGATCTGTTAGACAGGGGGTCGGATTTTCTAACCGATCCTCCGTCAGGCATTTATCCTCTGCTGTACTTTGACCTTATTGGGTCAACTATTCCTCGTAATATTTAGTAGGGCGTAAAGCCCGTCGATCATCAAAAAAAAAAAAACTATATTCAACAATAATTTATTTTACATAATTTATCGATCACCACACAAGCTTCCTTAGGCTTATCCTCATTTCATTATCATTCATTGTCTACATCACCATATTATACCATAATTATATAAAATATTGCTTACATAGGACCTATATATTAGAGTAACATACACAAAAAATATAACTCAGCTGATGTTTGACCGTTACTGTCTTCGACGCATGTCCTTCTTCTTCTAGGACCTGGCTGGCTGGCACCCTATGCTTCGATTCAATTAAGGAAACACCGCATGTACTTTTTTGGGACTTCGGATTTTTTTTTTTTTTTGAGTCCTTACTAATGAGCTTCAGACTTTGAGACAACTGGGATGAGGTGTGCGGACTACTAAGCTCGTTTTGCTGTCTGGGCTGGGTCACAAGGATCACACAATGTTTGCCTAGGCCATGGAGAAATAAGGAGATACCTAAGCCCAAATACTAAAGCCCATTGATTCTATAAATTGAATGCGGCCCAAATTATTAGCGGGCTTTCAAGTCCAAACATATGAACCCGATGTTTGCTAACTCTAAAAACGAGAGATTTTTAGATAGAACTTCTCTACGTGGATCGAACAGCTATTCAATTCTGTTTTGGTCGGTGATTTATTTTTTAATTAGAAAGTAATATTTTGATTTTGGAATATTTTGATATGTTGATTGGAGTTGTATTGTTTATGTGTGTATAAAATAAAATATATTAATTCAAAAACAAATTTAATTTAAATCAAAAAATAAAATTATTTAGAATTGTGCAATTTAATCTAAAAAAACACACAGTAAAATGATTTTTCTGAACAAAATTATGAACATGTAAAATATTATGAGAATATCATCATCAATCTCGCAAGGTCATTACATTTTCTGTGTGCTCTAAAATTTTAACATAATATATATAAATATGTGAAGAGACTCCTCGTAAAATTTCATCTCAATCTAATGGTCTGATTAAGAGATATAAATGATATTTTAAAAATTTTATTATTAAAAAAAATACTATTTGACAGAAACGGCACAGACGAAATGATACCGACACGTTTCGACTAGTATTTGACTGAAAAATTCTGAATGAACCAAAATTTTAACCGAGATCAAAAAAATTTCATTTTATCTTATTTTTTAACTTATATCAAATATTTTCATAAAGTTCAACCGAAACAAAACACAACCGACAACTTTGGTTATCGGAGCCGTAAGTAATAATATGCACTCACCCATTTGAGTCTATAAACCCGGCTTGCATAGTAATTTTCCGTAAAAGTAAAAAAAAAAAAAAAAACACCTCTAATTGTTTGTGATATATACAGCATTTCCCCCCGTATCCATGCTGGCAATAGTTTTTACAGATGTGATTTTCCATGAATAGAGAGGAAAGTGATCCCATTATTTGATGCAGGGTGCCCAGCTCCCATGGCAGAATGTAAGGAAGCCAGGTTGTTTTGATGATTCCTGAAACCTCAGCTGCAAGTGCCCCGCCCAAAACAGCTAGCAACTAGACTTCCAAGAAAAATAAAAACAAAAACTATCAAGATAGATCCACAGCCCTTCATTTTTTAACCCCCCATCATCTTTAACCTCAGAATGGGCTGGAGCTTGAAGAAATTAGCTCTTGATTAGCTCAAGCTGAGCATGGCATGATGTGGAGATGCGTAATGCCCATGCATGATTTCGAATAGCAACAAAGAGGATTTTGATTTTATGCTGCCATGGACATAAAAATAAAAAGAGAGTTGAATGTCTGATGATGCTAGAAAGAAGACAAACATGCTCATTCTGGAATAATGGTTCGATCCGCGTTCGTAGGGTTACTTATTCTCATGTAATATAATATTTAGGGTTTTTGGAGGCCTGCAACAGATAGAATAATGCGATAAATTGTTGGGAGTTGACTTCCGCACTTCACTGATCGAATCTTCTCGAGTCTCAATGAACAGAAATAGCAAGCGACGCGAGTTTTCTATTCTTCACGTGAAATATGGACAGCCTCTCGAGCACTCCGAAAGCCCAGTTCTTTGAAGTATTCATGTCTGTAAGGCTCGATGTTCATATATGTTCTTGACATGGCTGTGATTTTGTGATGACATGAAATATGCTGCTTCGCATGAATCAAGTTCTAGCTAGCTAGCTAGCTAGCTAGTCGCTGTGTGTCTGTGTCTGTGTCTGGTTAATTAATTAATCAGGTGTTCTAAATCTACCAGGGAATATGCCAGATAAAAAATTGTTAATTGACTTATGATGCTTTGAACCGAATGAATGCCGTCGATAATAAAAATCGGTCAACAAGGCATAAATCATTTAAAATTTAAAATTGAGACTTTCATCGTTAAAATTAAATTGACGAACGAGAATTTAGCCGGTCCAGTGGTTACCATGTATCTTGCAAGTGAAGTACACGGTGATAGAGCAAATCCGTGGACATGGATTAATCAATTGATGGTGGTTTTGGGACCAGTTCCTTTTAATGATATAAATGTACCCATTCAAATGTGAATTCAAATCTTCCTTTGGCAGCTACTTTTTTTTAATGACCGGTTGGCCAGGCCAGCTTATAAACACCACAACTAATCTCTAGATTTACTGAATATCCTGTAAACCCAGTGAACATGTAAGGCACCGATGGGATAACAGGTGTGCATGGTGGAACTTGAACCCTGATGTAGAGGAAAGAAACAAGTTCATTCAACTATTAGATCAAGACCCTACTTGCTCCTTTGTTAGCTATTTACTTGAGCATGAGCTTGAGGTGTAACACCACCAGATAGTTGACAGATAAAAATATATAGAGATATTGACAAAAAAATTACATTGGTAGATTATGATGAACTGCACTGACAATGGGTAAGCACCGGTGAAATGAACCAGTTGATGAGATGTATTTGTAATTTCATTGGTTATAAACAAACGATTTCCCTTCCTCCCTTTCCTTTTTCTTCCTCTACCACCACCTCTGTAACAAGCAAGAAAAACCCCTCCTATTCAATCACACATCAACCTCCCATGACAAATTCAGCCACCCCAACGCTCACTATGTTAACATCCCTCTTTTTATTCAGCTTTTTTTTTAGGATTTCCTGTATCAAGTAAGTAAACTATCTATTTTTTTAATTTAACTCAATTTTCAATTATTATTTTTTATTCATAATTTTTAAGTATATGTAGTTTATTTGTGTGTTTACCTGTTTTATAGCTTTTTTCATAAAAAAAATGTTGTGTGAATGTATGGTTTGTACATGTTAGGGGTTGTTTGAGATTTTAGAAAATTTATTGTAATTTGATGAAACTGGTTTCAAGTTCTTGACTTCGGTGTTCTGTAATGAAATAAATAATGGTATTTAATAGGTCCATTTTATATTTTATCAATTTTATTATCAAGTTAATTTTTTTGGTAATTGATAGTACTTGTAAAATATATTGAACAAGTTTGATTGAAACCAATGATAGCTAATTTATTTAGTTTACATAATTAATTAATACACATTGCAACTGATGTTTTATATAGGTTGATAAAGATGATGGATGTATCAAGTTTCACCTAAAGGGTTACGCAAGATAAATTATTGTGATGAGGTTGAAAGTTTTATTAATTATGCACTATTTAATCCAAAAAATATTAGTGGCACAATATTAGATATATATGTAAGAGATGTAAAAATAAAAATGTTTTTTGATCCAAATGTTTCAATTATGCATCTTTTACATAAAATATTCATAGAGAAATACTCGTGTTGATTTGTAAATGAAGAGCCATATGTTTCTTAAGAGATCATGGTAGAAAGGAATGTGGGGTTAACTACTAGTTCCAGCAACATGCATAAAGTTGTAAATGAAAATGGTAATTCTTACAAGAATATTGTTATGAATGTGATGAAAATAAATTAGGATTAAATAGGTGAATGCCTAATCATAGATGAAGAGCCAAATGCATATGAGACTATATTTGTTTATTCTTTAAAATACTCTAATGAACAACTTATGGGATGAACGCATAAATCATAGTAAATTATCAACCATTATATAGGTGTTTTCCATCAAGTCGGATCATAGGTTGAGTACAATTGGTTATGATAGAATTATCAAATGGCCGATAAGCATTTTACTTGAAAGGAACAGGCTGGAAGAGAAATTTTATGCTGCTAAATCCATGATGAAACCCCTCAACCAAGGATGCTAAAAAATTAACGTGTGTCCAAACTTCTGCATACAGTACTACTTTGAGAATATAAAGTTGTTTAACTACATAACATGTATACATGCCCATTATAAATCTAGAGGTGGTAAGGGAAGGACTTTTGCCGCACATAGAGAACTTAAATTTTTCTCAATCACTCCTACACGGCAAAGATTATTCGTGTCTTCAAAGACTATTGAGCATATGACATGACCATTCACATAATGTAGTGGATGGGGTCATGGTTTACCCATTTGATGGTGAAGCCTATAAACATTTTAATATGGTATATTCTCAATTCTTAATGGAAAAAATAATATACATCATGGGTTATGTACAAATAAATCCAATGTACCACTTCTTATTTTATTGGCTAATGATACTCATAATTTATAACCTGCCATCAGAGGTTGTGTATCAAGTTGAAGTTCATGTTTTTTTATGGTCATACTCGGTTTTGATAGTCCAAGTCAGAATATAGATGTTTATCTTTTATTGTTAATTGATGAGTTAAAGTAGTGGTGATCATTCAGGGCTTTGATTTATAATGTCTACAGAATTATTATTTTTTTATAGATAATACGACTTTGACTTAAACTGGTTTCAAGTTAGAGCATGCATAGAAGACTATCATGTCCATACTATATGAACACAATAGGACCTTCATGGTGGGAGGTGGGAGATGATGGTAATATATCTTTTTTTACCTGTCATCAATGGTTCTTTCACCTATTCTCAAAGAATATTGATCATGGAATTCTTGGTCAAGGTGGAAGGAGATTTAAAAATCGTTTAAAATATTATTCAAATAATCAATAATTATAGTGTTGAGAATAAAAATGATTTAACAAAATAAATACACTTCATGCTATAGGGTTTTTACCTAGCATTTTAAAGTATAACATCTCTCTCTCTCTCTTTTAAAATAGTTTCAAAGAATATTTATCATTGGTTATCCTTACAAATTACTGCTAGAGACCTGATACTTGAACAATTTGTAATTTGTGATAACCTAGTCATGAAGCAGTTATTCAAAACCTCAAAGAGAATCTGATCTTTATGTAATTATCGGAGAAGCCTTAAATAACTCTAAATCTATCTAATGAAATCCTGCAGACTTCTAAAAAAAAATTAAATTTATTGTTTTTACTACGTTAATGTGTTTCAGAAAATCCAAGGAAAGTTTGCCAAGGATTTTTTTCTGCTCAATGCTGCTAGATAAACCCCCGACCTTTATAGAATGCTATGAATGTTTGTGCCAGTGATCGAGATCATGAATCTTACCTCGGTCGGATCGATTAGTAAACAACATTGAATCTGATGAACTGTCAGGGGCAGATTATTAAAAACTTCGGACGCATAGAGGTTGAGGAATCCTTGGAGAAGCCAAAAATACAAGTCTTGTTGTTAAGTGGGGCGGTCATATGATAAATACAGGCAAAGACAAATCCGTGAATACCGACAGCAAGAATCATGGGCTCGTCAGCCAGCTTCCCCATGCATGCCTGACTCTTCCCATTTGAATTTTAATTATCTACTTAGCTCTCATGTATTATTTTCTCTACCAACTACTTCCTAAGTGCAGGCAACAAAAACAAAATAAAATTTGCTTCAAGAACTTATCAATAAGTTACATTAGAAGCAAATGGCAAACATTTCATCGGTAACTGCATTTTATTACATTTTACCATGCATGAAGCATCGTTAATGCAAGGATTAGAAAAGCTTGGACGTGCTTCCCACGCGCTGGCGCAAGATAGTGCCTGCTCAATCATTGTATTAGAATACTTCAAAGTTTAATCACGACATGAAGGATTTTTTTATGTATCTGTTCTAACTTTTACCAAGTCCATAGGGTTAACGTTACAAGAATGATGGCCCATTCCATACATAAATAGCATGGCTACTCATGGTTTGTGAGAGCATATAATATTACAGGGGCGGTGGTGTAGAAAAAGTATACGTGTGCTGTGACTTTTGAGAGATAGGGTTTGGTTTATACCATCATTTCAGATGGATTAATCTTAGCTATGTCAGCTTAGATTCTCCTTTCTGTTGGAATATCTAAACTCGCTTTGAAATATTAATGATGATTGAAGAGAAGAGCTCAAGAAGAGGAATTATCGGAACCCAGAAGTTCATGATGCTAACTGTTGGTGATTATTTTTGGAGTCAATCATAATCTCTCTACTATATTTAGAAACTTCTCTCGTTGTCTTCCTCACAGCTCCAAGATATATTGAATTATGAAGCTGAGAAGTGATCAGAAAAACGATGGTCTGATGATGGATGCTTCTGGCAAGAGAAAGGACGAGGAAGGAGATGGTGAAAGTAAGACTAAAACTAGCGCAAGCTCGAGCAATAGCATTGTGGATGAGAGCGAGAAAGCTAGCTCTAGTGGGGTAAGACCATATGTAAGATCTAAGGTGCCTAGGCTAAGATGGACTCCAGATCTTCATCTTTGCTTTGCTCAAGCTGTCGAGAGACTTGGTGGCTATGAGAGTAAGATCTTCGAATTCTCAGTTTCTTGTTCATGATGTTTCTGTGAACCTATGTGTTCTTGTTCCAAGAAAATAATTTTATTGGTTAATTTTGTCATCTATCTGTTTGGTATATACAGTGGCAACACCAAAATTAGTGTTGCAACAAATGAACACAAAGGGGCTAAGTATTGCTCATGTCAAGAGCCACCTGCAGGTAATTGTAATAAGGATAATTAATTTATATCTAACCACTTCCTATATAGTACTAATCACATGATTAATTCATAATTGGACTCAGTCTTTTAATTAGATGATTGATTGCACAACTTAATTTCATTTTCCCTATTTTTTTGGTATTCGGAAGCAGATGTACCGGAGCAAGAAGATCGATGATCAAGGCCAAGGTACAAAGTTTGTCCCTTGTATATCTTGTAATGGATTAAGTATTAGGGTTTGTTTCTTAGTTGTCTATAAGCATATATGGGATCCTAACTCTCAGAACTATCGCCGTTCATGAATTGACAGTTATAAACAGTAGGGGGGGTCTTACTGGTAGTTCGGACTACTTTTCTCTCAACTTTTGGCAACACTCTCTGCTTCCGAATTTCGATCACAATCTCAGTTCTAATTTCAGGTACTGATCAAACTTGAATACAGATAATTTGTGGTTCCTCATGGGATTAAACTTGTGAATTTAAAATTCTTTTTTCACAATAGGAGTGGAAGCGTTTCCAGAAGTACTGGACATGGAAACTGGATCGCCAGTCCTGTACTGGTACCAGATAGCATGACTATTAGGAGTGGAGATGGATTTTACAATGGACCTTTCCATACGTGCAAAAATCCGACATTCAACGACCACCGGAGAAAACTAAAGCAAGAGTTCCTGGATACTGAATCTCATCGGTCGATGTGCAGTGGCAATTCGATCCAAGGCCAAATAAGTTCAGCCACAAAACAGCCCTATTTTGCAGCACAGATTTCTAAAAGAGGAGGAGACACTAATGAATCAATCAGCTCAGAGACAAAGCGGAGCTTTAATGCGGAAAAATGTAGCCAGACAAAAAGGAAGGCCGATGATCTTGATTTAAGTCTCACGCTTTTCACAGAATCGAAAGAAAAGGAAGCCAGGAGAAGTTTATCATGGGACGAGGAAGACGAGGGAAGCAATTTATCTCTTTCTTTATCTTCTACTTCAACAAAAGAAAGCAATTCTATATATCTGAGCATGCCATCAAAGCATCCAAAACTGACAAGTACCCTGGATCTGACTATGTGAATCTGAGAATTCAAAGTGAGATCTTGTTGGTACTTGTACAAGACGATTGGTACAAATAGATCAGTGGAGTGAACTGCGATTTCAGCCTTCAAAACTTTCCATATTGTATCATTCATTTCCAAAATACTGAAATCGCAGTTAATTACATGCAAGTTTTAGCTCTTCTTTCTTGTAGAAATGCAGTTCCTTAGTCTAGACGAGCGGCTCCCCTTGAAATTGCAAACAGTGACATGTTTTTTTGAGAAAAAAAAGACATAGAGGCTGACAAATTCAAGAAATAAAGAAGCTTTGTTTGCTTATCTAGGCATTCCCACAGGCTACAACAATATGCTTTGAAATGAGTAATTGGTAAAAAGGGTTTTTTTTTTTATCTTTTTTCTTCTTTCAAGGGGACAGGGACAAAGTATCATTGTAGTTTATACTATGTATGCAAGTAGCATCTGTCTTGAATATATCATAGATTTATACCGTTAACCAATCAGAACAAAATAAAAAATAAAACTAGAGTTTCAATAATGGATAACTTCTATGGTCAATTAACTTAATTTTAATACAAAGAGTCTATATATAGGTTTAAAATAAAAAGACCAGTATACCTTTAATAAATAATATAACAAAGTAACCCTATTAACAATATCTCCCCTCAAATTCACGATGCGACTACCACAAGTATTAAGAGTTTGCCAAGTATAAAACGAAATCAAGAAATAGAATGCTACTTGGTATAGAAATCTGTAATCTCCAAAGAAGAGAAAACAAAAGGCAAAATAATGGTGTCATGCTTGAGATGATAATAAGATGACAATCTTCCCCAAGGGGCGTGGAATGATAGTAAAGGGTTTGAGATCTACCTTTCAAGTCTTGGTTCAAGTCATGGCATGCTCACTTTTAAGAGTCTGGGATAAGTAAGATTTTACTCACTTAACCTGAGACCACAAACCATCTCACCTAAAAGCTTAAGCCGATACGTGAGGCTCTAAAATATGGTTTATACTATTCTCTAATACATCTCCTCAAGTGAAAGCTCCTTTGACTTGAAACTTGCATAGACCCACATTACCTTGTGCTTGATTTTTTTATCAAATAGAATAGGGGTGATGAGATTCAAACTCGTGACCGTTGGGCCAACAAGGCTCTGATACCATGCTAAGGAACCATCTCACCTAAAAGCTTAAGCTTTTAGGTGAGATGGTTCCTTAACATCTTTGAATCCAAAAATAATTATGATGAAAATCAATCCTAATATACTTAATTCATTCATGAAAAAATTAGTTGTGAGAAATCTGAATAGAACTCTAATTGTCATAATACATAAGAGTAGGATGAGGAATAAAAACTCTTATATCTGCAAGTAACCAACGTAACCAAATAATCTTTTTTGGTGGTGGATGTCATAACACAATACTCTGCTTTAGTTGAAGATTTAGAAACAACAAATTACTTTTTTCTCTTTCAAGAAATAAGAGAATCATCAAAAACAATACAGGAACCAATAATAGACTTTCAATTTGTGGCTTCACTATCATGATTAACATTCAAGTATGCATGCAACTCTAAAGAAAAGGTGGATGGAAGTAAGAGACTTTGAAAGATTGCACCCTGAAGATATCGCAAAATAGAAAGAACAACTACCCAATAAATGAAAATATGAAGAAAGTGACTAATAATATAAACAATATATGCAATGTTTGGACAAGTAATAGTGAGACATATCCAGCTCTTAATAATAGTATGATATTAATATTAGAAGAAGAATATCAGGTGTTAACCTCAATAGAAGTATATACAGTCTTATTATCATTAGGTCTAGACTTATCAAAAATCTTTGCAACATATTTTATCTAAGAATAAAGATAACCTCGAGGTGAGTAAGCTACCTCAACACCTAAGAAGTATCATAGAAAATCTAAATCCTTTATTTTAAAGTGTTTACCTAAATCTTTCTTCAAATTGAAATACCATGAATGACATCATTAATAATAATCATGTTATCAACATAACACGATATAATGATGTGACTTGCATCAATGCTCTTAACAAAAAGAGCAGAATAATGACTACTAGAAACAAATCAAAGGGAAGTGGTCACAACATATAATTTCTCAAACCAAACATTAGGTGTTTGTTTGAGATAATATAATGTTTTCTTGAGCTTGCAAACATACCTAATATCATGTAAAACACCAAGAAGGGGATTTATATAAACTTATTCGTGAAGATCTTAATTCAAGAAGACATATTTAACATCAAGTTGAGAGATATGTCATTGACAAACTAAAACAACTACAATAAAAGTATGAATAATAGTCATTTTAACAACTAGAAAAATGTCTCCTCATAATTTATACAATATTATTGAGATTATTTTTTTTCAACTAACATAAATTTATATCGCTCAATAGACCCATTAGAATTATTTTTGATCTTATACACCCAAGGACAATCAACAACACTCTCATTAGAAGGTAGAGAAACCAAATCTCAAGTACCTAGTTTATATAAAATATAAAGAAAGTTTCTCATCTATGACTTTTTTGTCAAAGAGGATAAAAAAATTACCTCTTTATAGAAGAGGGTTCAGAGAGACAATGAGTATAAGTTAAAAAAGAAGAAGTAAATGGTGAATAATAACAAGGGTAACCAAACTTTGGGTAATTGTGTGGACTTAGGAATGTGTGTGGATTAACGTAGAAGTGAATTCACAATCTCAAAATAGAGCATGAGGGACCATAAAGGAGAATGGTCTTTCAAGTGTGCTAGAGAGTAAAATGTTATTAACTATAGAATGATAGTATGAATTGATTGAACCTGAGGAAAGGAAGTTAAGGTATCAAAGACCTCAAATGATAATGATAAACTATCATAATTCATAGATTAATATATATATATATATATATATATATATATATAGAGAGAGAGAGAGAGAGAGAGAGAGAGAAAGACCTGGTCAAGATATGAGGAATGGATAAAATAAAGAAGAAAGATATATGATCGAGAAAGAAAGCACGACGAGACAAATAAAGTTTATGAATTATAGGATAAAAAAACAATACCCTTTTTATCTTTACCATAACCAAGAAATACACAAATATCATATCGAGATGATAACTTATTGTGTTTTACATGAGGAAGAATAATAACAAAAGAAAAATAAGTCAAGAGAAGTTTATAATGAGATGAGGAGGATGAGGGTAACAATTTAACAAGTATAACAAAATACTCTAAGGAAACAATAATAAGGGGCATACTCATACAACATTTTAGAAGGATATAAACCTAAAATATGGAAAAATTGTATTAATTAAACTTCCAGTAGTAAAAAAAGTTTAACCTCAAAAGTCACAAGGAGTTGAAACAAACAACAAGAGAGAATGGGTAGTTTCAACAATGTGCCTATATTTTTTTTCCAACTATACATGAATTTTAGTGAACAATTCCATCTAAGGTAAGCAAATCATAAAATTTATTAGAGGCGTATTCCTTATTTAAATCTCTTAAAATATTTTATAACAATAAAATATTGAGTTTTGACAAGAGTTAGAAAATTTGTATATATCTTAAGATTTTTTGGGAAGGATGTTCACTAAATAAACTTAACAATAATGAGTATGATTATCAATAAAAAAAATACAATGTCAAGACTTTTCTTTTGTGTGCATTAAATTATGATTCACTATCAGGTTTTTAGGTTTGATTTTGTTGTCTCAACTTAAGACATTGAGGTTTCCAATAACCTTTCTAATTACAAAACTACACTCGTCTAAAATAATCCTTCTGTAAGATTTATTCAAATTACTAGAGAACCGTTTCTAAAGGTGTTGTTTGAATATAAGGATTGAAGATAGTTTCTTTTTTAAAGAAGAATGAAGATATATTTTTTCATCCAATAACTCGCTGACAACTGAATCTACTAAAACAAATTTACACTCCTAATATCTTTTTTATGTTAAAAAAAATTAGTCTAATCCGTAACGAAGTGCAAGGGGATTTATTAGCTTACCACTAATTAAACTCTTAATCATGGACTTAATTATTTATCAGTCGACAATTGCAAGGATGAAGAAGTGTAGGCTGTATTATTATACTTACACCTCCAATTATTGATCACACTTTAAAACTTATATGAGTGCAATAAAGTCAATCTTTTCGTAGATTTTTCTTTATTTGAATTAAAAAAAATAATAGTTAGTTGTGGACTTATTTATATACCAATAAACTCTTCAAGTTGTTCTTCATCGCTTAGCCTGCACATAAACTCTTGAGTTTTCATCAATCAAAGCGCATACTCTTTTTATTTTCAACCAATTCGACACACCAACTCTTTTGACTGTGCGAATTAAACACGTCAATCAAATTTCTATATTATATATATGGTCGTCTGACTTTTACCAATCAAGATCATAGAATTGGTTTTTTTAGACGAAGTTCGAACGTTAATTGGAAAAAAAATATTTAAAATATTGTTTACTCATTAGAGAGAGAGAGAGAGAGAGTACCATCACAAGAGTTTTAAAAATAGTATCCATGATTTATTTTAAAGAATCTCTAATAATTTTGTATTTGGATTCATAATTGTTTTTTTTTAATAATATTGTAAATCGGTTAGATGGGTGTGCCAACTACAGATGATTTGCATTGCACGAAATGGATTCAATTAATTTCAACATCTTGGTTGATGGGCTTCAAGTTAAACGTCATCATATTTGCTCAATGCCACCCGACTGTGGATTCATATCCAGTTTCTCCTACAGTGCTGTGGGTGTTCCAGGCTGATACGAGCTTGGATTTGCCATTTCTTGCCTATTTTATGTAAATTTAAAAATGTACCGGGGATTGTTTTTAAAAATATTTTTCGTTTATAAATATATTAAAATGATGTTACATGGGAGTTACTTCAGTCTACACACTTTTGCTTAGTTTTTCTCTATATATTTCAGCTGCAAAAGGAATTATTTTTAAAACAATAATATGAATATTACATGTACGTAAACGAGAGAGGTTTCTTGTTAATTAACATCATGTATCGTTGATCTTCTTTTACTATTGTTTGAGCAGACATCTCTGTGCACCACCCTTTTCGCTCCATTTATAGTGCTTGAGGATGGGAGAGACAACTGTTGTTTCATTTTGTATACATATTTATTTATATATCAGAATTGACGAGCTTCCAAAAACTCGAAATAGTTTTAAAAGTTTAGGAGTAAGATTTATGTGTTAGATAATTGAATAAATTTTTAGTTCTGAAATATTATATATATATATATATAGACACACACACACAATGAAATATTAAAAAAAAAATTGTGAACCCTATCCCTAAAGATTAATATGGTATTTATAATTCATGAGTTCTGTTTTTAAGTATTTATATAAATGACTAGTAAGATAAGGTGACAGGTGACTAATACTTACAAAAGAAACTGATAGCTTTAAATCCCTAAACTCTAAAAATCTACAATTCTAAAATATATAGAAAGAAACTAAATATTCTAAATAAAAAATATAAAATAAATAAATTAAACAAGTCTATTTATATTAGTATAAATATTTTTTATATATATAAAAACCACCTAACTAATAGAATTAAACTCGAAATAGAGATCCTAAAATAACTATATAAATTAATTTTAAAAATTAAATAAATATTACAATAAAAAATAATTATATCATGAAATTAAAAAACAAATAGCACCCACATAAGTATGTGTATAATGATGCGATGTTTTTGAAACAATAATTTTTAATTAAAATATATCATATATTTTATATATTTTTAATATTAATACATCAAAACTGTAAAAAAGAGTTTAACTAAAAGTAATTTGACCAAAAAAACAAGTAACCAGTTAAAACATATTAATTCAAGGAGATGGCAAGGACAGGCACATTAAACAGCTGAATCACATCAACTTTCATGTTTTCTAGTTGAGAAGTTCAAGTTTGCATATGTAATCTGTCCAGCATATTCAAACTGATTTGAGTTTCCCACCCATCATTGTTTGTGGTGTCCCGCCAGCAGCAGTAGATTCCAGATATGGATATTGTTAGGATAAACTCAATGCAAAATATCCACCATCTATGTGTGGGATAAACTCAGAGCAAATATCCTGCAAGTTGCCAGCAACCATATCCTCCTCAAGCCACCTCCACTTGCCAAAATCTTATCTTTGAAGTCAAAATATCTAGCTTTCATTTCTGTATAAATAGGAAGCTTAGTTAAGGAGAAAAGATAAGTGGGAGATATTAGAGAGTAAAACACGAGAGAAAGAGAGTTGTTTTTGACAGTGTTCAAACCTCTGTGCAAATTTTTGTTGAAATAAAATTGTGTGTTTTATCTATTTTGAGTGTTTCAAAGTCACCACCAGTGGCCTCTCCCACCAACAATTGGTATCAGAGCCTCTTTCGTCAAAAACAGAGAAGTTTTTGGGATATTTTCGAATTTTTCAAGTTTGTCAAAAACAAATTTTGATCATTCCACAGTGAAGAGCTCTTCAATACGAACTCGTCGGTGCAAAAATCATCTCAATCGGAGCTAGGGGTGAGCCACACTCTCCCTTTGAAAATCTGACACTATTCACCACTCTCAGCCACGCGCCCCGAGGAAGAAGACGAGTGAGTTGCACTCGCGCCATATTCGAGCCGAGCAGAGCCACCAAGCCGAGCCGCTACTATTCAAGCCAAGCCACAAAGAATATTCCTCAGAATATTCCCAGAATATTCCCCCAGAATATTCCCCGAATATTCCTCAGCATATTCCCCAGAATATTCCCTTTTCAAACAGAATATTCCCGGTTCAACCAGAACGAGCCAAATAATGTCCAGAGGTGTTTCTGAACCGGTTCACCCATTTTTGGCCTCATTTTGAACCAACGCAGACCGGTTCCCTACTATTTGGACCATTCCGGATCCATCCGTGGTGTCCGTTTTGTGAAAAGAGAAGTAAAAAAGGGTGATATAGTCATTTCAAAATACAATGACTACAGAAAATGCTCAGACACTCATTCCGAAGCTGACCAGAGATAATTTTGACAATTGGTGCATCCGAATGAAGGCATTTCTTGGCTCACAAGAGTGCATAGAGATTGTGGATTATGGTTATGATGAACCAGAGTCCAAAGAAGTAGAGGATACTCTACAAGATGCGCAGAAGCAAGTTCTCAGAAACAACAGAAAGAAGGATAACAAAGCCAAGACCATCATTTATCAAGGTCTTGATGAAGCCACGTTTGAAATTATCTCTTCTGCAGAAAATTCGAAGGATATATGGGAAGCTCTCCAACAAAAATACAAAGGAGCTGACAGAATCAAGAAGATTCGTCTTCAATCTTTGCGAGGTGAGTTTGAATCCTTACAAATGAGATCCTCGGAATCTGTTTCTGATTATCACACGAGAATTATGGTGATAATTAATCAGATGAGACGAAATGGAGAAGCTCTCTCAGAAGCTCGGATTACAGAGAAAATTTTGAGATCCCTAGATCCAAAATTTGATTATGTTGTTGTTGTCATTGAAGAATCCAAGGAAGTGGATAAATTGATGGTAGATGAGTTGATGGGTTCTTTACAAGCTCATGAACAAAAGCTTGTGAGAAGAAATGGAGATAAGGCAATAGAGCATGCCTTGCAATCAAAACTGTCTCTGAAGGAAGACAGATATGAGCAAAGGGGGACTTCAACACATGAATATACCCCTCGAGGAAGAAATCAACAAGGAAGAGGAGGTTTCCAACGATTTCAAGGAAGAGGATCTTGGAATACAAGCTTCAGAGGAAGAGGTGGTAGAAACACCACCAGAGGAGGACGTGGGCAACAACCTTTGACTCCCAGAGGACGAGGAGGCGGTTACAATAACCGTGATAAGAGAAATATTCAGTGTTATAAATGCAATCAATATGGGCATTATAGCACTGAATGCCGAAATAAAGCTCTAGTAGAGTTGCATGAGCAAGCTAACTATGCAGACGAAGATGCCATCATCAGTGGATCAGCTGCATTATTTGTCCAACAAGGAGGAGGCAAAAATGAGGAGCATGTATGGTATCTTGATTCTAGAGCTAGCAATCATATGTGCGGGCAACGAGACCTCTTTAGCGATCTCGATGAAACCATACAAGGACAGGTCACATTTGGAGATACTTCCAAAGTTCCAGTTAAAGGGAAAGACGACATCTCAATAAAGCTAAAGAATGGAGATGATAGCTACATTGCTGATGTGTACTATATTCCAGCCATCAAACACAACATGCTGAGCATAGGACAACTTCTGGAGAAAGGATATACTCTCTTCATGAAGGATTGTCTTGTAGCAGTCAAAGACAACAATGGGAGATTGATTGTCTTTGTGAAGATGTCAAAGAACAGGATGTTCCCTTTAAACATCCAGTATGATGCAGCAAAGTGCTTGACTGCCATCACCAACAGTGAAGAATGGCTTTGGCACTTAAGGCTTGGACATTTGAATTTTACAAGCCTGAAGATGCTTGCAAGTAAGCAGATGGTCAAAGGTATGCCTCAAATTGATCATCCTGAAGAAGTCTGTGAGAGTTGTGTCCTCAGCAAACACCACAGAGCTAGTTTTGCCAAGGAGGTCAACTGGAATGCGAAGAGCCCACTTGAGTTAGTTCACACAGATGTTTGTGGACCAATAAAGCCTATGTCAACTGGACATAACAGGTATTTCCTCACTTTTACTGATGATTTTAGTAGGAAGACCTGGATATACTTTCTGAAGAAGAAGTTAGAAGTATTCAATTGCTTTAAAGATTTTAAAGCAATTGTGGAGAAACAAAGTGGGTATAACATCAGATCCATTAGATCTGATCAAGGTGGTGAATTCACATCGAATGATTTTGAAGCCTTTTGTACACAACAAGGCATCAGACATCAGACAACACCAGCTTATACACCACAGTTGAATGGGATAGCAGAAAAGAAGAATAGAACTATTCTTGATATGGCAAGAAGTCTTCTTAAAGCTAAGAAGTTGCCCAAACAATACTGGGTTGAAGCTGTATCTTGTGCAGTATACTTACTGAACCGCTGCCCAACAAAAAGTCTGCAAGCCATCACTCCAGAAGAAGCATGGAGTGGCCACAAACCAAGTGTGACTCATATTCGAGTCTTTGGTTGTGTGGCGTATGCAAAGATCCCGAATGCAAGAAGAACAAAGCTCGATGATAAGAGCGAGATATGCATCTTTGTGGGATATGGAGATAGAAGAATGGGATACAAGCTGTATAATCCCATCACAAAGAAAGTAATCAACAGCAGAGATGTTATCTTCAAGAAGATAAAACCCGGGAATGGAAGGAGGGTCAAGAAGAAACCAAATGGATCAATACAGATTTGATCCTCGAAGATGAAGAAGAAGTACCAACAAGATTTGCTGAAGATCCAAGAGTACTGTAAGAGGAGCCACAGACTCGGTACACAATTTTCTCAGTATTCAACAGTAGAAACTCTCCGTAGCATCCTCATCATCAACATCGCCAGAAGCATCCTCATCAGAAGAACCAAGAAGGATGAGAAATCTTGATGATTTATACGATGCTACTCAGGTAATCGAAGATACAACATTATTTTGTTTCTTCGCAGATAGTGATCCAATTAGCTTTGATGAGGCTATGAGAGAAGAGAAATGGATCACAGCAATGGATGAAGAGATACATGTCATTGAGAAGAATGATACTTGGAAGTTAACCAACTTGCCAGAAAATAAGAGGGCAATTGGTGTGAAATGGATCTACAAGACCAAGAAGAATGCAAAAGGTGAAGTACAACGACATAAAGCAAGATTGGTGGCAAAAGGCTACAAACAGAGAGAAGGCATAGACTATGGAGAAGTATTTGCTCCTCAGAGCTCTGCCTAGAGACAATCAGACTGATTATCTCACTTGCAGCACAACATAGATGGAAGATCTATCAACTTGATGTGAAGTCAGCATTTCTGAATGGCTTCCTAGAAGAAGAGATCTATGTTGAACAACCACTTGGCTACATTGAAGAAGACAATGAAGGCAAAGTATACAAGTTGAAGAAAGCTCTCTATGGTTTGAAGCAAGCTCCACGTGCTTGGAATACTGTAACTGACAGTATTTTCAAGAAAATGGATTTGAAAAATATCCATATGAACACGCCATATATATGAAGAAAGAAGATGATGGGAGCACACTATTTGCTTGCTTATATGTTGATGACTTGTTATTCACCGGCAATAATCCTACCATGTTTACAAACTTCAAGAAAAGCATGGTACAGGAGTTTGAGATGACATACATTGGTCTGATGGCACATTTTCTGGGCTTAGAAGTTACTCAGAAAGAAGAAGGGATATTTGTGTCCCAAAGTGGCTACGCTAAAGAAATTCTTGAAAAGTTCAAGATGGAAAGCTGCAATCCAAAGATCAACTCCAGTTGAAAATGGAGTGGAATTGAGGAAAAGTAAAGTAGGAAATGTTGATCCTACTTACTTTAAAAGCTTGGTAGGAAGCTTGAGGTACTTGACATGTACAAGACCAGATATACTATATGGAATAGGACTTATCGACAGATATATGGAGACACTGAGATCAGACGCACTTGAGTGCTGCTAAGAGAATTCTCCGCTACATCAAAGGAACAATAAGTGAAGGTATGTTCTATACATCAAGTAAGAACTTTAAACTTATTGGCTATTCAGATAGTGATTGGGGTCGAGATTTGGATGAAAGGAAAAGTACAACAGGGTTTGTATTTTTTATGGGAGACACATCTTTCACATGGTCATCCAAGAAGCAATCGATAGTGACGTTATCAAGTTGTGAAGCTGAGTATGTTGCTGCCAACTCAGCTGTATGCCATTTAATATGGTTAAGGAATATGCTGAAGCATTTGGGATTTCCTCAAGAAGATCCGACGGAGATTTATATTGATAATCGATCAGCGATTGCATTAGCAAAGAATCCAGTGTATCATGAAAAAAGCAAACACATCGATACACGTCATTATTTTATCTGGGAGCATGTGAAGAACAAAGAAGTTGAATTGATCTCTTGCAAAACAAATGATCAAGTTGCAGATATCTTCACAAAGCCATTAAAGGGAGATATATTTATCAGACTGAAGTTCATGCTTGGCATGACATCTCCCGATTGAGTTTAAAGGAGGAATTTGTTAGGATAAACTCAATGCAAAATATCCACCATCTATGTGTGAGATAAACTCAGAGCAAATATCCTGCAAGTTGCCAGCAACCACATCCTCCTCTAGCCACCCCCAACTTGCCGAGAAAACTTATCTTAAAGTCAAAATATCTAGCTTTCATTTCTGTATAAATAGGAAGCTTAGTTAAGGAGAAAAGATAAGTGGGAGATATTAGAGAGTAAAACACGAGAGAAAGAGAGTTGTTTTTTACAGTGTTCAAACCTCTGTGCAAATTTTGTTGAAATAAAATTGTGTATTTTATCTATTTTGAGTGTTTCAAAGTCACCACCAGTGGCCTCTCCCACCAACAGATATAATCTAGGCCGGTTCAAGTTCAGCTTCATAATAAATGGATAATTGGCGGATGACATTGTCTTTAAAAGATCTGGGTGACATCGATTCACGATAAATTAAGGATTGTTTTATCAGGTCTCTTTCCTTCTTCAATTCCTCATTTTGAGCTGCATGAATAATCAAACACCATGAGTACATAATCTTAGTTAATTTTGGTTAACTAAGAAAGAGGATTGATATGTAATGTCAAGAAACAAAAATCTGAAGGTCCAACATCATCAGCATGGTTAAACGTGGGTGAAAAGATAATCAATCCACTTCCGAGCCTCTCGGTCCGGGTCCATGTTAGGGTCACTTGGAGTTCCCGGAGGATCCTGCTGCTTGTTTTCAATGTTTGGCTGATTCGTCCCTGCAGATGGGACTTCTTTGTTGAGGGCGTCCTTGTTTTCATCGGAAGGCAATGGTGGCCGAGAGAGTGCGAGCAGAGCTGTTGCAGAATTCTCGATGGTGCTCTTCATCTTCTCAGTTCCCCCTTTTCTAGGCAGTTTTTTTTGTATGACAGTCGAGTAAAATGGTGGCCTTGTTAAATATGAAAACTTGATAATCACGAATCTAATCTGCATCAGCAAAAATATGAAATTCATAGGAGCCTTGGCCCATGAAAAAGGAAAGTGCGACGGGGAGAATCTAGCCACGCATGACATTCATGGCTTAATTGATTGGCTTTGTTTTTATATATATGAATGATTAAGAGATTCGTTTCATTCTTTCTGATTAAATTAAATTTATTTACTAATTAACTTAATCTTCTAAATAAATTGAATTGAATTTTATGGTTTAATGACAGCTGATAATAAAAAGTGATGGTAGTAAATGATTTTTTTAAATACATAAATAGATGAAAGCTTAAGAACCATAGAAAAACTTGCTGCTATAATTAATTAAAAAGAATAGCTCTAATGACATATAATAGTAGAAAATGACTTAAGGTTTTCACTATATTTTGAATTTTGTTTTCTTAACCCTTTCTATAATTAATTATATATATGTGAGAAGATAGATAGTTGTTTGGAGAATTGCGGTTGAGATTGTTTTTGAAAATGATTTTTATTCAGAAATGTATCAAAATAATATATTTTTTTATTTTAAAAAAAAATATTTTTGATATCAATATATAAAAATGATTTAAAGACATCAAATTTTTTAAATTTAAAATAAAAAATAAATATTTTAAAAAATAAACTTTATGAGAAACAACGAGATTACATTCCGTTTTTTATTTATTTTTTCTGCCAGCAGTTAATTGCAGAGATGTAAATCCAAATAAAAATCTAAATTAAAATAAATACATTCTGCCGCCGGTTCAGATTTCAAAACGGAGCCAAGAAAAAAAATGGAGAAAAGGATGAGGAGATGAGGAAGAGAGAAAAGGAGATGAGGAGGAAAAGAGTAAAGGAGAAGAGGATGAGGAGGAAGAAAAATAAATGGAGAAGAGGATGAGGAGGAAGGAGATGAAGTCCGACTCCGAGGGTGGGTGGCGTGGGATATGTTTAGCAGTTTAGGTTTAGGACTTTTCAGTTTTCACTTTAGTTTAGGGTTATGTTATGGGGGGAGGGCATTTTATACTTAGTTATAAATTATAATAATAATAATAAATAACTAAATAAAAATATGTTTCTAACTTTCTAGGGGGGGTATAAATTAATAATAATAATAATAATAATATTTTTCTGGAGGGTTAATTTTTAAATATTATTTTAAATTTCAAATCTCAAATTTGTGGGTCTTTTAATTATATTTAAATTTATTTTTTTAATTAAAAATAATAATTTTATTGTTGGAGGATTTTTCAAAAGCAACTATTTAATTATATAACTTACTCCTATTTATTATATAATTAATTGTATCATTAAACTATATATAAAATACTTGAACTTTATTTAAAATAAGATAAAAAAATGGTTCTTTTATTAATGATGTAGAAGATGTTTGATTTATATTTCTTTTATTTTCGAACATTTTACTTTCATAATATTTTGGAATTTTAGAGATGTTTCTAATTTTGAGATTATATTTTTTTAACTTTGTGTTTGTATTATATAATTTAAAATTCATTTATATTGAATTTAAATTATACTTGTTAAGTTAATATTTTATTTTTTTCATACATATAATTAAATAAATATGAACAGTACAAAATAAGAACTGAACGTGTTCCAAACAAAAACCGTAATGGTACACTTGAACGGATTTTATAAGTATGGTTAATTGTAATCCTTTATCCATGGGCTCAATCCTACCCTTTCTGCGCTCTGAATGCATTTAGTGGCTTGTAATAATGTAAATAAAATAAATTAAAAATGTAAATAAAATAAATTAACAATGTATATTTACTGTTAATTTTCCAGGTGATCGATGGCTTTTTCAAGAGTTATTAATGGATCGTAGGACAAAAGGCCTCCCTAAACTGTACTGTCACAATAGGGCCCAATTAATAAAGTTTTCAGTCTCTCCACAATCTTTCTTGCGTCCCTCCAGTGGGATCGGCCCAAAATCCCGTCCGTCTAATGGACTGACCAGTCTCATTTACCATCAAACCAAGCCCATTATGCAGAAATGTCTTTACAAAAAAAAAAAAAAAGTTTATCTCCACCAGAGCAGATAAAATCATAAAAAGGCTTGTTCAGGAAAGATCGTCTGGTATCACGGGAGGATATCATGATCAATTCTTTCTCCAAAATGGAAAACATATTGTGTAATTGCTCATGATCAAGTCTAGTTGTGATGTAATGTAATCTGTACTCGAAGATTTTGATTTTTGGGTGTATTTTATTTAAAAATAATAATATTACTATTTTAATTTAATATGATGATACTAAAATAAAGAAAGTATATTTTAAAATAATAATATTTTTAAAAACATAGAGTTTTCAATCCAATCATATCAGGCTTATTGATCCCGTCCGTTCCTACGGAACGACTCGCTCTAATGCAAAATCCGGACAAAACGGCGACGTTTTGTCCGGCCGCTTCGAAATTCGCCGTAACGCCTGGTTCGCATCGGCATTTCGCTCCGGTCAAGCCAAAACGACGTCGTTTCATGTCCCCTTACAAAATACACAGAAACGACCCCCGATTCCACAATTCCCAAATCAATTTCGTTTCTTAAACCTAACTTTGTAGAGAGAGATGGCAAAATTCTCACTCGAAGATGGAGAAGGGCCAAGCTTTCCAAGGCCAAAAAGACAAAGACCCTCTTCTCCCTCTCCTCCTCCTCCTCCTCCTGATTTTACCATGGAAGAAATTGTCCGTGAGGATGAAGAATCTGATGAAGATGAGGAAGAAGACGATGTGGACACAAGTGATGGAAGTGAAGAGGAAGATGAGGAAGAGGAAGATGAGGACGAAGAGGAAGAGGAAGATGAGGGTTGGGCGGCGGCTAGAGAAGAAGAAAGGATGGGTAGGGTTGGATGGGTAGGGTTTTATAATTTATATGGGTAGGGTTTTATAATTTATATGGGTGGGCTGGATTTTAATATTTTATACTAATTATTGGTTTTTATACTAATTATTATATAATAATTAATTGTTAATTATTATATAATAATAGTTAACATAAAAAATAGAGTTATTAATTTGTAATTAATTTGATTGAATTATTTGTAATGGAATGTATTTTAATTAATTATGTTTGAACTTATTGATTATTTCTTAATGTGTTCATTTTGTTTTTTTAAGTTTTTCTAACATTAAAAAAAATAAGTAACATTAATTAATTTCAAAATTCAAATTCAAATACAACAACCATTTATAACCTTGAATCATACTGAGGCGGTCATAAGGACTAGTGTATAAAAACTTTAAAATTCAAGTTCGATCCTGAATATATGTGATAATTATGGACTTAACAGTACTGTTGGTGGTTGATCCTCACGGCATGACGATTTTGGCCAACCATGACTTTTCGTTGAAATTAATTCCCCGAACCACCAAAGCAGATGTTGTTGATGACGTGCTGCTCCTTCCCCTCTCCCCCCGCCTCTCTTTCTCTTCGATTTGACCTTCACAACAGACCTGTCTCTAACTTGAAGACCGCTTTCGTTTTCACTTCTTGTCACACTATCACCAACGTTGGCTCAAGATTTTGGGTCGGATTTCAGGGACGGCAAAGAACACGGAGGAGATCTAAAGTGGGTCCAACAGCAAGGGCAGCAGTAGCTATGCTTCATCAGGATCCCGTTGTCTCCGATTTAATAGCCACTGGCTTATCCGGTACCATCGCCCTCTCCATCCTTCGTTTATTTGAAGAAACTGCTAAACGACGTATCTTCGACCAGGTCTTAATCCCCTCCTCTCTCTCGCGTATTTTTCTTAAGGCTTAAAAGTGCCTGCGCAACTTTTTTCTTTTTTTAAATAAAGAGGAAGTGGTGCTATCGTGCCTGAAAAAAATGAAATGTAGCTGTTTGTAAAGTGGAGAAGAGACCAACAAAAGCCATACTTTTGTTGACATTTAGACCTTAAAAGTAGACCAAGACAAGTAAAACTCTTGTGGGCTGCTGCAATGTCGGGTGGTGGTAACTGGTAACCCAGTTGTCTCTCATCTGTGCGCTGCCGTTGTTATTTTTGCGTTTCTTCAACCATACAAAGAAACTGGAAAACATGGTCTTGACCAGGTTACTCCTGCTTTAATTTTAGCTTCATCTAAGGATAATTAATACCTGACTCGTTGCATCGAATTTTGATTAGAAATCTTTTTATATATTTAAAAAAAATCTGCTTTTTGATGGATTCTTAAAGGGTTATATTCATTTATTTGCTCATAGGATATTTTGTCTATGAATCAAACCGGTTTCTTAAAATGCGGCTTTGAATCTTAATCATCTCCTCTGAATTTTCCATCTGAAATCTCCTCTCTTGCTCAGCTAATTAGAGGTTGATTGTCCCTTATTCTTTTCTTGTTTAGAAACTGAATAGGAAGCTTGTGCATATAAGCATCGGGTTAGTTTTCATGCTGTGCTGGCCAATGTTCAGGTAATTTTATGACTTGAGAAGCTTGGCGTAATATTACTATAAATCTGCCCCGTGAAACAGCCATTAGAAATTATTGCAGTTCTGGACACCGGGGAGCACTTCTCGCAGCTTTTATTCCTGGTCTTAATATAATAAAAATGCTTCTTATTGGATCTGGAATGTGGAAAGATGAAGCCACTGTGAAATCAATGAGCAGATTTGGAGACCGCAGGTTACAACTTACAACTCTGTATATAAAATTTATCGATTTTTCCTGTGTTAAAATCTCTTACATCCTCATGCTTAGCAGTGGCTCCCTTCACTTTATTGATGCCTGGAGGAATATTGCACTTAACATATTTATTTCGTATAAACTTGATGCTATTTTTATACTTATATTTTTAAACGTGAGTTTGCTCAGCCCAAATCCATTAAATAGGACTCAAAACAAAGTAGCCAAGTTATCAATCCATAGCCAGAAAACTCATTAGTTTTTATCTAGGAAAGTCTAAGAACACATATAAAAATATATGCTCAAAGAAAACAGCAGCCCCTACTTTTTCATTGAAAGAAAATGGATAGATACACTAGCATGTTTAGTATTCTAATTGTTATTATTTTTTAATATATATATATATATATTGAAATAATTTTTTTTATTATTTTATAAAATTTATTTCTGATATTAGCATATTTAAAAACCTCTGAAAACTTAAGGTAAAAAAACAAAAATAAAATAATTATTTTCTTTAAAATGCTTTTATAACATAAAAACAAACATGGTATAAAACAAAAACTTTAACAAGCAATGAAATTCGTTTTAAAGATACACTGCCAAAATAATTATTTTTATTTTGTTTTTAACAATACCATGTTTGTTTTTATGTTATAAAAATTGTTTTTAAAGTTGTTTTTAAACATGGTATTGTTTTTAAAGTTGCCAAAATTGGCATTATCAATCAGAAAAATATTCCAAGATTACACATGAGCTGTTGGATCAGTTGGACTTGCAAGTGGATTCCACTTTGAGTTCATGATCCGATGGCTCATGTGTATTGTTAGAGTTTTTTCTTACCATGCTTATTTAGAGTTTTTTCTTATCATGTTTAGCACTATTCCATCCGGAGATATCCCTTTTGCTATGAACCGATCAAAGTGCGGGATTTACTCCTACTTTATTCCCATGTTTTATGATTTGATGTGTTGGATTAGAATGTTCTTATTATAGTTAAAGTGGTTATGAAGATCACTTCTAAGTGGGCACCTATTTTTCTATCTCAGATTTAGGTTTCTGAACAAGCACTTCTCTTTCTCTAAGTGATCCTTTATGTTTTTGGAGGTTGATACAGCATGGTATACTTTGGTTTTTTCTTTACCAGACTTCTCGATTTGACCACCTCAGTTTCCTCCGTTCATCAGGGAACTTCTCAAGGGACCACTGTACTATGCCTTGACAATTACCGTGGCTTGTGCTATCTATTGGAGGACTTCCCCGGTTGCAATTGCAGCAATATGCAACTTGTGTGCTGGAGATGGTATTTTAACTGAGTAATCTACTTTCTGTGCTTTATCGTTTAACTTGACTTCTTGCTGATTTAAACTTTAGTACATGGAGGAATAAAAATGCTTGAGTCCTTATTTTTTTACTGTGGCTAAAAAATAGCATTTTTATTTTATTTTTTGCCAGGGATTGCAGATATTGTGGGAAGGCGTTTGGGAAGTCAGAAAATCCCATACAACAGAAACAAGTCTATAGCTGGTAGTGTTGCAATGGCCCTGGCTGGTTTCTTGGCATCTCTTGCGTAAGTCTTCACTGTACCTCATCTCATCTCATAACTTTTTATGATGCTGTTTGAACTGCCACGTGATGTAGTAGGTTGGTTAGTAATCGTGTAATATTGTGACAGGTTTATGTTTTATTTCGCCTCATTCGGGTATGTTCAGGAAAGCTGGGAAATGATTTTTGGTTTCTTGGTTGTTTCCCTTGCCTCAAGTTTTGTGGAATCACTCCCCATAAGTACAGAGCTTGATGATAACCTAACAGTTACCCTAACTTCCCTGTTGTTGGGGAACCTTGTTTTCTGACGTAAAGAATTGTTGCTTGCTTGTGAGCAAGCATTCTTAGTTTTGGCTCATTCATGCTTGGTGTATCATGTGAGTGCAGTGTCAATGGTCAAAAGTCGTATTTGCTAATGCTTCTTAATTATTATGAGCCCCCTCAGCCTAGCCTGGTGAAAAAATGGCAGCTTCCAGGGTTCGAGTCCTCACCAGTGAACTCAATGCCTGTAAGTGGTCCGTCCACTTACCCTATGAACCAGAGGAATGGACCTATGAGCTAGAGATTCCTTGTAGAAATCCAATTTCACTGTATGTTTATTTTTCAAATGGAACTCTCTGACAATTCGAATATGAAACCTTTGATTTAAAACTCAGTTTCAACTGATTATTCAATACACTATCTGTACCTCAATTTAGTGGTTCTATAAATGCTAAGACGGTACTTTAAGGGGGTTCTGAGTACTGGTGCGATGCTTCATTTGTTTGATATGCCTTGTTGCTTTGGTTTATTATGACATTGGATTGGAAAACACCATGGAAAGACAAACAGGAAACGCCTATCAACTGTCAAGGGAACTTTTAGCCAGTCGAACTCTTGCGATGCAATGACATCCCGTTGAGCATCACCAGCTAACCTCCTCTGTTTCGTCGATCTTTCCAGTTTCTCTCTCAGAGGGCTTGAGGCAAGGCAGCGATACAATTAATAGGAGAGATGGAGAAGATGCCAACAAGAACAAGTAGCAAGGCCATCGATTGGTGGGTTTGGGTTTTTTGGTGCCATTTTTGAGAGATTAGTATGGGAACACTATTTCATCCAATTTTTTATTGAGATTATTCAAAATGATTTAGGACCCTAAGAAAAAGCTCGACAACATTCATGTTTTGAGTTTTGATAGATGCTAACGGCATTATGGTCAAAATTAGGCATAAAGTCGTTACACTTGTATTGCCAGCATGTCATTTTTTAGCACGTAAATCTATTATAATGTGATTTATTTTTGGAAGTTTTTAGATTGGATGCATGAATCTCAGCTAAAAACATCAATTTTTTTTAATTATATTAGACTACTTTATTATTTAATAATTCCATCAACTATTCAGATTTTATGGTTATTATTGGAGGACAATATTGAGAGTATCTTCAAAAGATTCTATAGGATTTTAAGGAGAAAAAATGTGTAAAAGATAAAAGGGAAGATCATATCAGACTTCTCTATTCCCTATTTCTCTATTTTCTTTTTCTCTTTTGAGTTTGCAAGGTGGTACTATATAACTAAGATTTTATTTGGTCAAAGATAACAAAAACAATAAAGTTATGAGATCTAATAGTTTGTTTTATTTTTCGGAACAATTTAATAATTTTCTTATAATCCAAATAATTATATTCATAATGATAGTAATACTAATTTTGTTTTATATAAAAAAATTTCTCAATATTGTGTTTTGGTTTTTTTATTTGCTCTTTTATTAAAGTTGAATTAATTAAAGTTTGTTACTTAACAATCAATCAGTTTGCTACTCTAAGCAAAAAATTAATTTTTAATGAATTGTAGCGATTGGATATTCATATAAATTTATGAGTGCAGCTATTTTTATTTTTTTATCTTATTTCTCTAAGATGGTATTATTTAACATTAATATTACATAAATAATTTTTTTAACATTATTATAAGAAAACACATACTCTTGATATTTTTGTTAATTTTTTTTTAAAAAAAAACTAGTCCTACCTTCAACTTAAACGAAATGGAAATGCAAGGCAAGTGAGTTTGATGTGCTAGATAGTTTGGTTTTGTCGTGTTTCTTTGTTTTTATAGCTTTTTGGACGGTTTGAAATTTTGTGTTTGATATGCATATTAGGTCCTGTATCTTTTAATTTTTATACAATTGTCAACTTCAAAAAACAATGCTACCTGGCCCCACTATTCTTTTTATATATATATATATATATATATAATAAAAAATAAACCGCCACACGATATTTAACAGGCGGACCCGTCTCTTTGTCGCTATACGCCCAATCCAACCGATCTCCGTTGCCATTCATAAAAAGGAATAATTCTCCCTGTCTCTACTGCTCTTGAATCTCTCAACCCTATCCCGTCTCTTTCTCCTCCTTTAATTTCAGAGTTTTGGCATCAAATTCATGAGATATATAGATCATAAGAATCACAATATACGCAGCTATGATCCTACTGAAGAGTGGTTCTAAGATGGAGAAGTTGGAGGCAGTGTCATACCTAAAGTTAATTGTTACAGCTTTGCAGAAAGTGGGTGTTCTCTGAATGTTCAATGCAAAAACTGAGAAAGCAAAACAACCAAAAAGCTTCAACTGATACATACTGGTTCAATTAATTAGGGCACACATATAAGTGTAAGCAAGTTGCAAGCTATGTACATATAAATGAAATAGAACCCTCAGCCACAGGTTAGCGATATTGTTCCTCAAAGTTAATATTCTCATCAGGGAATTCTCTATCCTTACACGGCGGCGACGCCTGATCCTGTGCAACACCACCGTCATGTATCAGTCCTCCCCCGTTTCCTTCGAGAGAAAAAGTAAAAACTTCTCTGCATGGCGGAGACTTCTTCATCCCCTGGTCGATCAGGAGTCCTGTTTTGCCTGAGGCAAGGAATTAGCACGATCGATAAGAGGAAGATGGAGAAGACGCCGACAAGAAAAATCATCAATATTTCACCATGCAAGGCAAAATGCTTATCGTGGGAGTAAAGAGGCTCTCTCTGTTGTAGCGGTGCATAAGTTGGAGCCATGGCTGGCGATGATGGCTTCGGGGATACCCATGTAGTTTTCATATCTAATGAAGAGCACCAATTCTTCGTCGTGAAGGATACATATGAACTGTAAGACTTCTCTGCTACAAAGTACAAACCCAGCTGCCTAAGGAAAAGAGATTTGTTTTCTACTACATGAATGGTTTTACAATGCCATAAAAGATTTCTGCCTAAGTAACAAAACTTATTTTGTCACCATCCTCTCGCTGTCCTGGTGTGCTACTTTCAGACGGAGAAATTCGGCTGCCGTCGTATTCACCATATCCTATGGCTCCAGATAAATTCACGAGGCCAACAAGCCATGGACAGCGGTGGCTGTAGATTAAAGTTACCTCAAATGAAACCCATAGAGTTGCTGGTGTGGATCCAATTTTATAGATATATAATCATGGATATCTTCCATTAAAATGCATTTTTGAAGCTAAAATACCCGAGGGTCACTCTAACATCCCACAGTGCATGTAGGACAGTAGGCACGTGTAAAATGAACTTGCCGAGAATATTATTATGCATTCTTTTCTTTAAAAAAATAAATCGTCACTGATTGTGATCTCAGAAATTTTTTGAGGTAAGCATGGCCCATTTGTACGATGCTTGTCAGCTGTCTCCAATGATTCCCATTTTATAGGTACTTGATCTAGATAATTTTTTAAAGTATTTATCATGCTGAAATATATTAAAATAATATTTTTTTAAAAAAATATTTTTGAAATCAGTATATTAAAATAAATAAAAACATACAAAAATATATTCATTTAAAATAAAATAAAAATCAAATTTCAATCAAAAATAATAGATCACCATGACAAACGTACACTTACTCTAGAATTGAATTTTGATGACAAAACATATCGTTGGCCCCATAAAAGAAGAAGGGAGTGTGACACTATTTCAAAAAAAAATTATTTATTTATTTTAAATTAATTTTTTTAATGGTTTTAGATCATTCTAATACTCTAATATACTAATTTTAAAAATATTTTTTATTATTTTAATACATTTTAAAATAAAATAAAATAAAATAAAAACACTATAAAAAACGATTTTAATTACGCTTCCCGTCCTCACGAAAAAGAAAAAGAAGAAAAAAAAAGGAAGGAGCAGTTAGAAAATAGCTAAACATTCAAGGAGGAAACCATGGAAAAGAAAATCTAGAAGAGAATGCGTGGGGGTAGCTAGTCCTTGTCACGAAAATAATCCAAATAGGCGAGAGGACAATTCCACCGTCCTTAAAATCTTCACCAATAATAATAGCAGACATGGGCAGCTGGATGGTGATTGAAAATTTGAGGGGATTTCGGAAAGGCTTTACGGTTCCATCCCATGTCATGTGAAAGTAAGAGGTGGGGTATTTATTAGCTTTTTTAAAATAAAAAAAAATCAAACCGTGACTCATAAAAATAATTAGAATTTTTCTTTTTAGAAATTATCTTTTCTAGTTATATCTAGTTTTTATTTAAAATAAATTCAAGAAATAATTAATGGGATTTCGCTAGTTACTTTCTAAATACCATAAATGTTTTTTGTACAACCTAGATAATAAATACAAATCTAATCTAAGATTTTTGACATACAATTAATATCTTGATTCAGTGACACGTGTAAGGCAGCCCCTTACTCTTACTTGTATTGCAATCCCTTTTATTTATACACGTATAAGGCTGACCGTTCCTCTTACTTGTATTGAATATTGATTGATTTAAGTGACTTGTCTCATCTAATCTCATTTGCTTGTGATGACATCAGCCATAGCCTCATCCAACAAACCTTTTTTCCTTTCCTATCATCAAATACCTCATGGAAAAAAACAAAAAAAAAACCTTGTGCTAATTATAAAAACGGTCATATAATTGAAATCTCTGGAATAAAATAAAAAAAATATTATGTGGAATTGCACACATTAAAAATATAATGTAAAAATAAATATTTTTTATTTTTAAAAATAAATTCAATCTAAATAAAACAGGAGAAAATATGTATAGATAAGTCTAAATAATATCTTCAAAAATAAAGCAAATACAATAAAAACTAATAATAACCTCTATTAAAAAAATTAAATAGAAAAAAATAAAAAATCATAAAGAATGAAAGTTAATTGAAACATAAATTAAAAGACTATTTAAAAAGAAAAAATATAATAAAATTGAAAGAAAAAACTGAAAAGGAAATGAGTACAAAAAAAAAGGATGTCAACACGTGTTAGCTTTGCAAACAAGTGACCTGAAACATAGCATCAGAGATACCATAAATGAGAAAAAAACATAAAACTCTATCTCTAAAAAATTAAATGATAAAGGATTAAATTTAAAAAAAATACTCAAAAAGAATTAAAATAAAAAAAAAACTAAAAGAATAAGGGTGCAAATCAAAACAAAAAACAAATTAGATGGCAAAAAATTTATGATTGAAGGGCTAATTTGAAGAAAAAAAAAGCTTTAATGAAAGGAAAGGAAATTAAAATAATAAGATCATATTAGTAAAAATGATACTATAAACTTTGATTGGATGATAAAATTTAAAATCAATAAAACCTTAACAAGAAAATTAAGAGTAAAATTAGAAATCAAAAGATCAAGAATTGAACAAGAAAAAAATATTGTTAATGATTTGTTTTTCATTAAGTTCACATATACTTAAAAAATCTTTCCCAAACATAATCTACACCTCTAATGAATATGTAGAAATGGTTCAATTCATATACAACTTGAATTTTTTTTTCTATCTCATTTTTTCCCACACGACTTAATCTATAATTCTAATTGGTTTAATTGATTATTTACCCATCCCAAGGTTTCAAAATTTATACTTACACATACTACATAACATGCCAATTATTTATTCAACTAAAATTTCCATTTATAAAACCTTCATATTAACTAATGATATTCATCGCTGCAATAACATACAAACTTTAAATTTACCATTTTCCTCTTACACATATATGCCACAAAACTTCATAAAAGTTTTTCCCAAGCATAGTTTCCTCATACCAATATACTAATAACTCCACAATCTAAGAATTATAAAAAAAATCCCTAGTCAATTATAAAAAATATTATTGATATTTTTATTAAATTATTATGATGAAAAAATAAAAACATAAGAAAAGAAGCAAATATTATTATTCTTATTGAGTTAATAATTGGAAAAAAATCAATAAAAAATATAAATAATTTTTTAAAAAAAAACATAAGTGAAAAAAACAAAAATGAAATAAAAAAATCAAAATCAATAAAAATGAAAAAAATGAAAAAAAATCATAAGTGAAAAAAAATAAAAAAACGTCAAAATCAATAATAAAAAAAACAATAAAAAAAAGCAAAGTATATAAGAAAAAAGTAAAAACAAAAGGGCTAGGGAGGGTCTAACCCCTGCCCAGCGCTTCCTTCCCTTCTTTTTGCCAATAAACCAAATGTATTTTATTATTTTTTTCTGTGAAATTACAATATATATAATAGGCGTGGGCAATCCACTGTGCACTGAGACAAGTGCACTGTGGATTGCAATAATTTTTTTTTTTTTGCTTTTATGTTTGTGTTTTTTTTTTCTAATTTCTGATTATGCTACTCTTTTTTTTCGTTCTTCTTCTTCTTTTTTTTTACTTTTTTTTTCCAAATTATTCTTTTTCTTTTTTTTCCTCCGTTTTTTGTTTTTTTTTATCTTTTTTTTCCTTATTATATATTTTTTTATTTTATACAAAACTTGCACTTCATAAAAATTATATACAAATTTAAAATTTATATATTTTATACAAAACTTGCACTTTATAAAAATTATATACATATTTATTATTTTGTCTAAATTTATGATATGATAAAAAAAATCATACATAATAAATATTTTTTATGTTGAAAAAAATATGAATCCACTTGACGATGTAGTGAGTGTCATGGCTAGATGTTTTCTTTTATTTTTATTTGTTCTTTGTATTAGATAATTTTTATAATTTTATTATTTGCACAATAATAATGATAATTTTAGTGATTATTTTTTAATAAAAATATTTTGATTTTTTTAATATTTTCCTGAAATTTTAATTTATATCGGTGATCATTTTAAAAGTAATATTACTCTATTTTTACCTTTATTTTTTTGTTTTTGTTTCTTTATTTGTTCTTTAGATTATATGATTTTTATGATTTTATTATTTATGCAATAATAATGATAATTTTAGTTATTATATTTTTATTGTTGTTTTATAAAAATCTTTTGCTTTTTATTTTTATTTTTCATGGCAATTTAATTATTTTAATTATTTTGGCTGTAATGTTAGCAATAATTTTAGCTTTTACAGCAGTGATAATGACAATAATGTCAGGATGATTCTTCAATCTATGTTTTTTTTTTGTTGATAGAAAATTAACAGCTTATTTTTTTATTTGATTATTGTAAGTATTTTCACAATTTATATTTTATTTTTGTATGATTTAAATTGAATTATATAATAAACTAATCTTAATACAATGAACTTAATAATTCTGATATTTGAGTTTTCTTGATTTTTTTAATGATGATGATAAATTTATGCTGGTTATTTCATTTGAAACTACTAAACAGATAAATTTATATCGATTTTAAATTCATATATTTTATAGAAAACTTGCATTTAACATGAATTCTGCACAGATTTATTATTTTAACCAAATTTATATTATAATAAAAAATACACACAATTAATATTTTTTACATTGAAAAAAAATATTTTGCCACCCGCGGCGAAGCGCGGGGTATTGTCTAGTAATATATAAATAATATATGTATTGTTCAAAAACAAAAAAAAAAACACTGTTAAAATCCACAGTGTTTTCACTCACAATGAACAATGAAATCCTGAGCTCTTTTAGTTTATTTTATAATATCATATCAAAAGACTTCTTATAAAATTTTATCAATAGTTAAATAAAAAGTTATGCTTGAAATTATAATATTAGACAACAGGTAATCCTTACGTCAAAACCCATTTTAATGCATTGTTTTACTTAATTAAATTATCAATATTTTTAAACTAGTTTTATCAGGGAATCTTATACTTATTCATAATTTATAACAGTTTCCCCTCATATCTCCTCCCTTTTCTTTTAAAAAGTGTGCGATTATACATGAGGCTTATACCAACGGTTCACGTTATTTTCGTGTAAAATTATACATTAATTTATTTGATCTTTTTTATTTGTTATAAATATTTTCACCCCAAATTTAGAAAATCTCTTCTTTCTAATAATTATTTTACCTAATTGAGAAGTTTACATGATTTATCAATGGTTAACAATTTGCATATCAATTCTGTAACTTTGTTTCATCCAAGAATTAAATTAACTCATTGGAATGTTCATCCTAAAATTTTTTATATTGAGAATCACCTTGTTATCATTAGTTTACTGATTTTTAGATCAAGGGTTTACATGTTTTTTTTAAAACAAAAACACAAAAACTTGAAATTAACCAATAAACCAAAAATCTTTTCGAGCTTATATCATGTTTTTTAGGTTATTTGAAGGTGAAGAAAAAACTCAAGTGAAACGTTTCTCATTAAATAAAACTCATTGACACTAAAATTGATCATTTTGATGGCTAAAAATGGTGTGAGCGTTGATTGTCTCTTTTTACTTCTGGAATTCTGTCTCTCTCTCTCTCTCCTATCAAAAAATAGGGACCGTAAAATAATTTAAATAAACTATTATAGCAAAAAAATATTAAGGGACCTATTAGGTATAATCTATAAAGTTTGAGGACTGAAGTAAACGTTTTATAAGAACTTTGAAACCATCACCTATTTATTACAATTTTTATACCTTGATCATCAATCTTTTAATTTTATCTTTAATCAACTAATTTTATTCTATTGTCTTTTAATTTGGCATAAATAGAATACAATCACCTAAAAACAAAGTTTAAGGATCAATATTAAAAAAATCTAAAAAAAAATATAGTTTTCTCAAATAAAAAAAATATAGTTTTCAAATAAAAAATAAATATAGTTTTCTCAAATAATAAATAAATAATGTGTGGCTTCTAAATTAATATAATTCCGTAAGTCATAGTGTTTATAATTTTGTAAATTAATATAATAAGTTTAGACTGTTACTGTAATTTCTAAAACTACAGGCGACGATTCTTTACTCATGTCGAAAGCTAGGGATATATCGGTAACTACGTCGAAAGTGTTGGCTTCCTAAAAAGTGTCGAGCCGTGACCGGTCATATGTGAGTCGCGCGAAGCTGTGGATCCCGACCGACGCTCTCTCTGCAAATCAAAACCAAAATTAGCACCCGAGGAGGCACAAGCAAATCCCTACGTCGTTTCGATCTGCAAGTCATGGCTATTTCAATTCCGTGTTTGTACACTGCTATGCCCATTATAACTTTATATTTTAGCTAATTAATTGAATTACTTATGCCAATCTGTAATTAGGGAGTGATAGACTAACACCTGTATCAGGTTATTATAATTTTTTTCTTGAAGTTTGATCTCTTAGATCTTGTCTGAAGAAACTAGGGTAAATGATTCTGCATTCTATTTTGCTAGGCAGTGAAGATTTTGCGTCGTTACCTGGGCTTTGCTTAAAGGTCCATGTCTGTGTCACACGAGGATAACATGTCTCCTCATATGCAGGTATTCATATATTTTTTATTTCGTACTGAAGTTGACCATTCTTTTATCGGTAATATTAATGTTAAGGTAATCTGTCAGTGATTATCTTACGAGTTCCTGTTAAATATAAGATCTTGTGTCTAGTATTTGTTTTTGATGGTTGTGATATGTTTTATCACAGCTTTCATCCCATTTTTTTTGGGATCTCCTCGATTCCATAATTGTTGATGTTGCCTCTGAGTGTCATCGGATAGCAAGACTGGGTCTTGATCGCAATTTGGAGGAAGAGGAGGAAGAATTGAGGCTGTCAGCACAAGCTCGTGTTACAGTAGCTGATCCAAGTAATAGTGGTGAAACCAATGGCAAGTATGTGGTAGACATATTTGGACAAACTCATCCGAGTGTTGCAAATGAAGTTTTTGACTGCATGAATTGCGGGAGACCAATAGTGGCTGGAAGATTTGCTCCCCATCTGGAGAAATGCATGGGAAAGGTGAGCATTTGACTGCTAAAATGCTTGGCTGTCCTATTATTTTTTGTTATGATAACTTTTTTTTTCTCATGTAAAATCTGGCAAGTATTGCAGCCAGTATTAAGCTTACAAGAATTCTCCAATCTCAGAGGTTTGTATTGGATTTCTGTTCAACACATTGATATACTTTGGATCTTCCATTCAGGGGAGGAAGGCTCGCGCCAAGGCCACAAGAAGTAGCACAGCCGCACAGAACCGGTACTCACGAGGCAGTCCTGTTTCTCCATACTCCCCTTATACAAATTCCACCAGCACAAACAGGTTGTCAAATGGAACATACAGTCACACAGTCGAAGAGTACTCAAATGGAACATGTGAAGAGCCCTGAATAAAACACGAGTGATGCAGGCTGACTTTAAGACATCGGTAGCAACTACAATTAATGAGGGCTGTTTTGTTTCTTAAAGCTAATATCAAAAGATGACTTTACGGTACAATCTCTGTAAATACTGCAAATTAATCCTTTTATTGTTTGAAACTTTTGAATATGGAATGAGAACAAAACCTCCTGCAGCAGTTGAATGCTGCTACATCTCACTAGTATATCGTTTCCCAGAGGATCCTTATATTTAAAGGGCAGGTTCTATGCCAACAAGACATGAAAGTTCAATTTTCATATACCATACTGAATAATTTGGAGAAATTTGGGGAAAGGAGAGAAGGTATAGGGCTAAGGCAAGGTATCAAAGAAGTGGTGATCACACTAAACCCCTGCATTTCATGCCCCTTTGCGGATTTGATTTTCAAATTCATTCCCCAACACTAAAACGTCCAACAGCAATGGACTCATGTTAGTTGTCCCAGGTACGAATAATATTATGAAATATTAAAATCAACTGAATATTCTATGTTTGATTGGGAAATTTTACATCTTCACTCGATCCTTTCAGGTGGTAACAATTCGAAGAAGCAGTTACACTTGTGTCACCAGTTGTGCTTTATTAGGTTTAGATTCGAAGGCCTAGGCTTTTATAGGATCGTCATACTGATCATTGATCAAGCTATTGTTCTGCTGTGTGTTCATTTGTTTTTTTCTTTCAAAAGCTGTGGCCTGTGGTTCTTTTGTAAAAATATGTTGTGAAAACATGGGCAAGACGTCGGTTTCTTTAACATGCAATGGCTGATTGCCTTTTCAAAATCTTTTGAGATGTGCAGTGTGCTTTTGCTTGAGATTGCATTTGAGAATTAAAACCAAAACAAATTTCATGTATCAGATCAAAGTTTTAAATATGGTTCATGCAGAGCTTCCAAGCATAATCCATCCATATACAAGAAGGTAAATGGATGAGACGAGAAGCTCATCTACCATAAGAAAAACTGCATGTACAGATATGGAAGCGGTTCGAAATAAACCCCTCCATTTATTGGCAAAAACATCACTCGATGATCGAAAGAGTAAAAGATGCTACTCGTTTTGTTTTTTCAGTCCTATCACCTATGGAAATACATAAACCAACCAGTAAACAGAGCTCATGGTTAGTCAAACCGCTCCCAGTCCCGAGTTAGTTTTGTCGCAGATTGTATTGGAACCGGGGCACTCAGGCTTCCAACTCCAGACCCGAACGTCTCCCAGTTAGTAGTCACCGAAACTGCATTGCTGTTATGGCTAAAGGAGTTAGAGCTTCTCGCTTTCAAATTTTCGAGCGTGTCCACAAAGCTCTGGATTCGACGAACCTGCACATGAAAGTTCGAATTTAAATATCATCGATCTGACACAGAACTGCGCTGAGCAGATCTCTCTGCTCTTCTCAAATCTCTTCCTGTCTTTTTATTTAGTTGGAGTGGTAAAGCATGATTAATCAAATATGAAACTGACAACTCCTTATAAACAGTTGAAAAATCCCATTAATCTTTCAAGCCCACACTGAAACCTGACTTGGAAAATCTCAACAAATCATAGATTCAAGATATGTTCCCTCGTGGTTTTGAACGAACTGAAGGAAGATAACCATGGAAATACCGCAAGTAAAGGAAAGGGTTTTGCAAGAAGGGAAGGCATTATAGATTAACCTCAATCTTTCTCTGCACTTTCGCCTGTCCATCTGCCTCGATTGAGTCCAATTTAAGCAACTGTATCATTAGCAATTCTATCAAGACAGATAGTTCTTTTTCTGCAATCTTGGTCCCACCGCGAAAATTCGTCTCTAATGCAACAACCTAAGAAATCATCAGCACATTGATAACCAATTAGTTCTCTGGTTTGCCATCAGGAAAGGCTTTAACTTTTATCTCAACTTGAAAGCTAACCTTCTCGCAAAGTTCATCAACCTCTGCCCTCACTCTGGCAACAGCTTCATAGGCTTTTAATGAATCCTGATTTCTCTTCATCTCCTCCAGCTTCCTCGCTTTGCTAGCTGGATCCTCAAAAAGTATCACCTTTGACATGTCGCTTACACCTACCATGTGCAGATATTCATCATCCTCCTTTTCTTTGCCTTTAAACAATAGTCTTTGCTCCTTAGACTCCAGACCAGTCTCATGGGCAAGGACTTTTTTCAGATCTCCTTCAATTCAACCAAATACAGCAATTAAGCATCAACTTGCGAAGGTAGAATATGGGACAGCTAAATATTGCAACCAGTGCCCTCACTGAAACCCAGCAGCCAGCCTCGCTCAGACGACCTCATGGACAATCAAATTGCATGCAGGAAGGAGAGGAAACATGAGTTGAACGTTCGAAATCAAATGATCTTGATCAATGTGCATCCCCATAAAGCTAACTTAAGCAAAATTATTTTTTAAGCATGATTTTTGTCCGTTGGATAAATAGGTCGTGCATATTGAAATAGAAACAAAGCCAAACATTACCAAAAATGCTAAGAAATATCAAAATCTATCACCAAGCATGACCAGACCCGTTCTCATTGAAATGCAAAACAATCTAAACTAAAAACTAGGAGCAACCACAGTTTTGGCTCGGACCCAACAAATCATCAGCAAAGTCAACCCCAGAAGGGAGAAATGAGATTCTAGCATTTTATCCAATGGGATCAAACCAACGAGAGCAAATTTCACGCGCAATTAATCAGCGACAAATAATTACCAAAAGTGGATTGAGCAGGGACAGCAATATCATAGTGACATAAGCCATGAGAGACCTTGATCTTGATCATAGGCCTAGAAGAGCCATCCCCAACACCACCCATCTTTTGAACAAGCATGCCACCAGGCCTAAGTTCCCAGTCTATCTCCCTGTAGTTGAACTCCCTTGTCTCTGTGCTTTTTGAAGTTGATTTTCTCATGGTCAAGAGATGGAGTCAAGAATCATATAGAAGCATAGAATTTGAAGAAAAGTGAAAAAGGTAGAAGCTGGGCTGAGAGAAAGGTGAGAGGGTTGTCAATGAAGTAGCAACACAAGATTATTGACTAAGCAAACCAAACCGAACAAGCCCTTAAGACAGAGACTTGTCAGCACCCAGCAGACTTCAGAGCTTACCAGTTGGTCGGTTTCTCTCAATAACTTGTACTAAAAGAAAGTTGGTCCAGTTCAGGACCATGGATGGCACTCTATTTTCAGTGCGTTCAGGTATCTTCATCAAGGTCAGCACCAAAAGTAATTGCGAAGTCTTTAAAAATACTCGAAATCTTATATAATCCAAACATATTCCCCTGTTTCTTTATATTTTCGACCATACATGATAGTTAGTCAATGATAAGGAAAAGAATTAATAAAAGTTGGAAACAAACTATTGAGATTTAACAGAACTCAGTGTAATAGGTAATTACCAAATTAAAAATCTGTTATTTTGCTTCACATTATGAATTATTAAAAGAAATCTATATGATGAAAGATATTGCCAAATTAAAAGGTAAATATCACGGCAAACTATAGGCAGAGAAACAAACGCTCCTTGATAAATCTTCGTTTGATAGTAATGGAATACCAGGGGCTGCTAAGAAATAAATAAATAAATAAACTCTATTTTCTAAAAAACCCAGTTAGAAAAAAATAATATTAAAACTTTATATTCATATACAATGTTTATCTATAAATAATAATAATAATAATTAATTTCTCAGTTTTTCAAAATTGTACTGACAACTTCTCTTTTTTTAATGAATAAAAAAATTAACAATATTTTTCATATACATGTATTTTTTAACAATATAAAATTTTTATTTTCGTATTTGGTCAAGTTTCATAAATTCATTTTTATTATAAATATTTTTTAGTTAGCAATATATTTTTTTGAATAATATCTAATTTAAATAAAATAAAAATATACAATTAGATTATCACAAATATAAAATGTACCTATTATAAATTATAGTTTTTTTAATAATTATAATCTTCATGTATTCACTATTTTTTAAAGATTTTTTTTTGTTATCTATATACTTTTTTAATTCTTTACTGAAAAAAAATTAAAAAAGAAAGAGAAAACCTAGAATTAAGATCGTAAAGTAATTTTTTTGTTAGTAGACGTGCTCTTATCACTACCCTTGATATCGCCACTAAACAACCTCATCATTCACCACCGGGTTGCTTTGCAAATAATATTAACCATATTATCAATGCCACCACAATTTTTATCCCACCATTAAAATCAAAATATTTTTTAAAATATATTTTGTTTAAAAATATATTAAAATATTAAATTATTTTTAATATCAGTACATCAAAAAAAATTAAAAACATAAAAAATAATAATAATTTTTAATTTTTTTTCTTACAAATTTCTGTTTACACTCCCATTTTTTTTTTATCAACAACAATAATCATTATCACACTACCATTAAGGCTAATAATTGTTATTGCTATTATCATATTATCACTATCATCATTATTATCACCATAACAATCATAATTTTACATCACTATTAATATCCTGACTTTGTCAAAAAAAACTTTTCTCATCCTATTATATTAAATAAAAATAATTTATTTTATAAAAAGTGTTAATAATGAAAAATAAATCAGTTCCTAGAAATATTTTTCACAAAATAATTGGACCAAACTCTATCTTGTCTTATAATCCTTATCAATATGATAATCGAGTAAAAGGAATAAAATAAAACTATATTTTAAGCGGTGGAAGAAATATTCAATAGTACAGTGCACTCAAAACAAGGATTCGTGTTTAATCATTTCTTTGTAACCGCGACGAATCAAGATTGCAAAAAACTTGTGAAATCTTGATGAAAAATACGTTAGATATCTTGATTTGATCACGACAAGACGAGGGTTTCCAAAGAAAAACGACAAGGGTAAGGGGAAAATGAATGAAAAACTAGAAGTTAATCCTCCTGCTTCCGCCATGGCCACTCCAACAGATGATTCTGCATATGCAGCTTATCGCCTCTGGTTTCGTCAAGATAAATGCATCCCAAGTGCCCATCGTCACCTCAGTTTCTCCAGCAGTAATTCCCCTCATCGCAACCTCCAAAACATCGGATCAAGCCTGAACCAAACTGACCAAAATCTATGCCAGTAGATCCAGGACTCGTGTCATGCAACTCAAAGATGAACTCACCACCCTCATGCAGCGCAGTGGTCTACCTACACTCTGTTAACCAGTTGTTTGCTCATTACTCATTCTTGTTCCCTTACTCTTTTCTTTCCAAAAGAACATTTCATGTTGCAGATACCCTTTGTGCTCCTACTAGTAGCAAAAAAAATGATATTTGTTCATTATTTCACTAAGCTAAACAATGTCACCCATGTTAGGGGAGAGTCTTCTTCAAGAACTAATAATTAAAATCATGTGATCGATAAAATAAAAAAATGTTTTCTATCTACCAAACATTGAAAAATAATTAACTTCTTAGAAATTCACTGTCAATCACTTAAAAAAAAAAAAAACCTCGTTTTTGGAAAACAAATGGGCCAAGTAATCGATCCCAGATTAAGAATCACTAATTATTCCTCGATTTTGCAACTTAGTAGGATTGTCCGGACCAAGAATATGAAATCAACCTTGCAAAAAGTTATTTATAAAAAAAAAGGAGTTTTGAAGCTAATATTTTGACGATTGATTGTTGTAGCATTGTAGTTTCGTTTACTTTGGTTGACAAGAAAGAAATTAAAAAACAAAATCCATCGTAAGGATTCTAAATTATTTTATAATTTATAATTCTAATCTGTTCAATTCATAATTTGCATATCTAGATTACTTGAAAAAAAAAGCCATCGATATATCCTTTCTCTAGTTGGTCAAGGGTTTCATCGAGATTCTTCTCTAAACTCAATCTGCCAAAAGTTGAAGAAACCGGCACCCTTCATCTTCTGTCTCTACTATCTCCAGCGCCGACAACCTCATCTCTGGTTTCTACCTCCCTCCCCTCTCATCCTTTTCGATCTCTTGCAAAGAAAAGTGATTTTGTTAAACAGAGCATGCACATCTTTTATTGGCCAGCCATGTTCCACTACTTTCTACTCTTCGTTATCAGGGCTACTTGAAACACACACACACACACACACACAAGTGACACTGATGTTGTGTTTTAATGGTTGTTTATGTTGGTGGAAGAGGTCACTGGTCACTGGTCGTGGCTTCGAAATACTCAGATGGGATAAAACATATTATTCTTTTTCAACACCAAAATGATACAAATCTTGAATAATCTGTTCTCTTTTCTCTCTAGTGTTTTTCTCTATTGTCTCATTCTATAATTCATCTTAACTATGCTTATTATTTATACATAAAATAAAAATCTGATAAAATAGACTTTTCAGTATGACTGCAGTCAGCGGCTGCAGTCGATGGCCATAGTAAGTGGTTGTTGGTGACCGTAGTCGGTGGTTGCCGTTGATTACATTTCTTGATTTTTGGAAATTTGAGTTTACACCAACAGTTTACATATGGGAGTCATCTGAGAACCCATTTAAATATCCACTCCCATGGATTTTTTTATAGTTTCGGATAGCATGGTTTCTCTTTATCATTCGTGATCAGAAGTGAAGGCGTAATTTGTTCTGTGTTTCTTGATGTCCATTTATTGACGGCAAATATTTCTTGCGTTCTTCATGTTCATATTTGTACGAGATAGCTGGATGTGAAGTCCTATATTGCACGGCAAATTTGATTTATTATTGTTGATATCCGGATTTAGGGCAAGAGATTCGCTGAGTGGATAATAAGGAACTATTAAAGTCCAATTTGAAACAGGCCTATTACAAACCCAAAAACCAAGTTCATTTAAAAGGTATTGGGTTTTTTGGTTCTAACCAGTTCAGTTAGAACTGGCTTGGCTCAATTTGGGTCAAAATTTCAAGAAATTAAAAAAACTGATTCAGTTAGATTTTGTGTGTTCAAATTGAACCGGACCGAACCGGTGGTATCTAGAGAGTTTTTTTTTTCTTCTGCATATGAGGAAATTTCAGTTCATGAAAAACATATTTTATAAAATTAAATAAACGAGTAAAATCATAATTATCTCGAACTCGAGATATACGTATTTTAAAAACTCTTGGGAGGGGGGGTGTTCATAAAACTCTTGGGAGGGGGGGTGTTCATCCACGATGTTGCCAGCATTATTTTCCCACCCAAATCTATCAGCCAGGTTACGACAATGGTTTACTAACATGGGTCCTCATTTGGAGTTTTCTCCCATGTAAAACGTGGGCCCATTCTACTCATGGACACATTATAAGCTGGCCCTCCAAAACATCCATCTAGAAAGGCATGCAGACAACATCATGCATGCAAAGAAAGATGAAGACACCAAGCAGACAGATTGGTGCCGTACAGTTCCTGGAGAGGAGCACTTTGGGGAGGAGATAAAATCATCCATAAACCTGTAACCAAACAAAAATAAATCATCATGAGTGGCGGAGGGACCCTTTAGCCAAAATGTAGTGGGTGGGAACCTCGGTGTTCTTTTTTAGGTGTGTCAATGTTAGAGCTTTCCGACACGTGTGCACTTAGCACTTTGCTAATGGCGCATAAACGGAGCTTGTGTCTTTTTTCTGGTAAGTGGAAATATAAGAGCGTGTTGAAGGCTTATATGTTTTCTTTTTTAAAAAAGAAGAAGAAGAATAGGAATGGTTAGGGTTTCGTGAGCTATGTTTTTTATATTTCATGTCTATTGTGAGATGTTGAAAGTGATTATGTGATAATAATATACACCGGGATTTCTTGTTTTCTATGTGTTTTCTTTTCTTCGCACAAACTAAATTCCTTTAATTAGGGTTGAGAGAAACTCATGCTACAAAAAAATTATACTACAATTAAAAGTGATAATTTCTTTAAACTCCAAGCAACCTAGGAATATGGTTCCGGGTTGAATAATTAATTAATCAATAGATCCAAGTAATCACATATATTTTCCTACCTAAGGTGGTTGATAGTCTATACTTGGAGTTTGGTAGGCCAAGGTGGCTTGCGGTTAGTACCTCTAAAAAATCTTTTTTAGTGAAGTATAGGCTCTCAAATGCTTAAATGAATATCTTTTTGAAGAAAAAAAATTATATTTTTAGAGAGAGGTGCTCTATAAATATACATATAGTAGAGAATGAAGATTATAAATTTTTGTTCTGAATGTCTCATGATATAATTATAGCCCATGAATCTTGTTTTTTTGTGGAGAAATGAAAAGTCAGAAAATCTCCAACTTTCGGCGACACTAATATGAGATAATTAAATATCTCGTACATATCATTAATAAGATAGTAAGTATGGTATATTCTTTGAGAGATCTTGAATGCACCTATAAGTATATAAAAATCATTACCTTAATATGAACAATTATTCTAGATGGAGAGGCATGATAATTTATCATGTATTTAATACTCATATGGTAGATGATTGTGTAAAATCAGATATAAAGACTTGGAATTTGGAAAGTTTGGGTTTGACATGTGTGTGAGACCCATGTTTTCTTGGACCTAGCTATTTATCAGGCCCAATTACTTTAGATTTGACATGTTAATTCATATTTTCTTAAATCTAATTAATTTTCCAAACCCAATCACTTTGGGTTCAACTTGTTTCCATACTCATTTAAGAAAACTTTTATTTGTATAAATATTAACAAAAAGTCAAGTCATCATTGATAGAATTCTTATTCCATGAAAAACAGAAAAAAAAAATCAACAATATTTTAGCTGGACCACAACTGAACTTGAGTCCATACTCATGCCATTTGGGGCTTATTAAAAAATCAAAATCAAAATCAATTAATGATTAGATATGTCATATGAATAGGTAAGACATTGAAGACCAATGGATCATATGTAACTGGACATACACAAATTATCTAGCATAGTTTTCAGCTCTGTACTATCGAGGTTGGCTTAATTATTTAAAACTTGGATCGTTGAGTCAATTTATAAGTTATCTTGCAAATTCAAGTTTACCATTTATGTCTAAAACTATCTTGTTTCAATGTTTCCCCCCTTAAATTTCTTTGTCTTGATCTAATTAGGTTTAGTGAGGTAAATTAATTACAAGTTAAACCTGCAAAGTCGACCGAGTTTGTCGGAGTTAATAATAAAAACAAATTAAAATGAAACTTGATCCAAGTTAGGCTTCATATTACTAGGTTGATTTATTGAGCGGAAGTTAATAACTATTATTAATCTGGTAAAAATGGGTGATTAACAGTCGCATCACCTAGGAATGATTCGATACGTTGGAGCCAAAGCATAATTTAAGTTGCATGATGATTATTCTTTCTTTCTTTCTTTCTTTCTTTCAATTGTCTTGATTAATGACCATCCTCTCAGCGCGCGCATACATATCTTAGCTAGCTAGGGCCACTTCAAAGCAGCATTATCATTGATTTCCCACAACTTTTCTCCTAACTAGCTAGTAGAAAGCGAGCTGGTTATGGTTTTATAGTGGGATTACTTTCACTTTCTAATCTAAGTGTTTAGAGGGAGCCCATCATGGACCACCATTGTCGCACACAGCATACAAAGAAACAAATCGTGAATAAAACTGTGCTAACTCAAAACCTCGAGTGTGAGCAGAAAGGGACTTCTCCTCTTGCACAGAGCTAAAACTAATAAAAATCTCTCCCTCCTTCTTCAAAAAGGTGGAAGTTAGTGGTTTAACTCTCAGAAAGCTGGTTGTTGTTGGGGGTCCAGAAATCGCACTAGCACTGGCAGATTCTTTGATAATTCTTAGCTCTCTTGTGCTATCAGGGCCTTGTTTGCACACTTCTTTGTAGTTTCTATGCTGTTTGGTTTACAGATATTTCTTCTTATCAGTCTCTTGTTTGCCTTTTACAGGCTTATTCTGCTTATATATATATATATATATATATATATATATCCCAGCTCAATAATAATTGATTAACCATGCACCTAATTACGTAAACCGCATCTTAAACACCTAGGAAGATTAATTCTATATATATATATATAATGAACTTCTTGTTAAAAACAATCGTTAGTTTATGATTAAAAATCTTTTTTTATAAACATGTGCACTGAATGTACTTATACATATACATTATTAATAAAGATTTAAAAAAACATTGATCTTTTACTACGTACACAAGGATATCAACAATGTAGTGACATTTTTATCATATAATTTTTTTTAAGGCTGTCGTTTTCAAAAACACCAATTGATAATTAAAGAATTGATAGGTTACTTTAGTTTATTTTTTATCTTTTTAAAAATAGTATAATTACTTATTTTTGTGAAAGCTCAAAAAAATGAGTTACCAGCGAAGGATGTTTATGTTTTTACAATTTTTGCAAGACTATGAAAGGAATTTTTTGCCCTTACAATAAAAAAATAAAGAAAGAGTAAAAGGAGAATTCATATTTACATGTTTTTTTTTTTTTAATGTTGGAATCATGAAGGTTGTTTTGGATTTCCACTTTAACGAATTAAATTTTAAATCAAAAAGCATCATATGTGACCTTCAAATGTTGGTGCGTGGGATGCACCCATGCCCTTTGAGTGACATATATTTTCACGGTCTGTTCCATCTTGTCATTAAAAGCACCACTTAGCCATCTTTCTCATGGTGGTGGTTGATGAATGATTTGTCGTTCATAGTAGTTTTTCATTCTTTTCCTTTTGTTATTTCTTTCTTTTCAATGCAACAGTCTAATGTTAATTTTTTAAACCTTCCAATTTATTTTTTATTTCGATTTTTATGCTCATTCTTTTAATTGTAATTTTTACTATTATAGATTTCTCCCCGTTTCATCATTTAGTGTTTTGTTTGTTGAGAAAATGACTTTCTTATTTTTTTTTTGATCTAATGACATGAGTCACGAGTTTTAAAAATTGATACGATTAAAGATTTTTTCCCCTCTTATTTTCATTTATGGTTATATCATTTTGATTTTTTGAAAAAAATTGGTTTTGTGGTTATCTTTAATTTCTTTTTTATCGGTTTATTTTGGTTTCATGGCCTAGACCACAAGTTTTCCGGACCTTTTTTGAATAGATTTTTTTTAAAAAAAATATGTATATAGTTTTTGAATGTTTTTATACAAATAATTTATTTTATAAAAAAATATTTTAAAATAATACTTCTAATATATTCAACCTTGCATAATATTTTTTTTCCTTTAATATTACTCACTCAGATTCATATGTGTTTATGTTTCTATTATCTTTTATTGATTTTAATAAACAAATTTGATAGACATGAAGAGATAAATATCTTATTCTACAAAATTAACTATTTTAACTTACTATTATCTCTTATTTCCCCCCTTTTTCTTGCAGATATTATTAACAATTTTTATTTACTTACATTGATGATTATCAATTTGCTCGATTAGATACTTGTATAAGCCTTTTGATTTACCTTTTAATTTTTTATATAAAAAATATTAAAATAGTTTGTTTACTCAAATTCTTTTTTGTTTAATAACAGAGAGAGCGTGGGCTATATATATTTATGGGGTAGACGGAGATGCACCGTATGGACCAAAATTTTGGAAGGGAGAGAGGCTTCATTTATGATAAGTTTATTCTGTCTGGCCAATCAATTGACAAGTACACTCTGAGGCGTGCACCGTGGCGTGAGCCTGAGGTGATCTTAAAGTGGATAGGGCTTGATGAAGGGAAAAGGGCTAAGGACAAAAAGACACATCGTTTTATTATTATCACCCACCTTTTGTCCAGTATTCTTAGATTTTGATTTGAGAGAACATTCCGCAATATTTCCCACCTCTGCATATAAATCATGATCATTATGAATTTTCAAGACAAAATATTCATTTTAGTTAGTGGTAGAACATGGCACCTATTTATTTCTATATTACTCTACTTTACCAGCTCCTAGATTTCCATCTTATATATGAGCTAGCTATCGTTTCTCCTGCAAGTAAATAAAGATTGCTCCTCATCAGTACTACTCATGGTGCAAGTTCGAGTAACGGGATATGGAGAGGTTAAAATTCGAAGCTATGATGTTCAAATTCATAGAGCTGGAGTTGAAGATCTTGAGAGAAGATGTGAGGTAGGCCCGACTGAAAGAGCAGTTCTCTTCATAGATACTATGGGTGACCCCATCTGCAGAATCAGAAACAGTCCGATGTACAAGATGCTGGTACGTGCACTCTATATACCGATCATCATCACTGTTCCTTTGTTTTCTTTTTCTTTTTTTATCTGGATTCGAAGAAACTCTATTCCTATTTTATGAATTAAATAAATAAATAAAACTCCGGCTATCCAATAAATACATCCATTAATGCCGCTCATAATGATTGTCTTAGTACTGACGAAAAAATGCAACATTGTTTCTTTTATGTTAGGTGGCCGAAGTGGGAGGCGAATTGGTTGGTGTCATTCAAGGCTCTATAAAGCTAGCAACCGTTCATCAGCCTCCAAAGAATCTAGCCAAGCTGGGTTATGTGTTAGGCTTGAGAATTGCACCACTCCATCGACGGAGAGGGATTGGATCGACGCTAGTGCTTGAATTGGAGAAATGGTTCGCTGCAAATGATGTTGACTACGCTTACATGGCTACGGAGAAAGATAATGAAGCATCGGTTAATCTCTTCATAAACAGGCTCGGATATGCCAAATTCAGGACGCCAGCAATTCTTGTTAACCCAGTTGATCACCGCGCCTTACGTCTGTCATCAAAAACTGAGGTGGCAAAGCTCAAGGTTGAAGAAGCTGAGTTTCTATATCGCAAGTTCATGACTTCAACAGAGTTTTTCCCGGATGATATAGGGAATATTCTGAGAAACAAGCTAAGCATGGGGACCTGGGTGGCTTATCCCAGAGGTGAGAATTTTGGTTCAGATGGAAAAGCGCTTCCAAGAAGCTGGGCTATGCTTAGTGTATGGAACAGTGGGGAGCTGTTCAAGCTAAGACTAGCGGAAACGCCCTTATCTTGCTTTCTGCACACAAAGAGTTCAATATTGATCGATAGAATCTTTCCCTGTCTTAAGTTGCCTGCGACACCAGATTTCCTCAGCCCATTTGGATTCTACTTCATGTACGGAGTGCACCATGAAGGATCATTGTCAGGAAAGCTGGTTCGACACTTGTGCCAATTTGTGCACAACATGGCGACAAAAACCAGAGATTGTAAGGTTACTGTAACTGAAGTTGGCGGCAATGACATCCTGAGGCTTCACATTCCCCACTGGAAATCACTCTCCTGCCCGGAAGATTTGTGGTGCATAAAGACCCTGAAAAATGAAGAGAACACGATACATCAGTTGCAAAAAGCGCCACCGACAACAGCATCCCTTTTCGTAGACCCGAGAGAGGTTTGAAGAATTCGAAAATACCCCCTTGCCTTGTGATTCTTGCTAGCCTCATGTGTTGTTAGATGAGTCCACCTCTCTCTCTCTCCTTTGTGGGGGCTTTTCTGCTGTACCTTTCACATCAGTTAATTACTCGAGATCTCAAAAGATTTCCGCAATTAGGTGCCACCCTCTATGTACACTTGTTATCAACCCATCAATTTTTCGCTACTTTTAGGATCTTCACTAGTCAGAGAGCCAATGTTCCTTGTTTTTGTCGGCTTTCTTAAAATATTAGATGCAGTGAGAGCTGTGGTTTTTTGTAATAAAATAAACTTTAATGATATGTTAGATGAATCTAAACTTATTTATAGTTTCTTATTTAAAGTTAGGTTATTGTAAATTACATGCCATTTAATTCTCTTAAACCCTTTTAGGAGAGAAAGATTACTATATTTAGAGTGTTAGCTCTTTTATTTTATGTTTTAGATGTTTATGTAGTGTACTCTACTCACCCTTTTATTACAAGAAATAAAAAAAATATAATGTTTTATTTATAGGAAAACCTAAAAACCATATAAATAATAAAATATCAATTTTCCTTTTAAATAATATCATATATATTATTTTAAGCTAATTTTATAAATTTATTCAATCAAAGATTTATTTAATGATCACTTTGTTAGTGTAATTATTATTTATTCATCAATAATAATTTGATTTAGACATTATAGTAGAATATCATAGATATCTTATCAATGATGTATCTTATTCTTTGAACATAACGAGTAAATATTTTATCTGCTAGTGACTCTCACATGAATCAAACTAATATGTATTTGTTATGTTCAAAGAATAAGATTCATTTTATGTTGCACATAGCATCATATATATATATAGAGAGAGAGAGAGATAGATAGATCTTATATACAAAGTATATGAAATCATTTTCATCATATTTATCTCAATTCATGTTTTGGGATACATATCCTTGGAGAGACATATCATATGTGATATACATGAATATTCTCTTTTATATTCTTCTATGTTAAATTGCCTTAACATCTTGTTTATATATATGGATTGAGATCATCCAATAACCTTTTAGAAATATCGTTATTCCTATTATATAAAATGTTTCTCTCATATCCTTTATGGAGAAATTTATTGGCAGACATAACTATACTAACTAAAGTAAAAAAAATTGTCAATTTTTTTTATCAACAATATGTCATCTACATATGGTATTAGAAAAAAAAAAAGTTTACTCACTAGTCTTTTTATAAAAATAAGTCTCATCTATATTTTTGATAAAATCAAATTGATTGATTAGCTCATCAAAATAGATATTCCAACTCCATGAAGTTTGTTTAAGTTTATAAATATTTTCTTATAGCTTGCATACTTTATTGGCAAACATTTTAAATTCAAAATTTTCAAGTTGTGTAATACACATATCTTTTTAAATATTCCCATTAAGGAATATAATTTTGATATTTATTTTTCTAATCTTATAATTATAGTATGTAGTTATAACATGAAAAAATGAATTTTAATATAGTTACCAGCAAGAAGGTTTAGTCAAAGTCAAATTATTTGTCTTTGTCTATAATCATTCAAAACTAGGATTTTTTATTATGTTAATTTGTTTACTTTACCAAATTATTGAAATTTATATTTTCTAAATTCTCACTCCAAGGAAAATTTTGATTGGAAGGATGTTAATAATGATGTGAGAATGGTGTTGGAGAATCATGTTACAACTAGGAAATTTTGGTGATGTTAATAAAACAATTTTGTACAAATACCATAATTTTATTTTTTGTTTACTAACAAATAATTCATTTATACTGTATAGGTTGCATGAATTCTGGTACAAGGCATAGAAAAAACAAAAAAGTATATGTGAATAAAATAACTTCTAGATTAGAAAAACATGGTAGTCTAGAAGGAATTCAGGTCGTCATACATCTCTGAGATAATATGGGCGAATTACATTGAGCATGTGACGTCTAAGCGTTTCATGCGACACTCACATTCTGGTATGTAGAACTGGAACCGGTGTTTTCTAAGTTTCTTTACAACGCACACCGACGACTCCATGTTGTTCATGTCACTTGCGAAATGGATGATAATGTTTTTCTAATTACATTATTTTTTGTTTATAATTATTTATTAATATTTGTAATTGGCAATATTTTTTTCATGTAGGTTAGGAGTCTTAGACACGATCCATTGCTGATAGAGCTTTTTATTGAGATGCATGTGCAAAGTAGAGACCGTCTACAAGGAGTGCAACCACAATTTATGCATTATCACACTCATTAATTTGTGATATTTTGATATTCTTTAATTCATTTTTTTCTTAACTTATTATTACATTGAATTTGTTTTAATTTGTTTTTCTTGGAAACATATAATAGCCAGTGGAAGGAGAAATACAAGGATGATCCCTTAGCCCATCCATATTTTGATCTAGATATGTGGTTAAAGGCAAAAACATCTAGAACATCTAGTGAACCTGATAAAAATTGAGTATATAAACTTTTTAACACTATGACTCAGAATTTGTGATTAGTTGTAGTGCTTCAACCATTGAAACATCCTTTAAAGCAATTTCATTCACACAAACTTAAGAGTTCCAGTCAGCTACAATTGAGAAAGTGTGTGATGACATAGCAAAACTTTGTGTTGAGACAGACACACTTCAGCGAATGGTTATTCATATGCAATTACATTCGAGTTATCCATGTGCTTCTCTTTTTACATCTCACAGTCCAAACCATTGTCTTCCTCCTCCTCCTCCAATGTCACCTCTATTTAGATTTATTGTATTTGATTTCCAATGTTAAAATTTAATAATTTGTAATAAATATTTGAATTCCAAATTAATTTAATCTAATTTGAAATACATTTTGATTTATTTTTTATTTTTTATATTATTTAAATTATTTTTCAATTTATTTTTTTGACAAAATTAAAATAGTAGTGATTAAATTACAGACGGAATGTTCTGTTGGTATTTTCCAAAGTTTGAGAGAAAATACTGAAAATACCACTATTACCGACTGCTATACTAACATAATGTTTTTTTCAATATTTTCCAAAGAGTTTGACAAAAATGACTGAAAATACTATTATTATCAATGGCTATATCAATGGAATTATACGAATGGAATCGTCAGAGGAATGCTAATAATGGAATCATTAATGATATATTATGATGGCCTCACTAATGGAATTACAGTCAATCTTTCTATCAGTATATTTACAATCGGTGTTCCTTCGATAGATTCAATGTTGATGGAATCACTGATGAAAAAGAAATCACCCACTACTAGTTCACCGATAGGCAGTTTTTTTCATGTGTTTGTTCATAAAACAGATAATGATAGAAATTATATTACATTACCGACATAGATTTTTATCGATAAAACAGTTAATTTTGATAGTGTTATGTGTTATTTAATTGATTTTAAAAAAAGAAATTGAGTGGTTTATCTCATGTCCAACGTGTTTTCTTTGCAGGAGTGTTTGTTTCAAGTGTGTTTTGAGTTAATATAATTAATTTAGGGAGAACATTTGCTAATGCTAAAGAGATAATATAATTGTGTGTGTATGAAATATTATCCCTGTATTATTGCATGCAAGCCTTCTACATCCGTATTATTGCATTTGTAAGAAAAGTTGTCTTAAATCTCACGTAGAATTCGAAGTTTGGACTCCAAAGATAGATTACCATATTAGAAAATAAACTCACTACTCACCAGGATTCCAAAGATAGATTACCATCACTCCTTGCACTTTCTTAGCCTAATTATGCACGCCGAAAAAACAATTAATAAATACAGAGAGAAAAACAAACGGAGAGTGTTATTATGACTGTAGACATCACACCACTCGACTACATAAGTTAATTCCATGGAGGCTGCTAGCAAACAGCTTCTTGCATCCTTGTATGAGAGAGAGAGAGAGAGAGAGAGAGAGAGAGAGAGACAAAATTCACCATAGAATACAGAACACACATATTTCCATACACTTGCAAAAGCCCGATTGTCTGGTTTTAATAATTTCCCACCCCAAGAGAACATGCAGCAAAAAATGTTGCTGGCCACTCAAGAGAGAAGGATATTCAATTATTACATGCTGGCAAACATTCTTTTCTAGGTGGTGTCTTGACAAATCTCCCTCGGAAATTAAGAAGTTCGTGATCATCTTGGTTTGTTTGATCGATCATTGGACTGGTTCGTGATCACCAAGGTTTGTTTGATCGATCACTGGACTGGTTCGTGATCACCAAGGTTTGTTTGATCTATCATTAGACCTTTCTCTTAGTATTCGAAACCTTTGATGGACCATAATTCTTAGAACTTTCATGATATGATATGACTAGAATATACACACACATCTCGGCTTCAATTCCTTCGAGGAGGGGAGGATCAAAGGCATGGCAAAGTCAATTTATATGGTTGGTCTTTAGCTTTCCTATGTTTATGGTGTAATTTTCAATTTCTGTAATGATTTCTATTTCCGAAATCTATCCCAATAGATCATTTGATCCCACAAAACATTTATATTGATGATGAAATCTTGTAAATATAGAACAATGGAAATTTTAGAACTTACCTTCCATTTTGTTCTTGAATTGTTGCATCCGATTATCTTCTCTCCCTATTTTTCCTGTTGATCTTCTCCTCTATACCTTGTTCTATTCTTGATCACCTTGATGGAGAGGGATCTACTTTTCGGTTTGCTATTCTCTTCTCCCTTTTCGGCCAAAAAACAACCACACCTTGCACTTCCCTTTTTCCTTCCACTTTCAAGCCACTCTCCACCTTCCAGCAGCCACCACTTACTCATTATATAATACCCATTAAATGGGTGTTAATGATGAGGAAAAAGAAGGAGTGCTTAATTTTATTTTATACACTTATATATTTTTAAAATCATCAATATATGTATGTATACAACCGGATGAGAATATATGTTCTTTTATGGTTAGACGAGAGAGTTTCAACGTACCCATTCTAATACTCGTTTATTGAGACCGATCCATCACGGTTTCACTTTAACATATTAGAATTTGTAGACTTTACAAAGAACTTCAACTTTAATGATCGGACCATTAATACATCGGCCACTCTACAGGAAATATTCTTACATATAGGTGTCCTTAACCTAACGATTTCCGAAGATTAGAAGAAATGTTTTGGACAGAATGCATCGTCAACTACAATTGACAAACTCCCGCCATTTTTATAGCTTTGATATCATTAAAAAATAATATGACTACCGAAATCTGGACGAAGCCCGGTCGAAGCGACCTCAAGTAATCATTTTGGGCCCAAAGACTGGCAGTTTTGATTCAAGCACCTAAGCCTCCTAGTTGATCCTAATCCTGCTTTCCATCAAATCCAAATCGATATATTGCACATGATGACTGTTTAGAATGATGGATGATGGTTCAAGATTGAAATATTTTTTACTTATAAATATATTAAAATATTTTTGAAATGCTAAAAAAATTAATTTAAAATAAAAAATAAAAATTCATTTTAAAAAAATATATTTTTACAACATAGTACCAAATACCTCATTTATTTGTTTTGATCTTGGGTTGGCGGTCAGAATAAATAATTAAAATAAAACTTTTTTTTAGTGAACACGTTTAGAGTTTTAATTTGTATTGGTACTGTGATAATAGTTAATTTTTAAAATATTTTTTATTTAAAAATACGTTAAAATAAAAATTTATCAAAAAATGTTTTAAATAACTAAAATATTTTTTTAATATAAAAAACAACAATAATCGGTCTCAGATTCAAAATCTGTATAAATTCTTTTTTTCAAAAAACATAGTTTTTTTTCTTCTAATAACAGAGTAATGTAAATTTATTTTTCATGAATTTGGCTAATAGCTTGTAAGATCAAACTGTTAAGTTTAAAATGAAGGTGTAATCATGTGGCAAGGATTTGATTCTTTAGATTTTTGTTTATATAGAAAGCGTGGACGTTCAGCAAATTCCATTTATCTTTTAAAACAATTTTAAGAAATTTTTTGTTTTACTTCAAATTAATAAATATTTATCTTTTCAAAAAAATTTTATGCGACTGCAACTTATATTTTTATATAAAATTCATATTTTGTATTTTAGGATTAATAAACATGAATTGGGATTAGATATTTAGGAAAATAGGTATAATTGTAAGTAGGCTTTATGCGAGTCCATATCTTTAGGTATTCCAAGTTTTAGTGTGGATTAAAAATACATATGTAACCTAAGTTTTAGATTAGGTTTTTTATGCTCAATAATATTTAGATTATGGTTGCAACTTTATGTGTTTATAAATATGAAAATTCTCTCTTTCTTGGTTCTCTAAAGGACCGAAAATGACTTATCGAGATTCAATTAACTTCATGGCATCAATTTATACTTTTTGTTCGAGAATTGTTAATTGTTAGGTAAGGGTTCAAATCCAATAATATTGGTATCTAGACACAAGTTATTTTTGTGTCGCATTACTGTCAAACCTAATATACCTAACTTTCCAGAAATTGATGTCTTGACGTGTGAGTTGCTTAACCACATTATCAAGAGTCTCACATCATTATATTTCACCGAAATTCTTATCGCATATGAACTTAATAAATATAGTGACATTGATGCTCAGAAAATTCCCTAAAAACACAACCTATCATTATATTATAAAATGCCACCAAATTAAATGCTAATGTAATTGGGCGATAACAGAAGGTCTATAGTTTTCTCCAACACTAACCTCTATTTCTTGTATTGTAATATTCTACCAAATTAAATGCTAATTTAACCTATCTTTTTTTTGTTGGACACTTCTCACATCATGGTTTTACTGTAAAGATCGCTTATGCCTACTGAATTATCTTGAATAGTAGACCGACTAGTCTTAGTATAACAAAGTATAAATCGAGGATTATCATACCTATCTCTCAAATCTCAATTAATTCATGCATTATTAATCATCGTAATTGGCTCCTTCACATCATGGTTACGTGATCTTGAATACTTAGCATCATCGTATTACTAGAATCACATACTTTCAACTCAATTAATTCATGCATTTTTCTCGTATTTTTACTAGGACATGATCAAATACCTGTATTCTAGAATCCACCGGCAATTTATATTTTAAGTTCTTTTTTTATATATAAATCACGCGGTGTCACAGACGCTGACCTAGACTAATCCACGTTCATACCGGGTGACCCCCGAAGGGATAAAAATATTCTCCAAATAGCTGGCTCCATACAAGAGAAGGGATTGAACCCCTGATCTCTTTTAAGGGACGAAAGTGCCCTCACCACTCACGCCAGACCTCTAGTATATTTTAAGTTCCTTGATAAATTGAAAAAACAACACAAATATTTATTTTCACTCAACAAGAAAATTGCACAAAGCTAGTTCTCCAAGCCTAGCTCAATCCCACAACGACAACACATTATGCCATTCCAACTCACAATGTCAATCTTATTTTGCTTGTTCCTCCTCTTTATTTTTTTGTTTGGAAGGGTAATTATTATTGGTTTTTAAAATATTTTTTATTTAAAAACATATTAAAATATATTATTTTTAATATCAACTTAAAAAAATAATCTAAAAATATAAAAAATTAATTTGAAATAAAAATAAGAAATTTTTAATATTTTTAAAAAATACTCTTAGAGACTACGTATTAAAATCAAGGAATGGAAGCACACAACGCACCAAGCCACCAACACGCATCACCGTTTATCCAGCAGTGGACCCCATCAATCCCCACTTTCTTTAAGAAACCTGTCCCTCGGGCTACCATCACCTTCTCAGTCTCATGTAAGTCCAGTCCACACACGGCAACGCCTGGTCTTATAAACTTCAGTCTTGTAAGCTTCCAAATCTCCAACCTTCAAGTCCACAGGTACCCACATTTCTCTTGCAAACTCCAGCTCAATCAAAACACCATTATTTTCCATGGCAGCAGCTTGTTTGATCGACGCAACCCGCTCCGGAACCTGCCGAGACACGCAAGCTGCAACCCACCTAAAACTAATCTCCATCTTCATAATTTTCCTTACAAGCATAATTGGCATCTCTTTCCCCGTCATCTTAGCCCGGTATTTCCACGGAAAAGCCCTCTACGACAAGGCAACTCTGATAATCAAGTGTTTCGCCGCAGGTGTGATCCTCTCCACTTCATTAGTTCACGTACTCCCCGACGCTTACGATGCACTATCTGATTGCCACGTAGCTTCAAAACATCCCTGGAAAGATTTCCCTTTCGCTGGTCTTGTTACTTTGATCGGGGTTTTATTGGCTCTGTTAGTTGATTTAACGGCAAGTGCACACATGGAGCAACATGGGCATGGCAACGGCAACGGAGAGTACACGGTTGTTGGGATACAGGAGGATATGGTGGGAAAGAAAGGGAGTGACGCGTCGGTTAAGGTGGAGATCGTGGGAGAGGTGGATTTGGTGAAGATAAAACAGAGGCTGGTGTCGCAGGTGTTGGAGATCGGGATTATTTTTCATTCGGTGATAATTGGGGTTACTATGGGTATGTCCCAGAACAAGTGTACTATCAGACCACTTGTTACTGCTCTTGCTTTTCATCAGATTTTTGAAGGGATGGGTCTTGGTGGCTGCATTGCTCAGGTAAATTACTCTTAATTATTTTGTTAATCTAACCTCTGATACGGTTGGCGATCATTAATTAGGTAATTAGTTTGTCTTGGTGAAGTTTAATGATATGACGTGGTTTAGTCTACTCCCTTCCTCATTAATTAAGTAATTAGTTTGTGGGTTTTGTTCTTTATGGGTTTGCGAGCTTATAATTTACAAATTTAATGTAAGCATGTTGATTATAGACTATGTAGCCTTAAGTAAATCATGAGGGACTGGCTGTCCATGCGAAGTATAAAGAGTTTTACAATGGACAATATAGTGAACATGCCAACATAAACTGGGTTTAATTTTACCAACTTTCTTTATTGCGATTGAAAGAAAGTTGTCGTCACGACATGCCAGCATGAATTGGGTGCACTTTTGTTTATGAGTTTCATTTTTGCTATGAACCTGATTGTTGAAGTAATGGTGACAAATTGCAGGCAGGGTTTAGCTTTGGAACGGTGGCCTACATGTGTTTTATGTTTGCAGTGACTACGCCGATGGGGATAGTGTTAGGGATGATCGTATTTTCAATGACTGGTTATGACGACAGTAACCCTAATGCCTTGATTATGGAAGGATTAATGGGGTCATTATCGTCAGGTATACTTGTATACATGGGTCTTGTTGATCTGATAGCTGCTGATTTTTTCCATAACAAGCTGATGAGTTCTGCTCCATGGTTGAAGAAGGCATCGTTCATCGCCCTAGCTCTCGGCTCGACTTCAATGTCTATCCTTGCTCTTTGGGCTTAAAAATTATTTTTCTACTTTTGTTTCTGAAGGCCAGACATTAGAGCAATATATATATATATATATACACACACGCAGTTCAAAAACATCAGAGAGAGTCATTTCTGATGTATAATCTGGCTAGTATGCAACTATCAAGGTGTATAATTTCGAAAACGTGGTGTCCTGCGGCCATTTGGTCTCAAAAAATGAAGCCAGGCTACTTACTTTCCATTTTTCTTTCATGTGTCGTTGATGTAGCCAGAGAATGTTATAGCTTTCACCTTTCTATATTTAACGAAACATCTTGTCTAAAATTTTAAGCTTTTTAAGCTTTAAATTTGTAAGTGAAGTTTTATAATATGATTACACCTTCTCAAGTAAAAGCTCTTTGAACTTGAAATTTACACAGGTCTAAATCAACTTGTGTTTGGTTTTTATCAAATAGAATAGGATGATGAGATTCAAACTCGTGACCGTTAGATTAACAAGGCTTTGATAACATGTTAAGAAATTATCTCATCTAAAAGTTTAAACTTGTAAGTGAGATTATTCAATGCCAAACAAGTGCTAATTAAAGAACCGAAAAGATCATTAAATTTTCCAGATGTTCTAGCACTAATTTTTATCACTAATTGATTGATGAAATCACCATCTTCGCCGGCTGTGTATGAATCTGTGTTCGTACAGAACATCACCAGATCACATAAGCTTACTTGGACGATATAATGATAGCTGAGCAATCGCCTAATGACCGGGACAAAAAAAATGCTCAGTGCAGACATGACGAAGACAACGTCAGAAACCCACTTGAGAATATGGAACACCTTGGATTGCTTTCTTTTTCCTCGTGGATGGATTGGTGTACTGTTTTTTTCTATAAAATAAAAACCTCAGTGCTGGTCGTGACGGGAAGCTCCACTGCAAGTCTATATCAAAGCTACGTGCCGGCAGATGATTTGCTTGACATTCTATTGGAAATGCTTTTCCTTCCTACAAGTCCATAATAATAATATGGATTTGTTTTGCCGAACATTCGTCGTTTTTTCTTTTCCTTTCTTTCATATTATTGGACCAAAAGAACCCTCTGAGGAACCGAGCTTAAGCTCGTCAAGATTATAGTATTATAAAATATATTTAAAATTTTATTTAATAGTTTAAGATTTAGAAAAGCCAGTATCTTCAACGGCATAATATCAAAGACTTGAGAGAATAAGATATTTAAATTAAAATTTTAAAAAATGTTTTATTACCTTAAAAGGTTAAATGGTCATTTAACACGCCAATGGACCACGAATTAATCTTGTAAGGTAGAAATAGGATAAAATAACCCGAGATGAAAACTGAAAGGAGGTTCAAAGAATGAATTTGTAAATTTATGATTTATATATTTCGGTTGGAGACATTTTCAGCGGCCTGGTCCCGTAGCTCAGTTGGTATGAGCGTTAGTCTTATGCGCCGAAGGTCGCGGGTTCGAGCCCAGCCGGGACCATATCTACTATTCCCATCACCTAAAGAATCACTGGGATAAACAATGAGGGTGGCGTTTCTCTATTAATTTCTATCTAGTGTTGTTCCTAATTTGGATGCCAATGGCAACTCGAAGATTGGAAGACAAAAGAAGAGAGCCTATTTATAATTGTAATTTTTCAACCAATGCGTGACAAGATCTGGGCTCGTCTTATAACATAAGTTCTCACAAGCCCATTATGAGCCCAAACCCATATCAAAATGAGGGACAAAAGTAAATTCCTCGTTTGTTTGTTTTATCTCATGTTGGGCTAGAAGATTTCTTACCTCTGCAAAACCATTGTTAGACAGAATTACAACAACTAATACAAGATAGGAAATATAATTACCTTATATGAAAACTTGTTCTATACCCGATGCATTTTGTTGAGATGGACCTCCACCTTCATAACTAAATGCAAGCTTTGTAGCCATATCCATCTCTACGACAACATCACCTCTACTTTCAAGGCTTCAAAATTAGCAGCGCCACAAGTAAGATGATCAGCAAGGGCATATTCTTTATTCATCTAAAACTTAAATTTTTAGGTGAAATAGTTTCTTAACATAATATCAAAGCCTTGTTAACCCAGAGATCACGAGTTCGAATCTCAACATCCCCTTTCTATTTGATAACAAAACAAACACAAGGTAATGGTGAGTTTGTGTTCAAGTTTCAAGCTAAAAAAACTTTCACTTGAGAAGACGTGTTAGAAAATAATATAAATCATATTGTCGTTATTGGATATTAATTAGATGCATGGGAACAAAAGCTTTTTGAATGCAAGTAATTAACGACAACTAAGCTCATAATATCTTTGTTTGGTGCAGGTTGGAGTTCGCCCTGATCAAGATCGTGAGATTTAGCAATTGATTTTCTAGTTTTTATGATCAACGGTGTAGACTCTATTTTAGCGAAGAACACCAAAGCGAGCTGGAAAGGTTGGATGCACAGAAGGTAAATGAAATCCCATCCTTCTCTCTGTTTGTTCTCCATGTATAGGTGCTGATGGACATCATTCTTCTAGTGATTGTTGGTTCTCGAAAGTTAATGGAAAAGACTTGCAGGGCATGTTTTATGTCGTGGCCTCTACAAAAGGGATGGGCGGTCCTTTTTTATGAGCTGACCTTGAAAGTTGTCCCCTGAATTTACACCTCCTGTAATGCACTTTGTAAAGCTTAATTTACTATGTGCACTCTTAGTGAATCCACTGTTCGAAAACATGTCTTGCAAGTTTTCTCGAAAGCTTAATAAAAATGTTTTTTATTTTTATTTTTATATTGGCTTTCCATAAACCAGATAGGCTAAAATCTATTAATAAAAAAAACCTTATTAAGAATAGTTGTAGTGATTGTAATCAAATTAAATTTTATTTTAATTATGATAATAATATTAAAAATATCATTAATATGAAATAATAATAATAATAATGATGGTGATGGTTATATTACTACTACTACTAATTATAATTATTTATTATTCAAAATTATATTAATTAGAAATTGAGTTTTAAAATTTTTAATGTGTGTTTAGATCTAATATCCTGGATTAATAACTTAAAAAAACTTTGTCGATCAATGTTTTCTTTTTTCAAATTTTATTGTTTATATTAGTTATTTAAAAAAAAAAGCATTATTCTGGTTTAAACAAATAAATTATTGATAGGCAAAAATTAAAAATTTATTATCTGATCTAAATTTATAATACTGTAAAAAATCTTAGTAATTTAAAAAAACAATTATATTTCTGAGTGCGGCTAGAAGCCAATACAAGACAAATCCTCAATCAATCAACTCCGACTTTATTCAAATCACAAAGAAGGCGTTTGTAACAAGTGTTTATTTTCTTTTATAAATGCCAGATGTTCTGTCTTGTTGGAGCTCTAATCATTTTTCTTTTTCTTAAATACTATCTTGTCCCTTCATTAAAAGCTCCAACCATCACTTTTATTACCTCAAATAAATAAATAAATAAAGTAGTAATATAGTTTTATTGGGTATTTACAGCTGTGAATTTACCTATCCTAGCTGGATTGTGTATTGTATGCTTATAAATTCAGACAAGATGCAAGAAATCATGAACTCTTCTCTGGCTGTAAATATCTTATAATTCGGGATCTCTAGTTGTATTTTCCAAGGGGAAAACGTGATAGAAAGGTGATGGAATTTATTGTCTATAAAGGGTCTTGTTTGCAAAATAGTTTTATTTGAGGACCCGAATGAACTTGTTCATTAATGGTGTTGGTGCATCACTTCTAGTGGAAGATTCATTAATGGTGCGGCGGCTCAAGGGAGAGGGATATGAAAGAAGGGTGAGATTTTAATTTATAAATTTCATCTTAGCGATCCATTCAGGGATATTAACGAAAATATAAATAAATAAATAAATAAAATCCCACCAAAGACACCCATCCTTTTTGCAGCGGCAGCTACAAAGAATTTATTGTATCGTGTCTCCTGTTGGTCTCTGACGTTAGCCTTGACCTCTTGCGAGCCAAACACAAACCAACAAGGAAGGCAAGCTTGCACATCTCTCGTATCATTTGTTTAATGCAAGACTCCAAAACAAGAACCAGAAACCATGGAAACAAGATAATTTGTCCTCTCTTACCTCTCCATGTAGGCCCACCTCTTAAATGGTGATGGAAATAAGACCCCCATCTTCATTGACTCATCAGACATAATACGGTTTAGCATCAATTATGTGTCAGGGATCCAGCCATGACCCCATGACTAGCCACAGCTCGGCCGAGATTCTTTCCCTTGCGATGCCTTGTGCTGAGCAAGCATGTAACTTCCGGATCATAGACTGATAGGGTGAGCGCTATCAGTTTAGAATCATACAATTTTCTTTTCCTAGTGGAAGATCCGAGAAATGTTTCAGAGAGAGAATCAGGTGACAATCGATCAACTGTTCAGGATTACATGACCTGACGAGTAACGGGAATAGAGAAAAAAAATGATATAACTTACAAAAGATCTATACAATGTGGAATGGAAACACTCTGCATGAACATGGAAATTTCTCAAACATCCAATTCAGTCGCATTAATTGATGGGAATACCTTGCTTTCTGATCTATTCCTACTCAGCATTCTCTTCAAAGAAGAACCTAAAGACAAAGAAGTAGATGGTGACTCTGATAAACAATCACGATTTACCACAAGATTTCCACTCTCATTATCGGGATTTGGAAAATCAGTGACGATTTCCAATCTAGAAGCCCCGCCATCACTCAAACCCCTCTCATCTGTTGACACTCTACTCACCTCCGTGGACTTGAGATCATCAATTGCAATGTCACTGTCATCACCCACAGCAGGAGCTCTACAAACAGGACAATTAGAGTGAGAGTTCAGCCACATATCAATACACTCAACATGAAAACCATGACCACACTTCGTCAAGCTCCTGCCAACCTCATTTTCCTCAAAAGGGCTTAAGCAAATGACACACTCCAAGCCTTTTTTACCTTCTTCTTCTTTGTAAACAAACGATGGGATTGAAGAAATGACCGCTGTATCAAGACCCTTTGAAGGAGAAGTGGAGAAAGTACTGTCAACAGTAAAGTTATGGAAATGGTTGAATCTTGAAGCCCGTAGAACGTGAGACACGGACACAGAACTTGATCTTCTTCTATGGCGAGCTTGTGCCAAGAACCACTTGGCGTAGATGTGGAGAAGCAGCACAAAGAGGATCACTAAGAGAAGGGAAATAACTGCAGCAAGCATTATGTTGCTGTCATACGAAGATATGCTGTTGACGAGATGACTCATAGGATTGTGCTTTGGTGATTCGACGGCACTTGACATTGCTGTGTTTTGGGGGGTTTAAAGAGAGATGTTTGTAGAAGAGAAAGGGTTGGGGATATGCATATACATATGAACAGAACAATATAATAGAATGATCTTTTTTGTAGACACCAAGGTACCGATGGAATCTTCTACCACCACCACTTCAATGTAGGGATTAAATATATAAAGAAGACTTCAACGTGAAAATGAAGTCGTTGATTGAGGATTATATTACGGGCAATGTGTCCTGAAACATTTGCGTGTATTAGTTAGCAATAACACAAGAGTGTGTCAAATGTTTACTGTGTACTTTGAAGTCAAAAAGAATCCCTTTATCCAAGGAGCTAATGCGACTCTTGCATGGGAAAGAAGAGAAGAAAGTCGAAATGGAGGACTCGTGAAGGCGACGGCAGAGGAGGGTGGGGTTATTGGCTTCATGTGGCTATTTTAATTATTAACAGGGCGGTAGGGATCCCAAGAAAAGAAGAAAAAATAAATAAAGGAGATCTAATACCCCTACAAAGCCATCCTTTTCATATCTTTCTGGTTGACTCGGTAGGGGCCCTACTTGGTCTTGGGCGTCAAATTTTTCGTTCAGGGGTCCCACCGTTGCTTCACCACTACCGGTCAGGACCCCATCTTTTTCTGCATTTTTCCGGGCTAGAGATCAAATTTAGCGGGTATAGGCTCGTGATCTCTGACCTTTCTCGGGGGCAATGACCAATTTACCTGTGACATGCTAAGGCTCCTACTCTTAGCTGGACTGTTAACATCGGATCCAAAAATCAGCAACTCAGCATCCTGCAACGGCACTCCAGCAACAACCAGAAGTCCAGCAATGATTTAGGACTAAAACGGCGTTGGCTGAGACGCAAGCGGAGCAGCCTGTTGTTGACCATTAGGAAGTACTTGCAACGCCCTATCCAAAGCATTGGCAAATATGATTGACGAGCAGTGCTTTCACAATAATCTAGGATTAGGGTGTATGAAATTTAAAAAATAATAGGGCTCGTCCTTGAAATATGCTTAATATGGACATGGAGACATTTAGGGTGCAAGAAATTTAAAAAATAATTGGATTCGTCCTTGAAATACGCTTAATTTGGACATGAACATTTTCATAGTGTGTTTGGAAATACATCAAACCACCAGCAAATTTTAACATTTTTTTTAAATAAAAAAAAACAATCTTCCTGTCACATTCACATCACAGACCATCCTTAAAAAAACACAGATCACTAGAATGTGTTCAAGTGTTTTGCACATAAACAGTAGAGTCCCAGAATAATAACAAAAAACAAAACAACGCAGCTCAAACTTTGTTGTAAGCATTGAAATTTGAATGGAAGACCATCATTGATTACGCAACAAGAATTTTATCGTCCTTGCGGTGATTATTTTAGACACACTTGTTGCGTTTACTACGCTTATGATTATTATAGATACACTTGTTGCGTTTACTATGCTTATAAGATGAGTATAGTTAATGAATGGAGAGTAAGTGAACGCAAAAATGCATTGAGTTTACTGTAAAATGTAATATTAACTTTCTTCGAGCATTTCAGTCCATGAGTTTGTATCTTTTTTCCTGGACTCCAGTAACTCCCATTTGTATCTCTATTATTGTATGAAGCGGCACCTGAAAGTTGAATGTAAGTGCTACTCTGTTAGAATGTGTCAACAAGAAGTCCGCAAATCACATCACAGGCATCAGGCCAGTCCTCTAATAACAGGGCATCCCTTAATGTGCCAAGAAGAATAATTACTCCCTTTTATTCATATAAACATGTTCATCCTAAGCTGCTTACCATCAATTTCATTACCAAAATAAAAATAAAAAAGTACCCAGTTCTGAATTATCATGAATTACCTCGATATGTGGAATTTCTTTTAGAGGCCTATCAGCAAAATATGCATATAATGCTCTCAATACAGCCTGCACAAATAAAGCAATAAAAGATAAGCTTGATGACCCACAGCATCAAGATATTCAAGATCGCATGTTTGATGTATAACCTGGTGAGAGATGACTACAACAGGAGCCCGTTGTCTTTCCAGTTCAATAATTACAGGTTCTAGCCTGTATTAATGTGGAAATTAGTTTTTAATTAACAAAGAATTTGGAATATCAAAGGTTCTAGTTAAAGCTGCAAAATGCAAACCTTTGGATGACATCGAGATAAGATTCTCCACGAGGGTATCGATACCTCAGCTTGTCCTTCTTGCGTGCCCTGCTCAAAGGGATACAAGCATCAGCCCTCAGGGAAGCAACTAATAATGTCCGAGCACAGGAAAAAAAAACACCAGCATGTGTGTGGTTTTAAGACAACCTCAACTGATCACCATAGGAGTTTACTAGAAGAAAATGAGTTGGTAAGGAAAAAAATGTAAAGCAAATGGGAGGGAGGGCGGGGAGAAAGAGAGATGGTATGGGAAGAAACATACTCGTACTCCTCAGGCATGTTCTTCTTGATTTCCTCATACGTCATTCCATCACATACTCCAGCATTTATCTCATCAAGAGCACGCCATTGGATCTATTAAAATGATGATTTGTGAATTTTTCTACAACGAATTCCAATTTCTATCAATTACCCAACAAAAAAAATCAGCCAAAGTAAATCACAATTCCAAATGAACAACTAATGTTCTGAGGGGGTTCACACTGACCTTGGGAAATCCAGGGATAGGACTTGCTGTTATAATTGTTCTTTGAAGTGTGCTGGTCCAAATCTAGATCACAGCAAAATCAGAACAATGGTCATAAGAATTCATATGGCTCATTCAAGCCCATTTTTAAACACACTCAGCTTGACAGAATTTCCAAGGAATAAATTAAATAATTAAAAATGAAATCAGTGTTCCTACTTGCCAAAGCAAAAAAGAGAAGAAAAGGAACAGCTAAATTGCAAAGAAACAGTAGTAAGTTGCAGTGAGTCACAGCTAGTATGATAAAAACAGCAGGCAATTACGATAAGTTGAACTTGGAATACAAACTAGAATCCCTAAGCTTAAAAGCTATTAAATTAGAACTTGTTTCCCTTTATGTTCTGGACATACTTGAGCTGAAATTCAAAGTGATAAACAAATTAAAAGTGAAATCATCATTACTGATTTCCTAAAGAAAAGAAAAGAAAACGGAAGGGAAGATAGAAGAAGAGCTAAAATGTGAAGAAATTATAATGAGTTATAATAGGTGACAAGGAACAATTATCCTATGAGTTTAGATCGACAAGGTCAAGCTTGAAAAGAAATCTACAAAGCCCAAAAACATTTGATATAAAGTTTGAATTTATTTTTTCGGTTTTAGTAATTTTCCTATTTAATTTTGGATTTAATTTATTTATTTTTTACTTAGCTTAGGACTTTTAATTTTAATTAGTATTTTACTATGTAACAATCCCAATGCTAGATAAATTATATTAATTAGGTAAGTTTTAATTAAGAATCCTTTCCTATAAAGGATTTTAGTACTAATATAAATAAGGATGTCTAATTTATTTCATAGAGAAGAAGAGTATTGTTCAGATTCAATAAAAATACCAGAGAATTTTCTCTACAGTTTGGTTTGTAACCTTAGGACTTGAGAATCCTAGTTTTATCTTCATTATACACTGCGTCAATAGGCAGTTAAGTTAAATTGAACATCGAATAAAGGCTAAAACATCAAAGCATTAAGAAAAGAAAAGGCCAATCTTAAATCTAAAACCTATTAAAATAGCACTTTTTTATCTTTATGTTCTGGTAAAACTTCTTGAGCTGATCTTCAAAGGAACTGAATAAATATATTAAAAGTGAAATCATTGTTCCTACTTCCCAAAGAAAATAAAGAGAAGAAAGAGAAAGAAGAGCTACAAGTGAAGTACTGTCAAAGCCAGCATGATAAAAATAGTATGCAGTTCTATTAAAATGAACTAGAAGCAGGTGTTCTCATTGACACAAAACATCAAAGCATCACCAAAAGCAAAGGCCAGACTTAAATAAAAATTCAATTAAATACTCATGCTTTTATCTTCAAGAACTTATTGTGCTTACGAGCACACCATAAGCACAATGGTGTTGCTAAAAAAGCTTCCAAAAATCTGTTTGTGTAGTATCTGAATTCTTTGATTTATAATTGCTAGAAGACATATTGCACATAACTTCACTACTTAAAGTGAAAAAAGTTAGGACAGGTGCAGGAGCACCTCATATTTTAATAAAAAAAAAGGCCTTCAAAGATACACTCGGAAAAGATATGGACACAAAAGGTTATATCATGAGGATTGATGGGGCTTACAGATGCTGCCTTTTCAGATTTCAGTCGTTTCTCAACAAAGTTAGTGAGTTTCTTTGCATAAATTTCTCCAGCATCACTGCAGAAAAAGATTGCAGTGCATTCCAGTAATGAGTAGGGTAGATTAAACCTCAAAAAAAAACCAAGGTTTGCAGAAAATTAGAATGCATCAAAAAGAAAGATTAGAAGCTGAAAGAAACATGTACAGTTAAGACTAAATAAAAATGAAACCACAATTGGCAGTAGACATGAAGGTATATGATTGATTGAAGATAGAAAAACTAGATAATGTGGCATTATAATTCATACACATCAAGACATCTCATTGCTCTTGGACATTGGTGAAACTAGGCTATGACAAATCTCATCTCTGGAATGATTTTGAAAAACATATGTGAATATTTAAAGGGAAAAAAAGGCTCCAAAATTTAAAAACAAAAAGAACTTATCTGCGTCAGTACCAACTTTTACAGGACTTCAATTAAAAATGATAAAGAAAAGGATAAGAATATAACATGCATAATTAATAGATATTATAAGTGGATACGTATAGATATAGAGTGATTTATATTTGGTCTCTCGGTTGTGTATCAATTATAATGTTGCTAACAAGAGTGCTATGAAAGCCATTCAGCTTTCGTGCTCAACCCTCTTTTAATCATAAGAGATTTACATTCAGACACTTTTGGGTAAGAGAGAGATATTGATCTTCACTTCAGTACTGTAAGCAGCAAGAAACCAACCAGGATTCTATGGAGAATATTACAATCTTCAGCAAAGCCTTCAAGACTGCTGAAGAGATCAATTTAAAAAGCTTTATGTTTAAGTCTGCAGAGTATCCCTCCATGGAGAGCTAGTTTCACACAACAAAAAGGAACTGATGCCAAACACTATCTGCAAATATCCCCATCACTTTACAGAAAATAATACTCTTTTTGGCATCTGTGCTAAGTGAAACATAAGAGCAGTGCAATGAACACAAGGTTGAGAATACAGTCATACCATACAGGTCATCCAAGATTAAAGCTAATTTGAAAAAATATAACATTTACAACTTCACATTCAAACTATACCATAAAATTAATAAACCACTACCTCAATACAGTATCACCACCAATTCTACCTCTAACATTATCCCGACTCTCTCCATGCCTGGTAAGTAATATTGGGCGTGGTGTAAGGTGTGTATTCACCTGCATCACATTAACAAAAGTCCTTGGTTTGAGTGAAAAGAATGACATTCAAATCAGCAAGACATGGCAGCGAAGTGATCATCACAATAATGGCTAATCATGTTTCATCACTAAAGGCATCTTAGTTCTTTATGTTTATTTAAGTCATTACTTGCAACTCAAGCAAAGACCATGTTCTTGCTCCACATAGAAGTGTATGAAAACCTTCAAACAAATACCCTCCAGACTGCAATTTATTTTTAATAAGCATGGCAGCTAAGATTCAAGAGAAACTTGAGTATCACAGAGATGATAACAGAATTTCAGAATTCGAAATGAGAAGAGGTCCATCAGAACACTTCTATAATCAGCTAAGTAATAAATGATCCAAAATATGGCAGGACAACATACCAAGAAAAAAACAATTCGCCCAGGAAGGTAGCCACTGATATTGTTAACCTGAATGTATGAAACCAAGTTGTATTATAGAATAATCACATAGAACATAGTTAGTTCAAAGACAACATCCTTTATTATATACAGTGTTCATGGAAAAAAGTTAAATTATCCAAGGTAACATATAGAACAAAATGGCACGATCAATCTACATCCTCTGCTGCATATATAACTGCATTAAGGAAAAAATAATATCTGCACAATTAAATAAAGGGGAAGAAGAGGAAAGAAAAAGTTTTGCTTACTTGTATTTGTCCACCATGTCCACTGGCCATATCAATCATTTTGATATAAGACCCTTCTTCTACTGGCTCATAAACCTGGTAAATCGAAGCAAATTTTAACCTAAAGTTGAAATTGCTCATTGGTAATGACCACATCTCAAGATATTAGAAGCACATGGAACTACCTTTTCATAATAGGCTAGCCGACTTTTGAAGTCTTGCAATCCAACTTCAAAATCTGGCCTGGAAAATAACACCAAAGCCTAAGTAGTTAGTACCCATGTCCATCACATATAAGAAGCCAGTGATTTCAGATGGTAACCATACTGTTCTGCATAGTCAGGACTTTGTTGAATTTTGAGACGTATATTTCTTTCAATTATGCGTTCATCATTGCATAGTGTCTCCAAGAAAATAATCTGCAGCAAAAAGAGAACACGTGTAAAAAGAGTTTGGGACTATTCATCACATTTTGGTTGTATCCCACCTTCCAGTCAAATTTTGCTCTGGTGACTGCCGGCAAGAGTTATTAAGAGAAACTTTTAGCAATGTGGAAATAAAGGAAATTCTTCAAGAAAAAAAGAAGAAAAAGAATAAGAAAGTTTTCTTTTAAGGGTGGAGTTATTCTCACTCCATAGTCTGTCATTCCCACTCCATATTTATTACAAAATATATTGATAGACTACATTGACCTTTGTTTTTAGTAAGACTATGAAATGTCTTTTCTATTTTTTTTTACATGATCAGAATTTTACTCAAAATATTACTTTCTAATTATAAAAAATAAATTAGTAAGAAAAAATTGATATTCTTAAAATTTTAGTTACTATATTAAATACTTTGAAATAAATATATTATCAAAGGATGATGTCTAGGAGGAAAAAATGTAGCATGACCAAAATACAATTTCCAAAAAATTAAATCTGGTGATGAGTAACGATAAAAAAAAAAGATAAAAGAAAGAAGTATGAATATACTAACTACAAAAGGATAGAATTTGTACTTTTAGCTATATTTTCTAGATATAAAAATAAGACCAACATTTAATATCATCATTTGTGAAAAACATTTTTAAGGATATTTTGATCTGAGTAATATGAAAAAATTATGTAGTGGAATTAACAAACTATGCAATGGGAAAAATATTATCCTTCGTGAAGAAAAAACATCAAGACATACCTAGGCACTGTAACATTTCCAAATTTAGCATCTTACTCTTAAGCTTAAAGAATAATATCATGACAAGATAAATAGCACTCTTGGCAATTATATGCGAAATTCAGGTTCTTGAAACATATAGAGATTTGGAAAAGAAATAAAGATAGCATAGGCAGCCAAAGTGCATATCACTTCAAGGCGAAACACATTAAAAGTAAAAATCCCAAAAGGATGCTCTTCACCTAAAAAATTATATTAGTATATTACTGGTGAAATTTAGGACCTTTTGCAATGATATGGTCTTAGTACCTTGCACTTTCCTTCAGCCATTTTCATCAGCATATTCCTTCTTTTCCTGTTACTGTTTGTGGCATCAAATATTCCTACCTTCAAGGAAATTATAATGAAACAAACTAAGGGATTAGGAAAGTTCCACGGAAATGTCATCAATATCTGAATATATGATAGTGTACCTGTCCACCTTCTTGCATCCAGGCAATCATATCATCCATTGCCAGTGCTGCTACCTAGTAGCACGTGATACATTAAAACTATTTGCAAAGGAGACTGTTAATATGGTGTTATCATTCCCATGTAAGAAAAAATAATAGTTCAGAAGTAACAGCATATTTTGAGTGACACGGCAACATTACAGGGAGACTTCACTACTAATTACTATCTGGATTACTGTATTCATCCAGGATTGTATCTGGGATGGGCCAAATTGCTGAACCAACTAAAAGGTCAGATCATGCAACATGCTTACTCAGTTCCACTCTTTATTCTCACTGCACAGTAATTGCTTTCCTTTTATTACCAACTTCATTTCACTTTATTAATGGCCATTAGCCAACAAATCTTCAAGAGTCGAAAATTCAAACGAGCAGGATCTTGAGATATCAATGACTCGAGGATCTAGAGGTCTCAAAGATACTTCAAATAAAGAATAATACCTGTAATAAAGCAATCTGATTCAGATGTTATCGCATGGAATATATGAGATTTTAAGAAATTAATGCCTTATAATTTACAGCTTTTAGAAATTAATAGATCTTCCATGACTATATCCAGAAGAGAAAGTGAGCAGCAACCCACATATTAAACCAAAAATAGAATTAGTCCAGCCAAATAATTGATTCGCTCACTCATAGAGACAGTTTCATAAGTTCCATCAGTCCAACAGACCGCAAAACATACAAAACAGTCTTAGGATGAAAGGAAAAGGCTTTTGTGGACTATGAAATACAACACTTATTTAACGGATTTTACCTCATTCCGTGCCTCCATTCCTTCGGGGTTGTCGGCTCGGAAAAAGTCAGCAGACTGGATCCACAGAAATCATCAAGAAGAAAATGATAAATGAATGTAGTATTTTAATGCCAGAGCATAACATGAGTGCATTAAAAGTACAAGACAGCAGTTAAAACCATTTCTGGATCAATCTCTATTCCATATGTATATCTAAAATAACTATTGAGTTTTGAACTCCATCCTGCAATCTCCTTCACACTATATTGTGACAACAGACACAATATAATACAGCATTTTTGAATGCTCAATAAATCTTGAAATCACATTAAAGTTTGAGTTTTTACTGGCATTAGTTATCAACAAAATGGATTTTAATTATTAACAATTATTGTAACTCAGTCAAGTGATTGAAATGCAACGAAATATTACAAAACTTTGCTGTGGCTAATATAGCTGTACGAAGCACCACAATGATAGTCCATGGAAAATACTAAATAATTTTTTAATTGACAGAATGGAGAGACATGCAAACAAGAAAACCACTGCATGTCTTTGAACTGTACAGCAGTAATCATCATTTCATGAGAGCAAACAAAGCAGAACAAATTCCTTTATCACTAAAAAATAATCATTACACCACTAATATAACAAAAGAAATCTATGAAGGCTTATGCATACCTGATTAGCTCCATGCTTAAGGCGCCGATACTGTTACAGCCAAATACAGTATTATAGTACGCTTCAACTTTTCAAATGTAATAGTCAAAGGAATGTATGACAGACCTTTCCAACATTGAAGTGCTTGGTATCATGACCCAACCAACGAAGATATCTTGTAAGTTTAGCTGCAGTAAAAGTTTTGCCTCGAACAGGTAAACCAACCTACAGTCCAAGCACTAGTTAGAATTTTTAATTATCAACAATGCTCATGAATTATTTTTTGAGCTATGAAAATTGAATGTATATAAACAAGCACTGAGTAAATTCCAGCATCCAAACTCTCAAATGATTTGTGGAAGTTGGTACCAAATCTGATCTGGATTTACAATTGAACTGAGGGAAAGAAGAAGGATAATAAACATTATCACCAGTTCTGACCAATAACTTATGCAGATACATACCAGAACAATTGCCAAATGTCTATCCTCCTTTGGTCCAAGCATCTGATCGGCCACAGCTGCAGCTGCAACAGCTCCAGCAGCTGCTGGCATTGAATTCTGAGAATATAGGGAACACGGCATAAAACAATGATGCAAAACCATCACCACATATAGAAAATAGTTAAGCTTGCATGATTTTCTACATTGAGAAATATTTGGGACAAACCTTGGTATGGGTGTCCAGTTTGAGATCAAAAGAAAATGTGCTAGAACTTGGTGATTTAACTAGCCTAGGAGATCCAACACCCCTATCCACAAAGAGTCCCCTGTGACCATCTTGCTTTTGCAGAGGTGAAAATGTCCCCACGGATTTTGATTCGACCATCCCAGAACCAGAATAAATTTTGGATGGATCTGGGATAACGACCTCCATCTCCTATTTTTACATTTGTAAAATGCATCAGAACTGGAATAATATAATGACCATGAGAAACAATGCATCTAGCAGCCACCCATCATATGACAATGCCTAATCTTAAAAGGTAGCATCAAACTGCTCCTTGAACAGCTGGAATGAACCTAAGCATTCTAGTCAGGCCTGACAAAGCTGAAGTCATCAAATTGCCCTCTTTACCACATTGTGAATTTTATGAGCAGGCAAATGATAGAAGATTGAAAAGAACATGCTCATATTTCAAGTAGACTTAAATATTTGTAGGCCATGGTGAAAATGATCTGTATATCTGCAGGATAGGTTACCAAGATAAACCTTTATAGTTGCAGGTCGATCCGCAGAAACACCACTATCCTTGTAGGAAAAGGAAGCATTGCCTGGGCCATCAACATAGGAAAACCTTGGATTCTCTGCATTGTTGGCTGCATACGCCAAAGCGGAGTTTGCAGAAGTTGATGGAGCTGGGACAACATAATGTTCAAGATCAAGCTCCAAACTAACCGAAGAGCCACTCTGAAACAAACAAATAAAAAACATTGGAAGAATATTTTTTTAGCATGCATAAGTGTTTAGATTGAACAATATCATGACACTAAGGCTTCATATGTTATTACTGTTGGCCACAATTACAAATAGGCTCTAACAATCCACCCAGCAAAAAGGATGGGAATCAACTGTTTCAGCAAAGAAGTCCACAATTGCATATCATTTAAAAAAGGTCTCTATACAACTTGGAAACAAAAAAAAAACATGCAAGGGGGGGAAGAAAACAATAGAAAAGATAATGCACCATAGTTAAGAGAAACTTGAATCAGAGGACAAAAATAAAAAATTACAACAGGCAAGCTCCAATGCCAATTTAAGCAACCAACTTGAATTGAGCTAGTTGGTGGTGCAGCCCACATCATCAACAGGGTCATAGCAAAGTTTACACTTAAAATCCACATATAGTTTGCTCAATGAACCCCCGCCCAGCACTCACATGTAAATATATGAAAGCAAAACTTAAGAAAACACACTTGATGACAGTGATAACAAATGAATTGGGCCCATAAACAGGGCTTAGCCCATAGGTAACCAAAAATGGAAAACAAAGAGCAGTGATATCCAATTGTAATCAACTGAAGGTTTGACAAGAACAATAGTGGAGGGCTATAGCCCAAAACTAGGCAGAGGTAACAACATAAAAAAATGATGAGAAACATTACTGTAAGACTTTAGCTCGCGCAGGTTGAGGAGCAATTGAGCATATAATCTTAGACAGTAAATTCATGATAAATGAAATGTTTGCGGCTCAGCAATCATTAGGAACAAGTAGATGATAAGAGTATAAAGAAACATATTATTAATTAAAACCTCTTCTTCTCACTCTTGGTACATAAAAGAAATGAAATCTCACAAGGATAAAACTATCATATAATGCAGCCTATAGCAACAGGAAAAAAAAAGATGCACCTCAGCTCCTGCCATTGGCATGGAATTGATGCTGACATCAGGAATACCACGAACAGTTGAAGGCTGGAGATTCTCCTGATAAGCTCTCCAACTTGCCGCGAGATCAAAAGGTGAAACTCTGTCGGCTTTAATAAACGCCCTATACTCCAGAATCTCATCATCATTCTTGAATACCGCCAGCCTCGATTCGCCTTGCAATGTTCCCCCGGTGAGCTGCCGGTTTGGACCCTCCTCCACCACACAAGGGGCATTACTGTACTTCGGCTTCAACAGGAATTTGAAATCCAAAGTTTCTAAAATCCAAAGCATAATAATCCAATAAAAAAAAGTTATTATGAAGAAATATAGAAAATTATAATAATCAATAACTTAGCGTTATAGTGCTTACTGTTAGATTGAAATCTGAAAAATAGTTTTTCCGGTTCTCTTAAGCTAGAAATGGAGGCAAACTACTCCTCAAATTAACAAACAAATCCTAAAAAATCCTTTTCTATTCTCTAAATGTCTCAGCAACCAAACAAGGTTACCGGGGGGAAGGAAACGTACAAAAAAATTGAATTAGTTACCGTGATTAGGTGGAACGACAAAGCTTAATTCCCACATTGAAGCCGATTCACGTTCCATGGAAAGCTAAGTTAGAAACATAAACAAAAACAAAAACAAATGAGAGGTTCAGAAATTAATTGCAACTGAATTAAAACATATACATAAGAAATAAGTCGGTATTACTGCTTTAGAAGAATCCCAAGAGCCAACAAGAGGCACGGAACCGTAGACATGAGGGATAAGTTCACCCCTAAGTTTAAAATTCTCCATTTTAAGAGAAACATAAAGTTGACCTCCTGCATGGTCTAGATTTTCTTCTCCTTCTTTGCTTCCGTGGGAGCTTCCGTCTGCATCCTTTGACAATCCAGTTCCCATAGCTAGCCACTCCAATGCGTCTGTTGATTTTGGAGATATATATATAGAGAGAGAGAGAGAGAGTTGTTATATACATAGTACGTGTCAAGCAAGTGGTTGTGTGTGAGTGGGTTATTTTGGGGGGATAATAGAGAATAAAAAAGAGAGGTCTAGAGATTAAGATATGGGGATGAAAATGAGTTCTTTTCGCTGGGTTTTGTGCGGTTGGATTTGTTTGTAGTGTAACAGAAAGGGACGAGGGGTGCTGAAGAGTCGAGGGTGGTTTCATCGATTTATGTGGCTACTGAAATTGGATGGGCCTGTACTGATGCTTGCTGGGCCAGCTTGCAGGGTACGGGCGGGCGATACATCTTCTCTTTTTACTCACTCCCAAAATATTAAATTGTTTTAAAATGATTTTTATTTTTTAATTTTTAAAATTTTATTTTTTATATCAGCATCTCAAAATTATCTAACAACATGTAAATTATTCAAAAAAAAATTAAATGCAAACACAAACAGACTATTAAAGCTTGTTAATGGTTAAGTTGTATTCTTTTGAATATTTATTTATTTTTAGCTAAATTGAACCGACCAAAACATGTTTAGTGACTTAGAAGTTTTTTTGGAAGCATTTGTTTTCATCGAAATATTTTACATATCTTTCTATAAAATATTCTACATATACATATTTTTCAATGATGGTGGCGGTGAGATAATGAAGGTGATAAAGATGACAGTGTAGGAGAAAATCATGACAAGATGGTGGCAATGATGGTGGTTCTGACATGACAATTATGGGATGAGGTGATGAGAAGGAAGTGGTGTTAAAATAGTCATGGCAGGGAGACGAAATGGTGGTCGTGACACAACGATAATGAAGATGGTAGTGGTAGTATAAAAAAGATAATGGTAGTTGTGAAAGAGGAGATAATGGATAAATGGTGGTGGTGATAGAGAAAGAGATGGTCGTAGTGGTAGCAGTGGTTGAAATCACTACCAAAGATTTGGCAAAAACAAATGAAAGCATTGACAAAAATTGTTCATCGGTATATTGTAATGAGTTTACCCTGCAGAATATTCCTTTACTATATCTATTGATAAACATCGATAAAAATATTCTCTCAATATATACCAAGAGAAATACAATGGAAAAAAAGTATGATGACATGTCATTTATATAAATGATATCATTAACGATATTAATTTGTTGGTATAACCCATTCATAAATTCATCGATAATATTTAAATTATGACTTGACATATGACCTTATTTCTCCCCATTTCTTATTATTCTTTCTCTTTTTTCTGCAAAAAAGAAAAAGAAAAAGCAAAAGATCACTATCTACTTGCTTTCTGTTGAAAAATAATGCAATAAGATAATTATGATAAAATTGAATGGAAAATGATTAATTTGCACAACACAGATGTGTAATGTTGTAAACTATAATGTTATGCAAAAAGATTGACATAACCTCGTGACAAAATTTATAATAAGCAGATATCTAACACTTGACAAAAAAATTACAAGTCATACCAATAAGTAATTTCCTTTAGTCATAGACTTTATATCCCTCTAGTTTCAACGAAATTAAAAACTCATCCCTACATAATAAAATTTTGTCACAGGACTCTTCATAAAATTTTATCAAATAAAACAATATTACTACCATATGTGTGTGTATGTGAGCGCGCACATGTAATATTATAAGGTGATAAAAATAAAATTATTTGGAGCCCATAAATATATTCTTGATATAATCTCTAACTAAAATTTAATTATATGGTGCATGAGGCTTCCCTCCATTCAGCACCCAAACAATTGATTTACACACTTCATTTAACTAGATTCAAAACAACAAATCATTAACTTTTATTTCATTTCATATATTTTTTGCTAGTGATGATGCCCTAAAAATCTAGAATATTAAAGTAAAGGGTTATTTAGTATTTGAATAATAGGTAATCAATACTTTCATATAATTAGCTTTATATCTTTAGATTAAAGAACACTAAGTTAATGGTGAAATTTTGGATACCTACAAAAATAGTGTCATTCAAAGGGATTTAATGATAATGTCATTACTTTTATGAGAAAGTATGAATGACAAAAAAACCCTGAAGCTTGTCGTCTTTAAAATAAGGATTGAAAAGTCCTTTTTTATATATCATTAATAAGAGACAAAAATATCTTACATGTCATTAATGAAGGATAAATATCTCTTACATGTTATTAATATGAGGTAAATATAGGAAGTCCATTAAAAGAACTTTGATATATATAGGGTAGATAATTAGCTTAACACAAAAGATCAATTGGATTTAATACATGGTTACTCATGAAATTCATAATCATCTTGGGGTTGATATATAACTAAACCAAATGTATTGGGTCTGATATCATGTCAGGTCCACGTTATTTTTTTATTATTTTGTGGTGCAAATTCTATGCAATGCGTGATAAGTCGCTTGTCATGCATTAATTCTGAAACGTTATGCGATGACTCTCAAGTCGCTTATTGCCCTTTAATCGCAAGAGATTTCTGTTGTGGTCCTTAACTTGCCGGTCCTTCAAATTTTAGGGCGATCCAATTATGGTTTTTCTATTTATTGGATAGATTGTTTTTGGCCCTGATAGTATTTTTTTTAATGCGAGGAAACCGTTGCCTGGAAAATGAACTTTGTGAATTTAGATGAGCGAGTAAAACCTCGATTATCCTAGTCTCTTACAAAGGATACATGTCCTAGCCCAAACTCGAGACTTGCTATGCAGAGATCGCAAGCTCTTTGTCATCACGTCACGCTCCTTGGAGACCCCTGCTAGTATCCACCATAGCAAAATGTTTCTTTTTGTCATGGTGATAAGGATTGACCTGGTGCCAACATGATGATGCAAACTTTGTGCCTTACATGGGTTTTGAATGCAGTAAACTATGTAGTTCAGAACTTTCAATTCTCTGTTTAGTTGACGATTCCGGCAGCGAGTCATGCGATGTGCTAAGCACACCCTAGGATTATATCTTCTGTGAATTTGTTGTCGAGTGTTTTCCCGTGTTTTCAGTGACTACAATTACCGAAATGCAGAATACAGATTATTATGTTTACAGAATTATGTGAAAAAATTGTCAAAAAACAAACCGAATCCTGGAGACTGTAAGTAATGCCTTCCCTTTTAAGGCATTGTAGAATTTGCCCATGTTAGATAGATAAATTCATAAGAAATCGAAATGCCTTCTCAAATGTGTATGTTATCCGGTCATTGATCATTGTCCTCTGAATTTCCTTGTCCTTTTGCTCTGATTGCAACATACTGTAAAGCTTGAGATGATAATCTAGGTGACTGGTATTCAGAAACCAGTGCTTCCTGTGTCTTACCCATTAGAGCTAGAGGCTTTTAGAAAATGAATTCATAGTTTATGGAACTCTCCCATTCTATTGAATTTCAGGAGCACTGGCTAATACTTTTATAATAATAATTGATACACTCCATGCTGGTGGCCTTCTAATACACCATTCTGGCACTCAATCATATCTCGTTCAGACACATGTCTGAACAAATTGGATAACCTTAACACACTATTGTTTGAGACTATCCATGCCAATCTTCTTTAGCTCTTGAAACGCACGTATGGTCTCTGCATCAAAACCACCTGCGAACTGAATGTCTTAACATGATGGTTAGTATGACAGGTAAAATCTCAAGATTGAGCTTGATGGAGTTCAACGTTTACCTGGTGTACACGATAGGCAAATCTAGCTCCTTGGAGCAAGAGATTATCTTCTCCCAAGTATTCATTAAGCTCCAGTTCCTTAGTTATCCTTTTCAAATAAACCTTGGCTAGCCTAAAAGAGCTTAATTTCATCTGCAAACAATGTCAAGACTGTCGGTGTTGTGTCTCTTAACTCTTTATTGGGAGTCCAGAATAAAGATAATTTCTTGATAATATTTGTGTGAAAATATTGGCAGAGGTAGAAAGTCTTTCTTTGGAGTTGTTCAAGTTGAAGCCATTATAATATGCAATATGCAGAATCTAGAAAATGCAGTAGTGGGGAATCATATTATCTGGATCGGTTTAGTCGCGTGGCCACCAAATTTTTCTATCATTAGAAATTAGTCACTTAAGAGAAGCCATTTTTCTATTCCTGTTGCTTAAATCCTTGAGAACGCAGGAGGCTAGACCATTAGGTTTATCCCTCTATTAGGATGAGACTCCTTCTGGTGGGATGTATATTACCAAATCATATAGCAAGTGAAAGTCTGTTTATCGCTGTAAATGTGAAAATTTCTGGCGTGTTAAGTTGTTGTGCTAATTTTCTATTAATAATAATTGAGTTGGCAAGGTATTGTCGTTCGTTAAACTATCATGCTTATGGTAAAAACCAGCTACATGGTACCTACCTGTCCGATCAATCCAGTGTCCAGCAACCATTCCCATGGGATCTGAAAATCCCTGTATCTCTTGATCATGCTCTCTCTCGTCCTTTCCATATTATCAATGCTTCGCTCCAACCTGTAAATTTGGTGTTTGATCATTTCGTTAATTCTTAGCATGTAGTCAAAACAGGGAATTTTTGCAATTTAGTATGTACATGCTCGCCTGTCTTGCAACGCTTGCATTCTTCCCAGGGCTATGATCAAAGGATCTTTTGGGTTGTCCTGGAATGATGAAACTTCAGACTCGAGGTTTATTAGGTCTCGGTAGTTGAAAGCAGCTTCTCGCAGAGCATCTGCTTTTCGTTCTGGCCATTTTGGGAAATGCTTCAATACTGCCCTTTCGTCAACCAAAGATGATAATTCATCATCTAGCCATTTCACAAATGGCTTCACATCAGATATGTCATTGAAGGCTGAAGACTCCACTTCTTTGATGAGGAAATTGATAAATTCCTTCTGTTTCTCCACATCCGATTTTATCTGCTTAGTGAGCATGCATTTTTTGTTATCAGAGAGTAACAATTCGTTAAAAGCTTAATGAGAAGAGCAGGATGCAACTAACTTACAGCAGAAAGATAACTGGAGCGATTCTCAATTTCTCCAATCATGCTAGGAGTAAATGCGACTGCCGGAACAGCTGCTGAACTGGCTCTGTTCTCCATGTGGGCATCTCTCCTTGTAAGCAAACGATAGAACTCCACAACTTCCGGCACACGGCGCACTGCTTTTGACCCAGAAGACATATTTGGTAAAGGAGGTGGAGGCGGTGGCAATTTATTGTCGTTCACTTCCTTGAATGATGGAGGAGCTGCATAAGTAGGCCTTGGTGGTGGGTTTGGTACTTTTGCCTGTTTCTCTTTTCTTGCAGCTAATTCTTGTAAACTCGGTCTTGGACTTGAATGTTCCACACTCCTTTCCGAGACTTTGACAAAATCTGATTGTTTCTGCTGAAACACTTCAGTTTTGCTGCTATCAAAGGGATTCTGTAATTTCTTCCAGAGCATGGATTTTCTCTCATTGTCGTGTGCTTTGAGTGAAGTAATCTGTGCTTTCAGACGAACAACTTCCTGTCGTAATTCCCGGTTTTCTTTCTCCAGTGAATCAGTCCTTAGCAGAGCCGCTTCGACTTCTTTCTTGAGGTAGAAGATCAATGATTCATCCTCTTCTTTTCGCATTTTCCTCTCCTGATGTGCTTTCATCGGAATAATAACAGGAGATAGGAATCGCGTTCAATAGCTAGAACTTTCCCCTTTTATTTAATTACCTTGCTTTTGAAGTAATTAGGTGTTCTCACCTAAGCCTGAAGAGAGATGCTCAAGAGAATACCCCTTAATATGCTTAGAAATGGCACTCCAGGCATGCAGACCACTGCATCCTATACAGGGTATTTCTGACTGTTTGCTGTATCAGAAATTGTGATTTGTTGTATTTGTCTCGTTTTTTTAGTTCGCAGTGTAGGTTAGGGGATTTGTATGGTTTACTGGCGTGATCTCTAGCCGTCCCAAGGAAGTAGTAATGTTAGGTGCAACATTAAATTCTCAGCTCAACTTCAACTCTTTCCCCTTTCATTCTATTTTTGCATTATTCATGGTGCATGTATAAAGTTCACTGAACCATGAAAAATCCTGCTGTGGCATACGCTGTTAGGTTTCGTCAAACCATTTCCATAATTTACACGTAGACTAACTCGTTAGGCATGGCCCAAGCAGCAGCAATTGAGAATATGACTGATTGCAAACTCCCACCTGCCCATTTGTGGACTTTCTTTTCCACTTACAGGTGTAAGCCCCGAAGTGGGATGGTGGAATTATATGGTCAAACCAGGTTTCGATTACGATTCTCCTACCGTTGATCTCTATGAACTTTTCTAGAGGGCACTGATTTGCTTTTGTTATTCTTTGCTTGCTAAGCAATGTGAATAGGTAAATTACAACTGGGAAATGAAGCTCGTTAAAGATGCTGGCAGTGGTTCATTAAATTAAAATAACTTAAGGCAATGATAAATAAAACCTACCAGAAGAAGCTTTTATTCTTCTCTCCCTTACTTTTTAAGGAAAAGGATGGGAGCTATACCTAGGTTTTATTCTCGAAGTAGCTTGCCCTTATGTAGGCCTTGATGTTCAACGATCCAAGATTGAGCTGACAGCTAAAAGAATATCTCTGATGGTGTAAAGTCTTATTTCCTGTAGTGGTTGAAGATCTACATAAAGAATGATAAAACACCACCATTTAGTAAGACGGACAGGAGAAAATGTACGAGGTTTACAAGGATTCTAGAAATCTTCGCAAGAATCTACTCTTCAGTGCTAGAAAGCAACAACTAAGGTTCAGGATCCATCACTAGAACTTAAAATCTGTATGATTCTTGAGTCTCAACATCGAAAGAAAAGGTAGTCCTCCAAGGAGCTGCAGGAGCTTGGTTTTGCTCTGATTTCTTGAAGTTATCTTTACTCCTTTTGAAGGCCGGCCCCATGGGCATCATTAGTTCGTAAACCGAGTCCCCTGCTGCCAAGGGAACATAATGGCCTGGTGGACTAGCTAACAGCTTGCTGATGACTCGAAGGTTGACGGATGAATTTATGTCTTATTTATTTATCATGAGTTCAAATCTCATCACCCCATTCTATTTAATAAAAATCAAATATAAAGTAATGTGAGTCTATGAGAATATGTATTAGAGAATAATATAAATTATATTTTAATAATTCAAGTTTTTATATAAGATAGTTCTTTAATGTATACTATACTGTACATGCCATGCATGCATGGCACCAACAGACCACACCAATATTGAACCATATAGCATCTGAAATCCATAATGACTACACCAACTTCTATTCTTTTTATGTTTAAAAAATCCATGATAAAGACAAGCAAGTTTAGGCCTTTTGATTCTACCCACATCCTTGTTACTTGAGTTTCTGGCAGTTAAACCAGGATTCTCCGGTCTAAGCAATCACAGCTGGGTGCCCTAAGAGCATTTTCTATTTTAATTAATTTAATTATATTTTATTTATAATTGTGATTTATATCTAGGTTAAATTATTAAAAAATGTAATGGGTTACACACATAAAAATCATTGGTCATATATTTAAATAAGATGATTAATTAAATGTGACTTGTTTATAAATAAATTTTAGAAATTAAAGAGTATAATATAATTATCACAAGAGATTATAATTTTGGACCTAGAAAAATCAAATAGATACTTGATTAAATAAATTATAAAATATCCTGAAATAATATATATGATATTATTGAGGGGACAAATTGATATTCTGTTATTTTAGGGTTTTTAGGTTTTCTATAAATAAAAAGTTATGCTTTGTATACACTAAATAAATACCTAAAACACTGGTTTCATATTAATTAATAATAGACATTAGATATTTGGATGACTTGTGATTTGCATTAAATTCAAATCAAAAGAAAAATCAGTCTTAACTTAATTTCTATAAACTCTAAACAACTATAAATATGTATATCAAGATCCTTGAAAATTAGAAAAAAATTTAAATTTATATTTTGTGCTGTGTACATGTGTTTCGGGAAACCAACACACACATAATTAACTCTAAACAACCATAAATATATGTTAAAATTATTTATTTAGGATTTTAAAAACTTTCTTATGAGAGAAAACTTCATTCTCTTGGAAAGCATATTATATGGATCCAAGTAGGGGAATAAAATTTTGTTTGTCCCATGCTTTTACAAATGATACACGCCCTACTCGAACTCAAAATCTTATGGACATATCACAAGTTCTCTGTTATCACGTAAAATCATTTTAGGACAGGATTTTAAACACCATAAGTTGTATTTCATATTTTTAAAATAAGATAATTTGAAATTCCCAAAGATCTTAAATTTATAAATTTCGCTGTGTATATGTGTTTATATGTGTTTCGAAAACTTGACAAATAGATAGATAGATAGATAGAAGTCGGCAGATTCAGAAATTTCAGAGCAGAAAGGAGTGCTTCGCAAGTTCCCAGTTAAGCACCAATAAAGTGAAGGTGGTGTTCTGTCACTGGTCCTTCGGCTGATGGCATCACAAGCATTTGCAACTCGCAGTTTTGGCCTCCTAAAACGGCCGGCTTCACTGCCTTGTTCAAGAAGGCGGCCACCGCTGTGGCCTCTACAGCTGCTTCAAATCCCATCTTCTTACTCAACCTGTGTCCGAAAATCAAGACGTGAACCAATTTGTTCTCAAAAAGTAGATAATGAGACCAAAAAAACTCCAATTACGCACCAAATAAAGCACTCACCTTGGCGAAATAGCCAATGGGATGTGATTTCTGCTCAAAGTTGCATGAGGCACAGCTGGCAAGGTGCGGCAAATGCCAATAATCTCATTCTTGATATACACTCGCAGTCACATTTCTCAAAGAATAATCCAAAATACCATAATTTTGAGAACGTAACCAATAATTTCCTTAGTTACAGGAGTTTGGAAGCGCCGGAGTTTTAGAATAAAATCGGGAAATCCAATGGTATGCAGATGACGGGAAGATTCTCGCTGTAAGCCCCAGCAATTGCGCTGATAATGCTTTTGCCCAGCCACAGAGAACGTAACACCACCAGCGACAGCACCATCAGCCGCATTGCCCGCTCGGAGCTCTTTCAATGTCGCTAAGCCCTGAAAGCGCTGCAGGAAAATGTTTCAGTTTCTTCACAATTCATTTTTTTAACGACCGTTGAAGTCTCAAACATAACTAGAAAATGCATGATTACTAACGTATGTTAAGGAGATCGTTTTAATATAAAAACTACTGAAAGAACGATCAGCAGAAAAGGAGTCCTTCGGTGCTATTTTGAAAAATAAATCCCTTTTTTTTTTAACTCGACAGAATCATCGAAGAATTATTTACGCAAGTAAAATTCAAATTCCACTCGTAAAAGTACAAACCATTCAGAAAATTTATTAAATTTCATTTGCTCGACGATGGAGCTAATTTTCAATTGATGCAGGGAAAGGATATCATTACTTAATGGACCGAACTCAATCAATTTCTTATAAAAAAAATAAAAAATTAATAAGATGTTAAATTCTTTCTACGCTCGATTGCATCAGCTGGCATGCCTGATAAAGACAACGAAATCAAGAGATCCATTCCCGTACCCCAGTAGCCTCGACACATTTCTATTTAGAAATGAGGTAAAACCACCGCCCTCCCGAATTCTAGAGCGGAATATTCATGGAGCCTTTGCCCAAGGAAATTTGATAGCACACAAATCATGACACTGATATAAAGATACTAATCCCAATAAAACTGCCTGTAACAATTTTGTTCTTTTTTTAACAAATTATATCCCAATAAAAAAGAGACCCCAACCCCACCCGAGCATTATAGCCGACTTACACCATGTAAACAATAATAGTTTGAGAACAAAACCCTACCTGAACAATACCCAGACCACAAAATCACCCTCAACGTGCAAACATGATCCAAAGTTTGACCGCATGCTTAACATAATCAAACTGCAGAATATGCATAGACCCCAAACCATTCGTCACCCATAAACCATGTCCAACAAATTTCAAGAGCATGAGAAAAATCATCAAAATGGACGAGACATGTGGTTGACACCCAACTTCATCATACCGCCAAGGGAATGGGAAACAAATAAATCAACCCTCAAGTAGAGGGAGCAGGTTTCTCCACTTTCTTATCCCCATAAGTCTTACTTTCCTCTTCCTTGGCTGCAGTTGGTGGCTCTTCCACAGCTTTCTCCTCAGTTTTTTTCTCTTCAACACTCAACTTTTCCAACACATCCGCAGCAGCAGTTGCATCCTTGTTTTCCTCATCACTCTTTTGGGATTCAGCAACTTCTTGAAACTTTTCCATAAAGGTTTTGCAATCTGAGAGAAGAAAAAAAAAACCCAATATCCATAATCAACAGGAGGAAGATCGTTCATATGATGCATGTGTTTAGAATTCACATGTAAAGGAAGAGACATCGCCACAAATTATGCATGTACAAAAAAAATACAGACAGCCATCATGCTCGAGTAAAAGTCTAAGACAATTAGATGGAGGCCCACCATAAATGAACTAAGGACTATTTCATTATAAATCCACACAGTCCACTTCTCCGAACCCATTTTGCAGAGGCCTCAACTCAAAACTCAAGTTCCACTAAATGACAGACATTTCAATAAAACATTAAATAAAATTCAAGAGTTTTCTTAAGGAAAAGAATGGTTTCTCTGCAAAAAAAACAAAAACAGTTTAAGAAAATTAAGGTTAATCAACAAAGTTACTGTTGAAATTGAGGTTCTCATTCATCGAAGGTTATTTTCTTATTTACAAGATACCAAAAAACATATAAAACAGCATATTTCACATAGTGCGTGCAATGGGACACAAACGATCAACTTAGTGAGTTCCAACTATGCAAATTCCACACCTCACACGTCTACATAAAACTAATTGATAGAGACAACCACCATCTCCAAATTTCTTTCTTACTTCATCGCATTACAGTTCACAACATTTAACTACCTACTCAAAACAGTCAGACTTTTTTACATCTTTACCATCTTAGGCATTATTCATTAGCACTCACAAAACTTCAACTGAGTTGAAAGAAAATTAGCAGAAAGCATCCGCTCATAACCAAGTTACATAAGAAACAAGTCCTAACCATCCGCATGTGTGCAAACTGTAAAATAGAAGAGATGATTGAAATGTAATGTGTAATATATTAATCATTAAGTTGGGTATTTATACAGAAAATATAGTGTGAAACTACCTAACAATAGAATAGTGTGAAACTACCTAACAATAGAATAGTGCTATAAAATATACATTTTATCTTCAACACTCCCCCTCAAGTTGGAGAGTGGATATCTTGAACTCCCAACTTGCGAATCATGGGAACAAATAAATCTCTTCCCAGAGGCTTTGTCAAGATGTTTGTCAGCTGATGTGTAGAATTCACATATTTCGTAATTATCGAACCATCTTGGATTTTGTCTCTAATGTAGTGACAATCCATTTCTATGTGTCTGGTTCGCTCATGAAAAACTGGATTGGTTGCAATGCGATTCTGGGAGCATTACTTTGTGAAAAACATTCACGAATATCATCCCAGACTTCGTTGGCAGTGGAGTAATAAATCACACTATCTGAGATTTCGGGGTCTAGTGTGTTAATGATCCAAGAATTGACCATGTCAAAACACCTTTTGAACTACTTTTTTTAAAACCTCCTTTTTTCCATTTACGTGTTTTTGGTTGTTTGGCTTACGCTACTAATATCCATCCTTCTCATAAATTCGATCATCGTTCTATACCCTCAATTTTTATCGGTTACCCTGTTGGTCAAAAGGCTTATAAAAGGTTTCTCCCACGAAGGGTCTGCTTTGTTATACTGTGATAACCAGGCTGCTCTACACATTGCAGCCAATCCAGTTTTTCATGAGCGAACCAGACACATAGAAATGAATTGTCACTACATTAGAGACAAAATCCAAGATGGTTCGATAATTACAAAATATGTGAATTCTGCACATCAGCTGGCAGACATCTTGACAAAGCCTCTGGGAAGAGATTTATTTGTTCCCATGATTCGCAAGTTGGGAGTTCAAGATATCCACTCTCCAACTTCAAGGGGAGTGTTGAAGATAAAATGTATATTTTATAGCACTATTCTATTGTTAGGTAGAGTTTGTTACATTGTTAGGTAGTTTCACACTATTCTATTGTTAGGTAGTTTCACACTATTCTAAGGGGAGTGTTGAAGATAAAATGTATATTTTATAGCACTATTCTATTGTTAGGTAGAGTTTGTTACATTGTTAGGTAGTTTCACACTATTCTATTGTTAGGTAGTTTCACACTATTTTCTGTATAAATACCCAACTCAATGATCAATATATTACACATTACATTTCAATCATCTCTTCTATTTTACATGGTATCAGAGCTAGGTTAAGAAAAAAAACCTAACCTATTCCTCTTCACTCAAACTACAGTCCAGTGTTCACCTTTTTTTTCTCAAATCAAATCCCTACTCAAATCAAATCTACTGTCCTGTTCTACTCCTTCAATCCAGCAAAATGGCCCAAGACAACACATCATCAAATCCTTCCTTTCACGGCAAAGAAATTGTCAACTCAAACACGGACCCAACAAGAATCAATGTCTCAAATCCCTTCACCTCTCATCACTCAGACCACCCAGGACTGGTTTTAATTTCCAAGCCCTTGAATGAGAACAATTACTCTACCTGGAAAAGAGCCATGACACTGGCTTTAAACTCCAAAAACAAATTAGACTTTGTTGATGGCACAATCAACCAGCCTTCAAGGGAAACAGATCCTGATAATCACGCAGCTTGGTCCCACTGCAATGACATGGTCCATTCTTGGATCATTAACACACTAGACCCCGAAATCTCAGATAGTGTGATTTATTACTCCACTGCCAACGAAGTCTGGGATGATCTTCGTGAACGTTTTTCACAAAGCAATGCTCTCAGAATCTTCGAATTACAAAGAGACATGGCCTATTTTCGCCAAGAACAGCTCTCGGTTTCAGTCTATTACACGAAGCTAAAAGGGTTTTGGGACGAACTCAGCTCATACAGTGATGTGATGCATGGACCACAACAAGACCAACAAAAATTGATGCAATTTTTGTTGGGTTTGAATGATACTTATAGTAGAATTCGTGGACAAATTCTTCGGATGAACCCTCTGCCTTCCATTCGCCAGGCATATTCGTCTATTTCCCAAGAAAAGAAGCAACGCCACCTGAGTTCGACCCATGTTGCAGAGAATGGTGGTGGCGCTGCCATGATAGTTCGAAGCAACGATGACCCAAATTTTTTCTCTCCAGTTGGTGCGAGGAAGTACAACAATGGGTCACACAATTTCAACCCAAACTCACCCTCTCCAGAAAATTTCACTCAGGTACGATTTGGGGAGAGAGAGAGGAGACAGAGAAGAAGAGAGGCAGCGCTTTGGAGGCCCTTCGTCTGGCAGGGGAGATAAAGGAGGCAGGCCTGGGTTTGGGCTGCCTTCGCTTGGGTCGAGCAAGGGACGCCCACAGTGCACCCACTGTGGGCAGATGGGCCATTGGGCCCAAACATGTTATGCCCTCAAAGGCTACCCAGCAGCCCATCCAAGGGGCCGACCCATGGGCCCGGGCCCATTCCACAGCAGGCCAGCTGTGAATAGTATATCTGATGGGTCGTCCACCAACCCAGTTCTTGGCATTTCGGAGGCCCAGATAAAACAACTATTGTCCTTGCTTGACAATAAAAATGAGGCATCAACTTCTCAAGCACCTACCAAGCCAGGTTTGTCCAAAATAATCTCCCGCAACTGGATTATTGACAGTGGGGCGACAGATCACATTTCCTCATCGTCCAAATTATTTTTTCACATGGACAAAAATTGCTCATTACTTCCTGTGTCATTACCCAGCGGAAAGAAAGCAAAAATTGTTGCGAGAAGATCATTACCTCTTAATTCGGTATTTATACAGAAAATATAGTGTGAAACTACCTAACAATAGAATAGTGTGAAACTACCTAACAATGTAACAAACTCTACCTAACAATAGAATAGTGCTATAAAATATACATTTTATCTTCAACACAAACTACCCCAACTTGAAACCAAAAATGCAAAAGGCATACAATCAAGACCATTTTATGTTTAAAAAGGAGTTGTAAATGATGCAGCACAAAATTATCACCACAAAGCCTTTAGATTACAGTTGTTACTACTAAATCACACCTATATCAATTATACAGCCAAGCAAACAAGGCTTATCAAACAAAAGTGCACATATTCTCACTAAAATTAAAAAATATAATCAAAATCCCTCTCAACGATCAAGCCTCACCACCTCCAAAAGAAAACATTAAAATATATCACGTAACGCTGAAATAGCATGCTAGCAAACACGCATTGTAACATATGAATCCAACCATGCAACATTTACAGCAAAGAAGCCAACCGTGCAACATTTACAGCAAAGAAGCCATTCATACATTATCAAAGTCAGATAACCCATAAAATGAAATAAACTGTTTCCAATCAAACTAGATAAGAATTTATCAACAAAACATATACTAATAATGACTCACTCTCAACAGATGCAAAACGAATACAGAACAGCTCATCCTTCAATTCACCATCAGCAAAATCTGCTGCGTGCCACACACACGACTTATCATTCCCCGCGTGCTCCTGCACTGACATAGTCGACAGCACTACAAATACCCAAACACGATATATTCAAAACCCTAAAAAATAACGGGAAAAAAAAAAGAACAAAGGAAATGAAAGGAAGCGAAATCAAACCGAGATGATTAGCGCAGATCTTGAGGGTCTTAGATTGTCTCATAACAAGACGAACTTTTCCAGATTCTTTATGTTTCAATAACTTAACAGTACCAGCGCCTCTCTCTTTCCACTGATTCCCGTCCTTATCGAATCTATAAAGCTTCGATTTCCTTCAATTTTTTAAATTAAAAGGAAAATTCAGTTTCAATAAGGAAAACCCTAAAAAAAATGAAGAGATTAAATTTAAATCCTTACAGATCGAGAATCGCATCCTCATCTTCTTCACCAGTAGAGACGGCGACTTCTTCGAGTTTGACGATCGGAGCGACCTGCGCACCAGTGTCTTCGTCATCTCCGGCTGGGGCTTCCTCTTCTTCTCTGTGCTGGTGTTCAGGCTCTGTGCTTGCCATTAGATTTGATGTTTTCTGGTCGGAGAGGAGAGAAGTGCGTGTCTCTGAGTTTTAGTGTTAAGAGAGTGAGAGAGGTAGGGAGTGGGGGTTGGGGCTATGATAAGCTAGCTAGGTAAAGGAGGTTTATATATGGTGAGGGTGGCTAATTACAAGAGTGCCGATAGAATACCCCTTCTTCTTTTTTGTTGCGTGGGGGGGGGGGGTTAAATATTTGAGGAGGGATATTTTTTCAAATCAAGAGTAAGAATACGTCATAGGGTTTACGAGTGATATACCTGGGTGATGCGATAGTTTTTTTTTATCTATGTAAAAAGTTTATTGTTTTTATATTTATTGTATTTTATTAGTTTAATATTTATTTAGTATAATTATAATTGATAAAATTTATGTAATCAAAATGAAAAGTGACGCGTATATTTTTTAATTGCAGATAACCTACGTAAATCTGTATTTTTTTTTAGTTTAATTTTTTCCCCAGCAATATTATATTTAAAATATTAAAAATGAAAATATTGTAAATTGTCAAAACAATAAAAATTATTAGATTATATGGAGAGAAAAAAACAATAACAAAAGAGTAAGCAAGAAAAACAATTAAATTATTATTATTATTATCATTATTATTGTTGTTGTTGTTGTTATTGTTATTGTGTAAGTACAAAATTAAAATTCGAAGATAATTTTTTTTTATGTTATCCGATTTATTCATTACATGATTATAGTAAATGTATTTAAGAATACTGATATTAATTTTTTTTATTCAAAAAATCCAAGGTCATGTTTTTTTATCCCTATATATATTCGTATGAGATAATATCCAATAAATATTAGAACATATAATTAATGAAAGATTAAAAATATCCTAGAAACTTTAACAAAAAAAATAAAAAAATATAATTGTCATTACTGTCAAAACAATAAAAATTATTAAATTATACAGAGAAAAAAAACATCAACAAAAGAGTAAGCAAGAAAAATAATTAAATTATTATTATTATTGTTGTTGTTGTTGTTGTTGTTGTTCTTGTTGTTGTTGTGTTAAGTACAAAATTAAAATTTGAAGGCAATTTTTTTTTGTGTTACCCGATTTATTAATTGTATGATTATATTAAATGTATTTAAGAATACCGATATTAATTTTTTTTATTAAAAAAATCCTAGGTTATGTTTTCTTCTCCTTATATATATTCCTATGAGATAATATTCAATAAATATTAGAACATATAATTAATGAAAGACTAAGAATATCCTAGAAACTTTAACAAAACAAAAATAAATAAATATCATTGTCATTACTGTCAAAACAATAAAAATTATTAAATTATACGGAGAAAAAAAACATTAACAAAAGAGCAAGCAAGAAAAATAATTAAATTATTATTATTATTATTAATGAAAAACTAAGAATATCCTAGAAACTTTAACAAAAAAAAATATCATTGCCATTTCTGTAAAAAAAAAATTAAAATTATTAAATTATACGGATATTACTACTACTACTACTACTACTACTACTACTACTACTATTATTATTATTATTATTAAATTAAAGGACAAAATTGAAACAAATCAAAACTTATATAATTATAATAAATAACAAATAAATATATATAAGTCGAAAAAGAAAAAAAAATATAACCAGAAAAAAAATATTTTATGGGAAAATATGAAAAACATAATTAGAAAAAACACAATAACAAAAAAAAGGCAAGAAAGAAAAAAAAAGGAAAAAAATAATCATAAATATAAGTCGAAAAAGAAAAAAAATATTTTATGGGAAAATATGAAAAAAATAGTTAGAAAAAACACAATAAAAAAATGGCAAGAAAGAAAAAAAAAGGAAAAAAATCATCATAAAAAAAAAGCAAGAATACAATGAAAGAAAAAGAGAAAAATGTAAAGTAAAAAAAAATATAGAAAACCCGAAAAGAAAAAGAAAAAAAAACACCAAAGAGCATATACACATGAGAAGTAGGGAGAACAAATGTCCAATGAATAGTGAAATAGGCTGATCCCTTTTAGGTTATTAAATAATGTTCGCTCTGCTTGGCTTTTTTGTCTATATAGAAAATTAAATGATTTTATAAATATTGTATTTTGTTATTTTCACATTTAATTAGTATAATTTTAATTAATAAAATTTGTTGAAATTGGTTTTTTCAACCAAAATGTGATTTAACATTGCTATTGCTAAAAACGTTTTGATAAAATTTGTTAGAAAATTTGCTAAGAAAGTGAAATGATTTATTAGAAATTTATTGTCACGGGTACTCTGGTTAAAAAAAAACCCGGTTAAAAAAGAACAACTGACTTGGACACTAAAAAATAAAAAATACATGTGAAAAAAGGTCATAGTTTCTTAATTGGAAAAAAAAGTCTAAAATATAAATTTAAATTTAAAGCCAATTTTTTTTATAAGATTTATTCATCATATTATTATATTCAATATATTTAAGAATACAGATATTATTATTTTTTTGAAAGAAATTGTAGGTCATTTGTTTTATCTCTCTCTATATTTTTAGGCGATAATATTAAATAAATATTAAACACATATACTTAGTCTCACATACTATATAGTATGATCGAAATGGGAAGTGATTTTTATATTTTTTTAATTGTAGATAACCTAGATATATTTGAAAACAAATATGAGTTGCCTTTTTCCCTAGTAAAATTAGATCTTACACATTATAAATAAAAATATTGTATTTTTTAAAAAAAAAGAAATATAATTTTTTTTGCGTGCTATAATTACTTATTTGTCGTAAAAAAAGAACAGTGTAGTCGAAACGGAAAGTGCCTCGTATATTTTTTAATTGTAGATAATATAGTCAAATTTGTTTACCTTTTGTTTTTTTTTAGTTGTATTTTTTCTCAGGTAATATTAGATCTTAAATATTAAAAAACCAATTTTTTTTTAAGAAATAAACTTGAACAAAAGAGCACAAAATTAAAATTCTCAACTATTTTTTTTATTTTATAAGATTTATTTATCATATTATTATATTAAATGTATGTAAGAATGTTGATATTAACTTTTTTCCTGAAAAAATCTGAGATCATTTTTTTTCTCTTTATATATTTTTAGGCGATAATATGCAATAAATATTAAAATATATAATAATGACTTGTTTGTCGTTTAAAAGAAACAGTGTAATCGAGACAAAAGTGACTTGTATCGTTTTTTAATTGTAGATACCATAGGTAAATTTATCTATTTTTTGTTTTTAAGTTATTTTTTATCCCCAGTAATATTAGATACAAAATGACTATTGATATTATTACAAAAACAATTAAAATTATCAAATTATCCCGAAAGAAAAAACACTCACAAATATTAACAAAAGAGTAAGCAAGAAAAAGAATATATTATTATTATTATTATTATTATTATTATTATTATGTTAATGATGAATAAAGAACAAAAATAAATAAAAAAAAATCATAATAACTTAAAAAAAACATAATTATCAGGGGGGCAAATTCATCTAACTTGAAAATAATGACAATAAAACCAATAAAAAAATTTAAAGAAAGAGCACATAAAAAAAATATAATAGATGATAAAATAATAAAAAAATTATTAGCTGAAAAATCATTTAATTTAAATTTTTTTTAAAAATATATGTTCTATGTTGTAGGCTGAATAAAAAATAATTTTCACTATTCAATACTGTTTGAAAATGTGTTTTATGTTTTTTTTATTTTAACCAAAATTTTTATTTGTTTCTGTTCTTTAAATATGTGAAAAATAAACAAAAAAAGATTTTAATATTTATCAAATAATTGTTAAGTTTTTCCTAATAATTTCTATTTTGAATTTGTTTTTTATTTGACTGGTCTTAGATTTGGCTTCATTTTTTTTACTGTGTTTACTAATTTCTGCCACTTTCAAAAGAAAAACAATAATAATAAAAACGAAAAGCAAAGGTGGAGAAACGAAAAGCAAAGGAAAAGCACCTGTTGCTTGTAAAAACGAAAAGGAAAGGAAAAACAATTGTTGTTTTTCAAAAGAATAATAAAAAAACCAAATGAAAAGCAAATAATAGAAAATACATAGGTTGAGGTCTTAGGGGTTCGAACCCCTGCGCGCAGGGGGCCGCTTGGCCATATACTGTATATAAGGCATCTCTGCGGAAAAAAAAATGAAAACAGGTGCACATACACGCGCGAAGCAAAGAGGGAAAATGGCCAGTCCACACTGCACTGAGTGTGGGTGCACAGTAGCTGGCCGACCCCTTTTAGCTATAAGGTAATTTCACATTATCAGATAACAATAGAATATTTATAGTTTTTATTAATTAGAGACGGAAACCACTTTGAGTTGTGCCTGTTTGGTATTGCGGTTGTTGTTGTTGTTGCGGTTGAGGTTGAAAAAACTGAGTTTCAAAAAAAGTAATTTTTCTGTGGTTCAAAAAAAGCAGTTAAGTGTTTGGTTAAAACTGTGGTTGAGTTGGAGGTTGAAGAAAAAACAGTTTTGGGTGTTTGGTTTCCAAACTTTACAAACTGCTTTTAACTTGTAAAATTACTTAAAAGGGCATGGAAATACACACACATATTTATACATACATCCATCCATCCATCCATCCATATATATATATATATATATATATAACTTCTACAAATAAATTTAAAAATAAATAACAATTTATATTAATGTGAATACTTCAAATAAAATGGAAACATAATTTCATTCTCCCATCAAACTATTTGCAATGCTCTCGCTCACAATATCCATGCGGGAATTTCTGCCTGAACTCTGACTAGTTTCACATGTTACAACATCTAGTAATAACTCATCTGGGATATAATCGGGATTACGATCATATTCAACAAAAACATCATCATGTTGCGATCTCCTTCTAATATAGTTATTGAGTGTCATCAATGCAACAATAATCGCAACCTGTGTTTTGTAAGGATAAGGTGGCATGCACTTCAAAATTTTCCACCTTTGCTTCCATACTCCAAATGTTCGTTCTATCACATTACGTAGTGATGAATGTGCACGATTAAATACTTCGCGTCGTCCACTTGGTTCACCCCGACGTTGAAAATCTTCTAAATGATACCTCTCCCCTCTATATGGGCCTAAATATCCATACTCATTCGGATAACGAGCATCAACCAAATAGTATTTTCCTGCAAATAGAAACAAAATGCAACTTTTATATTAATTCAATAAAAAAAGATGAATAGTAATTTATTTAAATTATCATATCTATAAGAAATAAAAATTGACAACTTTCAAGCGGTTTAGGAAATTTGATACTCGTACTGTCTATAGCCTCGAGAAAAATACGTGTATCGTGTGCACTACCTTCCCATCCTGCCCATACAAATGTGAATTGCATGTCAAAACTACAGGCCGCCATTATGTTTTGTGTTGGGACACCTTTCCTACCAATAAAAGGAATTTGAAGTTCCGGTGAAATTGTTGCACGAACATGTGTCCCATCAATTGTACCAATACAGTTCTACAGGTATGGAAAAAAATGTATTACGATATAAATATTCAAACAAAATACACAATTTTGGTGCAAACTATCTTAAATGTAAACTTAAAAAATTACCATGAAATGGGGCATCAATCTTCGATTCATCGCAATTTGTATCGGTGTGTTGGTAAAGTCTGGATCAGTTGGTTTGATGATATCTATAGCAAATAGACATGATGCTTTAAGGACTTCTTTCATACATCTACTTACAGTTTCGCCAGAATGCTGAAATCTTTCTTGCACATGTCGATTTGATGCCCCAACTGTAGGACCTCAAGCGCTACCAACTCTTCTAAAACCAATTGGTGATAGAAGAGGCGCATACCCTAGCCTTATACCGCATTCAGCATGCAAGCGCCCACGACATTCGATTGTGACTTGGCCCACCCGGCCTCCGCCACGGGACAATTGATGCACATATGGCCAACACCAACTGCAAGGGTAAATAGAAACATTCATACCTTTTCCAGTACGCACATCCTCCGTGAAGGGTTTAAACCATAACATGTTCCTAATTCATAACATAGGCTCAGCAAAGTGTCTCTGTCCATCCTAAACATAACGTTTCCAATGACCTCTTAAAATGTCATTCAACCAACGCATCCCTATATTATATGAAACCATACATGGTTCTTTATGAATATAAGTAATATAATATAGGGTTAATGCGTCAGCCGTGCTTAAAATTATGTTATCATCATCATATTTTCTTTCTATAAAAGTTGCGTCATCTTCATCGTCTTCGTCATCGTTAGCGTCTTCGCTACTGTCGTCATCGTTGTCGGTCCCAGCAGTTCCATCATCAACGTACGCGCTGTTGTTTCCTTCGTCGGCATCATAGTTAATGTGCTCAATAACACGATCCATAACATTGTCATACTCACCTTCAAAATCCCTGTTTAATAAAGCATTAAAATGTGCATCATCCATATCTAGAAAATAAGTCCAAACCTGTTGACATTACAAACTTTGAGTCACGATATACATTTTGATATTTGGTTATTGAAAACAAGCATGGTTAAACAATATGATGAATAATTGAATATTTTTAAAATATTTGGAAAACATGCGATCAACATATTACTTATGACGTTAGAATCCAATACAAACACAAATATGAAAACCAATTATTCAAACAAAGTGCTAGAATTGTAGTTAAGAATTAGGTGAATGTGCGATGGTATTTCTAAGCCAGCGGTATTTTTGTTGTATGTCATTGATGCTAGCCCACATTTTTTTATTTCTTCGCACTTGTAGAAATTGCATGGCGCGGAACAGAAAATTATCGTCATTTGTCGAACCAGGTATTGATTGGAGCTCAGCCATAACTTCCGGAATACTACAGTCTAGCAAGTCTTTATTTGCAGAAGTTGAATCACTCCTAGTAGACATGCTGTCGAGAAGCTGTTGCTGGATTGAAACTAGTTGAGCACCAATTCCAGATGACTTTTTCTTTCTAGATCTTGGCTCCGGAACATCTCTTTGTTTTCGTTTACCACTGCTCTTGGTGTTACTACTAGATGATATATGTTCCCCCCCAACGCCTCGAGAATTTTGATAGTTTTCAAAATTTATATCCTCATGCTCATCTGAGTCCCTGCTTCCTTCCTCCAAATCAGCACCTTGTAGACCGACGTTTATTACCTCCAAATCCTCGTCAATGCCAGGTACTGTGCCCGACGATGGTTCCCATGCATGTTGTCTGGTAGCGGTGACTCCAAAGAACATTCTATCAAATTTGAACTTCAATGAAGGCTCAATTCCGGCAGTTCTAAATTTTCTAACTCCTCTATTTTCCTACATAAAAAAATTAATGTTCTTATAGAAAAGTAAGGAATAACAAATACTGACCTGAATTCGTGCTCGCCACCACTCATCACTAGCAGCAATCGTTTTCAATTCATTACTCCAGCCCACACCAGTTTCACCAATCAACTTATTCCACAAACGCCAGTTTTTTTATAAGAATCCCATTTATTTTTAAACTGTTCTTTTTGGAACACTACACCCGTTTGCTCTATAAATGATTTTGCAACGTATTTCCAGTCGGGTTTATCAAAAATGTGAACTCGTTCGCATACCCATATCAATTGCTCTAATGCATATATCACAAAATATATGCAAGTGTTCTGGACTCCAACTAGCTTTTGTAACTGACTCAGAATCATCCATGATATGTTGTTAAACTTTGCAAAAACACAACAAATAAACATTATAAACCGGCACTACATAATACAAGGGTTTAAAACAATCATGCAAAAAATTAAAACAATAAGGGTTTAAAGAATCAACCTAGTCACATGGGTTTATAACCAAAAACTACCTTTAGTTAACATAAAAACTCAAAATCAAATTAAATTTCAAAAGTTTTACAAGGTTTGATCTTTTTTTAACATCATTCAAAGCTAAAAACTTACTTCTATCAACCTTACAGATAGACAATGAGATGGTAGTGATCCAAGCCTGAAAAAAAAGAACAGTGATTTCAGCAACATTTCAACTTTGCAAAAGAAAAAAAAAACTACAAATTATATGTACAGCTGCTTCTTTTTGGTAAATATATGTAGAACTGTTAATAAACCTACAACCTATAACTCCAAAAACTCTGTCAAATTTCCAAGCATCCACTGTTCAAGATTGAGAAAAAAAAACAGAGAACAAATGAACACCTAGAAGCAAAACTACTTTCTTCATCATGGGGAAAAACTTATGTGTGTACCCTATCAGAGTGAAAGTTGCATTAGCACGAAGCAAAAGTGTAAATGGAGAAAGCATGTTAAATAAAAAACACACAAGTCAAAGCTCAAATCAGAAGGAAAATATAAAAAAAGTGATGAATATTGATGCATTGTAAGAAAAAGAAGATGCAACATAAGACAGCACTTCCAGAACCATTCAATAGTATAAAGAAAAAAAAACATAAGGTCATCCTAAACTGACACGTAGTAATGGAATATTCAATAAACATACACATGAATATATTCTTTAAAAGTAGAGGTATTTTAAATATGCAATCCACAACATGCATATTTCCAGAAACTCCTAAATTCCATGAGTGCTTAATAAAATGGACAGAGAAAGAAATAACCAAAGTAGAATAGGAGCAAATGTGAATGCAGGCATGGCATCATATTCTGTTGAAATTAGGTAAGGCACTCCCTCCAACAATCCATGTCTGTTTTCCCATAAAAAAAATAGCAATGAATATGTTGTTCCTGAAAACTAATGCACTCAACCATCTCAAGAGCCATCAGAATTCTCTGGTACCTCCCAATCAGGAAAATTGGAGCAATTATGCTATCTATATAAGGTATAAACATCAAGTTCAATTTCATTACCCTCAAGATGGGCAACAAAAGAACTATGTATTGATGATATCTCACTAACAGTGCTAGGACATCTTATTTTTCGAACAATGCTAGGACAAGTAAGTGTTATCCATTTGCACAATATGAATTTTCAGTCCTCAATTATAATTTTCATCTTGAAATTAACTAGACATCCCTATTTTTATCCAAAATTATTCCTTATTTAAGCTCACATAACGAATGGAATTCATCTAGCATTAGAGTTTATAAATAGTACAACACAGATTCGATTTAAATTCCAAAGATAAATAAGGAAAAAAATTGAAATACAACAAGGTCAAAAAAAGCAACTCTACACAACTTCACCGAAAATTTGAGCACCTTCACAATCTGCTAGATCTAATAGAAAGATTAAAAGTTATCTTGCTTTATCAAACCTTATCTTACAATCTTAGAACATTAATGAAATAATACAATAAAATTTATTATGCCAAGAGATTTCTCGTCAAAGCACAGTAGAATGTATCTTAGAAACTTTTTGTTTTTTTTGGTTGAAGTTTCAAGGGAAAACAAATCAGGTTAAATTAAAATCCTTTAATCCTGAGAAGAACAGGTGGTAATCCACATATCACTCTACCATTCACTGAAAACACCTCATAAAAAATAGCATAAATCTAAATCTTAGCAAAAAGTTTAACACCATCTCCTCCAAATCCATAATTTCAACAACTGCTTGTTCCTTCTCAAATTTCTATCTATGATGGCAACATCAACAATTTTTCACTAGCAAACCATCACAAATCACTTCAAATAATATACTGAGAAATTTCACAGAGAAATTTAAACAAATTTACACAAAAATATATCAAAAATTTCAACAACTTCACCAAAAATTAAACAAAATAATTCTCAGCAATTTCACCTATTTCACAGCAATTTAACCGAGAAAATCACACCAATTCCAACAATTTCACAGAATTCTTCACAGAACAAACCCACCAAATTCATCAAAACATTCTCGGCAATTTCTCAACTAATTAATCACACATTATACGGTGCAATTTCAACAATTAAACATAAATATATTCATTCAACAAGTTTAACAAAAAATTTCAAAATTTTCTGTTAAACAGACATTTTCAATACATATTAATTCAACAATTAAACTGAAAAAAATGCAATTAGAGAAGGGGAGAAGTGAGGCAAGTACCTGGATTTATGCAGAGACGGAGTTGAAGTTGATTTACTCTAGGGCCGTGGGATAATTTTGGGTAGATTTTTGTTTTGCTTTGCAGGCCATCGGAATGTCACCTCCGGCGAGGATTTGAAGAGAAGAGGCAGATCCAGCCATACCCGTCCAGTTGCTCCCTCTGCGGTGACGCGTGGCTCCACGCGCCGCCAGTGACGGTGGCGCGTGGGCAGACGCGCCACCAGCCCTTCTCTTGCGGCCACTGTTCCAGATCTTCCCCCCAAGGCCTTTTGTGTATTTTCCCTTATGTTTATGTGTTTTATTTAAACTTATTGTAGTTTACTTATTATTTGTGAAATGTAATGAGAAAAGAATGAAAAAAAAAGACAATGTGTGTGTGAGTTGTATTCTATTTTTAAATGTGATGAAAAAGGAATAAAAAAAAGATTGTGTGGGTGTGTGTTGTTTTATTTATTCCATATTATGTTGTTTTGTCAAGAAAAAAAGAGTATAAAAATAAAAACAAAAAAATGTGTTTTCTTTGTAAAAATTCGAAATCAATATTTTGAAAGTACAAAAATCTTTTTTGGGAATTTATTATTCACTGCTAATATTCAGATAAATAAATCTTAAAATTTTATCCAAAATATTCGGCGGGAATAATATGCTATTATTTACTTTTCGGTGTTTGGATAAATAAATTCCAAAAGGTTATTATCTAAAATATTCAGCGGGGTTAATAATAATCAATAATATTTGTTGGATTTTTGAGTGGTGATGGATTTCTTTTTTTTATCTTAATATTTTTTTATGAATAAATACTGACTTATTGCAACATTTTAAATCACATCTAAATAGACAATGCAGCTTACCTCAGGTAAGGCGTATTAGGGGCGCTAATACCTTCCCTATACGCAACCAGTCCATTACCCTTGAATCTCTGAGCAGACCAGTACAAATCGGGTGTTCCTAGCGACCCTCAACAGCCAGGTGGCGACTCCTCATCAAAACTCCACATTGTGAGAGCCAGGATCCCTCCCGGGACGCCGCTCGGGGACGTGCGACAGAATGGCGACTCCACTGGGGAAGGTATTTTTTCTGAATATTTTGATGTGATTTATTTGTTTCAATCTGTTTGAATTTTAGGTGTTTATTTTTTGCAAGTCTTTTGCATTTTAATTTGTGCATATGTATATATGTATGTTCATGTGTTGTTAATTTATTTCAATTATATCATTGTAGTTTGCAACTTTAAGTTACGTGGGGGACTAGCAGCTTACCTATGACTTGAGTCAAGGTTGAAGTTTGTGTAAACCCCAACTCTTCGCTGAGAGCTTAGATGGTAGTGGTTGGTATACGTACCATCCCATTATCTGTTAAGACCCCATATTGCCTTTACGAAGGTGATCACTGGGACAGCAAGAGACCTTGTTTAGAGTCCAATGTAGCAAACTCATCCTTTGTTGTGTAAAGATTAGAACCAATAATTAGGGTGTGTGTTACCTTCATTATGTTTTGCATTAAGGCAAACTCTTCCCGAAGCAATTTAAATTCAATAAGTGACACAATAATCATCGCTTAGAAAATTTGCATTGTTGGGTTTAAGCAGAAATACAGTTTTTGTGTATCATACAATTGCTAAAAGCATGTGTCACTTCTCAAAGGATGAGTTTGTCAAAAAAAATAAAAAATAAAAAATAAAAAAAATAAAAAAAAAATTTGCATATGCATTTTTATATGCATTCCCATAGTTTTGTGTATCATACAATTGTTAAACGCATGTGTCACTTCTCAAAGGACGAGTTTGTCAAAAAAAAAAAATTTGCATATGCATTTTTACATGCATTCCTAAGGTTTTTGGTGTATCGTACAGTTGTCACAAGCATGTGTCCCTCCCCGAAGGGCGAGTTCGTCAAAAAAAAAAAAAATTTGCATATGCATTTTTATATGCATTCCCATAGTTTGGTGCATCATACAATTGTTAAACGCATGTGTCACTTCTCAAAGGACGAGTTTGTCAAAAAAAAAATTGCATATGCATTTTTATATGCATTCCTAAGGTTTTTGTGTATCGTACAGTTGTCACAAGCATGTGTCACTCTTTGAAAGAAGAGTTCGTCAAAAAAAAAAATTGCATATGCATTTTTATATGCATTCCCATAGTTTTTGTATATCATAGACGAGTTTGTAATTTTTTTTTTTTTTTTTGCATATGCATTTTAACATGCATTCCCATAGTTTTTGTATATCATGTAATTGTTACAATCAAGTTCATATGCTTTTCAAGATGCATTCTCACAAGTTTTTGTTTATCATGTAATTTTTATGATCACATGTCATTCCTTGAAGAAGTAAAAAAAAAAAGGCAAAAAAAAAAAAAAAAAGAAGTCATCATGCATATACATTTCTGCTCGCCTTCCCATTGTTTTTGTTTAACATGTAATTTTTATGATCACGTGTCATTCCTCGAAAGAGTAAAAAAGGTCAGCATGCATATACATTTCTGCACGCATTCCCATTGTTTTTGCTTATCATGCAATTATTATGATCGCGCGTCCTTCCTCAAGGGTCGAGCCCGTAAAAAAAATGCATATACATCTCAACATGCATTCTCATATTTTTGTTTAGCATGCAGTCATTCCAACCACGTGTCGCTCTTTAAAGGGCAAGTTGGTCAAAAAAAAAAATCATGCATGTACATTTCAACATGTATTCTCAGTTTTTGTTTAGCATACAGTCGTTACAATCACGTGTCGCTCTTTAAAGGGCAAGATTGTCAAAAAAAAAAGAAAAAAGAAAAAATGCATATGCATTTCAACATGCATTTCTATAGTTTTGAAATAGGGGTCCCTCAATTTGTAATCCTCCGAAGAGTCAAGAGTCATTGGACATTTGACATTGCTGAGAAGAACCGGTTTCGATACAAAGTCATCATTCATGTTTCTTCCGCAAGCACACAACAAAGTTCTCTGCTCTCTAGTGAAATCGAGTGCGTCATATGCCCAGATATTATTCGAAGAGTGTTAGTGCAATCATCAATGGGGATTGTGGAAATTCATGTTTTCTTTTGAAGGAGTGCGAGTAGTCCATTTTCAGAAAGCAAGCATCAGTGAAAGAAGTTGTCTGCCTGTTTAAAGTATCAAATTGATTTCTCTCCGGATTAGATGGAGTTATTGCGGCACTGTCAAATCAGAAAGTTTTATGCCGCCATGCACAAAAGACCATGCCATTTTGAGCACAATTTTGTCTGTTAAAGCAAAGATGAATATCTTCAGAGAAGACATAACATGATACTGTTGAATTTGATCCGGTGTCTGAGAAGTAAGTATGTGCACTACAAGTTTACATTGCTCGAAGAAGCGAATTTTCTGCCAGAAGAGTCTTTTTGTCATATGATAATTTTTATGATTTATGCATTGTGGTGTGTGGTGTTTTGACAAGAGTGCTTCCGAGCTTGAATCATTTTTTATGACCAATGAGGAGCGCGGTAAAAAAATCAGTGACATAATCCAGATGAGAGAGATGAACAGTTGCAAGAATATCAGTGATCAAGTGTGAAAGTTAACCAGCAAAAGGCAAGTCAAGTTTTGTGGGGAATGTTATCGTCAGCAGTGTCAGCAATAAATCATCGCGAGCATAAGCGAGATCAATGAGCAGTGGCAATACAGAAATGTTTGTTTGGAAAGCCTCGGAAAAGTGTCGCATTGTCAGTGACTTTCTCATGGGATTTCATCTGTTATCACTTTGTTTTGGGGTTAAATCATCATTTTCATTGAAGTATGTGTTTTCCTTGTCTTTTTGTTGTTTTGAAATCAAGAGATGTTTGACATTCTTATTTTGGACAAAATATTTTGATCAAACTCCAACATGCAAAATTTGAAGTTTTCATTTTTGAAAGTATTTTGATTACAAAATTGACCCAACTGTTGTTAAAAGACATGATGACCAATACCAGATGACCGAACAATTTTTGAGCCTATACACCGAGTTTTTGAACCTCATCATAGTACTAAGCTTTATTAGTATGCATATTGACATGTAATGGATTTGGTATTTATGGACCCGTGAATCATGACTCTTGCATGTCCAAATCATTACATTGGACGAGGTCAAAATTTATCAGTTAAAACCAATTTTGCTTGAAATGACAAAAGGCCATCTTTGTTTATTTCCTTCACTATTCTTGAAATATGTATCCCTTGTTAATCCCAATTTGAGCCTGATATTATATTTTTTTTTTGAAAAAACACCCGACATGGATCACACCCTCACACTGGGGGCAAGTACATTGGGGACAAATACAGTAGGGGATAATATAAGATATTTGTAGTTTGAGGACGCAGTGGCAACATGAGAATCAATAGAATGGAGGATGTTTAACGATGAAAACCGAACATTGGGAACAATCAAATTGAGATAGGACATGGCAAAAACCAAGAGTCAAATGGTAAGGACAAGTTCAAAAAAAAAAGAGAAAAAAAAAAGAAAAAAAGGAAGAAGAAAAAAGAAAAAAAGAGAAAAAAAGGAAAAAATGAAAAAAAAAAATATTGAACTATGCCATGTCCGTTAGTATTTGTGGTCAAACCTCATGTGGGAAGAAATGTTAATAAGATTTTTGAGTCTGCAAAATAAGTTGTCTATCAAAGGAAGATTGTGCAGAATTGTTTTGTTATACTATATTGAGTACAACAAGAGATGAAATAACATTAGATGACAAATGATGGTTCGAGTTTTAGAATCCCCTTTTAAGTTTGAAATTGTCAATGAAAGGAATGACATGGTTGTAGAGATTCCTAGAGCATTGGTTGATTGTTAAAGAATCATGTTGAGATAATTAACGTATTTTGATGTGGTCTCTTCTACTAAGACAACAAGAGCAAAGGAGTTAATGACTAGATGATGGTGATCCTAGGTCTTCGAAACCCTTAAACACTTTTGAGCCTATGAATATCCCTTTCTTTTATAGCCATGAACCATAGCCTCATTACATGCTTGTAAAAGTCCTTCTTGATCAAGCGAGCAATTTTAACTGATAAGTGGCGCTCTCAAAATTTGTTAGAGTTTTTCCATAAGGGTTATAATTTCATGAAAAAGTTGCAAGTTGTTATGCATATTGATAAGGTAAGTACTGAAAGAAGAGACAAATTTTTCAACTGAACTTCAAGTTTTTACTCAGCTCTAAATGTTTGAAAACCACAAATCATCACTTCATCATGTAAGGACATGCCCCAAAATCTGAGATTAGAATTGAAACCCAAAAACCATAAAAGACCATTTCAATCTCACAATGAGTCAATTACTGTTTGCAAAATACGAAATATTTTCAGGTCTGCATTTATTGGATATCGTGTGTTGGGTATTTGACCAAATGAATTTGATTTTCAACAAATGGCATCTCTTTGATTTTATTTGCAATGATTAGACTTTGGAAGCACATGATCTTTGAAATCAGTGACTTAATTCTAGAACAAGAAAGATTTAGAGAAAATATTGATCGGATTTGAAGAATCCTTGACATTGACAATTCTCGGCTATCATCGGAATGCTCAGCAGTTAGAGGCCGAAATGTGGATCTTGATAGGAATGCAAATAATTTCACATCAGCTTGGGGGAAAAGAAGCATAAGCAAATGATTGATTTAGTGAAATTCATCAAGGAGCACCAACAGATTCAACTCAGGGCAACATGGCTTAATAGAGAGTGATGGTGTGGTAAGCTTCAGCAGTGATTGAGAATAAGATTGCATTTGAAGGGCAACTTCAGATTTCAGAAATATCATCTTACTCGCAGATTTGTTTGTCTCCAAAGATTTGTTGCATGATTGTATTTTCATAAGTATTGAAGAGTGCATGCCATCAAGGTTGATCATGGGATAATTGTTGCGAAGCTAGTCGACTCAAGGTTCAGTTCACCGCATGAATATGAGAGACGTAAAAACCTCGTTAATGACAATATCATATTTCTTTGCAAACAAAAAGGATTTGTTTAGAAGAAATTGAGTCTATGACGAAGAGTTTAAGATTGCATGGCCGGAACATTTGCATCGGCTCAGGGCGAGATTGATCACAAGCTAAGAGAAATTTATTGATGATAGCATGGAGCATGCACCGATGAGTTTTGATGCATTTATGGATGACTTGAAAATTCCATGAAGGTTGATGATGACATACTGCAAGAGAAACATGACTTGATTGATTAATTAACTGATCGACAACCGAAGATAAGGTCGGCACTAGCAAGCTTTGCAATGATTGTTAGCAGACACGCGCAAACCCAGTAGTTGTTATTGAGAGATTCCAAGAAAATTGATGGTTGGTTACACTCCTTCACGGTGAATCAAACAATACCACACCCGGGGGCAATGTTAAACTTGATAAGCACTGAGAGCAGAGATCATCGCAGATACGCCAGAAGAAGTAATGTGCTTGAGACTTGATGAATGAATGACAACAAAGCTTTGGAGGCTGGGCAAAAACATTCTACGACAATGGAGCATCATAAAAAGGGGACCTATATTTCTTAGGTAAGTATACATGCATCACCATGCATTGCATTATATTTCTTAGGTAAGTATACATGCATTACCATGCATTGCATTAGAAAAAGGGGACCTATATTTCCTAGGTAAGTATCCATGCATCATCATGCATTGCATCCCCATCTTCATCGACTTTCATCCGGGTAGGTCACCCATAATAATTAGACCCCATTTTTCATCATCATCCATTCGGTAGGTCACCCGAAAAATGAGACCAAGCTAGCCGGGTAGGTCACCCGTAAAAATGAGACCACGCTAGCCGGGTAGGTCACCCGAACAATGAGACCACGCTAGCCGGTAGGTCACCCGAACAATGAGACCAAGCTAGCCGGGTAGGTCACCCGAGAAAAATGAGACCACTCTAGCCGGGTAGGTCACCTAGAAAAATGAGACCATGCTAGCCGGGTAGGTCACCCATAAAATGAGACCCTTCCATCTTCCATCCGGGTAGGTCACCCGTAAAAATGAGACCCCTACCATCCGGGTAGGTCACCCGAAAAATGAGACCCCTCCATCTTCCATCCGGGTAGGTCACCCGTAAAAATGAGACCCTCCATCTTCCATCCGGTAGGTCACCCGTAAAAATGAAACCCAATCCTCCATCCGGTAGGTCACCGATGAAAATGAGACCCAATCCTCCATCCGGGTAGGTCACCCGTAAAAATGAGACCCAATCTCCCATCCGGGTAGGTCACCCTGAAAAATGAGACCCTGCCATCTACCAACCCGGTAGGTCACCCGTAAAAATGAGACCCTTCCATCTTCCAGCCGGGTAGGTCACCCGTAAAAATGAGACCCTTCCATCTTCCAACCGGGTAGGTCACCCGTAAAAATGAGACCCTTCCATCTTCCATCACGGTAGGTCACCCGTAAAAATGAGACCCTTCCATCTTCTAACTCTGGTAGGTCACCTAGAAAAATGAGACCCTTCTAACATTCTAACTCGGGTAGGTCACCCGGAAAAATGAGACCCTTCTAATCGCTAACACGGGTAGGTCACCCAAAAAATGAGACCCTTCTAACTGTTAACCCGGCAGTCACCCGTCATAATCGGACTCGGTAAGTCATCCGTCACTATCGAGACTCTTTCAATTGGGTAGGTCACCCGTCATAATCAGACCCGGGTAAGTCATCCGTCACTATCGAGACTCTTTCATTCGGGCAGGTCACCCGTCATAATCAGACCCGGGTAAGTCATCCGTCACTATCGAGACTCTTTCTACTTGGGCAGGTCACCCGTCATAATCAGACCCGGGTAAGTCATCCGTCACTATCGAGACTCTTTCTACTTGGGCAGGTCACCCGTCATAATCAGACCCGGGTAGGTCATCCGTCACTATCGAGACTCTTTCATCAGGGCAGGTCACCCGTCATAATCAGACCCGGGTAAGTCATCTGTCACTATCGAGACTCTTCTATCTAATTTCTTTTATTTGTGTAGGTCACCCATCATATGATTTATTTATTTTATTTTCTTTATTTTTCTTTACAACACTTACTATTTAAAGTCTTTTGCAAGACTTTAGTCGTAAGAATTGTAAAGAGGGGGCATCTGTTGCTACCCAAATTTTGACCAACTTATTTTTTATGTTTCGGAAGAAAAAAGAAAAATAGAAAAAAAACAAAAAAATCCAAAAATATCTTGTTATAGGAAAAATTGGACAAATTGAGAGTTTACTAGTCAAATCATGCAAATTGCAAATCCAAGGACTAAATTGAAAAGGATACGCAAGTTGAAGACTGTGTTTGGAATTTTGAATATAAAAAGTCTATAAACAGAGGTTTTAATCAACATAGAAAGGGGGCCCAAAAAAATTTACACATTCAAAAAACCCAAAAACAAAAAAAAACACCCAAAACCCTAAAATCACAAAACCCTAATTTTTATAATCTTAGGGGCTGCAGCCGCCGCCCCTCTTGGCAGCAGCTGCAGCCCCTCCCCCATTCCTCTTTCCCCTCTCCCCACTCCCCTTCTCCTCGGTCTCACTCTCTTCCCTCCCTCTCTTCATTTCCCGTTTTGATCTTCCCTTGACCTTCTCTCCCGTCGCCCCTTTCACTCCGACCAACCATCCCCTTTTATTGCAACAGACCACGCCGCCCCACTCCCTCATTCCCTCTTCTTCGAAGCCACCAGACAGGTGACCCCATCCCTCTCTAATCTCCTTCCCTCTACTGTCCTCTACTTCGCCGATCTCTCTTCCCCGACCGAGGCGCCTCTCCTCTGCAACTTCGGTCAACCACCAGCAGCGCCCTCTCTCACGCGACCAGCCCCACAGCCATCACAGCCGAACCATTCTCTTCCAGTTCTCCCTTTCCCAACACTGCCCCGGAGGAGAAGAGTTTAAATCCAAATAAAAGACCCATAGAAAGGTTTGATTTTGGGATGTTTTTTTTGTTTGTTCGTCTCTGTTTTTGTTTGTTTTGCAGGTACCCTTTGGGAGAGTAATGGCCTTCCGCCGATGGGTGAGAGGAGAGGAGCAGATCCACGATCCCTCGCAGCCACCAGCAACTCCGGTCGGCCACCAATAGTACCCACGACCTCAGTCCAGCCAACCCACAGCAGCACCCACCATGGGCAGTCCAGCCCTCTAAAGAAGAACCCGAGAGCAGGCCTGGGTTTTGAAGGAGAGAACCGATTGATTCTGTGTTTGCGATTGTGTTGTTTGTCTTTGATGTGCAGGTCCTCTTGGCCACCCTCCGGTCAGCCAACTTCCCATGGCCATCTGGAAGCATCACGCCGGTGAGAAGGAGAAGGAGAAGTAGGGACCGAGAAGAAAAAAAACGAACCAGTTGCCCCTGTTTGTTTTTTTGCCTTTTGTTTTGCTTTGCAGGCCATCGGAATGTCACCTCCGGCGAGGATTTGAAGAGAAGAGGCAGATCCAGCCATACCCGTCCAGTTGCTCCCTCTGCGGTGACGCGTGGACAGACGCGCCACCAGCCCTTCTCCTGCTGCCATTGTTCCAGATCTTCCCCCCAAGGCTTTTTGTATTTTCCCTTATGTTTATGTATTTTATTTAAACTTATTGTAGTTTAATTATTATTTGTGAAATGTAATGAGAAAAGAATGAAAAAAAGACAATGTGTGTGTGTGAGTTGTATTATGTTTTTAAATGTTATGAAAATGAATAAAAAAAAGATTGTGTAGGTGTGTGTTGTTTTATTTATTCCATATTATGTTGTTTTGTCAAGAAAAAAGAGTATAAAAATAAAAACAAAAAAAATGTGTTTTCTTTGTAAAAATTCGAAATCAATATTTTGAAAGTACAAAAATCTTTTTTGGGAATTTATTATTCACTGCTAATATTCAGATAAATAAATCTTAAAATTTTATCCAAAATATTCGGCGGGAATAATATGCTATTATTTACTTTTCGGTGTTTGGATAAATAAATTCCAAAAGGTTATTATCTAAAATATTCAGCGGGGTTAATAATAATCAATAATATTTATTGGATTTTTGAGTGGTGATGGATTTCTTTTTTTTATCTTAATATTTTTTTATGAATAAATACTGACTTATTGCAACATTTTAAATCACATCTAAATAGACAATGCAGCTTACCTCAGGTAAGGCGTATTAGGGGCGCTAATACCTTCCCTATACGCAACCAGTCCATTACCCTTGAATCTCTGAGCAGACCAGTACAAATCGGGTGTTCCTAGCGACCCTCAACAGCCAGGTGGCGACTCCTCATCAAAACTCCACATTGTGAGAGCCAGGATCCCTCCCGGGACGCCGCGTGGGGACGTGCGACACACTGAATGTATGTTAGCCTTTTATACCGATCCTTTTACCCGGGATTCTAGCATACACTTAATGTATGATAGTTTTTCATGATGATCCCCTTATCCGAGATCCTAACATACATTGAATGTATGCTAGCCTTTTATACCGATCCCTTTACCCGGGATCCTGACATACACTTAATGTATGACAATTTTTCATGATGATCCCCTTATCCGGGATCCTAACATACACTGAATGTATGTTAGCCACCGCCAAGTTTTGTTCATAACAGTTCCAAACTTTCATGATACACGAGCCTTAAATATTCTTATTGATACGTCATATCTTCTCAAACTTCCACCCATAATTTAAACATAAATCACACATTTCTACTATGAAAATTAAATTAGAAACATAGGCATGAATCACCTACCTGCTGTGGATGTTCTACTTGTAGTCCCTTGTTGCTGCTGTTGCACCACACTTTTGTTTCCTCCTGCAATTTCAGGAAATTCTCATAAATCATTTCCAACCACCGATACTCTTCGTAACAATCGCATCGAAACAATTCAATATGCCTTTTCATTTGTTATTCTCTTATAATCTTTTGTCAATAAAAAATATCATTATAATCACCCATTTTCAAATATAACTTGTTTCTTTTCCTTTAATGCATCTCACTCCATCGTTTCACGACCTCCCCCTCTTTTCCCTTTTTTTTCTCAAAGCTTTCAGCAGAGATCGAATTTCGACCTCTGCCCATATTTTTCCCCATAACTGGAGTTGTAGAACTCCTTTTTGTACAAAATATATCTTGTTAGAAAGCTAACATATAGGGCTACAACTCTTATGAAGGGAATAGAACCCAGTTCTGTCCCCAAAATTTACGAAATGCATCTCAAATGTGACAGACATGTTGTTCTGCAGAATCTGCCCTACACAGTCACGTTAGGTGACCCTTAACTAGAGTTATAAAATTCCAAATTAAGTGGAACAAGTTTCCTTGGATAGTAGACATCCATAACTACAACTCCTATGAGAAACCCAACCCTAATTCATTTGTTTTACCACTCAAATTCTCTCTCAAAGTCACGACATGAATCTGTCAAGTTGTTAATTTCTACAACACATGCATTTGGCCGAAAATTGGTTTTGTAAAACAAGACTTCCCTCATTCTTTTCATGCTCAACCATTCATTACACAAAATTCACATCCTATTTCATGCCATATTCATCAATTTTACACAATTCTACATTTCCCCCAAATTTTTATTCAAGAACCCTAACCCAAAATTCATAAAGAAAAGTCATGCAATTTAACCATAAAGTAATAAGGTAAAGAACCTTTTAAATGCATATAAGAAACACCATACCAAGAGGGATTCAAGATCCTAATAGCTTGTGAAATCAAAATATCCTTCTCTCCTCTCTTTCTTCCTATAAGTGTTGGTCAAACACCTCTTTTCTTCCACTTTCTCCTTCCAATAATGCTCTCAATCCTTGGATTTTTTATGTTTATAGGTTTAAGTAACCCTTAATCTCACTTTTATTTCGAATTTTTTCTTTAATTGAGCAAGAAAATATCTCAATCTCCTTCTCTTTTTCCCTCACATCTCACATGTTGCTGGAAATGAGAGAAAAGAGGGGTATTTATACTCCTCAATTTCTCTTATTGCACTTAGGCCCCCATCTCCTTTAAATGTTATTTTTTACCCCACATGTTCTCTTCTTATATTATAAGTCATAATCTTTACATTTATTTCAATTTCTCCCTCCCCTCAACTTATTTTATTTCTTTAATTCAACACTTACATTTATTTCCCGGGGCTTACAGGGATGCGTAGAGAAGATGCCCGTGAAGAGGCTTTTGGCAGAGACTCGTCCTTTTGGTCAACTGCAGAGAAGATGCCCGCTTTTGGCAGAGATTCCTGGTGATTTTTCTCCCGTGAGCTGTGAGGGTTTTTTGCGAGAGAGATGTGCAGAGGGAGAGACGAGAGATGATGGGTGCAGAGAATAGAAAGGGAGAAGATGGGTGCAGAGAATAGAAAGGGAGAAGATGGGTGTAGAGAAGAAGGGAGAGACGTGCAAAGGGAGAGACGAGAAACGAGAGAGAGAAGGGATAGGCGTGCAGAGATGAAGGGATTCGATGATTTCTGGAACTAGAGATGATTTTTCTATGGAGAAGATGAGAGGAGAAGATGACATTTCTGGAAGATAAGAGGAGAAGAAGATGATTTTTTTCGTTTAATCAAACGGGACTCGAACGCAGTTCCGAACAGCGTTTGAAAAGCACCTCCCAGGTGTTTTTTTTAAACGCCGTTCGGGTGTAAAAAAGAAGTGAGACCCACTAAAATAAAATGGTATTTGGTAACAACCAAACACCAAAACTTCATTCCACGTTTGCGCGGGTGCTTAGTAATTGAGCATTACGATTTCCGTTTAGCATGGAGAGAGGGGTAAAGTCATAAGTCCGTTCATCCAAATGGTGCCCCACAAGTTCATTCAAATAACTTCTCGCAATCATAAAGCAGCACCTGGATATTTGTCACTGACGTGTCGGCTCGATGACTGCTGGATAGAAATCCAACCGCTTCCTGCGAGAGGTTGGAGATACGACCGGCAGTAGCAGGAGCTGTTTCCAAGCTCAACACTTGACGATGGAAATTCTAATACCGTTAATTCAAGATTGTTCAGCTCAAAGTGATGACGTGGCAAATAGTAAGAAAATTGCTTGGCAACACATGCATCCAAGTCCAACAATATTTTCAAGTATAAATTGAACTGTTGTACATGAAAGAAATATGGTGATTACAAAATGTAAAAAAACCCTAATATGAATCCAAGAGCCGTGCTGGTGACAATTAACAGAACCAAAATGTCATTACTACTGTAAAGCTAAAACAACTATACACGTGCCACGACCACAACAAATTTCGTAACCCGGTCAGTGGAAAACATGTTCACGGCTCAGACTTCACTTGGGAAAACTTGCTGCTATGACCAAACGAATTCTGAGAGATAAAAGTTACAGCTAATGCAATGGCAGGGACCGGTTCAAAGTATCCGTTACTTACTTCCTCCCGGAAGTATTTACCATCAAAAGAACTGAATTAACCTTCAATAACAGACAAGCAATTCTAGAGAATCTAACTTCAGAAGTCGATGTCCAAATCAGTAGGGGCCCATGGGCGGCATGCCGAAAGGTGGCATTGAAGGCATTCCCATTCCACCCATTGGAGGTGGTGCAAAACCCCCACCCATTCCAGGCATTGGTGGCGCAGGCAAAGCAAGGGGCAGCAATTGCGCATACATATTCTACAGGAAAAATGTCGGAAAAAAGTAGAGTGAGTTTAAACAAAGTATCCATAATAATACATCTATCGTTACATACTATTGTGGACTTCATTATAAGAGGGCATTGTTAATTGCACTTCAAAAAAATACTACTAGGGTCTTTTCATTGTAAAACAAACAAAAATGTACTCTTATAATTTTGGTCAGCAACTTCATATATAACAAAATGGAAAAAATCAGTAGATTGCAAGGAGAAGATCTTTCAAGTCACTAATTATTTTCATGCATATATTCATTGAAAGCTTGGGAACAAGTTCGGAAAAGTTTTGCGAGGAAGACAGCGAAAATACAAGGAAAATATTTTTTTACTGGTAAATCAAGTATTTATCTTAAGAGCATTAAGTTGCCCATACCTGCTGAGCAACCATGTCCTTCTCCTCTTTCTCTTTAGCCTTCACCTCATCAAGAGACTCAAGTTTGTACTTGATGAGTTCATCTACTTTGCCTGTGTACTCGCGGATAAACTTGGAAACAGAAGAGAAACGAAATCAGAAGTTGAGGGAAATGGAAGACAAAATCAACAGTTAAGAACAAAGGAGGAGACAAACAGAAAGGCTACCTGCAAGAGATATGGGAATGCGAAATCAATCATGTTGTTCATCCAAGCCAGCTCAAGAGCAACATCTGCTCGGATCAAATCATAACAAACAAAGAGGCAAGCTGCAAAGCACTCTTTCTTTCCCTGCATCAGCATTTAACAAGATCATCAGCACAGTTCTCATTTGTGACTCCCAAGATGACAAATCTCATCCAGCACAATAAATTTTCTTTGATGCAATCTTGTTTTAGCAATCATCTGACTGGATTAAACAATGAGAAAAGTGTGGTCGAAAAATAGCTAGAATTGTGAAGAGTGAGGGGGGATTGCATAGGGACTTCAAGATAGAAAGCTCTTGCCAGGCACTAAGGCGTGCGCTGCATTGCCACACACACACTTGGGGAGAGCACACACACACTTGGGGAGAGAAGAACTAGATAAAACAAACCTGCTCGATGAAATAGACAAGCAACTCCTCGGAAAGTTCCCGCTCACCCGACTGTGAACAAGTTTCCATACAATCCTTGTAAAGATTATCTTTCTTTGACAAAGCAATTGACTGCTTCCACCTTCCAGCTTTCTTGTAAATGTATGCAGCAACACGTCTCATCTCCAGAAGTTCGTGTTTCTCAATCTGCACAAATGCATTATTAGGGCTTGTAAATAAAAAATCAATCTTTAGGACTTTCAGCCATCTATTGAAATTTAAACTAACCTTCTGTGCAAGACCTATCTGGTCAAAGTTATCATGCAACTCAATAGATTCGCGAAGTCTGTCATAGTCCTCCTCCTCAGCATAAATTTCATTCAGTGCTTCATTTATAGCAGAGACATTGTTGCTCTGAACAGCAACCATGTATGGCTTAACAAGGCGGAGCTGACCGGCCTGAAACTCAGAATTGCATGTGGATAAAATATATTACAGACAAAACTCTTCCTACTCACTAACTATCCAAGAGAAATGGGAGCGGCAACAGCAGATGCAATGAATGTTAAAAGTGTACCTTTCGCATTATGTCCACCACTCTAGTATGGTCAACACGAAGAGCAATCACATTAAGAAGATCATTGATTAGATCTGGATGTTCTTGCAAGTAAAAGTGCACAGCCTTGTAGTAGAGCTCAACATTTGCAACTTTCACTACAACATCTTTGAATTGCATGTGGTCCCATGCTTCTGGAGAGTGGTTCATTATAGTGGTAGCAGCATTGTCAAACTCATCATATTGGATATATAAATAAGTCAATTCCTTCCAGTGCTGTTGTTCATCACAAGCACGTATAAGCTTGGGGATGTTGAGACGAGTTGAGAACAATTTGATGTGCTCCATAAGCTTTTCAGGGCGGTATCTCGCATATAAAACTCCCAGCTCAGTGAAAATGCCCATATGTGCACGTTCCAAACCAAGCCCACTTTCCATTAGAGAGATGAGCTCACTGAAGCATCCCCTGTTCTGGTAATACTCACTGACCTCTTCCAAATCATCAACCTATAATGATTGAATAAACACAAATCAGAATTTAAGACCACTAGAATACCTCCCATTTATGGACAGAAATGCATTTTCTACCATTAGCTATGTTACTTGCTAAAGATGAGGATTGAAGGGGAAAACCGGAAGAAAAAAGGCCAAGGCCTGTATGAGGTTAACACAAGTTGCACTCATAACATTAGAAAGTCAAACTGAAAGAAACTGGAAAAGGGTTCAAACAATAACCACCTGTATGATGATGTTGAGACCACATATCTGAGCCAGGCGGAATTCCTCAGCATCAACACAAGCAAAGCAAACTTCTTTCCATGTTTTCGAGCTGTTTGCTTTTCGAGCTGCATCAACAGCACTTTGGAACTCATTTAGCTTAACATGTGTAACAGCTAGCTTAGCCCAGTTACTAATGAATCTAAATATAATCTTTGCTGCCTCATACAGAGCTTCATCATATAAGCGATCTCCAACATTTTGGAGATTAGCAACATTAGGCATGAGAATGAACTCTTCAATTTCACCCAGCCGATCAATTTTAGCATATGCATAAATGAGCTCACTATCCACCTTGGGCTCCTTGGACTTTTGCCTCACCATTAGAAGGTACTTCACCAAGTCATGATATACATTTGCATCCTCGGCAGCCTTTATGACTTCCAAAAATTGAGTTACATCGTCTGCTCGGATAAATGACTCGATTGCTTCACTCACTAGTCCCTCTCGCAGTTGGGCCTTGGCCACTTGGCTCCAGACAGCTTCTTCTTCCACCCGGAATGCAAACTCCACGGCCCGATCAATGCTGTGAATATTATCCAGCAAGACATTGACGGCCTGAACGTTCAGATTGAACTTCTTGAAAATAGCAAATGCCTCTTCATACAATTGAGCGTCCACAGCAACCTCCCCAATTGCAGGTCCATCAAAGTTGTCTAGCCTATTAATGTAATCCATAACTCTTGATGGATCAGCTTTGATGGCAGTCAAGATGAGCAGGTTTTGCAGATTGAAATTGCCACTAAAAGCAGAATTTTGGAGAACAATCTTTTCAAGAAGTTCAATCAGTTCATGTGGAAGATCGGCTGTCATGAAAGCTTTAACAGTTGCTGAAACTTGATCAGGACTCTTGCTTTCAGGCAAACCAGTCGATACAACCTGATCAATCAGCTGCCTTCTATACTCGTTATCAGTACTAAGGACTTTCTCCCAGAGATCACCATCCATCCGTTCTACAACATATCTGAATAGAACCTTTGGGCAATCAGAAGAAAGAAACATATCTAAGCACATAACATGGCATAACCACATGATGAACAAAATGCATACCTGGCCTGCAGTTTGAACAATGAATTCTTGTTTGTGACATTGATTAATTCATCATCACACTGTCCTCTTCGGTAGGCAACAACAGCAAGGGTAGGATCCCGCTTCTCACAATATTTACCAACAACTCGTGAATCATAATATGGGTTGGTAGTAAGAAAATGCTCTGGATTGTCACCACTGTCAATAATGATTTTACCAAGAGCATTGTGAACATGCACATCCTGGCTTCCCTCACTGACTAGATGCTCCAAGAACTGAGTGAGCAAGCGGAGACGATTCCTGCAAGGCAAAAGGTAAGTGAAGCTGCAAAAGACAGATGATTGAACAAAACATTTTGAATTAAAAGCAAACCTTTTCTCACACTCCTCTACTAAGGGCTCAACTGGCAGAAGAGAACGAACTGAAAGAATAAGGCCTTTAATGAAATCTTCAGCACATTCATCATCAAGTAGTTGTCCTACAACTGCCGGAGCATTTCCTGGATTGACCTATCAAACATAAGAACAAGGGGGGAATGAAAACTGAGCATTTCCTGAATTGACCTATCAAACATAAGAGCAAGGGGGGAATGAAAACTGGGACTGTGTTGCCACTTATAATGATTTTGGCAATTAAAAAACTTGAAAAATGTTCCATCACACAAAAATCTCAAACTTGACAGTTGAAGTAAACCTAAGAAAAAAATTTACCTTTTGAACATAACCCTCAATATAGCGAAGCATATTGTTTACGTACAGGTAATGAGTAAGGTCCGGGACAAATCCAAAACGGTCACAGACATTGATCAATGGACGTGCATCTGGAAGTTTGGCTTCCATTAAAAAGTTCTTCGTCTTTTCAGGATCATAGAAGTTAGATTCCCGCGTCACACGCTCTACCTCTTTAATCTGCCCAGTTTTAGCAGCCGCTTCAATGTACTTAAAGTGGATTTCAGGATCCTCACTACCCAGAAAGAAAAGAAATTTGATTCAGCATACATTTTAACAGCTAAAATTATTGTATTTGGATAAGAGAATCCACATTGTCAAAAAAGGAGTACCTGGAGCTCAAATATGAGCCCAAAAAGAAATACAGTCCTTCATACGACTTAAACTGCTCAAAGAGCTTTATGCATCCATCCACACCCAATTGTTCACAGTATTCTTTGGCAGTCTGCATACAGAGATGTCTATGAGACCTAATAGAAAAGGTTGTATTTGTGATTGCCACGAAAAGGATACTTTACCTGCACAATAATCTGAAGGTTGCCCCTCAGGTTGACAAGAAGAAGATCTTTCATACATTCAAGAGCCCATTCTCGAGAAAGCGTGCCAAAGAACTCAACAAGGGCCTGATAAGAAGTAACAAGCATTTAAAGATAATGTTGCATTCGCATGGGACAAACTTTTTTATGCATTGTGAGCAAACCTGAGGCTCAATGGCATGTGTGTTTACAATAACACGTTTTATATCAGGCAACTCGGTATAGTGCTGCATTATATGTAAAATAAAATATTGTTAGTTCAGTAAATAGTGAAATTTCAAAACAAAAGGTTTTACTTAAGGATTGAGAAAGCATTTAACCTGAAGCGCTCGAATATATAGCCCAGCCTTTTCACAGAGTTGGCCAATCCGTGGGCGATCATAATGACTAAACATACCATTGGCTAATATAGCATCTGCAACATTTGGAAATGTCACAAGATTGATCTCCAAAACCTGAGTAGAAATTAACATGAAGATTGTTATGCAATGACCATCAATTGTAATCTCAACTATACAAAATAAGTTTTAAAAAAAAAGTATTAACCTTAGTTTGAAGGAATCCGTGCTCAGGCAAATTTGGCTTTAGAACATCCAACAAAAATGCTGTTGCCTCACGGATCAAATTCCTCTGGAAAAAAGTAGCAATAAAAGGAAAAATAAAATATTAAGGAAAATTTCAGAGCATAATTGAACTATTTTGTGCTTAAAAATAATAATACAGTAGAACCTGAAGGAATAGATCCGTTATTGTGTTGTAATCGACTGGGCAACCTCCCTCCATTTGAGACATCATTAAAGCAAAATTAACTGCAGCCTGGCATCCAGAAAGTTGAAAAGAACATGAATGCCAACAAAACTCATAACAAAATAAAAGAAGCTTCAGCCATAGCATTCTTGGTTGACACACAGTGTGTACAAAACAGTGTGTGTGTGACTAAAAATCTTGAGAAAATGAGAGTCTACATACCTGAGGGTCTGTCCGCAATATTGTTTGGAGAAGGAACAAATAATCAGGATTATAGCCAACCTATACCAGTGCAATAAGATATAAATTGTCAGCACCCAGAGCATACCTAACAGCTATAGCTAAAAAACATCTATTAACAGTATTAATTAAGTTGGAATTTGGCAACATAGATCAAAAGATTTTAATGACAGAGCAATGAGTACTTTACCTGCTTAGAGTATATAAGAATCTTGTCAAACTCCCTCCTCTCAGCAAATGCTGCAACAACTTTTGGAGTTGCCCTAGCTTTGATATATATCTTCAATGCAAGGTCATTATCAACTGTCTGCAATGGAAACGTGTTTATAATATCAGAAATGTGAAGAAATTATACACACTAACTACATAGACAGAGCAGAAAATGATATCCATGTCAAATTAAATATATTCAAGTTGTTTACATGAAGAGAAAAAACCACGACCCAGATGCCTAACAAGGTTGCCTGCCCAGGCTGAATACCATATTTATCAGTATTGATACCAGAACAAATTGTTTTGTTCAAAACTCTGTTGACCAGAGGTCTCTCTCAATGACATCTCAGTAGTGTCAGGTCTGGTAATAACGTGTTGCACGGATATTAAACAAATGCAAAAGAATAAATGATAAAATAGCTTTTTTTTGCTATTAATAGAAGAACCCAAACATTACCAGCATTAATAAATATAACTGACCTTCACAAGATCTCCAAGCTCTTCAGTGCATTCAAGCTTGTCCTCTGCCAACCAATTCTCCAAAAGATTTTTCTTATTCTGATTTACAACAAGGCGTGATAATTCCAATGATTCAAAAGCATTGAGTTTTCCTCTAGTCAACAGAGTTCCAAAGTACTGCAGCAATGGTGGTGTTTGCCCAGCTTGCACCGGCACACTCTGTAGCAAATGAACCAGATAAGAAAATCATGACCTTCAGATTACTCATTACAGTATCTTCATAGATTAAGAAACAAAAAAGATAAACTATGCAATAAAAAAACCTGAAATTTAGCAACAGTGTCAGGAGTGCGGAGGATTCCTTGTGGAGATTCTGCAGCCAGTTCTGCAGCCTCCTTATACTTTGCCTGAGAAAATAACTCTTGAAACCGCTGGACAACCTGAAAGAGAATCAATGCGAGATGTTCATGGTAGACACTAGAAACACACCATATATGCACAGGCATAAATTAATTAAAGCATGCAAGGTAAAATTTCAAGTCTACCCGTGATACTTCTAAGAGAAAACTGAAATGAAATAAATAAAATAATTCAAACTTTAAAAAGTCATAATATTAACTCTCATGGAAAATTAAAAAGTGGGAGGTTTTTATAGCAAATTCAAATTTAGAATGTTCTGTTGTTTAGACCCAGCAACACTCCGGATACATTCTGATGTTGCACAAAGTTATTTTCTTGGAGGTAAGATAATCTTTAACTCTTAAATAGCACGAAACAATTTTGTCAAGATTCATGTCATGAAACATTTCAATAAACAGTTTTTCTCCGATACTCGGAGAACCTTCAACCTTTTCTGAGTTAGGAATAATTATCTATACAATGATAAGCAAAAAATGATGAAAGATACATTATATCATTTTAACACAAAAACATTAAATAAGTAAGCGATTGTCAGGATCAACTCCAACACCCGGCAAAGTTAACAAATGAAAAGAAGAAAATAATGTATTTACCAGATTTTCAGCACCAGGAAGATTTCCTCTTTTTGCAAGATTAACAGCAAGTTCAAGATTGTTTAACTGCCAAACCATCAAAAAAGTGATATAAGGTAGATGGCCGTCTTCCATATAATAAACATGACAGAAAAGGAGAAACCAGCAAGCAAACCTGGCCACTAACGAAAGGCACAATTGTTGCTTCATTTACAGTGGCAAGCAAAACCTGTCCTCTCCTATTGACTGCATAGAAGCCACCTACTGAAGAAGCATCAGTCGTCAAAAATATAGGATCTGGACTGATTCGGTTTCTATAAACCGCGCTAGCAGTCTCTAGGTCATAAACAAATAGAAGTCCTTGCTTTGTGATCACATATATTAAGCCATACTTTTGGGATATCTGTAACAAAACAAGAGTTAACAAATTTTAGTTCGTGGTGAACCTATTAGGAACACTCGATCTAGATAAAAAAAAAGAAGAAGAAGCTATGATCTACCTGCATTGACACAGGAAAATCATCAGCGAAGTCTGGTGGAAAGAACAGGTCTGCTTGCTTCTTAGTAAATGATGGTTTGCCTAATAGCCAATAGCACAATCAGTTTCCAAAAGATTTGACTGGGAGCCAATATGGAAAGTCATATTAACATGCTTCTAGTTTCACCAAGAGCAGAAACTTCCTTTTGGACAGCATAAAAGCAAACAAATGAAACCAAGACACAATTACACTTCATATTATGTACTTATGAAATATTAATTCCAGAGAAAAGTAAATGACCTGGCACAGCACCAAGCTCAATAACATGCAGCTTTGATGTTAGTTGCCCAGCATTAAATGACCTTGATGCAAAAGAGATGAGGATTGAAGCATTATCATTTCCTGCAACCTGGAAAAGAATCAAGCAAGTAGGTTTAAAATGCAATGCCAGGAGGAACGCAGTAAGGATTAGAATCCACAAAATGAAATAAAAATTGAGTAAAATCACACTTTAAATGTGGAAAATGCTGCCGCATGTGCTTCAAGAGCTTGACTGCGCTGCTGATCCACAGAAAAAAGCTGCATATTCCCTTTGACCAATTGCGGCCTCTGCGACAAATATTAGGATATTAATCAACACTGTTGAAAACTCTGGAAGAATTTTAAAGGCTGATAGGTCATACTGTAAATAACATTCTTGCCTATCTACAATTACAGATAAAAGAAGGAAAATCACCATAAATAACCACAACGTTTTGACAGACCAACAAATTTAGAAAATAACCACAATGTTTTGACAAACCAACGAATTTAGAACTAATACAAACCATATTCCTAATGATTTCTTACATTCTAAGACCACATTCAATACAACAAAGGAACTGCTACAAAAACAAGCACACACAATACTGTCTGTTTGAGCATCTATTACAGAGTCATTGTTTGACTGAAGTTCTGAAAATTAAGTCCTCTTAATTAACTTCCACAATCAACAACTCTATTCTGCAAAAACATATGCTCATTTGATTTCCCACCAAGAAACAAAGACTCGCAAGACCTACTCAACAGAGAACAATATTCAATGTCATAGACAAGGAAAAACAACCAAGGATGCTCTCAAGATAAGATAAGTTAGCATGTCGCAGTGCATTATTCTGAGTAGAATCAGTTGATTGAAGAATGACACTTTTTGCAATTCCTGGTCTCAAGTAATGCATGAAGCAATTAAATCTTTCAATTGTAGAAGCATTGTTCAAAAAACAAACTACATCATCCCAAAATAGCTCCAAATACACTGGGAGGATACCAAGTTTTTCACACAAGTTATTACAAGAGAGCAGACCAAACAACATAAAAGGAAATAAACAAGTCAAGAGCCCAAAATAGTATTGACCCGGGTCCAAAAGAGATGGTATCGGAAGCATTGAATTTTATATAAAAAAATAGCAGGAGGACAGTAACTTAGCATATCAAAACATAGCAGGCAAGTATGTATAGCACCTAACAGTCATTTCACTAACCAAAAATTTAACTCATAAATTCTTATAACATAGCAAAAATGGAGCCAGTTATATGACCAACGTGCCATGAATACAGGAATAAATTTCTAGACATAAATAAAAAGAAGACCACAAAAGACACACCTCTGGAGGACCTTGAGCAATTCCAGTGAGGACCAACCATTTCTCTGAAGGATCACATCTATAGTTGATTATCTGATTGCCTAGCAGATTGGCTGTCCTGTCAAACATCTTCACAGGCTCTGAATCACCTGCAAGAAGATCGAATAGTAAACAATGAGGCGGTGGAAAAGAAAATGATATCTTAGAAAAATGAAAGATACAAAATGCTTGCCTTCAATTGACCAGTGATAAGCAGCAGTCTGTGTTACCAAGGCCAGCATGTTAGCACTAATCCACTTCCAAAACACAACCTATAGCGCCACAAACCAACAATGAGTAAAATAATTTAGACTGGCATTCTAAAAGTAAAGAGCAAAATCCAATCAAAACATGATATTTCAAATATAATAACCTGCTCAGGCATTTGGTGTGATTTCACTTTCGCTTTCATTTCGATATTAAATATCTGTAAATGATCCTGAGTAGTTCCCGGGAGTTGAGCTTCGAATAAAAAACCGTAGATCCATTAACCAATAGACAAGGATCAAGACCATAATTATTGCCATTAATAATAAACGACAAATATACTTCTCCATTATTCACTAGAAAATATGTACATCAATTTAAATAAAATGAAAAATGATGGCATTGTAAGTTATAAAAGTACCTTTGAGGGCGAGAATTCGGGAATTAGGATTCATCAAAGCGGAATCGGCCGTGATAGGCCTTCTCAGAGGCTGCGCAGGCATGCTCATATCGACAATAACCACACTGTTCTGCGGCGCCGTTTCTCTGATGCAGATGTACTTCTCCGATTCCATCGTCACATGGGTGAAATTTATGAACTGCGGATTGATCCCGAGGCTTGGCAACTACAATTCAACAACAAATCAAACAAAACCAGAATAAGAACAAAGAATTTTATAAAAAGAAATCACGAGATCTAGAGAGAGAATGTTGCTAGTATTACTGTTAAAGCCTCTTTCATGGTGATTGGGGCATTGGCAGCAGCCATGGTGCCCTAGATCGGGAGTTTCGAGATCAGAAGCCCGAAGGAGAGGAGAGTGAGGGTGATCGATGGAAGGTCGGGGAGGAAGAGAAAATGGGTCGTGTTCCTTCTTGATTCGACGAGCAAAAATGGGATGCTGCTGGGTAGTACCTTAATAATGTACATCTCCGTTGTACCAGATAGATATTTTTGTTGGGCTTCTTAAGATGGCCTCGAGTTGTCAGCGAAAACCAGTCTGTTTTGGGAAGTTTGTGGCCACCGGGTCTAGAATGGAGAGAATTACGCTCAATAAAATTTAAGCCCACCAAATATATATTCTAAATAATATTTGAAAATACGAGAGTAGTTGATTTTTAAATTGGTTTTTATTTAAAGATGTCTTAAATATTTTAAAAAAAATACACTTTTAATATGATAAATTCAAATAATTAAAAAATATTTTAAAAAAATCAATTCAACTGAAATACTAAAACACGTGGGAAAATAACTACTTTTGCACTATAAATCTAAATTGTTTAAACATGCACATTAACATAAAAAAAAAAAAAAAAAACTAATCCCAAACACAGTGAATCTGGATTGTTTTAACTATGGATTTTAACAGTGTAGTAACAATTCTGCCCTTCATTATAATAGAAAGTTTAGTTATATTGAAAGGGTAATGTAGGGTTTTTATATTATCATTTACCTTTTCCTAGACATGGCAAGTTTTTGGCCACTAGTCATTAGCTCATCGTTTATTTTTCATCTTCATTTCCTCTCAAGAAAAGAAAGGAAGAAACGTGCTGGGAAAATAAATAAAAAAATGTCACATAAAAATGAGAGGATGCTCCCACAAGAAGGTTAAAATGGTAAATGTAAGTTAAACACTACAGGCAAAGGAAATTATGATAAAAAAATAAATAAAAAATACACAGAACATGGACTTTACTCTTGTGCCACTGATGATGACAAGGATGGTTTATACGGTTTCGAGTATGATATTACAAGGTGGGTGACCAGTCCACTGTGCACTCACACTCATGTGCACTGTGGACTGGCCAGTTTACACCCCTGCTACGCGCGTGTATGTGCTCTTGTTTGTGTTTTTTTTTCCGAGATACTTTTATAATTTTAATTGTGTAAATAACAAAGGAACGCTTGTGACCAAGTGGCTCGACAAGCGCTCGTGGTTCGATCCCCCAGCCATCATATGTTGCTTTTCCATTTTTTTTCCCTTTTTTTATTATTTAAATAATATTTGAAAGCAACTTTTCGTTGCTTTTCCTTTTTTTATTATTTAAATGATATTAGAAAGCAACTGTCGTTGCTTTTCCTTTTTTTTTTTATTATTTAAAAGAAGAAAAGTGACAAAAATTAGTAAAATAGAAAACAAATTATTTTTAAAGAACATAAACAAATAGAAAATCCGGTTAAAATAAAAAAACAAAACATATTTTCAAACAAGTATTGAATAGTGAAAATTATTTTTACTTACGCCATAACGTAGAACAAATATATTTTTTAAAAAAATTAGAATAGAAAACAAATTATTTTTAAAGAACATAAACAAATAGAAAATTTCGGTTAAAATAAAAAAACATAAAACATATTTTCAAACAGTATTGAATAGTGAAAATTATTTTTTACTCAGCCCGCAACGTAGAACATATAATTTTTAAAAATTTTCAAAAGAAATGATTTTTTCAGCTAATAATTCCTTTTGTTTTATCATCTATTATATTTTTTTATGTGCTCTTTATTTTAATTTTTTTATTGGTTTTATTGTCATTATTTTCAAGTTAGATGAATTTTCCCCCCTGATAATTATGTTTTTTTTTAGTTATTATGATTTTTTTATTTATTTCTGGCTTTATTCATCATTAACACAATAATAATAATAATAATAATAATAATAATAATATTTTTTTTCTTGCTTACTCTTTTGTTAATGTTTTTTAGTGTGTTTTTTTCGGGATAATTTGATAATTTAAATTGTTTTTGCAATAATAGCAATAATTATTTTGTATCTAATATTACCGGGGATAAAAGACAACTCAATAACAAAAAATAGACAAATTTACCTACTTTTGTCTCGATTACATCGTTCTTTTCTAAAACCAGGCAAATGGAAAACAAATTCAAAATAGAAATTACTAGGAAAAACATAGCAATTATTTGATAAACATTAAAATCTGTTTTAGTTTATTTTTCACATATTTAAAGAACAGAAACAAATAAAAATTTTGGTTAAAATAAAAAAAAACATAAAACACATTTTCAAACAGTATTGAGTAGTGAAAATTATTTTTTATTCAGCTTGCAACGTAGAACATATATTTTTTAAAAAAATTTAAATTAAATGATTTTTTCAGCTAATAATTTTTTTGTTTTATCATCTATTATATTTTTTTTATGTGCTCTTTCTTTTAATTTTTTTATTGGTTTTATTGTCATTATTTTCAAGTTAGATGAATTTTTCCCCTGATAATTAGGTTTTTTTTAAAGGTATTATGATTTTTTTTCCTTTTATTTATTTATGTTCTTTATTCATCATTAACACAATAATAATAATAACAAGAATAATAATAATATATTCTTTTTCTTGCTTACTCTTTTGTTAATGTTTTTGAGTGTTTCTTCTTTCTAGATAATTTGATAATTTTAATTGTTTTTGCAATAATAGCAATAGTAATTTTGTATCTAATATTACTGTAGATAAAAGACAACTCAAGAATAAAAAATAGATAAATTTACCTAGGTTATCTACAATTAAAAAACGATACAAGTCACTTTTGTCTCGATTACATTGTTTCTTTTAAACGGCAAACAAGTCATTATTATATGTTTTAATATTTATTGCATATTATTGCCTAAAAATATATAAAGAGAAAAAAAAATGACCTCGGATTTTTTGCAGGAAAAAAATTAATATCAGCATTTTTACATACATTTAATATAATAATATGATATATAAATCTTATAAAAAAAAATGGGTGTGAATTTTAATTTTGTGCTCTTTTGTTCAAGTTTATTTCTTAAAAAAAAATAAATTGGATTTTTAATATTTAAAATCGAATATTACCTGGGAAAAAATACAACTCAAAAAAACAAAAGGTAAACAAATATTATTATCTACAATTAAAAAATATACGAGGCACTTTCCGTTTCGACTACACTGTTCTTTTTTGACGGCAAATAAGTAATTATAGCACGCAAAAATTTATATTTCTTTTTTAAAAAATGCAATATTTTTATTTATAATGTGTACGATCTAATATTACTGGGAAAAAGGCAACTCATATTTTTCTTTCAAATTTATCTACGTTATCTACAATTAAAAAATATAAAAATCACTTCCCATTTCGATCACACTATGTAGTATGTGAGACTAAGTATATGTGTTTAATATTATCACCTAGAAATATATAGAGAGAGAAAACAAATGACCTAGGATTTCTTGCAAAAAAAATATTAATATCGGTATTCTTAAATATATTGAATATAATAATATGATGAATAAATCTTATAAAAAAAACTATGCCTTTGAATTTAAATTTATATTTTTTACGTTTTTTTTCGTTTTAAGAAACGATGACCTTTTTTTCACATGTAATTTCTATTTTTTAGTGTCAAAGTCAGTTTTTTTTTAACCGGGTTTCTTTTTTAACCAGAGTATCCGTGACAATAAATTTCTAATAAATCATTTCACCTTCTTAGCAAATTTTCTAATAGATTTTATCAAAAGTTTTTAGCAATAGCAATATTCAATCACATTTTGGTTCAAAAACCATTTTCAATAAATTTTATTAATTACAATAATACTAATTAAATATGAAAATAACAAAATATAATATTTATAAAATTAATTAATTTTCTACATAGATAAAAAGCCCAGTGAGCGAGCAAATCAACTCAGTACCTTTCTAAGGTTTTTTCATCTATTCATATGTTTATTTTTGCATTCAACTCATCAATATGTTTTAAAAAAAAATGCAGTCATATATTTTATTACTTTGAATTTTTACCTTTCTAAATTATTCATAGACCGATTTATGTTTTTACACTTCAACACTTCCGTATTGATTCTTACGTTTTTTATTTTATTTTATTTTTTCGAATTTCCCCTTGCAATCTTTAACTCCCTCTACCTTTTCTGCTATTATATGTGACCTTTGTTAACATTGTTTTTTTTTAAAAAGACTGTATTATGTGCTGTTTTTATCCTTTCATGTGTCTTCACCTATCATATGCTATTCTTTTTTTCTTTTCACCGTGAATTTTCCTATCTTTTACTATTTCCATCATTGCTTGAACTATATTTTTTATATCCAAATCATAGTTATCAATATCGTTCTGGTCGTCGTTCTGGTTTTCTAGTGGAACAGAATATTTCGGTTTCAGAGCGTTTCGGCATGCCGTTTCGGGGTTGTACTATTAATATATAATTAATTATATATATATATATATAATTAAAATATTAATTTAATAAACATAATTAAATTTCAAGATAAATTAACTTTAAATTATACAATATATACACAAAGTCAAACAAATATAATCTCGAAATTAGAAAAAAAAATCACAAGTTAATCAAAATAAAGAGGATTTTATGGTCGGAACGGTACCGAGACGGAACAGACCAGAATTAAAACCGAGACAAAAACAACGCCGTTTTATTTCGGTTTTTTCAACGGAATGGAACTGAATTAACAAGTATGATCCAAATAATTGTCATCAATAAGATTTTTATATAGGTTTGTTGTATTTTCCCTCGCCTAAACGCTTATTATCAGAGGGTTTTTTTTCTACTTTTGTGTTGTTTTACATTTTTTTTTTCTTTTATATGTTAAACTTCTTGCTTTTTTATTGTATTCAATTCACCTACTTTTTTTTTATTTTAGCCTACATTGTTGCTTTATGCTTTTCTTTTTGATTTTTTTTCCTTAGGTAATCCATGCTTACCTTTTGTTTCCTTATTATTTTATTTCCATTTAAGCTAAAAAAAAAACATAAATGGTTTGTATTGAGTTCGTATTTCTAATATGTTGGAATGAGTAGATATACCAGCTACAATGATGTCCCCAAGAGTTTGTCGTTCATTGGCTGGTCATTATTAATTATTATTATTATTTAAAAAAAAAACAATACAGTATAGTGGCATTTAACTTTATCTCTCTCTCTTTTAATTTTGTTTTTTTATAAAATTATCTCAATCAAATTAATGCACTAGTGTATTCAATAGTTTTCTAATAATTATTAATTTTTTCAAATTCATCTTTCGGTATTGAGTTGAATGAATATTAGACTTTGGTGATCTATTTTGATTTGTTTTCTATGAGATTTTTAACATCTTGTAACTTGGGTTACGAGTTTATTCACTTAACTCAATTGAGCTCATGTTGTTTTTTTTATATTTTTTATTCATTTTTTTCTTTAATTTTAAAATTTGGGTTAACGGAGAATCAAGTTTTATAATTTTTCTAAATTCATTTCTATTTGGTTATCTAATCTTATAACCTAGATATCAGGTTTGGCCAATTAACCTAGTTTGATTCAGGTTATTTTTATAATTTTTTAATTGATTTGATTTTCAATTTCATCACTCAACATTAAAATTATTGTGATTTTAACTTTATAATTTGTTTTTTATAAGATTATCATGGTCTCGTGACTTAGTATGCAGATTGACAAGTTAATCCGAGTTAATCTGAATAATTAAATATATTATTGTTCCAATATTTAAAAAAAAACCTAACTTGGAATATTTTTTGAGTCATATTATATTTTACAGGTCATTTAAGCTGTTTTAAATTCGTCATGTCGACTAGATTATATCAAGTGAATTCCTTCATGATTTTTTTTACTAGAGTAAACATTATTAATATCTAATTTTTTTATTAAATAAAATTTAATTTGACTCACGTCAATAATCTAATAGTTAAAATCCCATATAAGTGAAAGCACGCTTATGGTAGCAGATTTCGTGATTGATCTTAATAATTAAAAAAAACATTGGCCACTAGTGGGTGAATTTTCCTTTGTTTTCTGTGTATTTGGAAGTACAGTTAAACTGTATTTTTTAGAAAATAAATTTTTACAGTGAATTATTTTTTATATATTTTTGAATTATCTTGAAATAGTGATGTTAAAAATATAATTTTAATATATTTCAAGAAAAATAATTTTTATGGTAATTTTTTTATTTGATGAGGAATCATGGTGTCGATCCATTGGAACCGCAGACAAAATACGTTCACGGGTTCAATAAGACCAGGGTTTAGGGGGGCGAGTGAGATCGGCTCTGTACAGAGTTATCCGGGCTGAGAACAGACAAAAGGAGAAGCAACAAAAGATATGCAATGAAATTTCCTGGCAGCATAGTAAATCTTGGCAATTTTAAAACCCGTACACTCGAGAGAAACTTCTGCATGTTATCATGTACGCCAAAACTTAACAATCAAGAGAATCTCAAAGTTGTGGGAGATCGAAGAAATCTTCCGGCAAACATGATAAAATCTTCATGTCGTGTGCAGACCAGGCAGATCGCAAAACTGATCGTAAGCCCAATGTAATGTTGGGAAACATGCGGGAGGCATAAATGAAAGGGATGCCGATGAAGCCGCTCAGACAATATCCGCTGTCTGGGATAAGAGCTTGACAAATAAAAGGCACCTATGTGAGACAGTGTTTGATCAAGCTCTTCCCATGTTTATGATTAGAACGTGTTGGGTTCCTTTACTAAACTATAGATCATGGATGGTGACTATTTCACCACTGCACTAGAGGACCATTTGGGATTGTGACATTCGGCTCAGCAAAAAATTATTTTACACGGACATATAAAATAATAATTTCGCTATTACAATCCATAATAATTTACGTTTATTGTTACAACAATGTTGCTACAGTAAAACACGGATCTAATTTAATGTATTATCTAATTTACTTATTTCGTAATTCTTAATATCAAGTTTGTATAACATGTTTAAGATATTGACTAAAGAATTCGGTATGAAATAGAATGTTCCATCACTAATTAGAAAGTAAAACTTGAATGTAAGGATTGGACGATGATTACTCGTCAGTGATATATTTTTTTATGTTGTTTATAGATTCAGAACTAAGAGATATACGGCAATTAACTAAATTGAAATCACATGATTTAAATGTTTTTACTAGAGTAACAATTTGTCCATATTATTGTCATCACAATGCCCTTAGGAAGGGCTAAGCTGCTAGGTGGCCTGTGCTTTAGACTTTGTCTGGTCCCTTGTTTAACTCGCAGGAGGTAATGGCTCAGAGTGCTATGCGATGACGACATGTTTTGATTTTAGGATGAAGTCCATATTATTTTATTGCAAGAAGCCACCACACTCTTTCTCGAGATGTTTGATGAAAACAACTACTCTCCACTTTCGTCGAAGCAACCATTTTAGATTGAGACCTGGATGGTGAAGGAACTCATTAAGAAGTTATTTTGTTTGTACTTGAAAAGAACTTGGCAGCACAAGCAGGCAACCATATTGTAAAGTGAATATTTTTTTACCAAATAAAAAAAATTACACCGAAGAATAAATTTACATCTCATTAATCTCGTAAAATACAGTAAATTCAACAGCAAATTACACAACACTCTGTAGTAAATCCTTGCCAGCCCACACCCCTCCACCGCTAGCTCCGCTTGTTGTGAACCATGATGACAACCTAAACCACAACCCCTTTCACTTCCGCTGAACACCTCACCGCACCAATGAATTCCACAATACGACGATCGATTAGAGTCATCCACGTGGAATTCGCCAGCATTGGAATTACAGACTTTCCATTTTATCGTACCCCCCTCCTCACTTGTACAAACCGGATCAGAAGAATATACCGAACCGGTCCTTGGTTCATCACCCTCTGCGCTTTCACGATGATTCACACGACCACTCCTCACCTCAGACCAGCCATCATTTGTTTCCCAATTTACCCCTCCACGAGTCACCAATTTACCAATCCTATTTTTAGCCGAAACCTCAATATTGTCAGAACTCGAAGTCGACACTTCTTCCATGACGTCGTTATCTTCCTCGAAATCTGAATTGAAGCAATCAAGTACGCAGCGTGGAGACAATTCGTTGCCCAGCAAATCAGGATTCACAGAAGCTAAGAATGGATGCTGTAGTAGCTGATCACAGCTCCACCGCTGATTTGGCTCCCTCTTCAAACACCTCATCAGAAAATCCTGACCCAGCAAACTCAACTTACTCGGCAACTCGGGCACTTTGTTTGAAAAGCCGATCAGACCCAGCGAGTCAGCCCCGCGGTCCTCCCAAGCCGGCTTTCCGGTGACCATCTCTATAATTGTACAGCCCAGAGACCAAACATCACTTTTCGGTCCCTGGTATTCGCCTCTGATCACCTCTGGTGCCATCCACAGCGGACTTCCACGTGGCAAAAGAGGCTCCCCGCATGCGTCGTCAATCGCCGACCCGAAATCAGCTAGTTTAACGGAATCTGAATTTTTGCCCAATAGAATATTCCGTCCTTTAACATCACAGTGAACAATGCCTCTGGAGTGGATATACTTCAAAGCAGAGACTATACAGTAGGTGAATGACCGAACAGTCTGCTCGTCCACGTCAGCCAAACGGTTTGATGAAGCCAGGTCAGCGAGGGTGCCACCTGGCAAGTACTCCATGTGAAGATTCCGGCAGGTTGTTGAGTTTTCAAACGAGACGTCGTCGCCGAGGAATTTGACAATAAAAGGAGAAGATAATGAGCTTAGAACCTTGATCTCATTGTCTAAAGCCTGAACGTGATATGCTTCAGAGGCACTCTTCACGGCAAAAACGGCATCGGTTTGTTTGTTGAAAGCCAAGTTGACGGTGCCAAAAGAGCCTCTGCCTATGCACTTTCCTCTAACCCAAGAAATCATCCTGTTTTTCAATGAGAGCTCGTTAAAATTTTGATGAAGTTCGTTTCAGAGTAACGAGGGCCAAAAGGGTTTATATATGCGAGAGTAGAGGGCGTTGAGAAACGAGTACCTTTAGTTTTATTTTTATTTTTTTTAAGAAAAATGATTTTATGGGGTGACATGGAATTTACAAGTGGAGTTTTGGGCTTTTGGGGTGCTGAATGGGGTAGGCGTAAGAGGGGAAGATAATGGGGGCGGGGATGCTGAGTTTTATCCTTATCCATGATGGGGTGGAGTGTGGTTTAATCTGGGCCGTTGAAATAAATCTAGATCTTGGTTGTTTTTAACCTGCGAGGGTTGTCTGTCAAAGGATTGGTAGACTAGAATAATTCGCATGTGGTTGGCATGGTAATGACATAGGTTGATGTTTCGTGGAAGGCTATTTCTGCGGTGGTTTGGCTTTATGTTGTGGACGAGGAATATCCAATTATCCATTGAATGGAAGGGTTCTTGTGTAATGTGCCTTAAAATAACGTCCCTTTGATTTTCGTATTTGACTTTATACGGAACGAAGCTTCCAATTATTGATTAGCTAGCATTCCACTCCGATTAAGCATTCGTTATCTTTTCTAAGTTGATTTTTTTTATCATCCAGTATTTTAAAGATTGATTTTTATTCAAAAATATATTAAAATATTTTTTTTTATTTTTTAAAAATAATTTTTTAATATCAACATCTAAAAACAAAATAAAATCGAATTTTTCAAAAACAAAACTTTTAAAATGCAGTGACTTAAGTTTGATGGCCCAGAAAAAAGGTTCCCTAATTACAAATTATGTTAAGTGTTTTACCTTTTTCTTACATAAAAAATAAAATAGTAATCAATCACTACACAAGGGGACATTGTAAAGTTCTGGGAGGTGCCTAACAGGTCGGGTCAAACAATAAAAAATGTATATTATATTTTTCGAGTCAATGTTGCGCGGACTTTAAATGAAAAGCACGGGGAATGCGAAACGATGAAAACAGGTATATTTTTTAAAACGAGGAGCTGCCAATTGCCCAATAGGTGGGCAAAAGGCAGCAACCGAGATTTTAAGTACCGCCAACGCGGGACAAGGGACCGACAAAGTGACTGTTTAGTATTATGCCACATAAAGTTTTTAAAAATATTTTTAAATATTAAAATGATATATTTTTAAATTTTAAAATGATTTTTAATATCAATACATTGAAATAATTCGAAAATATTTGAAAATTTTGATTTAAATTTAAAATAAAATATATATTTTTTTCTTTTTTCAAAAAACATAATGTGAAACACCAAAATAGCGGTTGAAAGTGATGCAAATAACTTGTAACTTTTTAATGCTTACATGACAATGGACGGTAGGTCCACGTCTCAGCAATAGAGAACCTGAGGTGAGGCAGGTGGTAGAGAGAGAGAGAGATGCCATGTTGTCTGGATATCTCACGACTCTTGTGAGTTTGAAGTGAAAAGTTTTGAGTAGAAGTCTGTTGACGTGGACCACCAGCCTCCGTAAGTTCCCGGGGAATGCTAGAGGGACAGTCACCCTTGGACATTCTCTGCTGTAATGTGCCACGTGTAAGCGAAAAGGTCCTCTTTTCTACTTGCAACTGGTTAAGACTTGAGATGTGTTTTGATCGTAAATACTCCAAACAATTATTAATATCTTAGTAGATAAATCTCACCGAGCTACTTGCTAATTATTAATCTTCTACATCTTTCTTCGAACCTCTCTGACATCCATCTCCTTGTTAACGAATCCCATGATCAAAACGACATCTCTTTTCGTTACATGAATGAAATCAAATAAAAAACTGCATTTTCTGTAGACTAGGATCATATTGATTTATGGATGAGATTTCATATTTCTCCGTGGATAAAGAACATATCGTTTCTGCTTTTTTAAAAAGATTATATATATTGCTGCACGAGCTGGAACAAACACTAGACGCATGAAGCAAAAAATGTTGGACGCCTGGACGTCACGGGCGTTTCAAGATGAAGTTTTTTTTTTTAGATTTAAAGAAATCCGACATTTATAAAGTATATTTGGTGGGTTCAGATAAATGAATGAAGCTCGGGTTGTTCCAAACAATTACAAAAGATGCACGTTTTTACTTGAACTTGAAATTTATTATATAAATTTTAAATTTTTTATCAATATATCATGCTCGAAAAATGGTCGGTTTTTGGTGATTGAGAATATGATGCAAGGAATTTTAGTGTCGGGAGGTGTTTTTTATTTGAGAATTTATTATTAAATATATATATATATATTAAATTTAGTTTTTAATATCAATATATATTTTTAAACACTAAAACAATTCATTTGAAACTATAAATAAATAAAGGATTTTAACACTGTCAAAACACAACTCTGAAACCCGCAAGCTGCAACTTTAGTTTTCAAAAAAGAACATAAATAACAAATAATGGATTACTGGAAATGACCGGTTGTAGGTGATGCGCCATTTTTGAAAGTACACGCGGCAGAATTAGATGCCGAGTGTCCAAGTGCGACAGCCAAAGCACCTGACCTTGGCGTTCCTCGGATTGCTTACTCATGATATTAATATTGTATAAATATAAATAGAAATAGAAAGGGGGTCCATTTTTAATTATTTTTTTATTGAAGTGAAATTTCGTTGCATGGCCATTACAGTCCACGGCAGCACTAATCCATATATTGTAAAGGATGAGGATTATAGAAAGAACACCTTTCCGTGTAAAGTTCCTAACTTTCTATTACCGGATGAGGTCAGTGCAAAAGAGCCAGAGTTAGACAGGAGTCAGGGGAAAGGATCGTGCACCTGTTTAGTATTTAGTTACATTGTACCTTGCCAGATTATATCGAGGAGTAAGGAATAAGGATAGACTTTCATGGATCGACTCGGACATGATAAGATTTTATGTCATTGCATTTTTCACCGACCAATGCTTTTCTTTTCTTGTCAGTTCCACCTGGATGGTTTTACTTTAAAAAAAAAATATGAACACAAAAGAGGTTCCATATTACAATAAACTCTAAATAATTACAAAGTGAAAAAAAGTTTGTTTAATACTTTATACACGTAAATTGGACCATTGACATCCAAGATATAATTAAATACTGAAATGGTACATATGAGATTTGTTTTAGCAAAATAGCACAATTTAGCAACATTATTGAAAAATCATGTTTCTGAACTTAGATATTTGATTTACAAATTATTTTAGCTGCTGTAAGGTTTTGAATCATTTTCTTGTTTTAAATCTGAAAAGAATTATAAAATTGTTAATTTTAATTTTTATGTACATTATGATTTCAAAGAGTTAATTTTTTATATATATAATTTTATCAAAATTTGGACAAAGTTTTATCTATATAGAAAATGAACTCGAAATTTTATCTTGCTTATAAAAAAATTGTAAGAAAACCATAATAACCACAATAAACAATTTCTAACTAAACTCAACATATTCTCGTATCTCATGATCACAAGTAGCCCTGGGAATGCGAAAACACACACACACACACACAATATATATATAAAGATCGAGTTGTGTTTATTAATTTTGAGATTACTTGAATATTGTATCAGTGAATCTTTTTTATTCATTTTGCATATATATATATATATATATATATTCATTTTGCATATAATTAATCTATAATTAATTTAACTTATTTTCATGTTAAAAAATATCAAATAAACTATAATTGATTGTGTTCTTAATTAATTTATCATTGATTCAAAAAACCATAAATTCAACATAAATAATTAATGGAATTCAACCAAACAAAACAAAAATTAATAACAATTTATCGTGTTTACTTTGTTTATAAGACTACAAAAATGGCTTGAGCAGTCACGACAACAAAAGAAACAATGGATTTTCAAAGCAAAAATATTAAGAATTTGTTTTTTAGTTATTTTAAGGGAAGAATCTAAGTGGTTAACAAGGTTCCTTGTATACGTAAAAGAGACTATGGTTTTCTTACAAGAGAAAGAAAATGAGCGTTTGTTCGTGTGTTCTGCTAGCGTTGGATCTATTTAAATTTTAATTGATGTGGTGCTCGAAAAGCATGGCACTTTAAGTTGTGGTTCAGAAGCACAACAAGGTTAAATTGTGTAATTTCATCCAATCTTTTTCAAACAATATCATTTACTTGAATTTTTAAATTTACTGTGGTAATTTGGAGGAAAACAATAATGTCCAATCAAACCCATTTATCTTCCTTGCAAGTCAAGGCCTCCAAAATCCCCCCAGCCTGATTTCTTGAATGACACTCCATAAACAAGATAGAAAGAATATAATGAAGATAAACCTCAAGACAAGTCTTCAGACATTGTAACCAGTAGGAGATGAAGCTTTCCCAAACAAAAGCCAAAATCCTAGTAGATGACTGAAGTTTTGTCCCGCTAAACGAACAATTCAATCAAAAAAATCCCCCTTCCAAAGAAGACCCCTCCTTTCGAATAGAAGAAAATTGTTAATATTTGCTGCCACGCGTCAAGTGTATACACCAACAGCCGAACACAGAGACATTCGTAGCATTTGTTCTCCGAAGTTTATGAGACCATCGGGTGCATGATTCTTTTCTATGACACGTCATTGTCGGTCGGTCTAACATGCTAAGAATGTCCGTGTGCCACGTGTTTTTGTTCCTGGGCTGAAATTAATTGCTCAAGAAGCAATTGTTGAGGATTCGGTGAAGAGAGAGGAGGAGGGGTGTGAACTGGATGGGCTCGAGCAAATTCGTTACGCACGAAGAAAATAATAGGAGAGTTTGAGTTTCGTCCAAGTTTAAATAATAGGAGAGTTTGAGTTTCGTCCACGTAAACTTGAAAGGACGGTTTAGCATTGCGATACTATTGATTTTTGGTTAAAATTTAATTTTTTTTATTTTTTTATTTTAAATAAATATATATTTTGTGTATTTTAGATCATTTTAATATGCTGATTTCAAAAATAATTTTTTAAAAAAATAAAAAAATATCATTTTAATGTATTTCAATACGATAAACACTTTAAAAAACTACCACAGCTACACACATTCTGATCGAGATCCAAAAGGTTAGAAACTAGGGTGGAATTCCGCTTCAAATTGTGGTTCTCGAAGCATTGCCAGATGCACGCGTGCGCATCAGAGAGCTCCTCCTCTTCCCCAATCATACAAAATTAACAAAGTGATTTTGGTTTTCGGTGAGACCTTGGCTGCTCCCAGGAAATGGGTTCTTTATTGTCCATCTAAAGAAGAAGAGATTTCTTTCTTTTTCAGGAACGGTAGAGGTCATTTTGGCTCTCGATGAGATGACGTTGTTGGTTCTTTTAATTAATCAAATTTAGGATAGATTCAAAATGCTTGCACAATTTAATTCAATCTCTCTTAATTTCTTAAACGGAAACTTTATATCTAATTCAGTTTCCCTTTACTCTCGGATAAGTTGTCGCGTCATATTTCAAGTCCGATTTTTAACATCTCGATTAAATAACTGCTTAAAATGACCGACGTAGCAACTGAGATATATATATATATGCCGTGGTGGTGGTGGTGTGGTGGTGGTGGTGGTCGGGGGGCAACAACTAAGCAATTCACGATCTAAGTACCAAATCATTTTTATCATCTTGATTTTTTTAACTGTTATTTTTTTTAAGAAGTTAAGTAATACTTTACTATTTATTAAGATTGTACATGGACTCATGAAATCAATTGATATATTTTGAGCTAGCCTCATATAATTTAGTTGAAATAGAATATCTTACAGGTATCATGGACATGTATAGTATTATGTTCGTGTAATTCATGAGCTTTTAATTTATTATCAATAAATTAAGCATTTTCTAAACTAATTTATTTAAAAATTAAGAAGGGGCATGATTTGGTTCCAAATTAATGATGACCACAGCTGTGATTGCATTGATTTTTTTGACAACTGGCTGTCTTGTTTACGTGTTCATGCACGTTGGAGTGTCGGTCGTTTGATCTGCGTCGCAATTTTTTTCTATCTTGGTCGCAGACGACAATTATCCACATCACAGGAGGCTGCCCCCAATTTCCTGCTTTCTATAAACTATTAACTTCAGGATACACAAGAGCTAAGCTGACAAAAAAACAAAAACAAAAAACCTAAACACGTAAACGTGCGTATTTGTTTCACTTTTCACTTTTCTTATTTTGACCAGAAAACATTCAATTTCGCCCCTCCCCGATTTCGCAGGAGAAAACGTCGCAAAACTCCCATTTCTATCGGCTCGTTGCATCCTCGATCCGCTACGTGCTTGTAAATTTAAGTATGAACCAGCTGTACTTGACAATCACTTGGCCCTTGGAAAACTAGGGCTGGGCATTTCCAATCTCACAATAATTTATGGTTGTTTGTTTCTGTGGTTGTACTGATATTTGTTTAAAATTTGATTTGATTTTATTTTAAATGATTTTTTTTTATGTTCTTAAATTATTTTGATGGGCTGATGTCAAAAATAATTTTAAAAAAATAATATATATATATATATATATATTTTTAAATAAAAAATAATTTAGAAAACAACCAGAACCACAATCTCAAACATGTATATTATTTCGATAGAAAAATATAATATGAGAGAGAGAGAACCCTCTTGTCCTTAATTAGCTGTCATGCCTGAACTTAGTTATCTAAGTATTTTGATCTCGAGTTTTCAAAATGACAACAAATTAATTACCCTCAACGTGATCAATGAGTATATTTAGTGTTCGGTACAAATTTTAATAAGCTATATAATGAGCACCACCCAAACAAGTAGCACGAGAAGCAAACTATGTGCCATTCGCACATATTTTATGTTTGGGACACGTGTCGATGGTTGAATGAAGGCATCATTTAGGTTGCCCGGATGATGGCGTGCTTCCCTCCTTCCAGTTTCGAACCCCTTTTTTATACTAAAAAACAAGAAGAAGAAGGATAAGATTGATTGGCTGAAGCACCAAATAGAACTGTTTAATTAGTTAGCCCGAAGAAAATCAGAACCAGGGGTTTCCAATTTCTCAATCTGGCTCCGGTGTTTCACTAGATTAGTGATGCCATAGCACTGCGGCTCGATCCAAACTTTCGTGCATTGATTTTCAATAGGGTTATATTAATACGTGAATCCCACATCAGGAAGCCTAAGTGTGCTGCTATATGGTGGAGCTAGCTTCGCAAAATATCTTCATGTCCCAGCTTAAAAATGACAAGAAGTTAAGGACCTAGAAGTTGCCATGTTTTACTGGACACTCTGTACTTTTGCATGAAATCTTCGCAGCCACCAAATTAAACAAATGAGATCATCGAGGCTGGTTAAAAAAAACTTAAAACTTAGCAATTATTACTCTTCCAAACATCCTCGTAGGAACATGCACGTATGCTTTTTGCGAGTATAGTTGCAATAGTTTCATGTTTGGCTAGTGGATTGATGGGATTAAGAGGGTATTTGACCGGTGTTTTATTATTATTATTTTTTTAATATATACATACTATAAAAACACCAAGACAGGCAGCATGAACCAACTTCGAGAAGCCAAGAAGCCAGCTTTCCCCTTGGACGAAAGGCCGTGGTCTTACTTATCAAGAACATGTGGCGTGGATAGAGGTTGAGACTCTTGGTCCTCATTGGACATGAGCACCTAGCGGGTCAAATTGAGGGAACGGTTCCTTGTACACAACGAACCATCTTATCGTGTCTAATGCGATTATTATTCGTATTTTTGTGATGCTTTAAATCCATGGGACGAAGATAATACTGACCAGATGACCATGATGTCTGTGTCCAACTATAATTTAGTGGGTCAGTAGTCGGCAGGAATGAAGAAATTGTTTCTTGGAATAGAATCTTATTGGTCCTCAGAAAAAAATATCTGGTCAATGCGTACAGGTTCATTTCCTCCACTATTTTTTTCTTCTATCTAGTTTTAACACGATGGTGTGATTTCGGTCAATAAAACGGAAATCAAATTAAAGTTCTTAGTAAATAAACAATAACTTGCAAGACAGGATGGGCGAAGAAGTTCGAAGGAAGCTCTCTCAAATTCTATAATTTGTGCACGAAGTTAAGAGGTTGAGCTATTTATTAGCTGGGTGAATTTACCCGCTAATCACGCAGGATGTTGACGAATGCTAGTCTTATAAATTCCTGGTTTCTTGATCCCGAACAAGAAGAAGCTGGCAGCATGCCCGTGTGTCATAAGGGTGCTTGGAAGTTAAAAACAGATTTCAGGATTTTGATTTTACAGCACAATTTATTCAGTCTTCCATAAACATTAAAAAGATGGTGCATTATTGGGCGAAGGTTGGAAATAACACATTGATTTGAAGCAGGAGAGAATCCTCATCCCAGAAGTTAAATTCCAAGTCAACAGTAAATCGAGAAACTTTATTGAGCAATGAGATAGACGCTGAATACCAAAGACATGAAATTTTGCTAAAAAAGAAAAACTATAAATAAATGAATGAATAAAAGAATATCAGCTGGGAAGCCTACTATCATGTTCAATCTTCCGTGGGTGAAATAATCCCCAAGATTGTCAAAAACTGTAGCTATTTCTAGATCAGACTAGCTACTCTAAAATCTAAATATAATAATTATTTGATTGTTGTCATCACTGCCACCATATTCATAGTCAGCCTACACAGCTCACAGCTTGCTAGGTTCTTTCATAAAATAAATATCCATCAGCCTCTATACGTGTTCCTAGATTTTGAACTAAGAATTGCTCGATCAAGCATAGCGTCCCAAGTGGATCAGCATCACACTAATATCATCACAGGAGCCTCGTGAAACGGAGAGCTCGGCAAGCCTTTTACAGGCAGATAACGGTTCTGCCTTTTCGACTCCTACGCACAGACTGCGAGCAATGTCTACAGCTTCTTGATTACCAACCTGAAACCATTTAAAAGATTTATTTAGGTTATTTAAGCTAGTGGAATTGCTTGAATTGCTTTCAAATTAACACCACTTTATGTGGAAGAGCAAAGATTGCTTGTGAGAACATACCTTATCCCATAAGCCATCAGAAGCTAAGATCAAGAACTCATCTTCGGGCTTAATTGTAACAATTTTTGTGTCAGGCTCAGCTATCACCCACTGTTTAAGATGCCTATCTCCAATTCCCCTGGACACTGCCAAGGATCCTTGAATTCTCCAGGTTCCGTGAATAAAATCAACATAGCCACCCTGCAAAACGAATTTCATAGAAATCATTAGTTCCAATTCAAACAAAGCTTTCCTAGGACTCCATGTTTGAAGAAAAGGAGTGCTTAATATGGTGACAAACTGCTTACCGTTGATTCGATTCTGTCCTTCTCATCTTCCCTAGAGGGCCGGTGATCGGTTGTAAGGGCCTCAGCAACACCTCCTCTACTAATAACAGCACGACAGTCACCAGCATTGGATACAACAAGGTTACCCTTCCTAATCAAAGCTGTCACACAGCAGGAGCCACCTCTAATATCTTCTTTTAAAAACTGGGCATCAGTATTTAAATATCCATGCTTCACTGCATCCTCAATTTCTTTGTCATTCCTGCTAACTACTTCATCTAAAATATTCTTCTCTAAGTTCCCAGCTGCAAATTCAGCTGCTTTGGCACCTCCATGTCCATCAAAAATACCAAAGAAAGCCTGCAAAAAAAATGTATATTTATAGATAATTAGAGGCAACTTCTAAATCGACAAAGAGACAGAATCTTAATTAACAAAGCATATAGCAAATTTGGGAGCTTTGGTTTGGCCATGAAAGTCGCCGTAACCAAAAGCGCGTCTTGATGATCAGAAGTCTTCATTTACCACAATCGTTCACAGATTCTTTGATTTATATATTTAAAATACCCTAAACTGAGATACGTTATTGTCTAATTCCCATTCACGTTTAATGATTTCCATTTTTATTTATTTTTAATATCATGATCTTGATTGCAAAAGCTTATCATCTCTTAAACAAAGTTCAGTTACCCCCGAAAAATCAATTAATTCAGACAAGTTACTCATCAAAACAATTTAATTTCACATGGCAATCTGATGAATAGTCATACTTAAACGGAGAAAAGAAAACAAAAAAAAAAGGCACGCAGCAGAAGACCATGAATTTACCTGCTTGGGATCTCCTTCAAGGTCAACGACGGCAGAAAAACGATCCTCCATAGCCTCTCTCCTCCCTCTCTTACAATAAACCGAATAGCCATGCCCTTCCCTCTCCACCTCCGGTTCCTCCCCTGCCCTGGACGTCGCTGGCCCTCCTTCAAACCCCATAACGACCGGTATATCCAGCCTCATCGGTCTTTTCCTCTTCAAAACAGTCGCGGATGACCCCGAAGAAGCTGAAGCCAGAGAAAAAGAATTGAGCCCAGTTGGTGGTTTTTGAAGGCGAAACCGAAACGGAGAGCAAGGAGACAAGGATGAAGGAGAAGAACAAGAGGTAGCAGCAGAAGAAGAAGATGGAGACTGCGTTGATGATTTAAGATGGGTCAGTGTAAGTGCTCTTGTTTCTGCTGGTGATGAAGGGATAGATACCGATGATTTGTTGCAAAAGAGATTTGATGATGGAGAAAATACAGGAGAATTCGATACCGCGACGGAGCACGACATCGTTTTTCTATTTCCTTTCGTGATTTTGAGAATTTCAGAGCGTAGTGTTTTCGTTACAGCTTCTGTGGTTTCTGTGATTTCTTGTTTGCGTTGTTGTCTCTGTATCTGTTTCACAGGGATGGTTACTTAAAGGAGGAAAAAAATTCCACATCGCGTGTGGAAATAAAACCGGGCGGTGATTGTGGTTGGTCCTTTGACTCAGTTACACGGGGGGGCTCCGCTTACGAAATGTCGGTTTTGTCCTTGGGAGGTTTTTTTTCCGTCATGTGTATGGAGTTGGTCAATGATTTTTTTTGTGCATTTTATTTTATTTTCACATCAATGATGTGGAGGATTGTATTGTATGATTTCATTGGTCTCTAATTTTCAGAAAAAAAAAGTTATATTTGTTGATAAAAAGAATTATGATCAGGGGCCTTAACCTATTTTTCTCATCCTGTAAATATTTTTTCAAAACCATAAAAAATAAAATAAAAAACTAACCGAAATTACCGAGATAAACTGTTGCGGAGTATGAGGAAATTTTAAAGCTCGAAAATAGTTATTTGCGGTCTTTTTTAAAATTTAAATGCTTTATCAGGAAGCTTGTCAATTTTTTTAAGAAAAAAAATGTATATTATTTTAAAATAAAAGAACTCTACCACAAGAATATTTATTTTAAAGCTACAGATTGAGCAGAGAAATGATTTTAAATTTCTGATAAATCATATTAATTCAAACAAAATGTAAATGAATCCGCGGAATGGAACTCAACCATGAGTTTCCTATTATAAAAGAAATTGAATTGTTTTTCTTCTGTAAATAGGAGCAAGAGCGTCTTTTGAAGGCAAGGTCATGGGCCCCACCCCCGCAGCTAGGAAGATACTAGAAGGAGGGAGTGTGTGTACGTGGCGGAAAGAAGCTTGATATTTTTTCGGTGGATGGAGGTCAGACACGTTATGGATGTGGATTAGAATGGGAGTCGTGGCATTCTGTGAGAGTGTCTTTGACTCTCTTCAGTCTTTTACGATCAGTGAACCCCAGTGTCTCAGTTCTCTTAGCCTGGAAGATTTTATCCTCGGCGGGCAATATGGGTCCCGTGCCGACCGGCTCGAGCGCACCTTCCTCGAAGTTACCGTTGTTGACAACGTGTTTCTGTTTGCTGACCGTTACGAGTGTCTCGTTAGATATCAGAATCATCAGCGCTCCAGATAAGAATTAGAATAAAAACGTTAACTTGTCACTTTCATCCTTTATAAATTCGCCATCGTTACATCTCCACCCTGTACATCGAGGTTTTGCCCTATTGTCCCTCTTATTTATTGTTATAATCAAACTCGCAACAAATAAGAGCTTGGAATGTTAAAGACAATACAATAGAGTCTAGTTTTAAAAGCTAAATAACTTCACTTGTATACAAAATAACTATTATCTCACTTGTTAAAGAGAAATCCATGTCTGCGGAAACCACTGGGACTTGTAGAGAGAATAACTATTCTCTCTTTAGAACTCTAGAAGTTCAGTCATTCTCGACACAACGACTGTATGGTATTTACGGTGTGGAGTATATTTTTTAAATAATTTTTAATTCAAGTTGTATTTATTTATTACATTAGCATATTAAAATTATAAAAAAAATACTGAACTCATGTGATGTTTAATTATTATCCTAATATAGAAGATACTTGATCCTCTTTAACCGTAACCTAAACTTTGTTTAAATTCAACATGTAAGTTAAAATTTACAACTATAATAATAATTATTTATATCAATATATTGATTGAGGCTGACTTGGGCCTTGCATTGATCAATCTATAAGTTGCGTTTTAAAACGATGATAATAATAATTTTTATATTAATATTAATTCAAGTCAGCTCGAGTTAATCTTTTCAATTCATGATTTGGGTCTCATCTCGGTTAACCTCCAAATAAAATTTTAAAAATATAATAATAATAATTTTTATTTTTATATTGATTAATCTGACGCGTGACATGAGTCTTGTCCTAGGTCGATCCTTAGTCATGTGGTTAAAATTGTGATAACAATCATTTTTGTTCTTTTTGTTGATTAGAGTTGATCAACTAGCAACACTATTTCTGACTTTGGTGTTATCCCGAGCTGACATTAAAATCGAGTCTTAAAATTATGATAATAAGTGTTTATATTCTTACCCTAACTAGAATTAACTTGACTTTTGACTCGGGCTTTGCTTTGATTTACCATTGGGTTGAATTTTAAAATTATGATAATAATTATTTTTATCCTTATATGTTTTAGCTCGATAACTTTGAAAATAAAAACTTTTTACAATGATATATTATATAAAAACTAATAATAAATATTGCTTTAGGATACATGTCATCATTGCACCAAAATACAAAAATTCACTTTAACATTGTTTCAAATACAAATTTATTTTTTATGTGTCACCACCATCTAAATTTCCTATGTATGGATACTATTTAGTAAATAAATAGTATTATAAAAAGTAGTAAAATTAAAAAAAAGACAAATCTAGTAAAAAAAACGATAAAAGAGTCAAGTTCAAAAAATGGACTTGTTATTAGATTTGATTAGCTACTCCTCATCAAGAGTAAAATCGAGAAAATTAAGATGAAACCATAGAGGTTAAGATGCGTACTTTTTCTTCTTCTTTTCAATCCCCGTGGACTACTTTTTAGAGTTTCGATCTTGTATCTTGGACTATGATGTAGTTTGTGTCAATGATCTGTATATTCCTAATTGGTTTGATTCAATGTATTTAAGTCTGCAAGATTGTAGGCCTGTAATATTATTCCTAAAATAGCCTTCTAGACTCTGTATATATAACTCTCTGTTATTATAGAAAAGACAATGAAATATAAAGCATTCTATTTTACAATTTATGAGATGGTATCAGAGCAGTCGATCTTGACTGCTCTCTTGCCCTAATTTTATAAATCGCTTCCACAACAGCAGCCGTCATACAAAACCCAACAAAATTCTTCACAGCAGCAACCATCATCCACACAGTCAGATCATTCACATTCCAACCCATAAGTCAAAAGAAATACTAATTCACCTTTCACTATTCCTTCAGTCAAATTACTCTGTTTGTTCTTTCTTTTCTTTATTTTCTCTCAGCACTCGTAAGCCAATATCATGGCCGATGATGATTGTTCAAACACTAATCAATCTTCCATGACTGGAGGATCCAACAATACCACACAAATAGTCATTTTGCAGAGTGATACCTATAATTTCTCTACAGGAATCAAACTGGAAGAAAATAATTATTCTCTATGGCATCAAATAATAGAGATGAAGATAGTTGGGTGAAAAAAACATGGTCATCAGATTGGTAATATCACCCAACCTATAGTTATAGACCCCACATTTAATAAATGGCATGCAGCAGATTGCCAAGTCAAAATATGGTTATTTGATGCCATGCAACTGAATCAGATTAAAAGGTTTATTCATTATAACACAGCAAAACAAGTCTAAGAGGAAATCAAGCAAACATACTCAGATGGGGCTGATGAAGCTAAGATTTATGACCTGCACAAAAGGTCATTTAGAATGAGACAAGATGATGCATCAGTTGCCAAGTATTACAGTGAGCTCACTGAGATTTTTCAAGAGCTTGATCAATTAAATCCAAGCACCATGGAGCATCCATCAGACATTGAAATTAGATGGAAAGAGGTTGATCGTCTTCGAGTTTACATATTTCTTGCAGGTTTAGACAATAATTTTGATCAAAATTGAGGAGAGATTTTGAGGATGGGGCCTAAACCGAAACTTAAGGCTGCATATGCACATTAAAATGGAAAGTAACAGGCAGAGAACTATGTCTGAAGTTGGTGCAACCAACGAAGCCGCGGCCTTGGCTACTGCCAGGTCCAAACAATCTCGGCTGCATAGCTATAACGTTGACCCGGCTCGTAACCGACCACCAATGAAATGTACCAAATATGGTTTAGATAATCACACAATTAAAGGTTGCTATGAGATCGTTGGTTATCCAGAAGGATGGGTTCATAAAGGGCGCAAGAGGGATTCAAACCGAGCATCATTTGCACTGCCCAATCTTCTCACGAGATTACATTAGAAACTCCATTAGGTACAACTGACTCCAAGGCCTTGGCCACCTCAAGTAACTCCTGGACATCTTCACTTACTTGTAATAGATCATGGATTATTGACACTGGTGCCACTGATCACATAACATCTAGTTTTATTGGGTTACACTCGACCACACCTTCCAGCCAAACACATATTGTCAGTGCCAATGGCACCACCTCCCGAGTTATGAGAGAAGGGTCATTATCTCTTACATCCTCATTAAGTTTTGATCATGTCTTAGTTGTTCCTTCACTTGACTATAACTTGTTATCTGTTCTTTAGATCATTGATTCTCTTAATTGCACCGTGTGTTTTTGGCCATTGTATTGTCTATTTCAGGATCTTCTCACCAGGGCCGTGATTGGATGTGGTACTAGGAGGGGGAAGTTATATTATCTGGACTTGACAGATGGAAGTACTAAGAGATTGAGTCATGCATATCATGTGAGAGGAGGTGAGTCCATCAGAATGAAGAAAATTTGGTTATGGCATCGACGATTAGGGCATGCCTCTTTTGGTTATCTGAAACTTCTATTTCCAGATTTGTTTTCTCAATTTACTGAATCAGACTTTCATTGTGAAACTTGCATTTTGGCGAAAAGTCATCGTGTTTCTTACCCATTAAGGTTGAATAAAAGTTCCATGCCTTTCATGATTGTTCATTCTGATGTTTGGGGACCATCACGAGTTCCTACTATTAATGGTTATAAGTGGTTTATGACATTTATTGATGATTGAACTCGTATGACCTGGGTTTTTCCTTTAAAATAGAAAAGTGAAGTTACAGTCAAATTCAAATTATTTTATCAAATGTTGCTACTTAGTTTGACAAGAAAATCATGACCCTCCGGTCTGACAATGGAGGAGAGTATGTCAACAATGGCCTTCATAATTTTTTAAGTCAATATGGTATTGTTCATCACACCACATGTGCATATATGCCTCAACAGAATGGTGTTGCAAAGCGTAAGAATCGACATCTCCTCGAAGTTGTTCGTGCCTCTTTATTTGAGGCCCGTTTACCTCATTATTTTTTTGGGGAGGCTCTTTGTTCTACTGCTTACCTCATTAATAGAACACCATCCAACACTCTTTAGTATAAAACTCCATTTCAGACATTGAGCACTCTCCTCACCATGCCATCCACACCAAATCTCGAACCACGTATCTTTGGATGTGTTGTTTATTTTCAGGTATATCCACACCAACGTGGCAAGCTTGATCCATGTGATCTGCATTGTGTTTTTTATGGGTTATGCTAACACTCAGAAAGGCTATAAACGTTTCCATCCTCCCACTCAGACCATATTGCAAATGTGACTTTCCATGAGAGTAATAACTATTACTCAGGGGGAGTCTCTGAGCATCCTTTGCAGGGGGAGACATCTATCTTTGCAAAAGATACTCAGATTCAAATTCAACAAAAGGTTTTAGAGCAGTCAGTGTTTGAACAACCAATTACAATGGTGGAACACGATTAGGAGTTACTAAGAACTTCAGATAATGGTAATCGCTATAGTCAGCAGATCAGAATCCAGGATTCAGTTAAATAACCTCAGACTTATAGTGCAGTATACAGCAATCAGTCAGATTCAAGAATCAACTCAAGTAATAGAGGAAGTTTGTATAGATCCCCCTCCTGGGATGCAAGATGAGACCTGATAAAGGCAACATGGTGTGTAAACTAACAAAGTCTCTTTATGGATTGAAACAATCACCTAGAGCATGGTTTGGAAAGTTCAGCAAGTCAATGAAGGGGTTCAGATACAAGCAAAGTAACTCAGATCATACATTTTTCTTGAAACATAAGACAGGTAAAGTCATTGCTCTTATTGTATATGTTGATGATATGGTAGTTACAGGGAATGACCCAGAGGAAAAGGCAGCACTACAGCAACACTTGGCAAGAGAGTTTGAAATGAAATATCTTGGTGCACTAAAGTATTTTTTAGGCATCGAAGTGGCTCATTCTAAACAAGGTATATTTCTATCATAACGGAAATATATCCTAGACTGGACATCTTAACTGATACTGGAATGTTATCTAGTAAACCAACAGACACGTGAATGGAGTTGAATCATCAACTTGGTGAATATCCTGATCAGGTACCCACCAACAATGAAAGATATCAATGCCTTGTAGGTAAGTTGATTTATTTGGGACACACTAGACCTGATATAGCATATATCGTAAGTGTGATAAGTTAATTCATGCATGCACCAAGTGAAGCCCATATGGATGCAGTAAACCGAATTTTGAGATACTTGAAGTCAGCTCCTGGAAGAGGTTTGATGTTCTCATGATATGGTCATTTAGTTATTGAGGGTCACACTGATGCAGACTGGGAAGGCTCTATTACTGACAGACGATCTACATCTGGATATTTTATATTTATGGGAGGCAATCTAGTATCTTGGCGAAGTAAAAAACAGACCATAGTGTCAAGATCAAGCGCTGAAGCGGAATATCGAGGCATGGCACACGAAGTATGTGAGCTACTCTAGATAAGGAATCTATTGGGGGAATTGGGGTTCAATCCCAATCATGCCATGCAACTAAACTGTGACAACAAAGCCGCAATAGACATTTCCCATAATCCAGTACAACATGATAGAACTAAACATGTTGTAGTTGATAGACATTTCATCAAGGAGAAACTCGAGGCAAAGATCATCAAGGTGTCCTTTGTTAAATCTGAAGATCAACTTGCAGATGTTCTCACCAAAGCTGTCACGGGCAAAGTATTTCACAACTCACTTAGCAAGTTGGGCATGAGCAACATATATGCTCCAACTTGAGGGGCAGTGTGAATGATCTGTATATTCCTAATTGGTTTGATTCATTGTATTTAAGTCTGCAAGATTGTAGGCCCGTAATACTATTCCTAAAATAGCCTTCTAGACTATGTATATATAACGCTCTGTTATTATAGAAAAGACAATGAAATATAAAGCATTCTATTTCACAGTTTATGAGAGTTTGTCGATGGTAGGTCGCCCATGGAGGGAGTGTTTGGTCAGCGGGCTTTCGATGGAATTTTGATGTCAAATTCCTAGCTCTATCTCAATTCTAAAGCGACGAGCCAGCCAATTCCCGATGAGCATTGCAACTTTACATCCCAAACCTCAAATGCTATTAAACCAGACAATCCTTGTTAAGGTCTCTCAGCTACCTCTGGGTGGATCCAATGAACAACCGGCGATAGTTTTGTCCACCCAACACAAACGAACCCACCATCTCCACTGAATAAGTGGTTGACTGGTGGTGGTCTTCCAACTTCATTTTGTCAACTGAACTCATCCTATTTGTCTCAATCTTTTTGAGAAAACGGTAAGATATGAGAACGATAGTAATTATATCTCGATTTTTTAACCAAAATGCTCGTTTTTATTTTATGCACAATTAATCACACTATTTAGCTTTGTCACATTTCGAGCAATATGTTTTTTTCTTTTCATGAGATTTTTTTTGATAATCGGGTGACTTATACGCACCACAACTAATCCCTTGTCTCACTGAACATCCTGCAAACCCAATTGACATACCTAGCTGTTAGACAAAATAAAGCTTACACCTCTACCTTACATGCTTAAACGAAGAGGTGACTAGCGTATTTGGTGGGATTTGAATCCTGATACAGAATAAAAAAAACAAGTATTTTCAATCACTAGGTTAAAACCCCACTTGCTCGTGAGACCTTTGTGCAAGCACATGTACGTGTTGGGCCAAAGTGTCAATGAACATAACACGTGTAAAACCTCATAAAAAATATACATATTTACTAATGTAATAAAGATGTATGTTTATGTATTTCAATTATTTTTAAAAAAATGTTTTTTTTATTTTTATTTTAAAATATTTTTTGATCTTTTTAAATTATTTTTATATATTAATATCAAAACTGATATTTTGATACCATTTTAAACAAAAACTCTTTTAAATACAACTTAAACAAGTCTTCAAGGTACTTAACCGTCGAAAAGGGGTGATCGACTCTCTTTTTGTTTAGGATGTAGCCGCCTGACCGAGCTCAACATGAACACAATTCAATTATCAAAAACCATCTTGACAGTATCAAAATTCGCTTCATTGACTTCGACCCGATAAAAGATATAGGAGCAAAAACTGTAGTCGAGCAACACATCAAAAAAACCCAAAGGCACTGTAGACTCCCCGAAGAATGCTCATAATCACAGAAGTAAAATCAATGTGCCTCGGCGGGTGATTCAAGATCCCGCTGGCCTGATACAACCAAATCTACACTAGACTAGTTGTCAATTTAAACAAAAAATCAATCTTGCGAGATTTCATCTGACCTGTTTATTCAGCACATAACCGGGTCCAAACTGAAGATCAAACTATCTGACCTTGTAAAAATAGCACAACACATTGTCGTCTAGTTGAGTTCCCATTACTTCAAGTCTAGTCCAAGATCAATTCTCAACTAATTCTTTATTGTTGTGCGCGATTCATCACTGATTCGTTCCCCTTTAGTAGATCTGCACTTTTGCAAGACTATAAAATCAGATTCCACAAGAGAACAAGTGTGATTACTATTGAAATTTCTTAACGTAGGAGATGGTACTATAAAAACATACACTGCGTAAACTGGCCGATTCAGAGCAACAGAATACTTGGTCTAATACCATTATGAGGCCCGTCCACTTTAAATAGAGCAATAATTCAGTCAAGTTTCAAGGCTGGAAATTGGAAATTGTCACTGGGGGTAATTATGTACCGGAAGCAGCCAATTTTCAAGCCTTAATTATGTACCGGAAACAGCCATGAAACGTAGGAAAGTGCGATGACAAATGTGTAATCAGCGAATCCTGAAGGTGTTCTGGCAAATTTGTTCGGGTTTGCGATGAGCGAATTTATGGATTCTTCCAGGGCATATCGATAAAAATAAATGCTTGGCTTTATCTTCAATTAAAAATAAATACTCATTAATAAACCCACTAACCCATGATTCTAGCAAGCATAATGAACTCAGTTTAGGTAGCAAAGAACGTAACAATGAGTTCATTATTCTTACTAGAATCACTAGTTAGTTGGTTCATTATACCAGCTAGAATCATGGGTTATTATAGGCTCCTTATTTTTAATTGAATATCAAGCCATGCATTCATCTTTATCATCAATTCGAACCAGTCAGAAAACTCTCCACGCATCACAGATGTTATGGTGGTCAGTCATCTCACCGATTAATACATTTCTGATAAATAAGATTGCAGGCAACCGATAAGCTCGTTCAAAGTATCGTTTCAACCTAAACTAATTTCTTGAACGGCAATCGGAAAGGGAAACATGAACACACAGGAAAAATTCTTAACACACGGTTTAACGAAATTTAACATCCGGATTAACTTTGCTGAATATAAACACATCAATATGTTTAATAACAATCAAACAATTTGATTAACTTGTAATTTTGGAAAACATTTCGAGACAACCATAAAGTTGAAATCCTTGGATAAATTTTCAAGCTTTTTTACACAGCAAACGATT
>CM063603.1:19052164-19076492 GCA_032356905.1 Salix exigua | reverse complement strand
TTGAATCGATTGCTCTGATACCATGGACTAGCTTAGATGCGGAATTTGAACTAGCTATAAATGAAATGCAGGCATAAAACAAGTAAAATTTCTGATGCGTAAGAACAAGGCAAGACCAGCAATGTCAGGATGCTTGATCAAACACAGAGCATATATAAATTTTGTAAATGTAAAACAAAATGTTGAAACATGCAATTATAAAACTAAAACTGAATACGATAACAAAATATGTGAAATCAAAAGATGATATATATTAACTTTGGAGATATGGGTAATGGATAGTGGATAGTGGTTACAATGGATAGAGACACAATAGTATACAACAAGTGTTGTATCTCCCTCTAATTGTTCTCTCTTTGTGAGATTGTTATCTCTGAGATATACAATGGAAAACTGTTATCTTCCTAAATTGTTATCTGCCTATGAAAGAATACGAATACTCCTTATATAGAAGGAGGTTTTGAAGAGTAGTATTGGATGCTTTGTCTTCTTGTAGGAAATTTCCTGAAAATGGAGGAACCTTCCTTCTTTGGATGATAGTGCAGGAAGGAGACAAAATGTCTTGTATTTGGCTTCTTGTGGGAACCTTCCTTCTTTGGACGATAGTGCAGGAAGGAGACAAGAGGTGTCTTGTCTTTGTCTTCTTGTAGGAACTTTCCTGGAAGTGGAGGAATCTTCCTTCTTTGGATGCTTTAGGAGTGGTAAGGCCACTTGCTTTGGAGCATAACGTTAGTGCTTGACTGGTGGCAGGATGCCAAAAAGTCATCCTCATTGTCGTTTTCCAAGGATATGACAGGAGAGGCAGACTCTGCAAAACTGGAGTTGGATGAGACAGATTCGTCGTCTCTCTTTTGAGCTAGACTCTGTAAAATATGGAGGTACTCCTCATGAGTCTGAGCAGAGGCAAGGAGAGCAGTAGTTTTGGCTCTTTGTGCCAAAAATAGGGACTACTGGCTTTAATGAGTGGCAGGAAGGATCTTCATGGACTTGAATCATCCTTTAACTGCTGAAATTGAAGATTGAGATTCTTTTTTGAAAGCATCCCACCATTTAACTTTGAATCTTCGGATCAGAATATTGGATCCTTCATGTAAGGTGTAATCGTAATACCATGAACATACCTATGACAGAAAGAACTTGGTGCAGAACAATGTAATTGGCCGAAACTTTCTTTCTGAGGGAATGGGTTGTTAAGTTTTTTTTTGTAAAATTTGTATCCTTCTTCCACCGATGGATGTTCAGGAAGAAGCTCCGGAACACAACCAAAACAATCCCACCAATGGTTGAACCATATAGGAAGGTTTGTGGTGTCAATGGTTGTATTAAAATAGAATATCCATGAACGACTATATCCTTGGTTTTGTAAGAAGAAGGTGTTGAACCAGGCTTGTTCATAATCCCAATATGTATATGGGGGAAAATGAGCGTTTTGTGATTATACGTCTAGGGGAAAAGGATTTTTACTCCATTTTGAAGGGTGAATGATTCTTTGGATGGTGCAAGTGGAATAGGCAGGATCTATATGAGAATGATGTCTATGGAAGTGTTTAAATGTAGCTGATCCTATGAGGTGAAGAATGTTTTCATATAATGCACGAGATTTGGTAATATTTCAGGATTTGTAATGAAAACCTTGTGGAAAAATCTTTGAGATTGTAAGATGGACGTTGTGATTTGGAAAACCATCTTCAATAGTCCAAATATTTTGAATTTTTTGTTTTTCAAAATATGTTGATTTTGGCTTTGAAAATTTGAAGAAATTTGAACTTGATTTTGTAAAGCAAGCAGGGTTTTTTTAGTAGAAGGATCTGCCTGAGATTTTGTAATAGGTTTAGAAATACTACGTAAGAGTGACTGGGAGTCACCTGAGGCTTCTTTGTAAGCCTTTTGGATGGCATCGAGGAGGCTAGGGGTTTTTGATAGCCTGATAAGAACCTTGTTTGAAACAGATTCTAGCTTTGTATCTTTGAGAGACGAGTGATCGTCTTCTTCCTTGGTAACTTTATCTTACCAGGACTTTGTGTTTTTTATGTCTTTGATGGCATCTGCCAAAAGCTTTAGAGAGGCAAGAACTGGGTTTCTTGTTGGCTTTGAAGGTTTTCTTTCATAGGTTTTCTCCTTATCTCTCTATGGTCTAGGCGGCATTTTAGGAAGTATGAGAGGGTTTGTTTTGTAGGAACTCTCTTGTTAGGTAGTCTAGAAGTGAGTTCATCTCCCCCTTTATATAGGCAATGTCAAAATCAAAAATAGACAAGATCGCTTGCCATCTGGCAAAGATTTGTTTGGACGCAAGATTTTTTTATATATATATATATAAGCATTTTCACTTTGATTTCTTGATTTGAATAGTAGAACACCGTAAGAAGCTATATTTTTTTGTGTTATAATTTATTATTTATTTTGTAGATGTTTTACTATTCACTAACAACAAACATTGCATCACAATATAGATTTTATAAACTAGCCAAATGCCCCCGGGCGTTGCCGCGAGCATTCTTGTGTATATAATTAAATGCACAACGATAAATTTATATGATATAACTAAATAAAAGTTATAGATTATGATATAAATGTATAAAATTTTAAGTAGAGTTTGTTATGCAAACATATATTACATCTTTTAGAATATAGGTATTGCGTCATAAAAGATCACAAAAGATCGCGAACTAACATTAAAAAAAAGCAAAAAAAAATTATAAGAAAAAAAATAAATCACTAAAATCATTATTGTGCAGATAGTAAAATTATAAAAATCATTTAATACAAAGAGCAAATAAAAGTAATTATAAAAAAAGAAAGGGGAAAAGGAAGCAATATTAATTTAAAATATTATAACAACAGCAACATCGGAGTTCTAACATCTAAAATTATTATTTCTGTTACTATCAAAACAATAAAAATTATCAAATTATATCGAGGGAAAAAAATAAAAAACATGAACAAAAAGCAAGCAAGAAAAACAATTAAAATATTATTATTATTATTATTATTATTATTATTATTATTATTATTATTAATGATATTATTATCATTATTATCATGAAAGAATAAATGAATGAATGAAAGATTAAAAAAATTGTAAAAAAAAAGATCAAACAAAAAAATAAAATAAAAACTAAAAATTATCATTGTTCTCACTATCAACACAATAAAATTATCATTAAGGGGCTCCTAGGGTTTCAGTTGAGGACCCCCTGGTAACTTATTTGGGCATTCGTCTGATCACCAAAAGGCTATCTAATAGTGACTGCAACAGGCTAGTGCAGAAGATAACCGTGCGTATCAAGCTTTGGACCTCAGCCACGTTGAGTTACGACAGTAGGCTCTAGCTCATAAAGATCACTATTTTTTCAATGCAGGTTTATTGGATGAGCATGTTCATTCTCCCAGTGGCGGTTATAAAGCATATTGAGTCCATTTTGGCTAGGTTCTTGAGAGGGCCTTCTTTGGCATCTAATGAATCCAAAGTTAGCTGGGATCGTCTTTGCTATCCTCTTAAGGAGGGGGTGGTTGGGAATTAAAAGCTCCCAGGAATAGAACAAAGCAACTCTGCTCAAGCATTTTTGGCTTATTTTGACTTGTGATCATTCTATATGGTCTAATTGGGTCCATGCGGTTTTATTGAAGGGCAAAAGCATATGGGAAGTTAAAGCTCCTTCGAATGCATCTTGGACTTGGAGAAATCTTATGGGAAGTAGGATTTGGTATAAGGGTCTCTTCTAGACGAAGATAGACAATGGGGAGAGGACTTCTTTGTGTTTTGATTATTGGATCCCGAAGAGATATAGCCTTGTTGAGACCTTACCAGCAAACACAATATCTTCCTCTACGATTCGGTGGGATTCTAAAGGGAGCACTATTATCAGGAATGGAGAGTAGGTGTTCCCGAATAGGCATCATGATCTGCAGGGAGTGTGGAATTCCATAACTTACCTCCCTAACTCTCATTGTCAAGACACCATAAAATGGAGAGAGTTCTTCAGGAATTTTCACAATAGCTTCGGCCTAGAATTGGTTAAGGAGAACTAGGGGAAATCACAATCTTCACAACCTAATTTGGTACTCCAACCACGTTTCGAGATATGCTCTAACTCTTTGGATAACTTCAATGGGTAGATTATCAACCCTGGACAGGATGAAGATGAGCTCTTTCAATGGTAGTCTGCATGCTTTGTGGGACTGAGGATAAATCCCATGACCATCTGCTCTTCCATTACAGGTACTCATCAAAGATGTGGGAAATCTTAACAAGGCTTGGCAAAGTGTAGTGGCCGAATTACAACTGGGATAGTATGCTCAATTGGGCGGGGAAAAAGCTCAGCAAGAAGAAGAAGTTTCACAACGTCCGTGCAAAGCACATGTTAGCTACAACTATTTATTTAGTTTGGACGGAGAGAAACCACAGAACATTCCAAAATCAACGTAAGCCAGCTAACGTCCTCGAGCATGAAGCAGCCATGCGAATTCGGTTGCTCCTCATGAGCTACTCCGGCCACATTCCAGATCATGTAAGGGCCTCCTGGAATGTATAGGCCTTGTTATTAAAGGCTTCGAGTGGGCTGCTATTAGCGGGCCTGTAGTGGGATCGAAGAGCCTGCGGGACAAACCCTGTTTCTCTCTCTGTGTGTGTGCTAGTTTCGTGGGCTTGCTCCTGAAGGCCTTCCTTGGTTAGGTTGTGCAAAGCCTTCTAGGCTTTTTTTTTGTTTCTTTCTTAGTCCAGTGTGTTGGGGTTGTCTGCGCGCAGCCCCGTGTGTATTGTAAGGCCTCAGGCCATGTTTTTTGTTTGTTCTCTTGCGTAGGCGTTAGGCCGTTGTGTTTGGGCCGAGGGCCTTGTTAGTTTTGTTTTCATTTTTGGATCTTGAGCGGTAAGCTTCTGGCCTGTTTTGTAAGCCCAAGCCCCTGGGTCGGTGCTCTAAGGCCTCCAATGTACATTCTCTTTTTTTTAATCCACTTTGAATTTTATTAAAAAAACACAATAAAAACTATCAAATTATTCTTATGAAAAAAAACCCTCAAAAACATTAACAAAAAAGTAAGCAGGAAAAAAAAAATGATCATCAACATCTATTTAATTTATTTTTGTGTTAATAATGAAATGGAAAAAATGGAAGAAAAAAAGATCCTAAAAAGTTCAACAAAAGATCAAACAAAAGAATAAAACAAAAACAAAAACTATCATTTCCAAAACAATAAAAATTATCAAATTATTCTGAAGAAAAAAATCCTCAAAAATATTAACAAAAGAGTAAGCAAGAAAAACAATTAAATTGTTGTTGTTGTTGTTACTACTGTTATTATTATTTAATTTATTTTTGTGTTAATAATTAAAGGGAAAAAATGGAAGGAAAAAAATCCTAAAAACTTCAACAAAAGATCAAACAAAAGAATAAAACAAAAAAAAATAGCGTTGCTATAACTGCCAAAACAATAAAAATTATCAAATTTTTTCGAGGAAGAAAAAACTAAAAAACATTAACAAAAGAGGAAGCAAGAAAAACAATTAAATTATTGTTGTTGTTGTTGTTGTTGTTGTTGTTATTGTGTTAATAATGAATAAAATAAAATAAATGAAAGAGTAAAAAAACCATAAAAACTTTAAGAAAATTTAAATCATAAAAACATTTAAAGTATAAGGCCCAAAAGGAAAATCAAATATAAAGAGATTAAAATCCAGAATTAAAAGTATAAGAACCGAAATGAAAATTAAATTTATTATCAATTTCAATCAAAGGACAAAATTGAATAAATTGAAACTGCTATACGGGAAAAAATTAAAAGTATAAGGACCGAAATGAAACTCAAATTTATTATCAATTTCAATCAAATGACAAAATTGATTTATTTAAACCCAATCCAGAAATCAAAAGGAGGGTCAAAGTGAAAATTGCTCATCCAATTAGATTCAATTGAAAGACCAGTTGAACTAAATCAAAACTTATATAACAAAAATCAGGGTCATAAACAAAATTAAAAGTACAGGGACAGAAGTGAAAAGACATGAAAATGAGGGGACTCCCCTGCACTTTGACGTGTAGGAGAGAGAGAAACGGTTGCAGCGACTTTAACAAACTACCACCACATCCTTGACGTCGGAGGCCAGAACGTGCCACACTAGGAGGAAGATCAGGTTGCGGCGCGTCTACTGAGATGCCAGAATCTCATCTCCGACAACGCCATCATCACGCACGAGACATTTAAAGAGGATGTGAGCAGAAAACTGTCGGCTGCGTGTGACACACGCGCTGACAGTAAATAGAAAAAAAGGCCAATCACTGGTGTAGCCTTTTGCTTAAGTCAACTATTTTGTCTTATTAGGGGTCAAACCAGTAATTAGACATTTTCATAAAAATATAAAATAACGAAAAGGTAGGCGGATCGGACCGGACTGGTGCGATCCGAAATGGTGCAATTATTGCAGAGCCCCTCCACCCATAGCTGTTTTTTTTCTTTTTCGAGGGCTAAAAACTTTATTTCACTGAGCAAAAAACAATAAAAAATAGGAAAACCGGCTAAACAAGCGAACTGAGAACAGACTCGACCAAAAAATACACCATTACAATCCATAGTACACTCACTCACATACTACAGTATACGCAGCTACAGGGAATTGGCCACGCCGTTTATATATTAGTTAATGTTACAACACAAAGGTTGCATACTTTGACATTTCCTCAATAACCTCTTCACTCCTCAATATTCTATTATGAATCCACTTAGATTCGCTGTTTAACTTATCTTGGTGATTAACTTTATTAAGTTTAAGATTTTTTTAAATACTTTATTGAGTTTATTATTATTATTATTATTTTAAAAAGAGTTTTTTAAATAAATACTTTTGAAATTTAGAAAATAAATAATATAAAGATAAATTGAATATTTAGTAAATTTTAAAGAATAGAATTTAGAAACACACACACACACACAACTCGTTCATTGATCATATAAATAGTAGAAGAAAATAAGTTATCACCTCTAATTATTTTAAATATATTTGGGTAATCCAACTACACAAATAAACAATTTTCATATGAAGATTTTTCTAAGCAGAAAGTGACATTGATATCCAATGTAAAACCATATAAAAAAAATCCAATCAAATGTAGATTAACTAATCATTTTATTAATATAAACTAGATATTGTTGGAGAATAATATAAATCATATTATGAGATCTCTCCTAAAAATCTAAACTTTTAGGTAAGATGATTCTTTGACTTGATATTAAAATTTTGTTAACCCGACGGTCACAAGTTTAAATCTCACAATTCTCTTTCTGTTTTATAAAAATAAAGCACAAGAGAGTGTAGACTTTTAACTTGAGTGGGTGTGTTAGAGAATAATATAAATCATATTCCGGGATCTTACTTAATAATTTAAACTTTTCTTTGAGATAACTCTTTGATAGATATGAGTTTGTGATAAGTTTCGGGCATGCATTTTTTTTTATTGTAAAAAACAAATATTTAAATATCGCAATGGAATTTCAAAGAAAAAAACATTTGGGGTTATAATGTGAAAAGAAAAACAAGAAGTATTTATTTGAGAAAAAAAATAATAATTATTAGATCACAGCTTTCTTGGTTGATTCTTGAACACAAGTAATAACTCATATAATCAACTTTCTTTATGTCAAGTATTAATTATTATTTTCTTACACTGATATAAAAGTCTGCTGTATCAGATATGAAGCCTCGCAAGGGGGGAAACAAAACAAAAATGATGATGGAGTAGGTGTCATTTTTATAATTAGATATCTAAGAAAATAATTATTAATTTGGCTGAGTAATTCTCTGGTCGCAATGTAAATCAACAATGCAGTCAAGATTTTGATATAAATCATAGCAAATGTTTTAGATGCGGATACAATTTTAAGACGAGAAAAACCATTGTGAGATAATTAAATATTGCCAAGCATAAATTATATAGATTACAATTATTAATAAATAAATAATTTGAAAAGTTAAATATTACTGGCCTTATTTGACAATTCAAGAGGTTAATTGGGTCGATATTCAAAAACAATTATTAATCTCTCTTTAAGCACTCGTTCAATATGGTTTGTAATCATGGATTTAGTCTTAATTAATCTAAATAACTGATTCAAGAATACTCTTTATTGTAAAAAAATTTTAAAAAAAATCCTAATAGCATATTTTACCTCTAGTAAGAGGATATTTGTTTTTGCAGTGAAAAAAATGCTTTTGAAAAAATTATGTTTTTAATTTCAAATAATATTTTATTAATTTCAAATAATTTTAATATAATAATATTTAGAATAAATTTTAATGAATTCAAGTTCAAGGCAAAAACATTGTGGCAATTTCACTATTCACTATAATAGTGAAATGATATATATGTTCTTTCCAAGAAAACCACTTGCCTACTGCATTTTCATATTCTTATGAAATGCATTAGTCATTAAAATGTTTATATCTTTTAGTACAATAAAATTATCTATTGAGATAGATTTTTTTTCATCATTCAATATTAGTTTTGTTATTTTTTTAAATTTATTTTCTATAAAGTTATCCCATTATCTTAACTATAATTCTAAAATTTGGAGGTTAGCCCAAGTTGTTTGGCTATCACACAATCTTAGATTGACTCGAGCAAGATGTTTTTTTGTCTAATACTTATATTCAACTATATACTTTAAAAAGTCTTTTTTTTCCCCAAGTTTTCATGATTTTTTTAACATAAAAAATAATATGTTTACTCTAATTATTTTATTGTCTAATTATAAATTAAATAAACTTATTAAAACTGGTTAGAGCTAAAACTCGAGTCATTTGTATTTCATTTTTTTAAAATGCACTTATAATATCTACATATTATTTTTTATGCAAAGAAAGATGCAAACCAACAACGCAGTGCAAGCTCATAACTAGTACAATCATATTTATATTGTTTATTATTTATTTAGTGATTGTATTGAGGTATAAGTGTCTTTACAATCATTTTTAAAATAGTTAAATGACACTTAGGGTCTTAGCCTACTGAAAGAAGGCATATTGTTTCATTTCTCTGGGTAGGATTCGAGCACTTATATGTACGTCTGTCACTCTGTAATATTTTATTTTTTTATTGAAATTGCAGGATATTTAGTAGTTTGAAGATTAATAGTGATCCGTGAACAGTAACCCGGGTACCTTTTTATATATAAAAAAGAAAAGAACCAACCCTTTTATCGAGTATCAAATGTGTCGCTGCATCATTTTTCTCTTGGTACAACAATAAACAATAATTTTTCTCTTGATGTTGGGCAATTTATTATTAGTGGATTTTCATACATGTATATCATGTTAGCTCAAGTTGGCAATTTTTTTAAAAAATTTCTATACTATATTTTGTCGTATTATATTTAATTGGATGAAAATTGAATAACATGATATTTCGTCGTTTAATTTACTGGTTTAGGCTTAAAAAATGATTAGTTTAGTAGGTCCAGGCTATACTGCTCTCATGTATGGTCAACTCGTGATGTTTGGTTTCTCCCTGTACATGCAGGCGGCCAATGCAAGAAAAAAAAATCATGAGAAAAATATATTTACGTGGAATCATATATTATTTAAAGACTACATGTTTGACTACAAAAAATAGCAGCCTATTTTAACCGACACTTACTTCGACTGGAATAGGTAAAAGAAACTAATTGATAGCTGAAAATCAATGGGATCATCTCCTGTGACGTGAGCGTAAGAAATGGCTTTGCTCATTATGCTACCAATGATGTTACGAAGTCAAACATTCAACCTCATACCAAGCGCCATTCTTGAGTCTCCATTCAAGACTTGAACATGTATGCTGGCCAAGTTAGTTTAATTTCCATGAATATCCACGGCTTTTATATAATTTAATTATAATATTGTAGTTGAGGATTTCATCCACGGCTTTTATATAATTTAATTATAATATTGTAGTTGAGGATTTCATCCATAGATGATCCACGAGCTGAATGCACGTCCTATGCGTCGGGTTTTTTTATCTATGTAGAAAATTGATTATTTTAATATGTATTGTATTTTGTTATTTTAATATTTAATTAGTTAAATTATAATTGATAAAATCTGTATAATTAAAATGGAAAGTGGTTTGTATATTTTGTAATTGTAGATAACGTAGGTAATTTTTTCTTATGAGTTGCATTTTTTTCTCAGTAATATTAGATCTAACACATTATAAATAAAAATATTATAATATTTTTTTTCTAGAAATAAACCTATATTTTTTTGCGTGCTATAATTAGTTATTTTAATGTTTAATAACTGAAATTGCAATAGATTAAAGTATGCTTGCCCACGCATTGCGTTAGGGTTTTTTCTATGTATAAAACTAATTGATTTTTTAAATGCTATAATTAGTTGTTGAAAGATTTAATTATTAATACTATAATAGATAAAATATGTAACATATAAATTTTTCCCCTGCCTAAAATGAATAGTGTAATCGAAATGGGAAGTGGTTCGTATATTTTTTAATTGCAGAAAACCAAGGTAAATTTGTCAATCTTTGTTTTAGTTGCATTTTTTCCCCAGTAATATTAGATTTTACATGTTAAAAACAAAGATATTGTATTTTTTTTAAATAAATGAACTAAAAAAATTTACGTGCTCTATTGACTTATTTAATTGTAGATAACCTAAGTAAATTTGTAATTTTTTTTTTAGTTTAATTTTTTTCCCAGTAATATTAGATTTAAAATATTAAAAATGAAAATATTGTAAATTTATTTTGAAGAAATAAACTTAAACAAAAGAGTTTCAAATTTAAATTCAAAGGCAATTTTTTTTAAGATTTAGTAATCATATTATTATATTAAATGTATTTAAAAATATTGATATTATTTTTTTAAGAAAAAATTCGAGGTCATTTTTTCTTTATATATATATATACATATATTTTAAGGCTATAATATTTAATAAATATTAAAACATATAATTAGTTTAACATACTTTATAGAGTAATCGAAATGGGAAGTGATTCATATATTTTTTTAATTGTAGATAACCTAGGTAAATCTGTCATTTTTATTTTTATGAGTTGCTTTTGTTCCCAAGTAATATTAGATCTGACTCATTATAAATAAAAATATTGTAATCTAACTCATTATTTTTTTGCGGTCTAAAAAGAACAGTTTAATCGAAACGGGAAGTGACTCACATATTTTTTAATTGTAGATAACCTAGGTAAATTTGTCATATTTTTTTATGAGTTGCCTTTTTTCCCCAGTAATATTAGATCTGACACATTTCAAATAAAAATATTGTAATATGTTTTTAGGAAGTTTTTTTTTTGCGTGCTATAATGACTTAATTATTGTCTAAAAAGAACAATATAATTGAAACGGAAAGTGACTTGCATATTTTTGAAATTTAGGTAAATGTGTAAAATGTTTTGTTTGAATTGTATTTTTTGCCTAGTAATATTAGATCTAAAATATTAAAAACCAAAATATTGTAATTTTTTTTGAAGAAATAAAGTTTCAAAAAAGAGGATAGAATAAAAATTTAATAACAGTGGAAATAATAAGAACTGATCAGACCATATTTATTGTAAAAAAACTCCATAATTTTTTTATTTTATAAGATTTATTACTCATATTATTATATTAAAAGAGTGTGTGTGTCTGTGTGAATCTTAAAATGATCATTAACGCAAATTAAAATGTTTAAAAAAATTAATACAGTGGAAATAATAAGAACTGGTGAGACCATATTTATTGTAAAAAAACTGCAAATTTTTATTTTATTTTATAAGATTTATTACTCATATTATTATATTAAAAGTATTTAAGAGCAATTATAGTAAAATTAAATAAACATCAAAGAATATAATTAGTCTGACATATTTAGAAGAAAACAAAAATAATAAATAATCATTATCATTATTTTGAATGTCTTATCAATAATAATATGAAATTATGTGACTTGAAGGGGAAAAAAGATATATCATAATAATTATCAATTTTTAAATGATTACCAGCACACAAAAAAATTTGAACATTAAATAAAAAACTTAATAACATTAGAAATGAATAAAATTTGAAAATAGGAAGTAATAGCATGTATATATAAATATGGACAGAAATATATAAAAGAATAAAGGAATTAAAATTATAATTGATAAAATTAAGAATGAACATATATAATAAATATAATTTGAAGGAAAAAATTGAAATAAATCCAAGCATGAATACTAATGAAATCAAATAATTTGAAAGAAAACCAAAAATTAAAAGAATTAGGACCAAAATGAAACTTTAATTTATACTTAATTTGCATGGAAGGATAACATTGAAACAAATCAAAATTTTGAGACTTTAAAAAATATGGATTCCAGACCAATTTCCGAAATTCAAAGTCTGAGACAATATATACTTAATTTCAATTGAAAGACGAAATTGAAAGAAATCAAAACCTATATAATAATAATAAGGACCAAAAAATGACAATTCGAAGTGTAGGGACTGAAGTGAAAATTGAGAAAAAACAGTTGCACTAACGTTAGCTTGCGCAGGCAAGAGAAAGAAAAGGGGTGAAAATTTTCAAACGACCATTACACCGTCTACGGCCACCGTGGGAGTACACACGCTGCACCGGCGGGAAGAGAACATCTATGAAAATCATTCTAGATGCCAGTTGGGTATTTTTGGACGCCAAAAGACTCCGCTTGAACATGGCGTGAACATTGAAAATGTTCGACGCGTCCAGCGACGCACCTGCAATAAATGGACGAAAAAAATTAAAAAAGGGTTAATTTACGGGGTGCCCCTCAACGACAGAACATGATTTTGTCATTTTGTGGGGCTAAAATGGTTATTTGCACTTTAAATGAAATATAAAATACTGAATGGACTGGGTGGTTGGACCGGTTCGGACCGAAAACGGTCAATGACCGTTCAACTCTTGAAAATGGCGGCGTTTTTTGTCTTTTAAAATAGAAAAAAAGGACCAACACCCGCGATGCAACGAGACTTATTGCCAATGAACAATGATAATGAGTCTTAAGCAACAGTAATCTACAGTCAATGTCCGATCTCTTTTAGCTTCTTTAGTAATTATAATATTGTAGTTGAGGATTTCATGTTTTTCATCCATCGATGATTGTAGACATTTTCTTGTTTTATTTTAAACCAAGTCCATGGTCCCGGAAAAGGTCTTCGCTTACCACGGAACTGGGTGTGTTTGGTATTGTTTTTGCTTTTGTGGTTGAGGTTTTAAAAAAGTAGTTTCACGAAAAACATTTTAGTTACGGTTCAAAATAAATTTTAAAGTGTTTGGTTAAAATTGTGGTTGAGTTTGAAGTTTAATATAGAAAAAAAAATAATTCTCTTTAAATAAAAAATTAAAAATATAATATGAAAAATAAAAATAATAAAATCTCTAAACTAAAAAAATAGTTAGGATTTTTTTTTGATTTATTAATACTTTTGATTTATCATTATTTTCATAAAAAAATTATAAAAAATAAAAATAAAAATAAATTATTTTAAAATAAATAAATAAATTCTACCGACATAACACTCCGCACACTCCACACCCGAAATCCAACTCTCACTCCGCTTCCCAACCATCTCCTGACCCTCTCTTCTCTTTCAATCTCCTCTCCGATCTCCCAAGGCACACCTTCATCTCTTTCAATAAATTAGTTCTCATTTTGCATGATTGGATGTCAAGCTCCAGAGGGCCCTATCTTCTGCATGCATTAACAACTGCGGCTTCTATGGAAGTGCTGCTACCATGAACATGTGCTCCAAGTGCCACAATGACATCATCCTGAACTACCAACAAGCCCAACTGGCATCATCATCCATTGAAAGCATTGTGAATAGAAAATAACCTGTGGTTGCTGGTGTTGTTGATGTACGAGCTCGTATTGTTGATGTACGAGCTGCACCTGTAGAGAGGTGACGATGAATTAATGCTGGTGGTAAAGAGAGGGTTTGGAAGTCAAGTGATTTTTGATGAATTGGGCCATGAAAAGCAGGCGAGACGTAAATGCTTTGTAGCCGGCCACTAAATGCTTCATCCACCTCTTCACTAACATTCTCGCTTTTATTTCATTTTCTTGCTTAATTGCATCCACTAGCTCAAGAGGGATCGAGGGTGGAGCGAGAGAGATCCCAAGCAAAAAGATGTGGACAATCGGATTGGCTGTCGTAGCATTGGTGGTGGTATACTATACTCACCTGGTTTTCAAATGGAGAAGCCCGAAAATAGAAGAAGTTCTCCCTCCGGGTTCCATGGGCTGGCCCCTCATTGGAGAAACTCTCCAGTTCATCATTCCTGGAAAATCTCTGGACCTTCATCCATTCGTCAAGAAAAGAATGCAAAAGTAAATATGCTGGCTAGCCTTCAAATACTTCTAATGTGTGTGTGTGTGTATGCACTTGCGTGTTTTATATATTCACCACTAACACACATTCATATTAATTAATTTCTTGATCCAGGTATGGACCGATCTTCAAAACCAGTCTGGTTGGAAGACCGATCATCGTGTCCACTGACTACGAAATGAACAAGTACATCTTGCAGCACGAAGGAACTTTGGTTGAGCTATGGTATTTGGATTCCTTCGCCAAGTTTTTCGCTCTCGAGGGTGAAACCAGGGTGAACGCGATCGGTACAGTTCACAAATACCTGAGAAGCATAACTTTGAACCACTTTGGTGTCGAGAGCCTTAAGGCATCATTGCTTCCTAAAATCGAAGACATGCTTCACACCAACTTGGCAAACTGGGCTACTCAGGGACCTGTCGACGTCAAACAAGTTATCTCTGTCGTGAGTGCACTTTTTTCTGCCCATACATGCACTGGTGATCTTCATGGACATTTTCTCACGTCCTCTTAATTATCTCTAACCTGCCGTTTCATTCTTGCTGTAGATGGTTTTCAATTTTACCGCCAACAAAATATTTGGTTATGATGCTGAAAACTCGAAAGAGAAGCTCAGTGAGAATTACACAAAGATCTTGAACAGTTTCATCTCCTTGCCTTTGAATATTCCTGGCACGTCATTCCACAAGTGCATGAAGGTAAACAGAGCATTCCCTGAACCTTGAGATTTGCTCAGCAATCACCGCTCTGGAATGGCCATCCGATAATATGTCTTTCTGTTGATTCAGGACCGAGAGAAGATGTTGAAAATGCTCAAGGACACACTGATGGAGAGGCTCAGCGATCCATCAAAGCGTCGGGGAGATTTTCTCGATCAAGCCATTGATGATATGAAGACGGAGAAGTTCTTGACGGAGGATTTCATCCCCCAACTCATGTTCGGAATCTTGTTTGCCAGCTTTGAATCCATGTCAACCACCCTAACCCTTACATTCAAGTTTCTTTCAGAGAACCCTCGAGTGGTTGAGGAATTGAGAGTATGAAAACATACCCTGAAAAAACACATTTTAATCTTTCATTTTGAAGATACCACCACTCTATTCACGCCATGTCCTGCGCTAATTGTGTGATTTAATCGTTCAGGTTGAGCATGAGGCAATCGTGAAGAAGAGGGAGAATCCAAACTCCCGCCTCACCTGGGAGGAGTACCGATCAATGACTTTCACACAAATGGTTGTCAACGAAACGCTTAGAATTTCCAACATCCCACCTGGTTTGTTCAGAAAGGCTCTGAAAGATTTCCAAGTCAAAGGTACACCTCCAGTTCTTAATTTAAAGTTATTGTGGTCTACTTTTTTTTCGAAATTGTTCAGTTTAACTGATGGTTTCTGCGAAAAATTTCCAGGATACACTGTTCCAGCTGGCTGGACAGTAATGCTCGTGACTCCTGCTACTCAGCTGAACCCTGAAACCTTCAAGGATCCAGTCACATTCAATCCATGGCGCTGGCAGGTGGGAAGTTTTACTATTGCAAAACCTTAGGGTGGATTGAACTTGATTCGCTTTCTTCATCATACATCTGCGTGGCATTCATTCTTTCACCTCCGGTTGCTTTTTATTGATACATGTTTTTAATTCTCTACAGGACCTTGACCAAGTTACCATCTCCAAGAACTTCATGCCATTTGGAGGCGGCACGAGACAATGTGCTGGGGCAGAGTACAGCAAACTGGTCCTGTCGACTTTTCTTCATATCCTGGTCACCAAGTACAGCTTTACTAAGGTGAAGGGAGGCGACGTTTCTCGCACTCCTATCATTTCATTCGGTGATGGCATCCATATCAAGTTTACAGCCAGAGCATAGATGAAGAAGTTGTCTGTTGTCCGTCCTTTCTCGCCATTTTATTGGCAACAAAAACAAAAGAATCTGGAGTTTCAAATCTCTTCAGCAGTGGAGGGTGGTTTCAAGACAATAACTGTAATCGTTACGACAGCATTTTGTAATATTATCTTCAAAATATATATTTTTTAATAAATAGATCCTTCTTTGTTTTATTTTTATTTCCTTAATACAATGATTCCGCATGTCAATTATCTGACTCGTACAATTGATTCGGTTCCAAAAATATATATGAAACCATTCGACCATGCTAAAAAGAAAGTTTAAGTAGATACTGCATCCCAGAATCCATTAGCTTGAATAACATTCTAGTTTAAATGAAATTGTCTAGCACTGTATTGGAAACGATTAATTGTTGAAATAAACTAGGGAAAACCAGCATACGTTATTCAAGCAAGTCTTACTTATAATAATAATAAAAAAAAATAGATAAAATAAGACTACTTTCAGTTAATAAATATTATCTAAGCTTTTTGCAACTTTTTTGTCTACTTAGAATAAACTATTTGGTATTATTATATGGTTAGTTTTCAAGAAATTATTTGGTATTGTTATTAAGCTAAAATATACAATCATTTTAATGTATATATATAAAAGGTTAAGTTTTCTACCAACATATTTTTTTTCTTAACCAACACAATGTTTTTAATTAGAAGCATTGTTTCTATTTAAAATACACCCATATATATACCACCAAAATTATCAGTTTTATCGATGAAATCAGTACTTAAACTCAATATTCGTTGTTAATTATCTTATTGACATCCTCATAAACAAGAAACTTTCATCAATAAAAACCAAATCGGTAATTAATGTTCTAGCAATGGCTCTATTGGTATTGAATATAACAATGACTTTACCGGTGTACAAAGCAAGCAAAAAAAATATTAATTAATACATATATCTAAAACAAAATGAGAAAAGTGACAGTGATCGTTACAGTTCACAGTGATCGTTACAGTTCACTCAGACTCATTTGTACTATTTATGTGCACTTTGACCCGGTGTTTTGTGGGTGTATGTTTTTTTTTTATCTTTTCTGCCTGTGAACAGTGTATTAACGAAATTAGCCCCCGAAAAAAATAAAATAGTGCACAGGAGTCAGGGGCTCTCTCGGGTTTTCCCCCTTTTTTTGCACACTGCACAGACCAAAAAGGGCCTAGAAAACGATAAAATAGAGAACAGTAAACGGGGCAAGGCGTACTTTCCCACCCGGTATTTTCGTAATTATGGGTGGGGTCAAGGGCGTATCGGTAATTCACCCATTATTTTATTATTTCTACGCGCGGGCGGCTGGCACGTCTATGGCAAGCGCCAGCGGGGTTCCACGCTGACGTGCCTTTGAGGCGGCGCCTGCCACTTCTTTCTGGCGTCAAAAATTTACTTTCGTTGTACCAGAAGATGCGCCTGAAGGTCCTCTCTACGTCATCGCGGTGCGTGCCCTCCATAGATTTCCGGTTAAGCCGCGGCGGACGTTTTTCTCTCAGCAGTCCCTTTTCTCTCTCCCGCCACCTCCAAATTCCGATCCAGTCCCTGATGTTTGTGTAAAGTTAATTTTGGTCCCTAAGGTTTTGATTTCGTTTTTATTACTGATTTATTCAAATTAAAGTTTTATTGTTTTCAATTGTGCCCTTCATTTAAAACTGATTATATAAGAAAATTTTATTTCAGTCCTTATACTTTTGATTTTGTATGTATTTTTTATTCCTTCAAGTTTTTCCGGTACAGATGTTTTGATTTATTTGATTTGGTCCTCCAATTGAAATTCCTAATATATACAAAGTTTGATTTTAGTCCTTCTTCTTTTGATTTTTTTTTCAATGACAGTAATTATCATTGTTTATTTTTGGTCCTCCAATTATTTTTTTCCTTTCATTTTATCCTTCAATTGGAATTAATTTTATATATGTGATTTTTCATTTCGGTCCTTATTCTTTTAATTTTTTATTTGTTATTAATTTTTTTAATAATGTTTATTTTGTATTTTTTTAATTGATTGGTTTTTTTTTATTTTTTTAAACAAATATTTTTCTTTTTGGTAATAACTTTCCAGGGCAATTCAATTATTTGAATTCCTTTTTTATTAATATTGCTCATTCTTTCTCTTTGTTCATTTGTTTTGTTTTTTGCTTCTTTTTTGTTTCCTTTGGATTGGGTGATTTTTATGATTTGACTATTTATGCAATGATCATGATAATTTAAATGGTTGTTTTTTTAATTAATTTTTCAGGATAATTTATTTATTTAGATTATTTTGACAGTAATGTTGATCATAATTATAACTGTTATAGTAATGATAATAACAATCACATAAGGACAGATTTTCAAATTATGTATTCATCTTTTTATTGATAGAAATATAACTATTTATTTTTTTATTTGATTATTCTAGGGTTTTTTATATTATTTCATTTAGTCTTTTTTTTAAATCATGTTTTCTTAAATATATTTAATATAATAATATGATTAATAAATCTTATATAAAAAAATATTGGCTTCAAAATTTTATTTTGTGCTCTTTTATTTTATTTTATTTCTTTTAGTTTCCGGTTTTGTTTTGAATTATTTGATTTCAATGTTTGAATTTACTTCAATTTTGTCTTTTAAATTTAAGATATTATTGAAAATATATCAAATTAATTATATATTTGTATATGTATGTCAAATTAAAGTATGTAAAACTAATATAATATTCAAATATTTATTGAATATTATCGCCTAAAAATATATAGAGGGAGAGGGAAAATGACCTAGGATTTTCTTAGAGACAGAAATTCATGTAAGTATTCTTAAATACATTTAATATAATAATACAATGAATAAATATTATAAAAAAATATTGGCTTCAAAATTAAATTTTATGCTCTTTTGTTTAAGTTTGTTTCTTTAAATAAATTTGCAGTGTTTGGACTTTTTAATAATATATTTGTGTATTTATGTCAAAATAAAATATGTAAAATCAATTATATGTTCTAATATTTATTAGATGTAATCGTCTAAGAATATATAGAGAGAGAACAAAATAGCCTAAGATTATCCTTTAAATTAAATATATTATTTTTATATTTATGTCAAATTAATTATATATTTGTATATTTATGTCAAATTAAAATATGTAAAACTAATTATATGTTTGGATATTTATTGAATATTATCGCCTAAAAATATATTAAGAGAGAGGAAAAATGACCTAGAATTTTTTGAAAGACAGAAATTCATATCATGTTTTCTTAAATATATTTAATATAATAACATGATTAATAAATCTTATATAGAAAAAGATTGGCTTCAAAATTTAATTTTGTGCTCTTTTATTTAAGTTTATTTCTTTACAAGAATTTTCAATGTTTTCATTTTAATATTTTAGATCTAATATTACTGGAAAAAAAAATATTTCAAAAAAACAATGTTGACAAATTTACCTGCATTATCTACAAGTCAAATTAAAAAAAATATACAAGTCACTTCCCGTTTCCATTAGAATGTTCTTTTTAGACCAAAAATAAATAATTATAACACAAAAAAAATTAAGTTTATATTTTAAGAACAAATTACAATATTTTTATTTCTAATATGTATGATATTTATTGAATATTATCGCCTGAAAAATATATTGAGAGAGGAAAAATGACTTTCAATTTTTTGAAAGAAAAAAATTCGTATCAGAATTCTTAAATATAATTATACTAACTAAATATTAAAATAATAAAATACAATGCATAAAAAAAACAATTAATTTTCTACATAGATAAAAAAAACTCACGGCATCGCACTGGTAAACCGCTCTTCTCCACTAAATTTGATCGGTGTGTTAAGCATGTCACCAATGGAAACTCCATAAGTGATTCCTTCAGTAACATCTTGTCAGTAATTATGTTGTAAATGTGGGCATTATTTTCCAACTCTTTGGAAAATACCAACATATATTTCTTTCGGTAATTCCATCACTAATATTTTAAAAAGCATATTAAAAAACAATTTGTTGATAAAAAATCAATAGTTAATTAGCATACCAATTGTTGGTCCCTTGGCTTACTGGAAAATACAGGTGAAAAACATCCTTTAGCAATACCATGTGTGATGTTTACAATTAACAATCACAGGAGAATACAAACAATATTTTTGGCTATTGGAAATTTTCGACAGGTTTATTGACTGAATATATCTGTTGGTCAAACATATAATGTTTCTATTGATATTTACTTATGGATGAGTAAGAAAATCATCGATAAAGTTAATAACAAAATACCAATAAAAACATTTCGTTGGGGCTTCTGTATGTATTGACTGATTTTCTAATATTGATATATATAAATATAAATGTTAAAGCAAGACAACATGAAATATTCAAGTAGTATTTTTATACTGTGTGATTGAAAGATAAAAAATTCGTAAAAATGATAAAAACATGTTATGGATCTATTTAAACATTTTAATAATAAACAACCGATTTTTCAAATGGATTTCATAAAAAAAAAAAACTTACCGCTAATATTGTTATATTTTAATAAGATACATAATAGTTGAAAAACATACGAAGATTTTCATAAGAAAATATAATTGTATTTAAGCTATGTCCAAACTAAAGAGTAAATGAATCCAATAAAAAACTTTTGAAGTGTAAAAAGAAAGATAAGAGGCCAATAAAAGTTAATTATATATATATATATATATATATAGTAGAAGAAAATAAGCTATCACCTCTAATTATTTTAAATATATTTGGTAATCCAAACTACACAAGAAACAATTTTCATATGAAGATTTTTCTAAGCACAAAGTGACATTGATATCTAATGTAAAACCATATCTTTCTTTAAAAAAAAATCCTATAAAATGTTGATTGACCAATCATTTTATTAATATAAACTAGATATGAGTTCGTTATATGCTTTGGTTAGATTTTTTTTTCATGTAAAAACAAATATCTAAGTATCGCAATGGCATTTCAAAGAAAAAACATGTGAAAAGAAAAATTATGAAAAAACAATTAATTATTGAATCACAACTTTCTTGGTTGATGTCCGCATAGCGTGATGATAGAGTATTTACAATTTGCATAGTAAATATCAAGTTTGAGTTAGGAAATGTATCCATTATAAGAACCTGAAATAACTGAGGTTGTACTCACTCATCTGAACTTATAAATTGCACTTTCTAGGGGTGGGTTTCCTCACATCCAAAAAAAAATTATTGGTTGATTCTTGAACATAAATAATAAGTCATATAATGTCTGTTTGAGAGTGTGATTGCGGTTATTTTTGAAAATGTTTTTTTGTTCATAAATGTATCAAAATGTTTTTTTTAAATATATATATAATATTATTTTTTTAAAAAATTGACATCAATATATCAAAATAATTAAAAATCACCAAAAAAATTTTATTTAAATTAATTTTTTTTTCAAAAATACTTTTGAAACGCAGTGTTGGGGGTGAACAAAGAAAAACAAAATAGATGATCAAGTAGTATCTTTGTTAAATATTACCAAGTATAAATTATAATTATTAAATAAATAATTTGATAAGGTAAATAATACCAAGTAGTTTGACAATTTCTGTCTTATTTGACAACTCAAGAGGTTGGGTTAGTGATTATGGAGGTACATTCACTTTCTTAATTTTTAATTTTTAGATTCAAACTATCGAGTCAATATTCAAAAAGAATTATTAATCTCTCTTTAAGCACTAGTTCAATATGGAGGGCACTCCTTTGTAATCATGGATTTAGTCTTAATTAATATACATAACTGGTTCAAGAATACTCTTTACCCCTACTAAGAGTATATTTTTTTTGTATGTGATAATATTAAATTATTTTTATAAGAATAACCAGTTACCCTAAAAATTTAAGGGTATTGCTATCTTTCTATATTCATTAAATATTATTCAAATTCAAAAGGGTAATGGTTGGTATCATGCCCGCATATTTTAGGTCGTGCAACATCTTTTGATGGTGGAAAATGCCCATTTATTGTTTTATTTAATTTCCTCCATAACCACCTCCTCTAAGGATAGAGCGTATCGATGTCCATTGGTCTCTTTTTCATTGGTTAACCCTTCATTTAATTTTGGTAACAATTATACAAATAGGGTAATTTAGATCTTTTTATCAAAAAAATATTCCATTATTTTCTCTCTCCTGCATCAACAAATACTGGTTCGTCCTTATTATTGTTGCTTTTAAGATTCAATCTTTTTGCTTTTGCATTTTATTTTTATCCTTGGGCCTTTTCTTATAGTTTTATATGTTTTCAATTCAATCATTCACTCCTAATTCTCCATGTATAATGTTTTTCAACTTGGTCATTTTTTATAGTTATAATTTTTCTCCTTTGAATTTTTGTCAAAGTTATGAACTTTTTTAAATTCATCGTTAAATCCAAGCTTGTGGTTTTCATTTTATTTTGTTGAATAGTTTTTTATATCCATTTAATCATCCAAGCCAAAATTTATTTTTTCTCTCTAATTTATTTTTTATCTTGATTGTCATCCTCATTCTTTTAATTTCTATTTTCTTACTATAGATACCTTCATGTAATTGAATTTTGTTTTCTCGATTTCGTGTTTTGGCATTTGATTTGATGATGATTTTATTTATCAGTTTTTCCATGTAATAAAGTTTAATGACTCGAGTCACAAGTTAGATAAGTTATACGTCAGATTATCTTGGTCTCATGATCTTGGCCGTAAGTTTTAAAAGTTATCCCAACTATGTTTTTTATCATGTAATTTTGGATTAACTTACATACTTTCAACAAAAAAAAATCAAGTTATAATTTTCATTTGTTTTTTATTTTGTTTGTTTACTGTCATTGCTAACTTCTTTTTGTAATGTCTCCTTAAATTGAAACCGACATATTAAACATGATTTTAAAGGTTGTTTCCTTTTCTTATTTGTTACAAATATGCATACGAGCCTAGACATTTTATTATTGTTGTTGTTGTTATTATTTATTTTTAATCTAATTCTATTAATTTTTATCTTTTCACTTTAGAGCCACCAATTATAATAATAATAATGATGTTGTTAAAGGTAATAGTAATAGTAATATTTTATAATAATAATAATAATAAAAAAAAAATTGTGGCCACAACGACAACGGTACTTCATCCTTTGACATTTTATTTCTTGGTGATTGAATTTTATCAATTTTTCATATATGATTCTTCTGGTGTAAGACCAAGGTTAGAGGTTTGAAAATTTAAAGTTGGTTGACATCCTCTATTTTTTTGTCTTTTATTATTTAACATCAGTTTTTTTTTATAAAAAAAATCAGCTTTGTTACTTTCTTAAATTTATTTTCCATCGAGTTATCCTAGTCTCATAACTTAAATCATAAATTTAGGAGATTAACCCAAGTTGTTTTCCCTCTTATTACCTAGGTTGCAAGATGTTTTTTTTGTCTAATATTTATATCCAATTATATACTTTTAAAAGTCTTTTTTTTCTAAGTTATCGTGATCTTTTTAGCAGAAAATATTGCATGTTTACTATAATTGTTTATTATTTTATTGTCTGGTTAAAATTAAATAAACTTATTAAAACTGGTTAGAGTTATAACTCGAATCATTTGTTTTTCTTATTTCTTTAAAATGATCTTACAATATCTACATATTATTTTTTATGTAAAGAAAGATGCGGACTAGCAACGTAGTATGTGTTCATATCTAGTAAACAACAAAAACACAATGAGGTGTCATAGTACATCCACATACAAATCACGATTCACTACAGTTATATGGTTATGCTTTTTACCTTCCTCATAAAAAACAACCTTTGAGTTGAGTGTATTTTGGTCGTTTTATATTGTTGATTATTTATTTAGTGATTGTATTGAGGTATAAATGTAATTCCTATAATTCTTAAAATAGTTAAATGTCTTTATTTTCCTCACTTAAAAAAAATAAAACTTGTAGACCGAGGTTGTTTAGGTCTTTTTATTTTTTAAATGCAATGAAAGCTTTACTTTTTATCATGTTTCTCTCTCTCTCGCTCTCTACATTATTCAAATTAAACTAGTTTATTTTACTGGTTAGGCTTCTTAATTTTCTTGAAAAAATATACTTGTAATATCTAAATAATTTTACAAGA
>CM063603.1:19033498-19051664 GCA_032356905.1 Salix exigua | reverse complement strand
ATAGTAGCGTCCAATAGACATTGATGAGAGGCTCAACGGTCGATGTCGATGGGTAGAGGAGACCGAGGTGGTTTTTCCGTGGCGGTGACATCGAAAATGGTGGCCTGTTGTGTCCGGGAGGAGCGTCAAAAGCTTACCACCGCTTCTATGTTGGGGCTTGCTTGCTCTCGCTAGAGGTCACGACAGTAACTTTTATAGTGGAGGAGAAGCTACCGGTGATGAGGGGATAGTGGTGGTGTCTCTGGAGCTACCCCCGATCGGAGAGAGAGTCGTCGTTGTGCCTACGATTAGTGTTCTTCCCACCGTGATATTGTAGGACCTCAGGCGCTACTAACTCTTCTAAAACCAATTGGTGATAGAAGAGGCGCATATCCTAGTCTTATACCGCATTCAAGCATGCAAGCGCCACGACATTCGATTGTGACTTGGCCCACCCGGCCTCGCCACGGACAATTGATGCACACATGACCAACAATCTCCCTCAACGAATTGCTCCTGCTGGAATCGAACTCGTGACCTTGGCTCGATACCAATTGTAGGACCTCGAGCGCTACCAACTCTTCTAAAACCAATTGGTTATAGAAGAGGTGCATACCCTAGTCTTATACCGCATTCAGCATGCAAGCGCCCACGACATTCGATTATGACTTGGCCCACCCGGCCTCGCCACGGGACAATTGATGAACACATGGCCAACAGATATTGCTTCAAGCTGCTAACCATGACTTACAATCCATGAAATGCAGGCAAAAATGAAACACAAATGCAAGCAAAACTATTAAAATTCAGCTTCTTCTAAACCGCGATTACAATCGATTTTTGGTGGGTCCCATAGCAATTTAATTTGTGTTTTCTCATTACCAAATGCCACAAAACCTGCTTTTGCTCAAAACTCTGTTTCGATCACAATACCAAACAATCACTTAGTCCGACTTGACCCCAAATAAAACTTAGGTAAAAGGCCCAATGATTCTTGTTTTCTTTTTTATTCAAAATATAGTTGTTTTGATTTATTCTTTTTAATTTGGGTCTCGAGTTAAAGCTCCCGCCACTTGATCTAAAACAACCCAAGTTGATCATTCTCACCGTCACTCGGAGAGGGGTGTGGTGGTCGGAGTTGGTGGCCTGAATGGTCGAACCGAGAGGGAGAAGAGACAGAGGCTCCTCTGGTTTTAGAGAGAGAAGACGGTTGACTGATCGAGAGAGAAGACAGGAAAACGAAAAGAAAAGAAAGAAACTGGTGAGGCTTGGTCGGTGTAAAAAGAACTGGATTTTCTTACATGATTTTTCCCTCTTTCTCCTCTGTTTCTCTTATGTTTTTTCTTCTCCCCTCTGTTTTTGCGTTTTCACCTATCTCCGTTCATCTTCTTCTCTTCTGTTTCGTCCCTCTTTCTCTCTTTTTTCCTACTCTCGTATTATTTCTTCCTCCTCTTCCCTTTTTCTACATGCATGGGCATGCCTTTTATAGGCCGGAGGCAACCCTTCGATCGCCTCTGGCGTGCAACCGACGGGTTGCCGCCGCTGAAATTCAGAGGCGTGCCCTACACTGTTCGGTGATCGAACAGTCAGGTGCACGCTGCACATTTCAAAAAATTTAGAGGGTGAAAGTACGATTTGGTCCCTCACTTTGTAGTTGTCTTAATTGCACCCCAATTGGATTTAAACTTATGAATTTTATGCAATTGCATCCCTGTTAAAATTTCAAGAGTAACCTAAACTTTACGTGCCTTTTTTATTCTGGTCCTTGATTTGTACTTTCCTCAATTTAAACCTCAATCGACCACTAAATTCTCAATTTATTCAATTCGGCCCTTGATTTCGCATAATTGACGTGGAAAAATTCAAATCGATCTCCGAAAATTCCATTCTCATCAATTGAATCCAAACTAAATTCAAGAACTTGATTTATCAATGATTAAACCCTTAATTTAAAATATAATCAAATCCTTGTACTTAAATAGATCTTTCGATCGGAACCTAAATTAATTCTCAAACATAATTATACTTTTAAAATCGACCAATGATTAAATCAAACTGACCCATAAAAATATAATCATATCCAGTCGACTTAATTTTTACATGATTTATCCGATAATAAATTATTTTGACCTTGAATCTGCTATTTCCTCATTTTCGGTACAAAAGAGGTACGATTGAGCTTTTGAAAACATCCAAAATTTCATCTTGATTTTCCTACCGACAACAAGCCTTTTTATTCTATATTTTTTTGTTTTCAGGTAGTTCTAGGGAATGACCGAAATTGGGTTATGACAACATTGGCACTAGTAGATGATGATAACCTGAACCATAATGAAGAAAGTTTTATTAAAGCGAACAGAGCATTGACAGATCGAGTTTTATTGAACTGAGCAAGGCATGAGTTAGCTAAAAGTAGCCGGCAAGGCAAGCTTCGTTCGAAAACAAGAAATATAGGAGGGAAAACGAACAAAATACTCTAGAAAGTACTAGAGATAATACAAGAAGCAAAAAAATTCAAGCCCCAAAATTCATTGGAAGTGCTCTGCAGCTTCAAGCAGGTTTCCCGGTGGGCAGAGGCTTCTCTGCATTGGGTGGAGAGGCGGCGGAGGCTTGATCTTGATGGTGTCGAGTAGTGGGAGGATTATGTTTTGATGTTCCATCGTTGAGAGCTACAGTTGTGGTTCCAGTTGTATTGCTATGACCACCTGCAGCTGCCTGTCCTAAGTCTAGGAAGGGCTCATCGCCGGTGAGTATCTCTGGTGGTACGACTTGAGATGCTTGGCGTCTATGGCGAGACATGGGTTTTCGCTGGTCTTTGACGTTCGTTTGTGAGGGAGAGGGAGTGAGTGTTATTTATTATTTAAATGGCTAATTTCTAGCTAGGAAGGAGAGGACAGTATTTTCAAGTTGGGAATGGTGATGCCTGAAAGATTAACACTGCTATTTTTTTAACTGGGTGATGAATAATTAGTGTTAGTATTTTAAATAAAGGATCGACGAACGGTACGTGGGACATATTATATATCTAAAATATAGTAAAATGCTAATTCACTGGCCCTCTTAACATAAAACTTTTGAGTTAGAAATGGTGCCATTGTTTCCGAGGACCAAGATGCATGCATACTAATAGAAAAAGGGAAAGAATCCATCCTCTTCAACTACAGAGATAAAAATGCTGCAAAATTCGAGGACATCTGCCTGTGGATAACATCAAACAGCTACCTGTCAAACAATTTGCTGGTATTTGTGCTGGATCTCGAATAATATTTTTATTAAAGAATAATATAAATTATATAATAGGGATTATTTAAAAGTTTAAGTTTTTAGATGAGATGGTTCCCTAACATGGTATCAGAGCTTTGTTGACCCAACGGTCACAAGTTCGAATCTCACCACCCCATTCTATTTGATAAAAATCAAGCATAACATGATGTGAACCTGTGCAAATTTCAAATCTAAATGACTTTCACTTAAAAGATATGTTAGAAAATAATATAAATAATATTATAAAATTTCATTTAACAATTTAAACTTTAAATAAAATAGTTTCATAACAATTTTAACATCTCTGATGTGTTGGAGAGAAACATACGGTCAGGGGACAGCCACTGATACTTTGGGCTGCACGTTCCTTGTCAAACGCAGCAGGCTCGCTCACGGTATTCACAGAAAACTCCAAGGTTTGTTCTGTTTATTTGTTACGTCGCAATTAATCAGTAGATGCGCCCATGGATTTCTGTGGGATCACAGATATCCTCATGGCCACATTCATGGTAGGGAATCTGTGCATGTAATCCCCATGAATATGGCATCGCGCTGTGATATGTGGCTTATTTACAGTTGATATAATTGAGGACGACCCGGTTTGCCTGTTTTGCCGGGCTTTTTTAGTCATGTAGAACATTAATTCATCGGGTTTTTTATTTATCTATGTAGAAAATTAATTGATTTTATAAATGTTGTATTTTGCTATTTTAATATTTAATTAGTTTATAATTGATAAAATCTGCTAAAAATGGTTTTTTTCAATCAAAAAGTGATTGAATATTGCTATCGCTAAAAAACTTTTGATAAAATTTATTCGAAAATTTGCTGAGAAGGTGAGATAATCTATTAGAAATTTGTTATCACGGATACTCTAGTTAAAAAAAACAAAAAAAGAAATCCGATTAAAAAAGAACAACTGACTTGGACACTAAAACATAAAAAATTCATGTGAAAAAAGGTCATCGTTTCTTAAAAGGAAAAAAAAGAGTCTAAAATAAAAATGTAAATTCTAAGCCAAATTTGTTTTTATAAGATTTTTTCATCATATTATTATATTAAATATATTTAAAAATACCGATATTATTATTTTTTTGCAAGAAATCGTAGGTTATTTTCTTTTCTCTCTTTATATATTTTTAGGCCATAATATTAAATAAATATTAAACACATATATTTAGTCTCACATACTATATAGTGTGATCGAAATGGGAAGTGATTTTATATTTTATAATTGTAGATAACCTAGATAAATTTGCTAAATAAAAAATATGAGTTGCCTCTTTCCCCGAGTAATATTAGATCTGACAAATAAAAAAAATATTGGCATTTTTTGGAAAAAAGAAATATAATTTTTTTGCGTGCTATAATTACTTATTTGCCGTCTAAAAAGAATAGTGTAGTCGAAACGGAAAGTGCCTTGTATATTTTTTAATTGTAGATAATATAGGCAAATTTATTTAGTCTAACATAATCTATCGTGTGATTGAAAGGGGAAGTGATTTTTATAGTTTTTTTTAATTGTAGATAACCTAGATAAATTTGAAAAAAAAAGAGGTGTCTGTTTTCCCCAGTTATATTAAATATGACACATTATAAATACAAATATTGCAATTTTTTTGAAAAAAGAAACAGAAAAGTTTTTTCATGCATAATTATTTATTTGTCGTCTAAAAAAATAGTGTAGTCGAGACAGGTAAAATATTTGATACTCATGCAAAATTTAATTTTTATTTAAGCGAAATTTAATGTAATAAAATAGCTCAACACCCCCTAGTATAACAATAACAAAATATATAATTGTATTATATGTCATTTTTTTCTATATCTAAATATTTTTAGGCGATAACATCCAATAAATATTAAAACATCTAATTAGTTTTACATACTTTAATTTGACACAAATATACAAATATATAATTAATTTGACATACTTTAAATAATATATTTAATTTAAAGAAAAAAAATCGAAGTAAATCCAAATATTGAAAGAAAATTAAGATCGAAATCAAACCTGAAATCAAAAATTGCATAGAAGGATAAAATTGAAAGAAATGAAACTTTGATACTGAAAATATCAAAGATTTATAATAAATTTGAATGGAAGGATGAAATTGAAATCAATAAAAACTTTGAAACTAAAATTATATAGAATTTAGGCCCATTCCGCAAAACTAAAAGAATGAGGACCAATTTCAAACTTCAATATATAATCAGTTTCAATTGAAGGATGAAATTGAAATAAATCAAAACCTATATAATAGCATTAAGGGCAAGAAAAACAAATTATAACGTTAAGGGACTGAAATGAACTTTGACAAAAAACAACTTAGTTGACGTCATGTTCATACCGGGCAGAGAGAGAAATGAGGGGAATTCAAACGACCATTGACACGTATACAAACATCATTGTAACTCACACGCCGCCCCATGTGGAAGATCACATCCTCGAAAATCATTCTAAACGCCGAAAAACATGTGAACGTTTAAACAAACGACGCGTCTCACGATGCTGCCGACACTTGTCGAGCAAAAAATTAAAAATGGCTAATTACCGTAACGCCTTGAACTTGAGGCCTGTTTTTGTCCTTTCGAGGAACACAATCGTTAATACATCGTGCAATGGAATATTAAAAATAAAAAACCGGTCTCACGAACCGAGTCTGATCGACCGAAACCGACAGATGATTTTGTCGTTTTCGGGGGGCTTTTTCGTTAATTCACTGTTCAAAAAAAAAAAAGAGGATATATACCCGCGATTCACCGTGACAGATTGCCAGTGAATAGTGACAATGAGTCACGGTGAACAGTAGGAAGGACGACATGTTTTAGTTATATGTAATAAGATTGAAAACTTCATTTTTTCCATGAGCTTCGTTAAAAAATATGGACACGACAATATGGGACATAGGAGCTGAAGAAAGTAGTAGTATGTGTGTTCTCGTTAATTTAATTGCTAAACTCAGTTGACATATGCCTGCCACGAGATTTCCCATGAAGCACGAGATTTCATATGAAGTTGTTCGCTTCATACTCATTTTTTTTTATTATCATTGTTAAAAAATAATATAAATTATATTATATAACAACTTAAATTTTTAGATAATATAGTTATTTGATATAATATCGTAATTTTATTGACCAACAATTAACTTTATTGACCAACAATCATATCATAAGATTCTCATTGTCTATTCAACTCTACCCTACAACTTGAGATGAAGCCATGGCCTATTCAGCCAAAAAGAAGTTATGACCAGGTTCACTAGAGTAAGTGAGGACGAGGATTGATCAAAACCATAGGACAGAGCAAAATAATATAAATAAAAAGGTTAGGACCAATCCATTTTTTATAGATATAATTAGTTGAATTATTATCAAAAGGAATCGATTTCAATGCTGACTGCTAGCGAGCTTTGGTGGAAGAGAAAACTGACGCTGAAGCCATTTTTTCATCAGTTTGGAAAGATGGTAGGCATAAATATAAAGCAGGTGTATGTGGGGTAACGATTAACCGAAGCACAATGCTGTCTTCTTTCACTATAAATCACAGTTTTGATGTCGTAAGCGATATGCCCGCATGATGCGCGGATTTTTATATTTATATAAAAATTGATTGATTTTATGTGTTGTATGTCATTATTTTAATATTTAATCAGCAAAATTATAATTGATAAAATTTGTTAGATTATAATTGACAAAATCTGTTAGAAACAGTTTTTTTCCTATCAAAAAGAGATTGTAAAATTTATTGCTCATATTTTTATATTAATAATATTTTTAGAATAATAATCAAAAGGTTATATATATATATATATATATATATATATATATAAAGGTGCTAATATTAAATAAATATCAAAATATATAATTAGTCTCATATATTGATAAGGGAAAAATATTACAAATAATAATTATTATTATTTTGAATGTCTTATATTTAATATATTTATAAAAAACACATTATAAAAAATAACTATCAACATACTACAGGATAACTTTTCTAATATTATATTTTAAAAAATAAATTTCTATTTCTATTTTTGTACTTTAAATTTGATTTTTTTATTTGATTTTTTTATATATTTTGATTAAAAATATTTTTTTTAAAAATAAATTTAAAATATTTATAAATAAAAAATAATTTTATAAAGAAACTCAAACATTCAAACATGGTCGTCTCCGGACAAATAAAAGAAAAACTCATTCAAGGACACATTTATGATCTATGACCAGGCCATACATGGAAAAGCAAGGACCGCACCGTTAATTGATTAAAAAATAACTTATGTGAACAGTAAAAGCACTGTTCATAGACGAAAAAATTAAAAAAAAGTTTGTTAAAAAAAAAGTTTCACGTAGACGTGAAAACAGTCATTGAATATCCAGTCTACAGTAACGATGGGTCTGCACTCACAATGGCTCTACGATGAATGGACGAGTTGTTTTAGCTCTTTTACTAATTTGTTTACCAGGTGTACCATGTGATGCATCTCGTATTGTCCCGTGAAAAATTTTTCATTTGATTAATCGGTTTTTGGGGGTATTTAAGTGTTTGAGTTTAATGAAAACAGTTCAGTGTGCTTGGTTACCATGTTTTTATATTACTCGTCAACTTGTGAAATTACTTTAAAGGACACATGTACACACACGTACGTACATATATATAAATATATTGTTTTTTTAATTCCATAGATTTAAATTTATAATAACAAAATGTTTGAAATAAATCAAGTAAATTAGACACTTGTTTTTAATTCTCCCATCAAACTACTTACAATTCCATCACAAACTAAATTCATACGTGAACACGTTTGTGATCCATGACTATTTGATTGAGGAACAACATCTGATAAAATATCTTCAGGAACAAAATTATGATTGCTATCATATTCAGCAAAAGTCATATCATCTTGTGATTTTCTTCTAATATAGTTATGTAATGCTATTGATGCAATCGCAATCTTCACTTGTGTTTTGTCCATATTTTCTAGTTTTTTTCTCAACCATCCCACTTGTTTTTTAATTGTGCTTTGGTCAGTGAATGACAAGTTCATTCTTTGAATGATATGATCATAAATTTTCATCTCGTTTTATCAAAAGGTCACATTCTCATATCAATGACCCTAATACATATGTCGCAAAAAGTATGCAACATTTCCTTTGTCCAAACAGCCTTATCCATTAAATTATTTTGCACAATTTGGATAACAACAAAAAGTACAGGAATTATATTTGTTAATTAAACAAACTAACCTAAAAAACCTTAATTAACAAAATTTTACAGCAAAAATTAATTAACAAAATTACAAAACTTCAACACACATTAATTCATCAAAAACATGGGTTCACATCAATTTTATGAAATTTATCTCATCAATTTAACAATAATAGTAAATGAACAACAATTTCACAGAACAAACAGTTATAATTTGTAGAAACAAACAACAAAAATGAGCAATAACACATGGTTGAGCTTCTATCACAACCACGGTTAATAGCATTTTCAACCAAATAATTCAAGTCAAGCCATCAACCACACAATAAAATCCAAGAACTATTATCAATCATTTAACAATTCTATGAACAATCATCAATCACCCAATAAAATCCAAGAACTATTATCAATCATTTAACAATTCTATGAACAATCATCAATCACCCAATAAAATCCAAGAACTATTATCAACCATTTAACAATTCAACGAATAATCATCAATCATCTAATAAAATCCAAGAACTATTATCAACTATTTAACAATTCTACGAATAATCATCAATCACCCAATATTTTTATGAGCCACTAACAACCATTCAATGATTTTAAGGGAGACCTTCTGCGGGCTTATGGGGAATGGACGGTGGATGTGGATGGTCTGTGGACTGAGGAAGACCTTCTGTCAGGGAGAAGGCTGAACTTCCTTCACGGTATGGCTGAGAGAATGTTGCATGTGGGTGTGACAGAAGGGGAAGGGACGATGGGTGTGGATGGTCTATGAACTGAGAGAGAGGTTCTGTGAGGGAGAGAGTGAGAAGGTTGAAGGTTGGCCTTCCTTTACGGTGTGGCTGAGGGGGAAAGGACGGTGGATGTGGGTGGTCTGTGAGCTAAGGGAGAGGTTCTATGAGGGAGAAAGGGAGAAGGTTGGACTTCCGAGGGGGAAGGGATGGTGGATGTTGTAGGATTAGCACTGACCCTCAAGACTCTGTGAGGGAGAAAGGGAGGTAAGGGGAGGACGAAGGTAAGGTGTTTGCGTGTGAAGTTATGCCTTTGCAACATGTGGTCACTTTATGTCGTAGCTGCAAAAGCATCTCTCAGTTACTTTTGCAACTGCGGTCGGACCATTACTTTTTTTGGTTGGACCCACAATAAAAAACTAGGGTCCTGTTTGGTAAATATTATATTTGGCTTTGCGGTTCAACGTAACCAAAGATTGAACCATAGAGCCAAACACCATCTTAAAGGTTTCAAGTTTTGGAATTCCAATATAAGGTTCTAAGCTCAAAAATTATTAAAATGAGTTGGAAGGTTGGTGAAATGAAATTTTGACAACTATTTCAATAATGGTTTATATGGAAAAGAAACAAGTTTTATATTTCTTGAATGGAAGATTGATTTTTGTTAAATATCATAACATTTATATATATAATAGGAATGAAACTTAATTGTAAGAAAATCTCATTGCATATCATAATTTTCTATTACAAATCAAAAGAACTAATCATAGCTATAAAAATAACAACAAAAAAAAAATGATTATGCTTCCTGAGTTATACATGGTTAACAATTCTCTTTCTTGAATCTAAAATTGTAAACTCGTAATTTATATCTTGATTGCTCAAACCTGAACATAGAAAGTGTTTTTGTTAGAATGTCCGCACTTTGTTCTTCGCTTTGCAAGTAAAACTACTTCACTTCTCCTTGATATTGCAACTTGGTTGTCCATAATTGTGTGTGTTTCTTGTTTTTCATATGCAAATATACTATAAGCTTCTTGATCCAAAGTGTTTGGTTTGCAATACTCGCTTCGTTATGGACTGAGCTATGATTTCTTGAGTCTTTGAACATCATGGAAAAACTCTAAAACCAAAATTGAAACAATAACTTGAGGTGTTTCTATATTATCAATACTTCATTCCCCATCATTAACAAATAACCATGAAGATTGAGTTTTTCAACTTGATTGATTCTGATTCCATAACGAATTCTGCCATGTATATTTCTATGGATTCTTTTGTTGTTTGAAAATGAATTTCATTAGCACAGTGTATATACCTAGATAGCAAACTTACACCATGCATGATATTTGGTCTCATTTGTTAAATATATTAGGTAGCTTATCAGGCTCTTGTACAACCTTTCATCCATCTTTTCAGCTTCATTTTCTTTGCAAAACTTCTAATTTTGATTTATTGGAGTTGTAGTAGATTACACCTCTCCATGTGTGAATTTCTTGATAATTGTTTTTTGCATATTTATGCTAGTTTAGGAATATCTCATTTTGTTTTTTAAAATATAAATATGCTAAGAAAAAATGTCATTCTTTTAAGGTTTGTCATTTCAAAAACAACATTTATTTCTTATTTAGACTTATCAATCAACTCTTTGTTGTTTTATGTGATGAGTAAATCATCAACATATAAAGAAACAACATGTATTTTACCAATAGTTCCCTTGGTATATAGAGTGGATTCAATCAGGCTTCTTTCAAAGCCTATGTTTTCAAAGTATGCTTCAATTTTGCTATACCAGGTTCTTGGAGATTGTTTTAAATTATATAGGGATTTTTTTAGTTGATATACCTTGTTCTTTTGTCCTACAATAGTAAATCTTTCTTGTTGCTCCACAACAAATTTTTTCTTCCAATATCCATTCAAAACCTAACTTGATATTCATTTGATGCTTTTATATAGTAAGTGTAAGTAACATTCTTATTGTATCGATCCTAGAAACTAGAGCAAAATTTTTAAAAATATATACCTCGCACATTTAACTATATCCTTTGACAATAAGTCTGACTTTATACTTGTTTATAGAAAAATCAAAAATTAATTTGGTTCTATAACCCATCTCACTCCTGTAATTTTTTATGTTGAGGTATGTCCATCAATTCTCATGTCTAGTTCTTTTCAATCATCTTTAACTCTTTCTTTATTGCAACTATTCATTTATGATTAGTTGAAACTTTTTCACAATTTGTATGTTTAATTGCAGCAACATTGCATATTTGATAAATGTCATAAACTAATCTAGTTCCTTTAACATATTCATCATCTACAATATTATTTTTTTCTTGAACTTCAAATTGCTTATCATCTACCAATTCTAGTTGTTAGACTAAACACATCGAATATCCCTGTTAATGATTACTTTATTCCTTCGTGGTAAAAAGATCTTGTGAGCTTTTGAAACAAAACTATAGCCTTCAAAAATTCTAACTTCGGCTTTCTTATCCAATTTGTCTCTCTTTATTTAAGGAATATAAGAGAAACAAAAACAACTAAATATATTCAAAATTAAGCAACTTTGGTTTGTAGCCATAATAAGCTTCAAATGGTATCCTTATCTATAAGGGTTTTTTTTTTTGGTAATCTACTTGGCAAAAATAGATAGTATTAACTGCTCCAACCTAAAATTTTAATTACAAACATTTATCATAAAGTAAACGCCTTGTCATCTCCATCATTGTCTTGTTTTTCTTCTTCTTCACAACCCTATTTTGTTGAGGCCTATTTGATGTTATTAATTGGTTTTCAATGTTTGCATCTTTATAAAAACAAGTTAAACCTTTTATAAGTATATTTAGTCCTATTATCATACGTGATCACTTGAATTTTATAGTTACTTGGTGTTTCAATCCAAGCTTTGAAGTTTTCAAATATATAAGCAATATTTACTTTGAATTTCATAAAGTAAATCCAACACATTCTAGAATAATTACTAAATAAAATCAATATAATATTTATTGTCATTTAGAGATTACTAGCTCATTGGTTCTTCAACATTTATGTGTATCATTGGTTTTGCATGGATCTTCATATCTTGCTTTGTTGAAAAGGAGGCCTTGATTATTTTTTATATTGATAAGCATCCCAAGTAGGAGAATCCTTTTTCCAACTTAAGAAATTCTTTTTTCCATATTATGTTTCTTTGAGAAAATCAAAGCTTTATAATGATAATGCCCTATTCTCTTGCACTAGAGAATTGAATTATTGTCTTCTTTTTTTTTAGCTTGCTATTTATTCATAAAGTCCAAGACAAAGCTTTTGCCTTTCATTTAAATGTTGAGTATCTCTGTTCCTTTTGCATCTTTAATCACTCAATTCTTGTTTTCAAAACAACTCCTTATAGCCTTTATTTAGTAGTTGAGAGACATTCAACAAGTTATAATTAATTTTAGGAGCATATACTACACCTAAAATTAACTACAAACCTAAGTGTCCTTCACTAGCTATTATTGCTTTCCCTTTTATTGTCATGTGGACTCCATTTCCATTTTTTACTTTGGTAATAACATAATCATCAAGCTCTCTAAAAAGCTTTCAATCATTAGTCATATGATTTGTATAACTACTACTTTTATAGATGTTGATCCTCAGTGTTGACTTCTCCTTATTGCTATTAAGTCTTGCATATCTTTTTCATATGCCCTAACTAACCACACTTAAAAAATTATACATTAGGTCTCCACCAATAGTTTTTTTTTTATATAGATGGATGCTTCTTTAGCAGTTAGGGCTAAAAGGAAAATCTTGAGTATTATTGCTTTTTTTTTTTATGTTAAATGTAGAGCCTCCAGACTTGTTATTCTATTTTGTTTGTTTGTTTTTGCATCATGATTGTTTTTGAGATAGGGCCAAGAAAGAACTCTTCATTAATATTTTTTACCTCACAAGTATCATTTCTTATGATGTCTGCATTGCATTCAACAATTCTGCTAGTGTAATGCTTGATAGATCTTTCATTCAACAATTCTGCTAGTGTAATGCTTGATAGATCTTTTGAGCTTTACAATGATGAATTGTAGACTCTAGCTTTCCATAAATTGTTATTAGGATCTTTCAAACAATTGTTGAATCAGAAAAATCAATAGCAATGGACAATGCTAAGAAGGTTGTTAGAATATTCCTTGATTTTTTTTCTTACTCGTTCATCTTTTGCATCTCAGATTCTCGAATTAAATACATCATTTTCATCCTTTCATTTCCTTCTTATTCTTGCTTTAAAAAACTCTAAATTTTCCTGGTTGTTTTCAGAGTCATTATCCTGTTAAATATGGTGGGCAAGACTGCTAGCTTTTGATCTTTCTTGCTTCCTCTCCTTGTGATTTTTTATTTATTCTTGCAAGATTGTATGGGGTGGAGCTTCATATACTTGTTCAATAGCTTCCCACAATTATGATTAGGATGTGAGCAAAATAAAGGATGCATTAGATTAGTGCACGTTAAGCTAACGTTGGAATCAAATATCTGCAACCCATCAAGTAGATATACATGTGTAACTTCTCTTTGTTTGCTATTTGACGTAGAACAATAGGTGATGAACATCTAAAATCTAGCTTCATATAGCAGCGTCTTGGACAGGTCGGCCCTGGAATGAATCATGAATAAATGAGTTGTTGATCAAGCTCGCCCAGATTTTTCCATGTTTAGAATTTTGACATTCCATTTTGTTCTTGTTTTCACCTTTCATACTTTATATGCATCCACTTCCTGCAGAAAATTAGGCTAACAATTGGTATATCGTTTCCAGCAGCCATGCATTGAAGAAGACTCGGTGATACTCTTCGCAACTTCTAATTCTCCACGGGAATACTCTACCAGCTCGTTCTCTTCTGCCTATCACTCCCCACCGCCACAACCTCATCAACATTCACAATTACATTTTGAACTTTCGGTAAGAGATCTTTCCTATACCATTTGTCCTAATAGGTCAGTATGCACTTCATTTTCTGGATTTATACAAAAGCTTGAGCCCATTAACATGCTTAAAGCAGTCTCTTTTGATGCGAGAGGCTCAAACTCTAGCTATTGTTCGCCCAAGTGGTACCGGAAAATCAAGTCTTCTCCCGGATCATATCAGGCATGTTAGGTATATTGCCATTTTGTGGCAATATCCTACCATTGTTGAAAATGGTAATCAACCCACCATTGTTGAAAATGGTAAATTGCCTAAGTTTGGTGGCCAACCTTTGACTATGAAGAAAATTTGGTGGCCAAGCATTTAAGATTGTCTCCTCACTCTTGCTATAAATAGAGGAGCTTCTTAGAGCTAAAAATGAGAGAGAGAGAGAGAGAGGGAGAAACACAAGTGAATGTGTTGTGTAGAGAGAGCTAGAGAGAGTTGATGAGTTGAGTAGAGTGGATGTAATCCTCCTCCTCTATATGTATTTATTGTAACTTTTTCTCTATCTCTAATACGACTCTCTCCCGTGGATGTAGGCGGTTTTGCTGAACCACGTTAAATATTGTGTCAGTGTGCTTAAGCCTCCTATGAGCAAGTATCAGTACACCTCCGGTCCGCGCATGGGAGAGCCGAATTCCCAACAACCGGTATCGAGCTGATGGTTTAAAGGGGTGTTTGATTTTGCTCAAAAATAAAAATTGTCAAAATTGTGTTTTGACCATACCACTGTGTAGAGGAGGCCGAGACGAAGCCACTGATGAAAACGACGTCAAAATCTGATGTCGGACATGGCCGCACTCTCTATCACTCTCCGTCGGGCATCCGCCCACACGCTGCAGACACGCCCATGTGTCTTCTTCGCCTGGATTGGTTGACCCCACCCGAATATCGAGTCGTTGGTGTAGGTGTTTGATTTTTTACAGAAAAAATCAAAGTGCTCAAAAATGAGTTTTGAGTATCTGATCTTGTAGAGGAGATCACCACGATTCCAACGGTGTATAGTACACTTAATTTGGAGTTAAAACGAAGGAGTCATTGCAGGTCAAAGTTTTGACTGAAAAAGTCAACGCCACGTCATCGGCCAGTCAACGCCACATCATCAGTCAAGTCAACAGTGCCATGTCACTGGTGGGATAAGATTCTGTGCAGCAGAGTCTACGTGCAACCAGATCTGAGATTGAATCTGGGCTGTTCATCAGGCCAGACTTGTTTTGATCAAATCTTAGCCGTCTGAAGTGCGATTTGGACGATTTCAGACTTGTTTCCAGCTAATTTGATCGTTCCGGATGCAATGGTATGGTCCGATCGTTGAGATTTGAGACCAAAAATGGCAGTGGCGAATTACCAAAAGAGATTGCCCGATCAGGAGGCATCTGGAGGTCATCATGGTGGTCGTTGAAGAAAAGAAGAAGAAGGTGCACATGTTTATCCAATTACATGTGCTGAACTGCTAAGTGGGGAGAAATTTAACTGCCTTGAGGGAAGGTAAAATTGGGACACTCTAGACACCCGATCATGTGGATAATTTGAGGTGAAGAGTGGAAATTGACGAAGACCAATCTTGACGAATCTAAGCACTGGTAGTCTCGCCAGATATTGAGAAATCATGTATTAGACCAATATATTCCGGATCACTTGTAAAGAAAACCAGGACAAAGCTAGCAAATGGTTGTATATACTGAAAGACAAGATCGATGGATAGATATGGCCTAAGAAGTCCTCGTCTAGGAGATTGGGTTTTAAGCGGGACCAGCATGACCCCTCCAATCTTTCCCGGGAACTTGCTTAGTGGAAGGATTATCCATACGATACTATTTTCGCTTATATAGCAGTTTGTAATGAAACAATTGAAGATTAGCAGGATGGCGGCACAAGGGAACAATTGGGTTCAGATGATCAAGGATCCGATGAAGTGGTGATTTCTCCAAAGAAGTTAGATTCGGTGATCGTGATTTCTGAGGGAGAATTGATGAAGGCCCCGATAATGGAAGAGAAATACAGCAGGGGATAAAGATTGGCACCCTATTTTGACTTGGACAGGTGTTATGACAGGATGAGTCGTCATCAAACATAAGCAAGGAATAGAGAGAAATCTGGAGAACAAAATTGCACGAGGGCACACTGAGATTGTGCAGGAGTACCGTAGGATTCAACGAGGTATCAGTAATGAGACAAAGAGTGCAAGGAGAAGAAGTGTTCCCAGATGAAGCTCAGAGCAGAGACTGTTAAAGCTTGTACAACAGGAAGTCTCTTATGCTCTTAATGAAGACAATAGGCGAAGACCTTTCCAATGCATGCAAGGATGGAAAGAGAGCTGTTGCAGAGGCATCTTATTGAGGGGGTGCAAACGCCTGTGATAAAAGGTAACCGTCTATGATGAAAGATGAAGACACCAAAGAGAGTTGGTGTAGGTGGAGCTGTCGAGCATAAAGGCACAAAAGCTCCAAACATAGAAATCGAGGTGGAGGATTGCGAGGAGTATACCGCAACTTTCTCTTTCTATGTAGTAAGTGGCAGTAATCTCTCCCATAAGTGCACATGGTGGTAGAGATTTTTGGATTCACTTTGAAGCATCTCAGCTGAAGGAGGATGCGGTCACCTATGAAAGGTGAAGACACCTTAGATGGAAGGTGTGTGAGGGCTATGATAGAAGCCCGGATTAGACCGCCCCATGACAACGGGCGAAGACACCTTAGATGGAAGGTGTGTGAGGGTCATGATAGGAGCCCGGATCAGACCGCCCCATGAAATGGGATAAGACACCTTAGAGAAGGTGTGAGGGCCGTGATAGAAGCCCCAGCTTAGACACCTAAGGAGAAGGTGTGTGGGCCACGATATGAGCCCGGCTCGAATCAACCCTGAGCCAATGTCATGGCTAGATATGAGTGGACAAGTGTATAGCCAATGAAGTGGCTATGATGAGTATGGAGACAAATGCAGGATTGACTTTCATGGATATTGCCCCCATGCTAAAGATCAATGAGCTAGAAAACATTTGCCTTGGACAATAAGTGGATGACTTGTGGAGCATTAAGACGCGGCTGCTATGAAGGAGCAGAGGGCATGCGCAGGTTCCGGGAACGAGTTGACTCTTGTCAAGGTGGTGAGCTCGGTAATGGCATTGTAATACTTAGAGTATGAAGATAAATATGGATCAACCTTTAATGGGCTGCCCCCATGGTTAAAGGTGGAGAGCTACCTGAATCTTACGACTAAGAGCGAGAGACTCATGGAGAAGTAAGGCGTGGTTCCTAGGGTGGAACAGAGGGCAGACGCAACTCCTGGATGAGTAGACTCTTGGAAGAGTGGTGAGCTTGTGATCACATTGAAATACTCAATGACTGTCACACTTGGAAATATTTGTTTGAGGGGGTGTTGTAAGCCTTGGTGTAAGGCTTGAAAAATCATTTCGGACCGAGCATGGTTGATATGCTCGAAGGGGAATGTTGTGTTGAAGACGCTCTCAGAATGGTAAGCTTGGAAGAGCTGCAGAATGCAAGCTTGTGCTGAACAAGCAAGAGGACAATTGCCCACACAAATGGCAAAGGGGGTGATTGTTAGGTATATTGCCATTTTGTGGCAATATCCTACCATTGTTGAAAATGGTAATCAACCCACCATTGTTGAAAATGGTAAATTGCCTAAGTTTGGTGGCCAACCTTTGACTATGAAGAAAATTTGGTGGCCAACCATTTAAGATTGTCTCCTCACTCTTGCTATAAATAGAGGAGCTTCTTAGAGCTAAAAATGAGAGAGAGAGAGCAACACAAGTGAATGTGTTGTGTAGAGAGAGCTAGAGAGAGTTGATGAGTTGAGTAGAGTGGATGTAATCCTCCTCCTCTATATGTATTTATTGTAACTCTTTCTCTATCTCTAATATAATGTCTCTCTCCCGTGGATGTAGGCGGTTTTGCTGAACCACGTTAAATATTGTATCAGTGTGCTTAAGCCTCCTGTGAGCAAGTATCAAGTACACCCCGGTCGCGCATGGGAAAGCCGAATTCCCAACAAGGCAGAGTC
>CM063603.1:18994425-19032998 GCA_032356905.1 Salix exigua | reverse complement strand
AACGACCTTAACGTGGAGTGAAAGTTCTTAGGTCGGTTTTCTTAGCTCAAAAGTATTTTCTGTCACGTGTGCTATGATCAAATTAAAATCAAACACCACTTACAAGATAATTATCGGTTCTGATTTTGACAACGCATCAGACAGTGCATCTACTGACTTAATTCACACGATTTTCGGCACATTTTCCAGCTGCTATTATGTTCTTTTGAGTTGGTGAATGGTAAAATAAATGGAAGGTTCGTTCAACAACTATATGTGCGACCTAAAATTATTAATTAATAAAAACCAAGCTTGTTCTTTTCACACTGCACATATGTCCATATATCCTCAACCATATATTTTATTTTGTTTTTAATTTTATCTTCAATGTTTTGTAATTATATTCTTTTTTACCATATTCAAGGATAATTAAATCAGATTTATTGAATAAATATAAAATCAAAATATAAATTAGAAAAGCACCACAAATAAGTGATGGTTTTAAGGCTCATTTTTTTTTATATATATAATTTAGATTGATTTCAGATTTTATGATGATTTTTGAGGTCATTGATAGGCCTACCAAGATTCCCAAGGTGTTTTATATATTTTTCGAGTAAAAAATGAGTTTCAAAATGAGGTTTTAAGTAAAAAAAATAATCTCCAACCCTGATTTTTCAAAATAAGTAAATCATAAAAATAGGATAAACAAAATATTGTCCACCTTAGCACGAGCACATGTTCCCTCACAAAATGAGTCATGTTGGTTGAATGACTTGTCAAGTCTTAACAAAATTTGATTTTTTTTCTAAATTATTATTATTATTTTTATTTTGTTAATAATGTGTTTTTATATGTATTTTTTCAAGATTATTTTTTTTGTTTATAATTAAATTAACACTCCTCTATTTTATTTTGTTTGTATGGTCTCTTTTGAATTTCAATTATTTTTTAGTTATTTTGCATGCATTTAACTTAAGAGTATATTATTTAATTTATCTATAATTTTTTATTTTTAAATAATATTTCCAATACATGTAACCTTATATAATTATTTTTAGTGTATCTATTTCTATTATATTTTGATTGAATGAAAATTTAATATTGATAAACAAATTATTTCAAAATAACCTGGTGTGAAGATTGTATTGCAATATCATTTTTTTCATCTATATAAATGTCTACCAATTTTCTATTTTAATCTTTATTTATTGTTAATAATGTTTTTTAAAACATACAATTTATTCAAACATATATACACAAGCTTTTAAACCTACCCGTATAATTTCTTTTGGTAAAAAATACACATAAAAATAAAAATAAAATATCTAACCCGCTACAACCAGCTGGTCATTGTCTAAACTCAAAACAAAGGCTATATCCAGGAGTAACACTCACCAAGGCAAACAAGTCCTATTTTTGTCTATTTCCACCAAATTCTCCAATAGGAGCTCGATATATGTCAAGATTATAATTAATTTCTATAAATTTTTCCACCAAATTCCCCAATAGGTGCTTGATATATGTCAATATTATATCAGAAACTCCCCAGCTTAAGAGGTTTCGGAGGTCTTTTTTCAGAATTTCCATCCTCGTAATCAGGAACAGAGTTTAATGATCCATGGTCTATCGCTATAGCCGAGTGAACACAGAAGCAAAGAAGGGGGGGAAAGGAAATCAAAGCTCGTTTAAGTTGCTGGAATGAAATAATCTCAGTGTATAGAACAAATAATCAAATACACAAGTAGCTGTAAATCAGTGTATTACATATCTAAGTAAAAACAAATCTACAAGAGAACCCATATGTAATACATAAACCTTTATTCAACTCTATAGATAAACCAATAAATAATAGAATTCCTGAATCCCTCGAAAAATCACTCTCAAAAGAGTACTTGTAGGTGTAAATCCCATCCCAATATATATATAACCCTCAGATCACAAGAATCTAATGCCTCAAGAGAGCGAGCAGAGACAAGAAGAGAGAGGAGCAGATAAGAGCCCCGGAAGTCCCAAAAGAATGAGAGGGGACACCCATGCCCACTACTGGTGCTGGCGCTGGTGCCATCTCACCAAAATCTTGAGCAGAGACAGCAACGCTAGCAAGCATCACCGTTACAAGAACAGCAGCGAATAGCTTCATTGTAGCGAATTCCATTGAGCAGAGAATTGGATCTCAAGACACAAACACAGAATCTTTCAAGAAATGTATTGAGGGTGAAAACCAAAATCTTGAGTACTCTGTCGTAGATCTTGATGGCGATGAGAGGAGAGTGCTGGGAGGGGTTTTTATAGAGTAGGGTAGGTGTGGGTTTTCAGAGAGAAAACGTGTGGGGCCATAGAGAACGTGGACAGCTGGAGAGACACGTTGAGGGTGAGAAAACGGGAACCAGTTTGAGTTCAGCAAGAAAACGGCTGGTGGTGTAGCGGGAACTTGTCCAAATTTTCTTTGGAAACCGTTAACCTAACACCAACTCAGGCCCCATATGAACCATTCAACCTAGTTAAACGGATTGTCGGTTTGGGATTGGACTGCTGGGCTTTGACTTGGCAAAACGGCCCACGCATGCATACTTTCTCTCTATTATACACTAGACAATGCCCCGCGCTTCGCCGCGGACGGCACGATATTTTTTTCAATGTAAAAAATATTAATTGTTTCAACTGGATAGGTCAAGTTGAAATTTATAACAAAGGTAAGTAATTTCTTTGATATTCATCATATCTTTTGGCATTTTTTTACTCTTCTTTTTTTTATCTAAAAATGAAATTTACTTGACTTGGCAAAAATGATTTGCATTGAGGTAATTTTGAACTAAAAGTGTGAATTTTTTTGCCATGATTGTTCTTGTGCCTTTAATTTCTTAATTTTTTTTTTGTAGATTTTTTTGACAATTTTTTTTCCTGTTATTTGAGTCATAGATGTATAATTGTGCAAATTATAGTGATTCACTATTAACTGGTTACAGTGATCCCATTAAGTTATGACATTGTTCATTTATTTTAAATATATAAGATCTTAATTGGTAGTTAAAAAAATTAACATTTTGAGAAATTGATAATAAATGATTTAGTATTGTTTTCTCAAATTAAAGATTTACTTTTTATAAAGGAAAAAAGAAGAAAGAAATTAATTTCATACATATTGTGGTTGATTCTTTTTCTTTGGGTTTTGCATCAAATAGGCTGTTAAATCTTTCTAAGAAAATTTCTGCAGTCTTTGGGTAATGGACCATGGGCTCAGTATGGGCTAGTGTTTATGTATGTGTCTATGAGACAAATTAATTAGCAATGTTTGGCTGGGCAAAACAATAGAAGCCGAAAAAATACTTGATTTCAAAATACTGGACTAAATCAATGAGAAACAGTGGGCAAAAACGAAATAACATAAATAGCTCTCTGATAATAGAGTTTGTAGTGCACTGGAATTCAGACCAAGTTCACTGAACTCATCTATTCAAGTTTAAATAAACCCATGATGCTGACATGGATATTTTCATCATCTGGTTTGGCTTCAAGATATTCAACCGAGGAAGAAACAAATTTTCTCTTATTCCTCATCTCTTCTTCATCAATGATACAAAATCAAATGAATGCAATTAGCATATCTCATAGTTGTTAGCGATCATGCTATCATATTTACTACGTGAAAGGGCTTAAGATCTTTCAAATAAACTAAGTGCACAGTTGAACATGTGTCTACACCAAATGTAGTATTTCTATTTTGACTACGTGAAAGGGCTTAAGATCTTTTCATAATCAATGATCAAATAGCGTGGTTGGCTGATCTTTTCATATCTACCACGCTTCTTCTCCTGTCATGTTTTGTTTCAGAAAATCCTACAATCATGACATCCAAACAACTTCATGAATGTTGAAAAGATTGAAGTCATTTTGAGTTTGATTAGAACTAAACTGTGATGAGTGTCATCAATAGTTTGAAGAATGAACAATAATGATAGACATATTAGAACTTAAATTTCAAAATTTTGTAAACATAAATTATAATGTTCTGATGCCTAACTTTCCTCGTAAAATGAAGCAACTGAAATGATAAAGATCTATTTTTTCCTCTATCTTTTCTTGGATATAATTCTAAACTATGTATTTTGGCTTCCAGAATCTGCAGGTGTTAAGAAGGTTAATGGATTGAAAACAACATAATATTAACTTTTCATGACAGGGGAATGCCAGATTCAAGCACACTTGTCCTGTTTTAGCTAGAACTCAGTAATCTCTCAAAATCCAACAGACACATAACATGAATCTTCAAGAACTCTATAATTGTTAATATCAAAATAGTTTGGAGAATAAATACAGGGGAACAAAACAGAGAATTGATTAACAAAACAATTTAGATTGATTAACAAATAATCAATCTAAAATAATCATCATCAAAAACTGAAACTGAAAAAACTGAAATACTGTCTCAAACTGAAAAACTGGATTTTATGAATCCAAATTTTAGAAGAGGGAAAACTGAGATGATTCATTAGTACAACATTCAATCATGATGAAATTGATTCAACAAAACTAACAACATAAGCAGCCCAAAAAAAATACCATCGAAAAACATACACATGTTTAGTATTAATGATATATAAAGCCAAAACCCAAAGTAAAATTCCTCCCAAATTATCCAAGTCAAAACCCAAAGTAAAATTCCTCCCATATTATCCAAGCCAAAACCCAAAGTAACTAAAAAAACAAATCAGATCAACCAAAAACTAAAATCACCACATAGAACCCAACTAAAAATGCAACAGATAAGCTTTGAAATATCATCCTACCTTTGATAAATCTATTGTCCTAGTTTTGCAGCAATCAAGTAAAACCCCATAGATCCGAACAATCAATATTCTCAACTAACTAAACAAATTACATCCACAACATATAACTAAAATCACCATGATATTAGCCTCATAAACAAATCACATCCACAACATATAACTAAAATCACTAAGATATTAACCTCACACAAATAGGTAAAACAATTTCAATTGCAAGATTATCTCATCACAACAAAAAACAGAACAAATCAACAAACAAATAGTTAAACCACAAACAACTAACCTCAATAATTGCAGGAGCAAGAGCAAGAGTGTTGCGTGAACTTGAAATGAAAACCGAAAAGAAAAGCAAGGAAGAAGAGAAAAAACCAGACAGAAGAAGTTTAGTTTTTGTTTGCAGATGAAAGGAAAATACAAAGGTATACAAACAACGTAATATATATAGAACAAAATTGAGAAAAGAAGGCTGTAGAATTCTCTCGTAGAAATCGTTGCACCGCCTCAAATAGAAGACGTTAAAACAATATCATATAATCCTGTCAAGTGTACACAGAGAAGCATTAAATGTGAAATGACAAATCAGCAAACTAATCAATTAAAGTTAACTAAATCGAAACAGAGAAACCAAAGGAACTAAAAACAGAAAGTGAAAGCAAAAGATAACAATACAAACTTTAATTAACGTAAGCAGCACACCATAATAAGGAACAAACCGAACCGAACCGTAACCCAATCAACCCGAGATTGTTTCGAGCTGTGTTGATAATTTGGTCCAAACCGAGAGCAAAACCCAACCGAACCGTAACCATGAGCCAAATGAAAAATCTAATCAAACCATAAACCAATTAAGCAAATAACCCATAACCCAACACATACAATCAACCCGAACACAACTCAGCAACATACCCAAAATCCAACAAACCAATAATGGAAAAACCAAAGCAATTGCACTCCAATAAATGCAATAATCGAAAACCCATTCCAGTTGAAGTGTAAATCGACAGAGAAGATGCAAGAAAACAAAAAAAAAAGGAACCCATTACCACATTGAGAGAACCGACGAAGAACTCAACAATGAACGAAAGAAAATAGCTAGATCTTACCTCTTCGAGCCGCTAATAAAAGCAATGAAGCCAGAGAACGAAGCAACGACGTGTGAACCCAGATCGAATCGAAATTAATTCGTCAACCCCACAAACGCCCGACTACCCAGCCAAAGGTGGCGCCCCTCTCTGCCCGAGATAAGAAATGAAAGGCATGAAATAAACAAAAGGTAGCAAATGGCAAAAATAACCTGGCGGAAAAGAAAGCAAAAGAAGGCTTTCATTAAGGATAAAATTGTCTTGACACTGCCGCAAACTACAGTGCCAATGTCTCTACATGCACAGGAGAATCTACAGGAAATCAACAACGGCATTTAGATAGTTAGTTAATATTTGATATTTGTGATTGTAGTTGAGATTGTTTTTTTATTTAAAAATATATTAAAATAATATTTTTTATTATTTTTTAAAAATTATTTTTAATATCAACATATGAAAATAATTTAAAAATATTATTTTTTAAATTTTAAATAAATAAAAAATAAAATAAAATTCATATTTTTTTCAAAAACGTTATTAAAATCTAGCGCCAAAAACCACTCTAGTTTTTATATTTGATGACGCTAAGGCTAATTTCCTGTAAGGAGGAGGATGCTGTTGGTTTTCAAATCATAAGGTTTAGGAATTTTCTTTTCAGTTGTGGATTGTCGTTAATACAAAAAAGCATCGTAATTGAGTTTCCACCACCCTCTACTATCAAACTTCATTATCAAAGAAAAAAAACAAACCCAACATTCCAGAATCCAGACAGTTTAGAGTGTAGAGAGTACATTATCAATTATTAAAAGTTCAAAGGGGCTGATGATAAATGACTTGTAATTTGCATAGTAGATTTTAAGTTCGAGTCATAACGTGCACTTCTTAAAAGAATATGACACAATTGAAGTTTTACCCGTTCACCTAGATTCATAAAGTACGCATTCTGAAAATAAATTTTAAACGCATAAAAAAATGCCTTGATGATTTCTTCATATTGTTTTTTTAGACTAATTCAAAAATGTTTGAATTATAGTTATATTTGCAACGTAGCTATCGAATAAATAATTTTGGTTGGTTACTCGTTACTCTCACTAATGATCTAAATTGTTATCACCAAGTAACATGAAAAAATTTAAATGGTTACACGACAAGAATTTTTAAATACCTCTACGACCATACATATATATGAGAAATTGTTAGGTGATTTTGTTTTAATTAGAATTGAAGTACATGTCTAATATCATTTTAATGTATTATTTATGAAAACTGTTGTAACCTAATTTTGGGTCATGCCCCAAAAACTATCAGAAAATAACAAAAAATAAAATAAAAGGGGGCTGGTGTCGGTAAAAAATCAAGTTAAAATTTTGAATATTTTTGAAAGTTCGATTGTATCCTTTTTGTGCCCAGATATGAAAAAAAAACGCAGATCAAAAACTAAAGTAATTTATTATCAGATAAATCCGCGTATAAACTAAGTCATAAAATATAATTATATTTTTATGAACCAATTTGATATAGTCGTTGGTTAATATAAAAGCTTAATTATATTCAGGAATTAATTTAGGTCCAATTGAAGGGTTTTAATTAAGCTTGATGACTTAATTATACTTTAAATTGATCAAATTAATTTTTATTAAAGGCTTAGTCAATAAGAAATCAAGTTCTTAAATTTAATTCGGGTTCAATGGGTGATGTTTGAATTTTCAGAGACCAATTTGAATTTTTTTCAAGCAAATCATGCGAAATCGGAGACCAAATTGAACAAATTGAGGGTTTAATGGTTGATTGGGGACTACATCGCACATATAAAAAATCGAGGACGAAAATAAAAAGACACGCGAAATCAAGGCTAGTTTTTGAAATTATGAAGGAGGATATAATTGTACAAAATCATAAATTTAAGTTTAATTGAGGGTGCAATTAAAGGAGTTATAAATTGAGGGACCAAATCGTATTTTATACCCAAAAGCAACAAAACTTGCACCCCCATGAGACACCCATTTGCCGCAGACCAGCCCCGACATTTGCCAGGAATTAAGCAAAGCTCACTTACCTGAAATTATGGAAAGCCATCTGCAGGTCACCTTTGTGCAACGGTAACCTACAGATGGCTATATAAATGCTGAACCGAGATCAAAGAGGGGAGGGTAAAAGTTGAGGCAGAAAATAGAAACAGAAGGAGGGCGAAAGTTGACGAGAAAAATAGAAACAGAAGGAGAGAAAGAAGAAGAGGAAAAGAGAGAAAAAAAGAAGAGAGAAGAGGGAAGAAAAAAGAGAGACAGAGGAGAGAAGAACAGAGAAGGAAAGACACAGAGAAGAGAAAAACGGGGAAGAGAGACAAAGGAGGAAAAAACGAAAAAGGAAGAAAGGAGAGAAGAAGATTTCTCAGAAAGAACAAAAAAAGAGATTCAAATAAAAACACAGAAAGGATAGCAGATAAGAGAAGGGATTTCACGTAGAATTTTTGAATTCTTTTCCTCGTATCTGCTCTCCTGTATTCTCCCTCTACCTCTTGGTCTGTAACAAACAGACCGACGTGCTCTCTCCCTCTCCCTCTCGTCAACAACTCTGGCATCATCTCCGACCACCGAGCACCACCTTGCCATCGCTAGAAACCTCCATTCCACGCCAGCATCTCAGCCACCTTCTCAGGCGAAGGCAACACAGAACAACACCGACGTTTGCAGCACAACCCGGCGCCTTCCAGCCCCATTTCTGGCCACCACAGGCGACCATTTCCGACGAAACCTTGACCATAAGAACCACCTCGATGTCCTCTACACAACGGTATAAGCAGTTAAGCCATTCATCGAACTCCAAAATTTGGCAATTCACTGTGCATCTTCTTCTTTTTGTTCTGCATGCGGGGTTCCTTCCCCGGGTCGGGTCGGGCGGGGTTTGAGACCCGACCCAACCATTAAAAGGCACGGGCTTCAGCCCATTTAGGCAGGAAGCCCGGCCTGAAAGAGAGAGAGTTGGGCTCGCAGCCCTGCTTTGTTAAGCCGGGCCGCGAGCCCGCTCCTTACCTCTAGGCCGAACCTGGTTCAGGTTCCCTGGGCTGGAAGCCCAACCCGATTCAGGCTGGGCTGGCAGCCCAGATCCCCTTTTCCTCTGGGCTGACAGCCCAGCCCGAGACAAGCTGGGTTGGCAGCCCAGACTTCAAATGGGTGGGCTGGCAGTCTAGCCCACCCATAAATAAATAAAATAATAAAAAATATAAAAAATATAAAAAAATATTGTTGTTTCTTATATAAAAAACCTAAAAAATGTGTTGTTTTTCTTGCATAAGGCCAATATGCTAGCATATTTTTGTTTCAAAAGTTGTTGTTCTTTTGAAAAAATATATATTATCTTGGGTTTTTAAGAGAAAATGAGTTTTAGCATGGATTTTTGCAAAGGAAAAAATCATTTCTTGTATTTTGAGATTTTACAACAGGTTTGTAAAATCCAAAGAGTATTGGCCAATATTTCAAAAAAAATTAAATCTTAATTTTTTTTTGGGGTTTATTATTCACCGTCGGTATTTGGATAAATAAATCCCAAAGAGATAAAAATCCAAAATATTCGGTAGGAATGATATGGTTTTATTCACTGTTGGTATTTGGGTAAATAAATCCTAAGGGGTTATTACCCAAAATATTCGGCGGGAATAATAAGCTATTATTCACTGTCGGTATTTGGATAAATAAATTCTAAAGAGGTAAAAATCCAAAATAGTCGGTGAGAATGATATGTTTTTATTCACTGTTGGTATTTGGATAAATAAATCCTAAGGGGTTATTACCCAAAATATTCGGCGGGAATAATAAACTATTATTCACTGTCGGTATTTGGATAAATAAGGAGTTGATATCCAAAATATTCGGCGGGAATGATATATTATTATTTACTGTCGATACTTGTGTTGCTACCCAAATTTTGACCAACTTATTTTTTATGTTTCGGAAGAAAAAGAAAAATAGAAAAAAATAGAAAAAAAACATCAAAAAGACAAAAATCCCAAAAAAATCTTGTTACAGGGGCAAAATTGAATAAATTGAGAATTTAACAGTCAATGCAGGTCAAAATCGCGTAGATTAGAAATGAAGGACCAAATTGAAAGAAGCGCACAAGTTAAAGGCTGACTTTGAATTTTTGCATTTTTAAACCTCTATAAATAGAGTTGTTTACCCACAAGAAAAAAAAAAACACTATCACTCTCACTCACACCCAAACCCTAAGCAAGAAAAAACCCTAAAATTTTTAAAGAAGGGCTGCAGCCGTCAGCCCTCTCTTTGGGGCGCTGCAGCCCTTCCTCATTTCCCATTCTTCTCCATCTTCCTCACACGAATCGCTGGAGCCAGCCCTCGTGATCTTCTTCCCCGCTCTAAACCCATCTCTTTCTCCCCGTCCCTGTCTCCTCACAATCGGCAACCTCCCCATTCCAATCTCCAGCCGCCCATCTTCTTTACCCCAGCACCCCAGACAAACAACCTCACTCCCTCATTCACTCTCTTGATCGTCCCTTGCTCAGCCACCATAGTAATCCCCTCTGGCCAACGGACCACCACAGCCCTCTCACACGACCGACCAGCCTCCACCCTCAAGTCCTCACCTCGGCAGTCCCCCGTCTGCACCAAAGCCAGAGATAACCAGCACAACCATTCCTCTCATCTCAGCCCCTTTTCCATTTTTCACTCTCTCCGGCAACCTCTCTATTTTCTCTCCACCTCCAACCAGCTTTCATCTCCGTTCAGCCGTCCCCTTCTCCACAACACAGCCCCCGTTCTCCACTAAAAGCACAACCATAGCAGCCTATCAGCCCCTAAAGAAGAAGCCGAGAACAGGCTCGAAATTTGAAGAAGAGAAGAACCCATTTGATTTTACGTTTGCGTTGTCTTTGATGTGCAGGTCGCGAAGCCACCTTTCTCCGGCGAGAAGAAGAAAAATGAAGAATAAGCAGAAGATCCGAGAGTTGAAGGAATCGAAAACAGATCTGCGAAATTCGAACCTTGACCCTCGTTTACTGCTTGTGTTTGCTGTTTATTGCTCCATTTTGCAGGCCTCAGAGCACTCTCGCCGACGAGGAAGAGCAGAAGAAGGGAACGGGTCCAAAATCTGAAGGAGCCGAGAAGTGTTAGCTTTGGAAAATTTTGAATCTGGTTTCTTGTTTGTTGCTTGTGTTGTGCGTTTGTTTTGCAGGTCGCCGGAGGCCATCACCGGCGAGAAGTCGAGGAGAAGAAGCAGATCCGCTTGCCCCCTGTTCCTGCTGGTCCCCTGCGGAAGCGCGTGGCTCCACGCGCCACCGTCAACGCGCCACAGCCCCTGCATGCCGCCACTGTTCCGACCCTGTTCCTAAGTTTTTTTTTTTTGTATTTTTTTTATGTTCATGTGTTTAGTTGAACTTTTATTGTATTTTAATTGTTATTTATGAAATGTAATGAAAATGAAAAAGACAATGTGTGTGTGAGTTGTATTTTATTTCTTTTTAATTTGATAAAAAAAATGAATGAAAAAGAGATGGTGTGAGTGGGTGTTGTGTTTTATTTATTCAATTTTATATTTGTTTTGTCAAGAAAAAAGAGTATAAAAATAAAAAATGTGTTTTCTTTGTAAAAATTCGAAATCAATATTTCGAAAGTACAAAAATCTTTTTTGGGAATTTATTATTCACTGCTAATATTCGGATAAATAAGTCTTAAAAGTTTATACCTAAAATATTCAGGGAAATAATATGCTATTATTTACTGTTCGGTGTTTGGATAATAATTTTTATCCAAAATATTCGGCGGGGATAATATGTATTATTTACTTTTCGGTAAATAAATTCCAAAAGGTTATTATCTAAAATATTCAGCGGGGTTTAATAATAATCAATAATATTTATTGGATTTTTGAGTGGTGATTGATTTCTTTTTTGTTTTTAATATTTTTTTTATGAATAAATACTGACTTATTGCAACATTTTAAATCACATCTAAATAGACAATGCAACTTACCTCAGGTAAGGCGTATTAGGGGTGCTAATACCTTCCCTATACGCAACCAGTCCCTTACCCTTGAATCTCCGAGCAGACCAGTACAAATCGGGTGTTCCTAGCGACCCTCAACAGCAAGGTGGCGACTCCTCATAAACTCCACAATGCGAGAGCCAGGATCCCTCTCGGGACGCCGCGCGGGGACGTGCGACAGAATGGCGACTCCACTGGGGAAGGTATTTTTTCTGAAAAATATTGGACTAAGCTTTGAATATTTTGATTTGATTTATTTGTTTCAATCTGTTTGAATTTTAGGTGTTTATTTTTAGCAAGTCTTTTGCATTTTAATTTGTGCATATGTATATATGTTCATGCGTGGTTAATTTATTTCAATTATATAATTGTAGTTTGCAACTTTAAGTTACGTGGGGGACTAGCAGCTTACCTATGACTTGAGTCAAGGTTGAAGTTTGTGTAAACCCCAACTCTTCGCTGAGAGCTTAGATGGTAGTGGTTGGTATACGTACCATCCCATTATCTGCTAAGACCCCATATTGCCTTTACGAAGGTGATCACTGGGACAGCAAGAGACCCTGTTTAGAGCCAAAAGTAGCAAACTCACGCTGAGAGCTTAGATGGTAGTGATTGGTATACGTACCATCCCATTATCTGCTAAGACCCCATATTGCCTTTACGAAGGTGATCACTGGGACAACAAGAGACCCTGTTTAGAGCCAAAAGTAGCAAACTCACGCTGAGAGCTTAGATGGTAGTGATTGGTATACGTACCATCCCATTATCTGCTAAGACCCTATATTGCCTTTACGAAGGTGATCACTGGGACAGCAAGAGACCCTGTTTAGAGCTACAAGTAGCAAACTCATCATTTGTTGTGTAAACCCCAACTCTTTGCTAAGAGCTTAGACGGTAGTGATTGGTATACATACCATCCCATTATCTGCTAAGACCTCATATTGCCTTTACGAAGGTGATCACTGGGACAGCAAGAGACCTTGTTTAGAGTCCAATGTAGCAAACTCATCATTTGTTGTGTAAAGATTAGAACCAATCATTAGAGTGTGTGCTACCTTCATTCTGTTTTGCATTAAGGCAAACTCTTCCCGAAGCAATTTAAATTCAATAAGTGACACAATAATCATCGCTTAGAAAATTTGCATTGTTGGGTTTAAGCAGAAATACAGTTTTTATGTATCATACAATTGCTAAAAGCATGTGTCACTTCTCAAAGGATGAGTTTGTCAAAAAAAATAATAATAAATAAAATAAAATAAAATTTGCATATGCATTTTTATATGCATTCCCATAGTTTTGCGTATCATACAATTGTTAAACGCATGTGTCACTTCTCAAAGGACGAGTTTGTCAAAAAAAAAAGTCAAAAAAAAAAAATTGCATATGCATTTTTACATGCATTCCTAAGGTTTTTGGTGTATCGTACAGTTGTCACAAGCATGTGTCCCTCTCCGAAGGGCGAGTTCGTAAAAAAAAAAAATGCATATGCATTTTTATATACATTCCCATAGTTTGGTGTATCATACAATTGTTAAACGCATGTGTCACTTCTCAAAGGACGAGTTTGTAAAAAAAAAAAAAGTCAAAAAAAATAAAAATTGCATATGCATTTTTATATGCATTCCTAAGGTTTTTTTTGTATCGTATAGTTGTCACAAGCATGTGTCACTCTTTAAAAGAAAATTTCGTCAAAAAAAAAAAAAATTTGCATATGCATTTTTATATGCATTCCCATAGTTTTTGTATATCATAGACGAGTTTGTAAATTTTTTTGCATATGCATTTTAACATGCATTCCCATAGTTTGTGTATATCATGTAATTGTTACAATCAAGTTCATATGCTTTTCAAGATGCATTCTCACAAGTTTTTGTTTATCATGTAATTTTTATGATCACATGTCATTCCTTGAAGAAGTAAAAAAAAAAAGGCAAAAAAAAAAAGAAGTCAGCATGCATATACATTTCTGCTCGCCTTCCCATTGTTTTTGTTTAACATGTAATTTTTATGATCACGTGTCATTCCTCGAAAGAGTAAAAAGGTCAGCATGCATATACATTTCTGCACGCATTCCCATTGTTTTTGCTTATCATGCAATTATTACGATCACGCGTCCTTCCTCGAGGGTCGAGCCCAAAAAAAAAAAAACATGCATATACATCTCAACATGCATTCTCATATTTTTATTTAGCATGCAGTCATTACAACCACGTGTCGCTCTTTAAAGGGCAAGGTGGTCAAAAAAAAAAAATTTTCATGCATGTACATTTCAACATGCATTCTCATATTTTTATTTAGCATACAGTCGTTACAATCACGTGTCGCTCTTTAAAGGGCAAGGTGGTCAAAAAAAAAAAAATTCATGCATGTACATTTCAACATGTATTCTCACAGTTTTTATTTAGCATACAGTCGTTACAATCACGTGTCGCTCTTTAAAGGGCAAGATTGTCAAAAAAAAGAAAAAAAATGCATATGCATTTCAACATGCATTTCTATAGTTTTGAAATAGGGGTCCCTCAATTTGTCATCCTCCGAAGAGTCAAGAGTCATTGGACATTTGACATTGCTGAGAAGAACTGGTTTCGATACAAAGTCATCATTCATGTTTCTTCCGCAAGCACACAACAAAGTTCTCTGCTCTCTAGTGAAATCGAGTGCGTCATATGCCCAGATATTATTCGAAGAGTGTTAGTGCAATCATCAATGGGGATTGTGGAAATTCATGTTTTCTTTTGAAGGAGTGCGAGTAGTCCATTTTTAGAAAGCAAGCATCAGTGAAAGAAGTTGTCTGCCTGTTTAAAGTATCAAATTGATTTCTCTCCGGATTAGATGGAGTTATTGCGGCACTATCAAATCAAAAAGTTTTATGCCGCCATGCACAGAAGACCATGTTATTTTGAGCACAATTTTGTCTGTTAAAGCGAAGATGAATATCTTGTGTGAGAAGGCATAGTACGATACTGTTGAATTTGTTCCGGTGTCTGAGAAGTCAAAGTATGTGCACTGCAAGATTACATTGCTCGATGAAGCGACTTTTCTGCCAGAAGAGTCTTATTGTCGTATGATAATTTTATGATTTCTGCATTGGGAGGTGTGGTGTTTTGACAAGAGTGCTTCGAGCTTGAATCACTTTTATGACCAATGAGGAGCGGTAAAAAAAATCGATGACATAATCCAGATGAGAGAGATGAACAGTTGCAAGAGTATTAGTGATCAAGTGTGAAAGTTAACCAGCAAAAGGCAAGTCAAGTTTTGTGGGGAATGTTATCGTCAGCAGTGTCAGCAATAAATCATCGCTAGCATCAGCGAGATCAATGAGCAGTGGCAATACAGAAATGTTTGTTTGGAAAGCCTCGGAAAAGTGTCGCATTGTCAGTGACTTTCTCATGGGATTTCATCTGTTATCACTTTGTTTTGGGGTTAAATCATCATTTTCATTGAAGTATGTGTTTTCCTTGTCTTTTTGTTGTTTTGAAATCAAGAGATGTTTGACATTCTTATTTTTGACAAAATATTTTGATCAAACTCCAACATGCAAAATTTGAAGTTCTCATTTTTGAAAGTATTTTGATTGCAAAATTGACCCAACTATTGTTAAAAGACATGATGACCAATACCAGATGACCGAACAATTTTTGAGCCTATACACCGAGTTTTTGAACCTCATCATAGTACTAAGCTTTATTAGTATGCATATTGACATGTCATGGATTTGGTATTTATGGACCCGTGAATCATGACTCTTGCATGTCCAAATCATTACATTGGACGAGGTCAAAATTTATCAGTTAAAACCAATTTTGCTTGAAATGACAAAATGCCATCTTTGTTTATTTCCTTCACTATTCTTGAAATATGTATCCCTTGTTAATCCCAATTTGAACCTGATATTATATTTTTTTGAAAAAAAACACCTGACATGGATCACACCCTCACACTGGGGGCAAATACATTGGGGGGCAAATACAGTAGGGGACAATATGAGGTTTGTAGTTTGAGGATGCAGTGGCAACATGAGAATCAATAGAATGGAGGATGTTTAACGATGAAAACCCAACATTGGGAACAATCAAATTGAGATAGGACATGACAAAAACCAAGAGTCAATGGTAAGGACAAGTTCAAAAAAAAAAAAGAAAAAAAAGAGGGAAAAAAAGAGAAAAGGGGAAAAAATGAAAAAAAGAGAATATTGAACTATGGCATGTCCTTTAGTATCTATGGTGAAACCTCATGTGGGAAGAAATGTTAATAAGATTTTTTGAGTCTTCAAGATAAGTTGTCCATCAAATGAAGATTGTGTAGAATTGTTTTGTTATACTATGTTGAGTACAATAAGAGATGAAATAACATTAGATGACAAATGATGGTTCGAGTTTTAGAATCCCCTTTTTAAGTTTGAAATTGTCAATGAAAGGAATGACATGGTTGTAGAGATTCCTAGAGCATTGGTTGATTGTTAAAGAATCATGTTGAGATAATTAACGTATTTTGATGTGCTCTCTTCTACTAAGACAACAAGAGCAAAGGAGTTAATGACTAGATGATGGTGATCATAGGTCTTCGAAACCCTTAAACACTTTTTGAGCCTATGAATATCCCTTTCTTTTATAGCCATGAATCATAGCCTCATTACATGCTTGTAAAAGTCCTTCTTGATCAAGCGAGCAATTTTAACTGATAAGTGGCGCTCTCAAAATTTGTTAGAGTTTTTCCATAAGGGTTATAATTTCATGAAAAAGTTGCAAGTTGTTATGCATATTGATAAGGTAAGTACTGAAAGATGAGACAAATTTTTCAACTGAACTTCAAGTTTTTACTCAGCTCTAAATGTTTGAAAACCACAAATCATCACTTCATCATGTACCATCAAAGGACATGCCCCAAAATCTGAGATTAGAATTGAAACCCAAAAACCATAAAAGACCATTTCAATCTCACAATGAGTCAATTATTGTTTGCAAAATACTGAAATATTTTCGAGTCCGCATTTATTGGATATCGTGTGTTGGGTATTTGACCAAATGAATTTGATTTTCAACAAATGGCATCTCTTTGATTTTATTTGCAATGATTAGAATTTGGATGCACATTATCTTTGAAATCGGTGACTTAATTCTAGAATAAGAAAGATTTAGATAAAATATTGACCGGATTTGAAGAATCCTTGACATTTACAATTCTCGGCTATCATCTGAATGCTCAGCGAGCTAGAGGTCGAAATGTGGATCTTGATAGGAATGCAAATAATTTCACATTAGCTTGGGGCAAAGAAGCATAAGCAAATGATTGATTTAGTGAAATTCATCAAGGAGCACCAACAGATTCAACTCAAGGCAACATGGCTGAATAGAGAGTGATGGTGTGGTAAGCTTCAGCAGTGATTGAGAATAAGATTGCATTTGAAGGGCAACTTCAGATTTCAGAAATATCATCTTACTCGCAGATTTGTTTGTCTCCAAAGATTTGTTGCATGGTTGTATTTTCATAAGTATTGAAGAGTGCATGCCATCAAGGTTGATCATGGGATAATTGTTGCGAAGCTAGTTGACTCAAGGTTCAGTTCACCGCATGAATATGAGAGACAGAAAAAACCTCGTTAATGACAATATCATATTTCTTTGCAAACAAAAAGGATTTGTTTAGAAGAAATTGAGTCTATGACGAAGAGTTTAAGATTGCATGGCCGGAACATTTGCATCGGCTCAGGGCGAGATTGATCACAAGCTAAGAGAAATTTATTGATGATAGCATGGAGCATGCACCGATGAGTTTTTGATGCATTTATGGATGACTTGAAAATTCCATGAAGGTTGATGATGACATACTGCAAGAGAAACATGACTCGATTGATTAATTAACTGATCGACAACCGAAGATAAGGTTGGCACTAGCAAGCTTTGCAATGATTGTTAGCAGACACACGCAAACCCAGGAGTTGTTATTGAGAGATTCCAAGAAAATTGATGGTTGGTTACACTCCTTCACGGTGAATCAAACAATACCACACCTGGGGACAATGTTAAACTTGATAAGCACTGAGAGCAGAGATCATCGCAGATACGCCAGAAGAAGTAATGCGCTTGAGACTTGATGAATGAATGACAACAAAGCTTTGGAGGCTGGGCAAAAACATTCTACGACAATGGAGCATCAGAAAAAGGGGACCTATATTTCTTAGGTAAGTATACATGCATCACCATGTATTGCATTATATTTCTTAGGTAAGTATACATTCATTACCATGCATTGCATTAGAAAAAGGGGACCTATATTTCCTAGGTAAGTATCCATGCATCATCATGCATTGCATCCCCATCTTCATCAGCTTTCATCTGGGTAGGTCACCCATAATAATGAGACCCCATTTTTCATCATCATCCATTCGGGTAGGTCACCTAGAAAAATGAGACCAAGCTAGCCGGGTAGGTCACCGAGAAAAATGAGACCACGCTAGCCGGGTAGGTCACCCAGAAAAATGAGACCACGCTAGCCGGGTAGGTCACCTAGAAAAATGAGACCACGCTAGCCGGGTAGGTCACCCAGAAAATGAGACCCTTCCATCTTCCATCCGGGTAGGTCACTCGTAAAAATGAGACCCCTTCCATCCGGGTAGGTCACCCGTAAAAATGAGACCCCTCCATCTTCAATCCGGGTAGGTCACCCGTAAAAATGAGACACCTCCATCTTCCATCCGGGTAGGTCACCCGTAAAAATGAGACCCAATCCTCCATCCGGGTAGGTCACCCGTAAAAATGAGACCCAATCCTCCATCCGGGTAGGTCACCCTGAAAAATGAGACCCTTCCATCTTCCATCCGGGTAGGTCACCCGTAAAAATAAGACCCTTCCATCTTCCAGCCGGGTAGGTCACCCATAAAAATGAGACCCTTCCATCTTTCATCCGGGTAGGTCACCCGTAAAAATGAGACCCTTCCATCTTCTAACTCGGGTAGGTCACCCAGAAAAATGAGACCCTTCTAACATTCTAACTCGGGTAGGTCACCCAGAAAAATGAGACCCTTCTAACATGCTAACACGGGTAGGTCACCCAGAAAAATGAGACCCTTCTAACTTCTAACACGGGTAGGTCACCCAGAAAAATGAGACCCTTCTAATTGTTAACCCGGGCAGGTCACCCGTCATAATCAGACCCTTCTAATCGTTAACCCGGCAGGTCACCCGTTATAATCAGACCCAGGTAAGTCATCCGTCACTATCGAGACTCTTTCAATTGGGTAGGTCACCCGTCATAATCAGACCCGGGTAAGTCATCCGTCACTATCGAGACTCTTTCAATTGGGTAGGTCACCCGTCATAATCAGACCCGGGTAAGTCATCCGTCACTATCGAGACTCTTTCTACTTGGGCAGGTCACCCGTCATAATCAGACCCGGGTAAGTCATCCGTCACTATCGCTACTCTTTCTACTTGGGCAGGTCACCCGTCATAATCAGACCCGGGTAAGTCATCCGTCACTATCGAGACTCTTTCATCAGGGCAGGTCACCCGTCATAATCAGACCCGGGTAAGTCATCCGTCACTATCGAGACTCTTTCATCAGGGCAGGTCACCCGTCATAATCAGACCCTGGTAAGTCATCCGTCACTATCAAGACTCTTCTATCTAATTTCTTTTATTTGTGTAGGTCACCCATCATTTTATTTATTTATTTATTTTCTTTATTTTTCTTTACAACGCTTACTATTTGAAGTCTTTTGCAAGACTTTAGTCGTAAGCATTGTAAAGAGGGGGCATCTGTTGCTACCCAAATTTTGACCAACTTATTTTTTATGTTTCGGAAGAAAAAGAAAAATAGAAAAAAATAGAAAAAAAAACATCAAAAAGACAAAAATCCCAAAAAAATCTTGTTACAGGGGCAAAATTGAATAAATTGAGAATTTAACAGTCAATGCAGGTCAAAATCGCGTCGATTAGAAATGAAGGACCAAATTGAAAGAAGCGCACAAGTTAAAGGCTGACTTTGAATTTTTGCATTTTTAAACCTCTATAAATAGAGTTGTTTACCCACAAGAAAAAAAAACACTATCACTCTCACTCACACCCAAACCCTAAGCAAGAAAAAACCCTAAAATTTTTAAATAAGGGCTGCAGCCGTCAACCCTCTCTTTGGGGGCGCTGCAGCCCTTCCTCATTTGCCATTCTTCTCCATCTTCCTCACACGAATCGCCGGAGCCAGCCCTCACGATCTTCTTCCCCACTCTAAACCCATCTCTTTCTCCCCGTCCCTGTCTCCTCACAATCGGCAACCTCCCCATTCCAATCTCCAGCCGCCCATCTTCTTTACCTCAGCACCCCAGACAAACAGCCTCACTCCCTCATTCACTCTCTTGATCGTCCCTTGCTCAGCCACCATAGTAATCCCCTCTGGCCAACGGACCACCACAGCCCTCTCACACGACCGACCAGCCTCCACCCTCAAGTCCTCACCTCGGCAGTCCCCCGTCCGCACCAAAGCCAGAGATAACCAGCACAGCCATTCCTCTCATCTCAGCCCCTTTTCCATTTTTCACTCTCTCCGGCAACCCCTCTATTTTCTCTCCACCTCCGGCCAGCTTTCATCTCCGTTCAGCCGTCCCCTTCTCCACAACACAGCCCCCGTTCTCCACTAAAGCACAACCATAGCAGCCTATCAGCCCCTGAAGAAGCCGAGAACAGGCTCGAAATTTGAAGAAGAGAAGAACCCATTTGATTTTATGTTTGCGTTGTCTTTGATGTGCAGGTCGCGAAGCCACCTTTCTCCGGCGAGAAGAAGAAAAATGAAGAATAAGCAGAAGATCCGAGAGTTGAAGGAATCGAAAACAGATCTGCGAAATTCGAACCTGGACCCTCTTTTACTGCTTGTGTTTGCTATTTATTGCTCCATTTTGCAGGCCTCAGAGCACTCTCGCCGACGAGGAAGAGCAGAAGAAGGGAACGGGTCCAAAATCTGAAGGAGCCGAGAAGTGTTAGCTTTGGGAAATTTTGAATCTTGTTTCTTGTTTGTTGCTTGTGTTGTGCGTTTGTTTTGCAGGTCGCCGGAGGCCATCACCGGCGAGAAGTCGAGGAGAAGAAGCAGATCCGCTTGCCCCCTGTTCCTGCTGGTCCCCTGCGGAAGCGCGTGGCTCCACGCGCCACCGTCAACGCGCCACAGCCCCTGCATGCCGCCACTGTTCCGACCCTGTTCCTAAGTTTTTTTTTTTTTGTATTTTTTTTTATGTTCATGTGTTTAGTTGAACTTTTATTGTATTTTAATTGTTATTTATGAAATGTAATGAAAATGAAAAAGACAATGTGTGTGTGAGTTGTATTTTATTTCTTTTTAATTTGATAAAAAAATGAATGAAAAAGAGATGGTGTGAGTGGGTGTTGTGTTTTATTTATTCAATTTTATATTTGTTTTGTCAAGAAAAAAGAGTATAAAAATAAAAAATGTGTTTTCTTTGTAAAAATTCGAAATCAATATTTTGAAAGTACAAAAATCTTTTTTGGGAATTTATTATTCAATGCTAATATTCGGATAAATAAATCTTAAAAGTTTATGCCTAAAATATTTAGGGAAATAGTATGCTATTATTTACTGTTCGGTGTTTGGATAAATAAATTTTATCCAAAATATTCGGCGGGGATAATATGTATTATTTACTTTTCGGTAAATAAATTCCAAAAGGTTATTATCTAAAATATTCAGTGGGGTTTAATAATAATCAATAATATTTATTGGATTTTTGAGTGGTGGTTGATTTCTTTTTTTGTTTTTAATATTTTTTTATGAATAAATACTGACTTATTGCAACATTTTAAATCACATCTAAATAGACAATGCAGCTTACCTCAGGTAAGGCGTATTAGGGGTGCTAATACCTTCCATATACGCAACCAGTCCCTTACCCTTGAATCTCCGAGCAGACCAGTACAAATCGGGTGTTCCTAGCGACCCTCAACAGCAAGGTGGCGACTCCTCATAAACTCCACAATGCGAGAGCCAGGATCCCTCTCGAAACGCCGCGCGGGGACGTGCGACAACTTGGATAATTAAATCCTAAGGGGTTAATATAAAAAAAACATTCGGCGGAGTAATATCCCATTTTTTATTTGATTAGCACATGTTTTGAAAGTTCAAGCCCATAGCAAATCATAAGCGATCCAAACGTCAAACAACTTACCTTAGGTAGGGCGTACTAGGGGTGCTAAAACCTTCCCTTTACGCAACCAGTCCCTTACCCTAGAATCTCTGAAAGACCAGTCTTAGGTTTCCTAGTAACCATAATACTAGGTGGCGACTCCCTTTTTATGAAAATAAATAATCCCCCCCGACTTTTAATCTCTCCCCGTTCACGGGGAGGGTCGTCACGATGCCGCGCCGCTCTCTCATTTTTGGGGTGCGACAAAAACAACTATGTTTAATTATAATTGTTGTTTTTCTTAAAAACAATTTTTGTATATTTTTTTTGGATTCGTATAAACCCCACCTCTTTGTAGGAACTCTTTGCGGTTTTGGTTAAATGAGTAAAACTCTGGTTATCTAGACTTTTACAAGATGATCACACTCTGACTTGAACATAAGATATATAAGATAGATCTCAAACACTTTATCACCACTTCCTACTCTTTGGGAACAAGTTTTGTATATTGTGAGATGAAATTGACGCTTCAAAGTTTTAGGTACTAATTTAATTATAGAATCACAAATAATGTGCAAGCCATTGTAGAGGAAAATACGGAACTCCCCAAAAGATCAAGCACTTGCAGTCATAAACAAGAGGAAGATTCGGAAGGAGATTATGATGATAGTTCATAAGTTGATAAGGATGAGATTAGGATGGTTGTTGATAAGTTGATAAGGACTCTCTATTAAGAGTAAAGTATATTAGGATGATAGTTGATAAGGACTCTCTTGTATCAAACTCTATAAAATGTAAACCACATTCCTGTAACAATGGTGTAGAGAAATAGAATTGTTTTGATTCACTACCTCCTTAAATTCTTCATGGTATCAGAGCCTTAAAAAGATTAATGTCTCATCATGTTATCTTCTCCTTCTTCATCTTCAACTCCCAACTCCTCCCTTTTGTTTCCAACAATAATTCCAATCTCTAATATTGTTTCACTAAAATTGGCACCTGATAACTATTCTCTGTGGAAAACATAGTTGCTGCACTATTTTCGTGGGCAAGAATTATTTGGCTACCTTGATGGTACTCTCACTTCTCCTCTAAAAGTTATTGATTCTTTGCATCCTAATACATGCACTATCACACAAATTCAAAATCTTGTGCATTGTCAATGGTTGCGACAGGATGGTCTCATCCTCAGCACTTTTATGTCTTTAATGACCGAGAATGATTTGGCTGAAATAGTATCCTATTCAACTTCTCATCAGGTGTGGCAAGCACTTGAAACAAACTTTTTCTCCCAATCTGGGGCTCGCACCATTCAAGTTCCCACTCAACTTGCCAATGAAAAAAAAGGGCAGTCAATCTGTCAATGATTATTTCTTATTCATAAAAAATTAGCTGATGAATTTGTTATGGCTGGCCAACCTTTTGGATGCGATAACATCATTTTCTATGTTTTTGCTGGATTAGGGCATGAATATGCTAACCTTGTCTCCTCCATCTGTGCCCGTAATGATCCAGTCACTATTGAGGAGATATACTCTCTTCTTATTGTTACAAAATCTCGCCTCAATCATCATTATCTGTCTTCTCTTAATCAACATGTAGAAGCCAATATTGCCCAACGACAACCATCATATTCCAGCAATAAACACAAAAATGGATCCGGGGTCGTAGCTGTCATACCTCTTCTTATTGTGCTGAGAATGTCTTCTCTCAAAATAAAAATGATATACATAGTTCATCTTCTATTATATGTCATGTATGCTACAAACATGGCCATTCAGCTCGAAAGTGTTACCATCGTTTTGATCTCACTTACCAACACTCTTCTTTTCCTCCCAATAAGCAAGCTTTTCTTGCAACTCATGGATGGGAAAATGATTGGCATGCTGACACAGGTGCTACCCATCATATTACTCATGAGTCATGATATGGCTCATGTGAACCTAAAAAGTGATGACTATAGTGGTTCAGATCAACTGCAAGTTGGCAATGGTCAAGGTTTGCATATCTCTAAAACTGGCAACTCCTCTCTTCATACTTTCTCTCATTCTTTTCTATTGAATGATGTTCTTTTCATTCCTCAAATTCATTTTTTTTTAATTTTTGTCCAAAAATTCTGCACTGATAATAATGTTTACTTTGAATTTCATGACTATTTTTTTCTTGTGAAGGATTACTCAGGAACCATCCTTCATCGCGACCATGTTAGTAATTGTTTATATCATTTCATGTCCAGAAAAAATTCTCCTCAAATCTTTTCAAGTATTTGTATTACGTTTGATCAGTGACATCGTCGACTTGGTCATGCTTCTTCTCCAGTAGTTCAACGTGTTCTGTCCTATAATAAACTATCAGTTGATAACATTAAAAGGCAATCTGTATGCCCTGATTGCCAATTAGCAAAGAGCCATGCTTTGCCTTTTATGAATTCCACTTGTGTTTCCACTTCTCCATTAGACCTAATTTTTATAGATGTTTGGGGTCCAACATTTGTATCTTCCACTATAAGTGCTCGATACCATGTTAGTTTTCTTGATAATTATTCTAAATTTTTATGGTTATTTCCACTAAAATTGAAATCAGATGTTGAGTATATTTTTATGCAATTTCAATGATATGTGGAAAACCAATTTAACCATAAAATCAAAGCCATACATCTAATTGGGGAGGTGAGTATCATAAACTTCATAATTATTTTAAAACAACTGGCATAACTCATCGTATTGCATGCCCTTATACTCACAACAAATTGGTTCTATTAAACGTAGACATCACCAAATTGTTGAAGTAGGTCTAAGTTTATTAGCTCATTCTAAATTACCTCTCTTTTATTGGGAAGATGCCTTTACCACTGTCACTTTCTTAATCAATCGTTTACCTACACCCACCCTTAAAAATCTGTCCCCATATGAGATCCTCTATAACCAAGTCCCAGATTTTTCTTTCTTAAGAGTATTTGGGTGTGCATGCTGGCTTAATCTTAGACCCTATAACAAACATAAATTTTATTTTCAAAGCAAATCATGTATCTTTATTGGCTATAATGTGCATCATTATGGTTAGAAGTGCCTTGATTTATCAACTAGACGTGTTTATGTGTCTCATCATGTAATCTTTGATGAGAATTTGCTCCCTTACAAACATCAAATTATCTCTTTGTTGTCTTCAATTTCCAACTCCTCCACACATGTTACACTACCTTTTCACCCTTCATTTCCAATTCAAGCTAGTGTTATTGATATGCCTACGCAAAATCAACCATCTGCCACTAATGATTCTGTTTTTATAGTGTCTCATTCTGCAGGTACTGATGATGCACTACATGTTTGACATCATGCTTTTGTTTCCTTACCAACCCTTGTTACTAATCAACCCTTAGCCTTTACTTCTACATAGCCACCTCTTCAATCCAACATGCTTCCAACAATGCTACAAGATAATAACAGGACCCATGTCATGACTACCAGATCACTTAACAATATTTTTAAACCAAAAGCAACATCTAATGACTTTATACGGTATCCACTACCAAAAGCTTTACTTGTCATAATTCAATCATTTGATTTTGAACCATCTTGCTATAGTGATGCAGTAAAATTACCACAGTGGTGTATTACAATGAATATTGAGTTTGATGCTCTTTTACGCAATGACACTTGATCCCTAGTTATTCCCCATCCTACTGCCAATATTGTGAGTTGTTGTTGGATATACAAGATCAAGAAAAAGGATGATGATTCCATAGAAAAGTTCAAGGCTAGACTTGTTGTCAAAGGTTTTCATCAACAAGAGGATATCGATTTTAATGAGACATTCAGTCCTGTTGTTCGACATGCTACAATTCAAACTATATTGTCCTTGGTTGTTTCTTCCAATTGGCACATTAAGCAAATTGATATCCAGAATGCCTTTCTTCATGGTGCTTTGGAAGAGGAGGTTTATATGGCTCAACCCCAAGGTTACATCCATCCCCAATATCCTGATCTTTTTTCTTGCTTACATAAATCCATCTATGGATTGAAACAAGTCCCAAGATCTTAGTTCTCTCAACTCACAGATAAATTACAGGAAATTGACTTTATTGCTAGCAAGATCGACCCTTCCTTATTTATATGGAACAAGGTTGATGTCCTGGTGTTGGTCCTAATTTATGTTGATGATATTATTTTCACGAGTAAGTCAAGTACTTCCATTCATCAGATTCTTTAAAGCTTACATACAGATTTTGCTGTTAAAGAACTTGGTGATCTTAGCTACTGTTGGGGGGTTGAAGTCTTGCACTCCACAAAAGGTATGTATCTCACTTGAAGGAAATATTGGGCTGACCTCCTTAGACGAACTCATATGGCAGAAGAAAAACCATGCACCAGTCTTATGTCCACTACCTGCCACCTTTCTGCAACCGATGGAGCTAATTTTTTTATGCTTCTCTTTATAGACAAGTTGTTGGTAGCCTTCAATATTTGGCATTCACTAGGCCTAATCTCTCCTCCATTCACAAAGTCAACAAGTTCATGCATAACCCCCCAGAGCCACATTGGCAGGCAGTGAAAGGAATACTACAATATCTTAAGCATACCATCTTAACTAGTCTTTTTATTTGTCAATCTCCTTCCTCTGCAATACATGCTTTTTTAGATTCAGATTAGGTAGTTGATAGGGATGATCGACGGTCAGTAAGTGCGTATTGTATTTTCATGGGCCAAAATATTCTCTCGTGGCACTACAAGCAACAATTTATAGTTGCTCGTAGCAGCATAAAAGCTAAGTATAAATCTCTTGCAGACACTGCCTCGGAAATTAAATGCTTGCAGTCCCTATTAATGGAACTTCGTTTAAAAAGTCCCATACCACAAGTCTTATGGTGTGACAATATTAGAGCCACATACTTGACTATCAATCCTATATTTCATGCTAATACGAAGCACGTTGTGAGTGATCAAGTTCAACGAAAACAAATCATGGTGGAATTCATCTCCACCAAAGATCAACTTGTTGACTCACTAATGGAACCGGTATATCTAAGCAAATTTCCAGATAACTTGGCCAATCTGAATGTCCGAGCTCTCCCCTTCAGATTGAGGAGGCATGTAAAGGAAAATATGGAACTACCCAGAAGATCAAGCACCTGTAGTCATCAACAAGAGGAAGATCTAGAAGGAGATTATGATGATGGTTGATAAGGATGAGATTATGATGATTGTTGATAAGTTGATAAGGCTCTCTGTTAAGAGTCATATAGATAAGGATGATAGTTGATAAAGACTCTCTTGTATCCAACTCTATAAAATGTAAACCATGTACCTGTAACAATGGTGAAGATAAATATAATCGTTTTGATCCACTGCTTCCTTGAATTATTCAACCATAATATGCATGATGAAACATAAAAATTATAGTTTGAAAAAATATTTAACATTGAAGGGATATTTGATAATTTTACGCATTGTTGTGAAAATAGAAAACATACATATGAATTGTGTATATGGATGTTTGGTGTGGATAAACTGATTCTTATTGTAAATCTTTATGTAATTATGTTAGACATATTTTGGATAGTATTATCACTGATAAAATAAAAAAATAAATATTAAAAACAAAAAAATGAAATGATTACATAAGAAATCAAAGGGGTTGAAAAACCATTCATACTTGTGACATTGCAATATATGAACATAAAATAATTTATGAACATAAAATAATTATTATAATAATAATAATAATTTATTATTATTATACTATATTATTATTATTATTATACTATATTATTATTATTATTATTATTATTATACTATATAACTTTATTTCATTCATACAGATAAAACAACGCGAATTGTGACATAGAAAATAACAATTGGTATATGAAAAATAAATCGACCAATATCTGGAAGAAAGGGAACCGCAAGGGCTGGGCCTTCCAATTCCCTTGCCCGCCATAACATTACGAGCCGATACATGTTTCAATTACCAGTACGAAAACTTATTGCTGTAAAACGATTCGGACCTTCGAAACCTCTAAACACAGGCCATTTATTCGCTAACCGATATGAAGATAAACATCAAATCTTCAATGTATTGCCAACGTCAATCACAAATCGGTATCTAACATCTGCTTTCGCCAGCCGCTCGAAGGCAGTGTTCACGTAATCCATCGGAATCACCTCAACGTCTGCTGTTATGTTGTTCTCGGCTGCAAAATCAATCATCTCTTGTGTTTCTTTCATCCCTCCGATGCTGCTACCACCCACTATCTTCCTTCCTGTTCAGCAGTCACTTCAATGAGTTATATATATATATTTTTATCACCATGCAAAATGAGGTTTAATTTAGATATGTATAATACCCATGATAAGAGGAAATACTGGTAGCTCAAGCGGCTTCGGCGGTGCACCAACCAAAACCAGCTTTCCTTGAGTCTTTAACAGACCGATCAAAGGGAAAAGAGGGTGCGCAGCGGAGACCGTGTCAATTATACCATCCATAGTGCCTATTGCAGCCTAATAGCGAACAACAATAAGATTACAACACAAACATGTAGGAGAAAAGATGGAATCTCTTTAATCAGTTTACTTATGCAAGGATCGGGATCTTTTATCTCTGCATCGTGTATACCTGCATCTGATCGGGATCACGACTAACCAAAAATGAATGAGCACCAAGATGCTCGAGAGCCTCCTCCTTCTTCTCTAGAGAGGTGCTGATCACTGTCACCTTCACCCCCATGGCCTTTGCAAACTTTACAGCTACATGACCCAGCCCACCAAGCCCGACTACACCCACATGCATGCCTGGTTTGTCAAGACCATAAAATCTCAAGGGGCTATACACTGTGATTCCAGCGCAAAGGAGAGGAGCACCGCTATCGAGAGGCAAATTCTCGGGAATTCGAACTGCATAGTGCTCATCTGCGATCATAATGTCTGAGAAGCCTCCGTATGTGGTGGTGACATCATGGTACTTGCTGCCACTGGTGAGTATCATTTCTGGGCAATAATTTTCAAGATCGTTGTGACAACTATCGCAAGAGTGGCATGATCCAACCATGTACCCTACCCCAACTTTATCTCCAACTTTGAACTTTTCAACTTTGCTTCCAACCGCCGTCACTTGTCCCATAATCTCATGCCTGCATTGCCGATTTTCTCAACATAAACTTCAAATGCATGTCCGTATTAGGAAACTAACTTCAGGTGAACTTAATACGTTATCCTGAATGTCTATTTATCAAATAAATGTACATTGAAAAAAAAAACTCATTACAAGATCGTTTCCCATGATGTAAGTATTCAGGTATATACAGCCATATATTTTGATCCTTTACAAGTGTCAAAAAGTGAGTGAATAATTCTCAATTAATTCGTTGCTCATTAGGGTGTTTATCACCGTATTTGATCTTCGCTCTTCAATTCAAACATGTTGTTATGCATTTATATAGAGTACATACCCAGGAACAACAGGGTAGGAAGAGATACCCCACTCATTCTTGATCATATGAAGGTCCGTGTGACATACTCCACAAAACAGCACCTTAAATGCCACGTCCTTCTCTCCTGTTGCCCTGCAAGAGAGATTCTTGCTTAGTACAATTCATAAAACGGGAAATATTCATGGGTATAGAGTGATCAATCGGTGGGGATAAAAAAAAAAAAACCAAAAAAGCAGTTTAGAGATCGAAAGATGGAACCTCCGAGAGAAATTGAACGGAGAGAGGACCCCGGATTGGTCTCTTGCTGCCCATCCAAAAGCCTTAGTGGGATGTCCTTCCTGATGAGATTTTTCTGCCATTTCTTTTCCTCTGGTTTTGCACGAAAAAAGTCGTGGTTGGTAATGCTCATGTACAAGAAACGGTGCAACCTATTTATAATGGTGGATGGCTTCCTGTTCTGCTGAAATAGGCAAGGCTAGTGTACCATTTTCTAGGCAAGCACCGAGAGAGGTGCCATTCAACGTCACACAAATCTAAACTTCGGTCGAGATAATTTTCTTCGGCATAGCTTTCGACCCCTCTACCGTGTGTTGAATTGCTTTCTTCCTAAATAGCTGAACAAGCTTAGAATAACTACAGATCACTACAGGAAATTCTTAGAATAATCGGAAAAAAATAGCAGCTTATGGTTAACAGCTCCACATATATATAAATACTGCTACTGGACTGCTAATTATTCAAGAGTAATTAACACGTCTTTTGCTAGTCTTTTGCTAATAAGACAATGCGAGACGAGTGAATCTTTTAGCTAAACTACATAAACATCTACTATTAAATTATGGTATGAGTGTTGAATTGTATTTAAATAATAAAATAGTTGATAGTTGATGCTTACATGATAGTTTTTGTAAGAAATAGTTTCTATCATAACAATGGTGGAAGACTAATTTTTATCAAAGTTGTCAATACCGTTCTGGTCGCTGTTCCGGTTTTTCGATTGGAACGGAACGTTCCGGTTTCGGTGCATTCCGGTGCGCCGTTCCTGTTTCGTACTGTTCATATACAATTATATATATATATATATGAAAAAAAATAAAATATTAATTTAAATTATACACTACAAACACAAAGTCAAAAAAATATAATATTAAAATTAGAAACATTTCCTAAATTCTAAAATATTATAAAAGTAAAATGTTCTAAAATAAAAGAAATATAAATCAAACATCTTCTACATCATTAAAATAAAAATATTAGAATTTCTTATTATGCATCCCAAAAAAATAGTAAATACCATAGTAAGATAATTACAAAGAGAATAGTACTGAAAATCATATGTTCAAAAAAAAAAAAGATTTTGAAAAAAATAAATAAGTATTTTTTTATAATATATATTTTTTATAATTTTTTTTAATATATATATATATATATATTAAAAAAATTATTTATATATATATATTCTGCTGGACAAATTGTTCCGATGTGGGACAATATAATGTGTCCCACAACAAATAAAATACTTTCTCAACTTTTCTCTTCATTAAATACTTTCACTCCAATCTCCACTCTTCTTGTCCCACACAGGACAAATACACTTTTTTCTAAACTTTTTTTCATTAAATACTCGTCTCCACTCCAATCTCCATTCTCCAGAGTCCAGTCTCCGCTCTTCAGCCCAGAACGGAACGCCCGGATCAGAACCGAGGCGTTCCGGCCGGAATTGGGCCGGATCGGACCGGAATTAAAACCGAGATAAAAACGATGTTATTTTGTTCCGGTTTTATGAACGGAACGGAATTTTCTGTCCGTTCCGGTCGGAACAGAACGGATTTAATAACTTTGATTTCTATTGATTTTTGGATATTATTTTTTTAAGGTTTAATCTAGATATTTTGACTATTCATTTATTTAATTATTCGATTATATTATTATTATATCGTTTTTGTGCTGTCACCGTCATAATAATTATGTTCATCCATACTATGTTCTTTTTGTTGCGTTTAGAAAGATTAATAGATCTATAGCCGTGATTTTTTTAAGGTTGTGTTTGTTTTCTGGAAAGTGGTTTCCGGAAAACCACTTTCCAAACTTTCCTGTGTTTGTTTGCCATTAGAAAAGTTGGTCAACGGAAAACACTTTCCAGTCAAAGAAAAATTTTGCTTGGTTTTCAGGAAAGTGTTTTCCGGAAAATTTGGGCGGAAAACACTTTCCGAAAATTGTGAAAAATTTAGAAATATATCAAATTTAATTTTTGTTTTGTTGATTATATGAAATTTGATCCTCAAACTTTTGATTGCTATATATAATTTGTTTTGAATATTTATTTTTCAATTCCATCTATTAAAATTTAATTTTTATATTAATTTTGGTCCTTATTTTTATAATTGCTATTTGCTTTTTTCTTATCATTTTTTTATTGAAATTTTTTATCTATCAAATTTGGTCCTCGTTTTTTTTATTATTACTTATTTTATTTGAAATAATTTATGAAATGTTAATTATTATTATTTTAATTTATTCACCTGTCATTTTTTTTAATTTTTTAGATTTGATCTCTATTATTTTGATTATTATTAATTTTATTTGAGATAATTTATGAAATTATATTTTTTTTCAATTTCATTCCCATTCAACTTTTTAATTTGTAAGATTTGTTCCTCATTATTTTAATAAACTTGAAAAACAAATTAATTTATTAATAAATTATTTTCCAGTTCATTTTCCATAACACAAACAAACACTGGAAAATATTTTTTAGTTCATTTTTCATAACACTACCAAACATCGGAATTCACTTTCTAGAAATTCATCTTCTCCTGGATTCACTTTCCAAAAAAAAACCACTTTACAGCAAACAAACGGGGCCAAGCATCTCAAAAGTTTCCGCTAAGCAACCTTTGAAATCAAACAGTAAGAGCAACTACAAAGACAAAAGTTTGCACAGTTAAATTTTTAAAATGATTTTTTAAATAGTATATAAATAATTATTTGATTAATTTGTGCTCTAATGATAAAAATTATTTTGGAGAGCTGTTTTTTTATATAGTATTTTAAATATAGTATAATATTTTGTATATTGTTTAATTATGCAATTAATTATACAATTAATAGGAATAAGTTATATAATTAAATAATTACTTTTAAAAAACACTCTAATAATATAATTATTAATTTTTTAATTATATTTAAAGTAAAAAAATAAATTTAAAATTAAAAACCCTGCAACAATTTAAATTTAAAATTTTATGTTCAAAAATAGATCAGAGATAGATAAACTATAAAAGACTTGTCGTTGCGAGCTTCACATTGACTTTTCATGGTTGACATATTTAATCCCATTTCAAATCTATATTTTTTTTATAAAAAAAAACTCAAATATCTTGAAACAATCAAATTAATTTGTAGAGTTATTGGAGTATAGTAAAAAATATTTTTAGTCTAGAATTGAATTAAAAAAAAATATTTTTTATATATTTTTAAAAAATTAATTTGAACTGTAGCATTTTCCTATTAAACTGAAAGAAATGAGAATTAGCTCTAGCGAGGTACGCCAATGGTTCTCTCTGATCATGAACACAGAGCACATGGCTTCAAAGCACAGCATCAACTCAGAGTAAAAAAATTATTGCTTTTTTGTTCCAAAATGCTATAAATAGAAATTTCTATAGGAAAAGCTATTTTTGGCTATAAACTTATATTTTTAGAAGAAAATATAAGTTTAAGCTTAGAAATAGTAACTTTTTTATATATTATAGGTAAGATTAAATTGCTTTTTTATGAATATAATAAAAAATATTTAAAACTGTAAAACAATATTTAATATTATTAGTAAATAATAATAATTTTGTTTTTATGACATGAGTTATAAATCTTTTAATATTAAAATTGTTTTTTATTGAATTGTTCTCATACGGGCTTGGGAGGTTAACCCAATTGACTTAATTTTTTTTATCTAGTTTTATCATTTAATATTATATTTAATTAATATTTAAGTTTCATTATTTATTTTAATCTGTTTTTTCATCAAGTTATCTTAGTCTCATTACTACACAATATTGTTTAATGGTTAACCCAAGTTAACTTTTCTTATTTTTCATGTTATGTTTTTTATTTTATCATCTAATATTAAATTTATTTATTAATGAGTTATCACAATCTCATTATATGATTTTTATTTTTCAGTTTTTTTCTTGTAATATTTAATAGATTGAGAATTATATTTCATGATTTATTTTATTTATTTTCTATTATATTATTTTGGCATCATGATTTAAAAATAATGTTTAACCGTTAACCCAATTTAACTTAAGTTATTTTCATATTATTTTTAATTGATTAATTAATTAAGGACTAAAAGAGGAGGGGGTTTAGTGTATCTCTCATTACAGAATTCTCTATTTTATTTGAATAGTGTCTTGCTTTATCTTTTCTTCTTTGATGATTTTTTCAACCATTTTTTTTAAATTAACCCTTTAATATTAGATTTATTTTTTTAATGAGTTATCAAACTTTCATGACATGGATAACAAGTTTGGTGGGTTAACCTGGTTGGGTAAGATTTTTTTTCTTTTTTCATATTTAACTTTTTTTTAATTTTATTCTTTAATATTGGATTGATTGGGAATTAGATTTCATAATTTATTTTGTCTATTTTTATTATGTTATTTTGGCATCACAATTCAAAAATAATACTTAATGGATTAATCCTATTTGACTCTACATGTTTTTTATATTATTTTTTTAATCAACTATAAACTAAAAGAGGAGAGGGTTTTATTGTAGTCCTCCTCACAAAGCACTATTCACTTGAATAGAGCTTTGTTTTTTTAACTTTTTTTTTTTGTTAACCAAAGTTTTTTTTAATTTTACCTTTTAATATTAAGTTTGTTTTTATGAGATATCATACTCTCATAACATAGAACACAAGTTTCACAGGTTAATTCTCTAGACTAAGGTTTTTTTTCTTCCAATTTTATTCTTTAATATTGGATTTGTTGGTAATTAGGCTTTATGTTTTATTTTGTTTACCTTTTATTATGTTATTTTGTCCCGTTCCCTTAGAATAATGCTTAACAATTTAACCCAAGTTGAGCTATTTTTTATTTTATTTTTTAAGATTTTCCAATTTCATAATTCAACACCAGGTCGATTGATAATTGAGCTTCATAATCTTAGTCTCATAATTAAAGTCATTGGTTTTAGCATTTTGACCCTGATTAAATTGAGACTTTTCATTTTTTATTTTTTAAATATTATTTCAATCTCATGATACATGTCATTGGTCTTTCAACAATAGATTTTATTTTGATTAGGTTGATTCTATCTCATGAATCGAGTCATAGATTGAGCGGGTTAACTCAATTATCTTATTTTTTTGCTTAGTGCCTGACCCATAAATAAAATGCTTGTTAATAGTTCTTAATTTCTTCTCTTAATTAAATGAGGTGTACAACAAACCATCTACCTTAATTGTCAAAAAGAAATAAATGACACGTTGTTTGAAGCTCCTACAATCCGGCCATACTAATGATTAAAAAAAAAGGTTCATGGTTTTTTTTTTTCATTCAAAAACTTATCTTGATTTGATTTTTTTCCCTAAAACAACTAGGAAACATCCAAGTGGCATTATTCAACCAATCCATGGCCTTCAAAAATACAAAAAATACCGCACCAAAACAAAAAATAAAATCTTTCCAAGTTAAGATATATATATATATATATATATATATATACATATATATATTATTTCTTTAAGGTAAAAAACACACACATAATCTCAACACTTTATCATCATATGAAACTATTTGAAATAAAAATAAATCATTTTGGTGGGCAAAATTATCCTTAATGGCAACTCTCTTTCTAATCCAAAATGCGACGATCGCCTTTCTCTCTCCTCCATAAAAAAACTAAAAATGAATTTTGGTGTCAAAATGTATTTTTTAAAAAGCATAAGGACCAATCCCCTGATAGTTAAAAAAAACAGGGGACAAAAATAAACTTTTCAAAAAACTCTTAACAACGTCGCTTCAATATATTTGCTTTCAATTCAAACATTCCTTCCATAAAAACATGCAATTGAATTCAAACTTGGGATCAAAATGACTTAATCATGCAAAAAAAAAAGATTGAGAATCAAAATAAAGTTTTTGAAAAATATACATTATTACAATTTAGAGTGAACTATGAGAAAATGAATAGTGTAAATTGTTATGGTATTTTACTCACCCCCTTTAGTTTTTGTTAATGAAAGAATATCAATACTCTAAATAGTATTTGGTATGCTAGATAATATTGATTAAACTCGACTAGATATGATCGGACTTAAGAAATAATTATCTTGACTTGTCTTGTATTTGGTGTGCATTGAACTAAACTAAATAATTTGTCTCATTTTACATGTTATGACATTGACAAGCCATAACATTTCTGACCTGGCCTAGATCAATCCGAGTTTAAGAGAGAGAAAACATACTAGAGGGTCAATTTGAGGATATAAATGCTAGTTGGGTTTTAAAACTATAATAATAATAATTTATATTTTTATGTTGACCCAGGTTGATTATCCTGACCTGGCCTAGCCTCAAGTCAATTCCCGAGTTGAGTTTTAAAATTATGATAATAATCGTTTTTATCTTTATATTAAAATGGTGTAATGATCAAACATGCTCGTGATAACCTTGGATTGATCCTTTAATTGGATTTTTAAACTATGATAATAACCATTTATATCCTTATGTCAACCAAAGTCAATGGCCAAACTCGTGTTGAGATTATAAACTATGACAATAACTATTTTTATCCTTAAGTTGACTTGCGTCAATGGTCAACTTGACCTGTGACTTGAGTCATGCCTCTGAATTGATCCTGAGTCGAGTTTAAAAACTATGATATTTACCATTTTATCTTTAAATTGATATGGATCAATGATCAACCTGATTTATGAACCGATCCTTGCCTAAGTCGACCTCGTGAATGATTTTTAAAATTATGATAATAATCATTTCTATATTTATATTGACCTGAACCAACTCAGAATAATCTTGATATAGAGAATTGGATAAGCTTGTCTTCTCCATTTTAGTGCGATATAACATTTTCTACACAACCTTGAACACGAAAAAAAAAAGAATTTATATTGTTCAAATATGAACCATATAACTTCACAATTTTTTATTTATCATGTTTCTTCTTTGTGCACACCAAACACTACTTGAATATTATTTGCTTTTAATTGACAGAATATACATCATGTAATAAATAATTGTGCTTTTAATACTAGAATCAAGGAACATTATGCAATTTACTTTTGTGATATGTTTTTCCTGTTGAAACAAAGAGTATATGTTTTATTTATATACTCTTGTTCTCACTGATAATAAAACAATTGGTGTAGACTTATAATTTGTTTGGTTAAATATCATATATTTTAATTACTTTATTATATTACTAAAATTATTGATATACGGCAACTTGACTGAAGTTTAGAACTGGAAATGGAAACGTGTATGAACAAAATAGAGCATGATAGGGAATGGCAGGACAAAAGTCTATGAACTCCTCTTGCGTGTGTGTGGGTGGGTGACAATAGAACAAACACTCCAAAGTTGAATAATACAATTCATACGCGTCTTATCTTAACAAAGATATTAAAAAAAATCAAGGATCAAGTGATGAAAATTAAATGCCTGTGGAAATGGCATTTTTAGCAGTGCAGCTGGATCATAGGTCAGGCTACACTTTTCAGTGATCAGGATAATTATCTATTTTGAGCTATAAGCTTGAATATGTATATTTCAAACCAATTTGGCATGTTGGAAACATTTCTTTTTTTCTGCTTAATCTTTTGGGTTACTGTCCTTTTGGCTTTCTAGCAGCTCATTTTGATTATCACACTGGGAAAATGGAACTCACAATTTCTTAATTGTTATTCTTTTTTATTTATGAAAACTATTTGTCATGATTACAGTTTAGTTTTTACTGCTTTTGTAGTGTGTTTGTGGCAGTTTTGCTTGTAAGTTAACCAGCTATGAAATGCTATTGTAAATGGACAAGATTGATTTCAAGCACTTGTTTTGTTGCATATCAGTAATAAGAAAACAAGAGTCTTTTGTTGTGCAGTTAATGCATATGGATTTTGTTGTCTTATGGGGGCAGACATGAATGCTTGTGCAACATTTATCTCTTAATGGTCGAAGTAACTGTGCCTTTAACGATCACAAAATATACAGGGTATCTATCAATGTCAAGACATGTACTCAACTTTATTGTGGAAGGTCTCAATCTCCAGTGCCGCATCATGTTGTTTGTTTAGGTAAATTGCCTTGTGATGTTTCCTTTTATACTTTCAGTAGTTGTTCCCACCTTTTGTGCTCTGTTCTGGCAGGTTTTCTTCTAGTGATTTAAATGGCCCTCTGGTGTTGCCGGTGGCGTGCATGAAATTAATTCAATTTGGAGGGAAATTATCTGTCATCCTAACATGAACTTGAAAGTTCGCAAAGAATTACTTGGATATTCCTCGGTGTTGAATAATAAGTGGGTGCTTTGAGTCGCCCTTGAATCTAAACATTCACGGGTGGGATGTTTTTTAGGCCATATTGCGACATCCCTCTTGTATCTGCCTTCTCACTAGAGAGTTTTTATGCTTTCGAAAATCCTCATGAATTTTCCTGTCAAAAGTAGGATGATGGCTTTCTGGAGGGAGACTAATTGTGGGAAACTGAAAGATGTGCCGTTGTGGTGTTATAATAAGCTGCATCTTAAGTTATTTTGAATAATATAAAGAACATGTCAAGGCATTAAAAGGTTCCGAACAGAGGTGATAAATTATGTGCTTGTGAAGGGAAATGGTTTGAATGATGGATGTTTGCGATTATAGTTTGCTTCCCTCGCACCAGAAAGAACAGCGAAAACTGCTGGGTTTCACACCAGAAAAGATTAGTGTTTTCGAGTGCGCGCATGCGTGCGTGTGTGTATATATATATATATAATGTAGAGCTTCTGTGCAGCTGTATGTTTGCTAGCTCTAACAGGGATGAGGGAAGGGGCCGGGGTATTTATATTTTATAGAGGTTTTGTGGTATCCCAGAACAAAACCTGGAACAGCTGTGCCATGTTCACAGGCTTCGATTCCAGCAAGTAAAGCTGACTTTGTGTGCTTGCTGCCCGCGTAATCTGAAG
>CM063603.1:18896694-18993925 GCA_032356905.1 Salix exigua | reverse complement strand
TTAACGTGGAGTGAAAGTTCTAAGGGCGGTCTTTCTTAGCTCAAAAGTATTTTCTGTCACGTGTGCTATGATCAAATTAAAATCAAACACCACTTACAAGATAATTATCGGTTCTGATTTTGACAACGCATCAGACAGTGCATCTACTGACTTAATTCACACGATTTTCGGCACATTTTCCAGCTGCTATTATGTTCTTTTGAGTTGGTAAATGGTAAAATAAATGGAAGGTTCGTTCAACAACCACATGTGCGGCCTAAAATTATTAATTAATAAAAAACAAGCTTGTTCCTTTCACACTGCACATATGTCCATATATCCTCCACCATATATTTTATTTTGTTTTCAATTTTATCTTCAATGTTTTGTAATTATATTCTTTTTTACCATATTCAAGGATAATTAAATCAGATTTATTGATTAAATATAAAATCAAAATATAAATTAGAAAAAGCACCACAAATAGGTGATGGTTTTAAGGCTCATTTTTATATATATATATAATTTAGATTGATTTCAGATTTTATGATGATTTTTTGAGGTCATTGATAGGCCTATCAAGATTCCCAAGGTGTTTTATATATTTTTCGAGTAAAAAATAAGTTTCAAAATGAGGTTTTAAGTAAAAAAAATAATATCCAACCCTAATTTTTCAAAATAAGTAAATCATAAAAATAGGATAAACAAAATATTGTCCACCTTTGCACGAGCACATGTTCCCTCACAAAATGAGTCATGTTGGTTGAATGACTTGTCAAGTCTTAACAAAGTTTGATTTTTTTTCTAAATTATTATTATTATTATTTTGCTAATAATGTGTTTTTATATGTATTTTTTCAAGATTATTTTCTTGTTTATAATTAAATTAACACTCCTCTATTTTATTTTGTTTCTATGGTCTCTTTTGAATTTCAATTATTTTTTAGTTATTTTGCATGCATTTAACTTAAGAGTATATTATTTAATTTATCTATAATTTTTTATTTTTAAATAATATTTCCAATACAAGTAACCTTATATAATTATTTTTAGTGTATCTATTTCTATTATATTTTGATTGAATGAAAATTTAATATTGATAAACAAATTATTTCAAAATAACCTGGTGTGAAGATTGTATTGCAATATCATTTTTTTCATCTATATAAATGTCTACCAATTTTCTATTTTAATCTTTATTTACTGTTAATAATGTTTTTTAAAACCTACAATTTATTCAAACATATATACACAAGCTTTTAAATCTACCCTTATAATTTCTTTTGGTAAAAAATACACATAAAAATAAAATAAAATATCTAACCCGCTACAACCAGCTGGTCATTGTCTAAACTCGAAACAAAGGCTATATCCAGGAGTAACACTCACCAAGGCAAACTAGTCCTATTTTTGTCTATTTCCACCAAATTCTCCAATAGGAGCTCGATATATGTCAAGATTATAATTAATTTCTATAAATTTTTCCACCAAATTCCCCAATAGGTGCTTGATATATGTCAATATTATATCAGAAACTCCCCAGCTTTTGAGGTTTCGGAGGTCTTTTTTCAGAATTTCCATCCTCGTAATCAGGAACAGAGTTTAATGATCCATGGTCTATCGCTATAGCCGAGTGAACACTGAAGCAAAGAAAGGGGGGAAAGGAAATCAAAGCTCGTTTAAGCTGCTGGAATGAAATAATCTCAGTGTATAGAACAAATAATCAAATACACAAGTAGCTGTAAATCAGTGTATTACATATCTAAGTAAAAACAAATCTACAAGAGAACCCATATGTAATATATAAACCTTTATTCAACTGTATAGATAAACCAATAAATAATAGAATTCCTGAATCCCTCGAAAAATCACTCTCAAAAGAGTGCTTGTATGTGTAAATCCCATCCCTATATATATATATATATATATATATATATATATATAACCCTCAGATCACAAGAATCTAATGCCTCAAGAGAGCGAGCAGAGACAAGAAGAGAGAGGAGCAGATAAGAGCCCCGGAAGTCCCAAAAGAATAAGAGGGGACACCCATACCCACTACTGGTGCTGGCGCTGGTGCCATCTCACCAAAATCTTGAGCAGAGACAGCAACGCTAGCAAGCATCACCGTTACAAGAACAGCAGCGAATAGCTTCATCGTAGAGAATTCCATTGAGCAGAGAATTGGATCTCGAGACACAAACACAGAATCTTTCAAGAAATGGATTGAGGGTGTAAGCCAAAATCTTGAGTACTCTGTCGTAGATCTTGATGGCGATGAGAGGAGAGTGCTGGGAGGGGTTTTTATAGAGTAGGGTAGGTGTGGGTTTTCAGAGAGAAAACGTGTGGGGCCATAGAGAACGTGGACAGCTGGAGAGACACGTTGAGGGAGAGAAAACGGGAACCAGTTTGAGTTCAGCAAGAAAACGGGAACCAGTTTGAGTTCAGCAAGAAAACGGCTGGTGGTGTAGCGGGAACTTGTCCAAATTTTCTTTGGAAACCGTTATCCCAACACCAACTCAGGCCCCATATGAACCATTCAACCTAGTTAAACGGTTTGTCGTTTTTCGGATTGGACGGATGGGCTTTGCCTTGGCAAAACGGCCCACGAATGCATCCTTTCTCTCTGTTATCTATATTATATTTGTGACTATAATTGAGATTGTTGTTGAAAATATTTTTTATTTAGAAATATTTTAAAATAATATTTTTTTTATTCTTAAAAAATTATTTTTGATATTGAAAATGATTTTAAAACTTTATTTTTTTAATTTTAAATAAATAAAAAAATGCCTTGATGATTTCTTCATACTGTTTTTTTAGACTAATTAAAAAATGTTTGAATTATAGTTATATTTGCAATGTAGCTATCGAATAAATAATTTTGGTTATTTACTCGTTACTCTCACGAATGATCTAAATTTTTATCACCAAGTAACATGATAAAATTTAAATGGTTACACAACAAGAATTATTAAATACCTCTACGACCATACATGTATATGAGAAATTTTTAGGTGATTTTGTTTTAATGAGAATTGAAGTTCATGTCTAATATCATTTTAATGTATTATTTATGAAAACAACTATGTTTAATTATAATTGCTGTTTTTCTTAAAAATAATTTTTGTATATTTTTTTTGGATTCCTATAAACCCCACCTCTTTGTAAGAACTCTTTGCCGGTTTTAGTTAAATAAATAAAACTCTAGTTATTTAGACTTTACAAGTGACCACTCTGAGTTGAACATAAATATGTAAGATAGATCTCAAATACTATAAAAGATTAGTGTTTTCGAGTGCGCGCGCGTGTATATATATATATAATGTAGAGCTTCTGTGCAGCTGTATGTTTGCTAGCTCTAACAGGGATGAGGGAAGGGGCCGGGGTATTTATAAAGGTTTTGTGGGATCCCAGAACAAAACCTGGAACAGCTGTGCCATGTTCACAGGCTTCGATTCCAGCAAGTAAAGGCAGCTTTGTGTGCTTGCTACCCGCATGATCTGGGCTGCTAACGACCTTAACGTGGAGTGAAAGTTCTTAGGTCGGTTTTCTTAGCTCAAAAGTATTTTCTGTCACGTGTGATATGATCAAGTTAAAATCAAACACCAGTTACAAGATAATAAACGGTTCAGATTTGACAACGCATCAAACAGTGCATCTACTGACTTAATTCACACGATTTTCGGCACATTTTCCAGCTGCTATTATGTTCTTTTGAGATGATGAATGGTAAAATTAATGGAAGGTTCGTTCAACAACCACATGTGCTACCTAAAATTATTAATTAATAAAAACCAAGCTTGTTCTTTTCACACTGCACGTATGTCCATATATCCTCCACCATATATTTTATTTTGTTTTCAATTTTATCTTCAATGTTTTGTAATTATATTCTTTTTTACCATATTCAAGGATAATTAAATCAGATTTATTGATTCAATATAAAATCAAAATATAAATGATAAAAGCACCACAAATAGGTGATGGTTTTAAGGTTCACATTTTTTAAATTTATTCCCCACATTTTAAAAATTACACATATTTGGTCCCTCGATATTTCTTTAATTTATTTTTATTATTGTGTAGTTTATGATTTGAGATATAAGAAGGAGAGGTAACTAAATTTTGGTGATAATGAGAAAACAAAACATTCACACCAATTTAGACCACCAAAATATTTATTTTTTGTTAAATAATCTTAAAAGTGCCTAAAAAAACATGTTCGAGCTCATAATTGTTTTCATTTCAGATTGATTTCAGATTTTATGATGATTTATGAGGTCATTGGTAGGCCTATCAAAATTACTAAGGTGTTTTATATATTGTTAATAATATTTCCTTAAAGCATACATATTTCTTGATTTATTCATATATATATATATATATAAACAGGCTGTTAAACTTACCCTTACAATTTCTTTTGGTGAAAAATACACATAAAAAAGTCTAGATATATAACTTTTTTTAAATAAAAATAAAATATCTAACCCGCTACAAACAGAGGTGGGACAGCTGTTCATTGTCTAAACTACTCCTATTTTTGTCTATATCCAGGATATATGTCAAGATTATAATTAATTAATAGTTTTTTTAGTCTTTCTATATTATAAAACATGCGGGGGCTTACGCAGCAAAGAAGCTCCATTGATGTCGGTAAGAGAAAGCTTAAAAAATCTCTTCGGATTATCGAGGACTGGGTCCAGATTTGGATGACCTAACTACTTCCACTTAGCGTTATTTGACATTGCATTTTATTTTAAAAATATTTTTGATAAAAAAAATTATTTTTTTTGTTTTTTATTTGTATTTTAAATTAATTTTTTAAGTAGTTTTAGATTATTTTTCAATATCAAAAATAATTTTTTTAACTACATAAAAATATTATTTTAATATATTTTTAAAAATAAATATTTTTAGAAATAACCTCAATAATAATCTCAAACAAACCCTAGTGTTGCCTTGGGTTAGCTTGATATATGTCTCACTAATTAGTCAAAATCACTCCAAATGAGAGAGCGGTATTAGATGGTAAGCAGATTACAAGTATGAACTCAACGAAAATTAAAAGAAAAATAATTTCCCGAGATGAAAAATAAGAGAAATTGCCCAGCTTTTGAGGTTTCGAAAGTCTTTTTTTTTTAATTTCATCCTCGTAATCAGGAACAGAGCTTAATGATCCATGGTCTATCGCTATGGCTGAGTGAACACGGAAGCGAAAGGGAAAAAAGAAAAGCAAAGCCCGTTTAAGAAGGTGGTGTTTGACTTTGCTATTCAACCTGCATTTCAATGAAACTCCATAGCCAAATACAATTTTTAGTAAACAAGATCTCTATTTTTAATCACGAGTCCCATCAAAAAATAATGATTCTCAGCTGCAAAAACAGCTAAGAGATATTTTTTCATAGTGTAAGTGACCATTCGGTGCACACACACAAATGACCACACGCTAATTATCACAATCGGTGGCAAACTCGAGAGACTCGGTGTTGTGGAAAGCTATATGTAAGGAATGGGACGTTGTAAACCAGAATGTCAGCTGGAGCTTGGGTAATGGCATGCAGGTTTTATTCTGGAAAGATAGGTGGTTGGAGAACTATGGACCACTCATCAACCACCTTATTTCAAGACAACAGGTAGAGAATCAAAACTGTACAGTGGCCGAAATGGTGGATAATGGAGGTAGTTGGAATTGGGAGGGGTTTGCTCATCTTTTTCCGATGCATATTGTGATGAATATTGCGGGATACACCCCGCCGGTTCAAGAGACGATTGAGGACTCGAGGGTGTGGGATCAAGCTCCGGATGGAAGATTAACAACCAAAACTGCTTATATGGTTTGCGAAGAGAGGGGAGATTTGGATAGAAATCCTCTATGGAGAATTATCTGGAAGTGGAAAGGCATGGAGCGTATCAGGGTGTTTTTTTGGACTGTAGCGCATAATGTCATTATGACTAATGAGACGAGATGGAAATGAAGGATATCTGATAACGAATGCTGTGGGCATTGTGGTAATGAAGTGGAAACGTTAGTTCATGTCTTCCGTGATTGCCCCAAAGCTCGGAAAGTTTGGGAGGCATTCGTCAAGTTAGAGGAGAGAGGGCTATTTTTCAGCCAAAGTTGGAATATTTGGTTGATTTCTAACCTATCATCCGGAAAGAGACATGGGCAATACGGAGAATGGAGGCTAGTATTTGGCATAGCATTATAGTATATTTGGAAGGAGAGATGCAATAGAACTTTTGGTGTTGGCTAAGGTAGTTGGTTTGGGACGGCGATGGTTATTAAAAGAATGGTAGAAGCTAATGGGTTGATATGGCGGAGTGAAGGTGGTGATAGGAGTGACGGGGCGGAGGTGGAGCATATAAGCTGGAAGTATCCGAAAGTTGGATGGATCAAACTTAACACGGATGGATGCAGTAAAGGTAACCCAGGTGTAGCAGGTGCGGGAGGAGTTCTTCGAGATCATATGGGGTCATGGATAGGGGGTTTTGCTAGAAATGTTGGAATGTGTTCATCGGTGACTGCAGAACTTTGGGCTATCTATATTGGGTTACAAAATACATGGGATAAAGGTTTTAGGAAAGTGGTTTTGGAGTCAGATTCCAAGGTTGTAATAGGGCTTATAGAGGGTAATAGTATGAGGGTGGGTAGGAATTATAACCCGGTGTTGAAAATAAGAGAAATTTTGGGAAGGAACTGGGAGGTGGTAATAGTCCATGTTTACAGGGAGGCCAATTGTGTGGCTGATTGGTTAGCTAATTTTGGATTAACCAGGGATTTGTTTGATAGGGGTTCGGATATTATAACAGACCCTCCACCAGGGTTTTATCTTTTGTTGTATTATGACCTGATTTAGTCTACTCTTTCTCGTGTAATTTAGAAGGGCGAGTCGCCCCGTTTTGTTACAAAAAAAAAAGCATCTTTGTCTTCTCCTTCACCTCCATCTCTCACATACATTATGAGTTTGTGAGTTGACTCATCAAAACGTGTTAACTCGGGGTTGAAACTCATTTTGAGTCAAAATTGGTCAAACCCGATCTAACTCGTACGGAATCGTAAAATCGGACCGGATCGGTTCGATTTTACGATCCCAGGTGTTCGAACATCACTCACATCAGTTCGAAGTCCCCAAATCGATTTTACGCTTTCATTTTCCCCAAAATTGAAACCTTGACTATACTCCTCTTCTCATCCCGAAATCATCCGTTCATCTTCATCATTTCATCGTGATCTTAACAGGAAATCACTAGGTGATCTTCTCCTTGACTGCTCTCAACCTCTCTCTAGTTCTCTTCACCAAATCGGCAGTTCATCAGTTTGGAGTTGTTCGTCCCTTTTATCTTCATCGTTTTCAACTTGTCGTCATCGTCGTCTCCAACTCTCCATCGTCACCGTCGTCTGCGTCTTCATCGTCGCCTCTCAACTCTCAAGGTTAGTAATGTTGTTGCTTCTTGACACACCATTTTTATGCAGGCCACGAGGTTAAAGAAATTAAAATGTAAAAAAACATAAAGCACATGTAGATCTATCTCGTCTGTGCTCAATAATAGTGTTTATTATATGCTCTTCTTCAATAATAAAAAAAACCCCAATAATTACAAAGGCGATATTTGTCTGGCTCCATATCTTGGAATAATTTATGATATGAATTTTTGATCAAAATAAGCATAGCTTCACATGAATTGGAGACGACGGATTCTCTGCATTTTTTTTCTGTTTTTGTTATGTGTTGTGTGTATGATGTTGAGTGCCTGCATTTCAATCTTGAACAAATTTAGGTAACAGAAAAAGAGATGTTTTTCTGTGTTTGAGTGCCTGCATTTCAATCTCAAATAGATGAACTAACACTGATTCATCTGCTATAGAGCCGTTAATACATTTGTTCCTTGTTTAAGCTTTATGATTCACATGCCACGGGTTGAATGCACTTCAGGGAGGGCGTTCCTACTGCTAAATAAAAATGCATTTTGAGGGGAGTGAAATGGCTAAGAACTTTATTGGTTAATTTGAAAAGAATATGTTTTTAACAATTCACTTATTTGGACTTAAATGTTCAAATTGAGTTGTCCATATTAAATAATTGGCTAGCAACTTGTTGAAGGTAAAGAGGCATTATTGATATTACTATATTGTTAGAGTTCGATTTAGTACTAGCAATATCGGTGTTAGCATCAGTGGTAGTACTAATAATCCTTTTGATAGAGATGATATTGATGCAAGTCTTGGACATAGTGAGGGGGATGAAACTGAGGCTGATTTTAGTTTACATTACATGTCAACTTAATATTTGTTTTAAATTTTTTAGTTTTTATTTTATGAAATTTTATGGACATAATTATTTTGTAATGTATTTTGAAGTTATTTTAAATCATGAATGAACTTCAACTAATGAAGTTTTATGTCCATAATTATGATGTATTGTTTTAAAAATATTTTACTTATGATTTTACGATTTTTCTGCTCACACGATTTTAGCTGTGATTTTACGATTTTTGTACGGATAAATTCAGATACAATCTTATGATTTTACAATCCGATCTTACGATCCGAGTTTCAAAAAGGTTTTCCGTGTTGTGTCAAAATCGTGATTTTGACTACCTTGCTCACATAACCTCTCTCTCGGTCCACAGACAACCCACATCCACAGCTCCACTGTCCCTTCCCATCAGGCACACCCACCTACAGCACTGAAGGAAGTCCAGCCTGTCCCTTCCCCATCAGGCACACCCACCTACAACACTGAAGGAAGTCCAGCCTTTTCCCTCTCTCTCTCACATAACCTCTCCCTCAGCCCACTGAAATAACGTGGTAACAACAAAAGAGAACGGGAAAAAAATTCCTATTTTGTGAAAGCAAGCCATGGCCTTGATGCTTTTTGTAGAACCACTCTGGTGTTTAAGAGCCTGTTTGGTATTGTGGTTCTTTATTGCGGTTGAGTTTGAGAAAATGGAGTTTCAAAAAAGTGCTTTTTCGTGTTTCAAAAAAGCGATTAGGTGTTTGGTTAAAACTGTGGTTAAGTTGGAGGTTGAAGAAAAAGCAGTTTTTGGTGTTTGGTTTCCAATTTTTGCAAACTGCTTTTAACTTGTAAAATTACTTAAAAGGGCATTGAAATATACACATTTTAATAATAATAATTTTACACACACATTTATTTATATATATATATTATATTAATAATCATAATTTTAATAATAATAATATTATTATTTTAATATTAAAATATTAATATTAATATTTTATATTATTATTTTATTTTAATATTAAAAAATATTAATAGCTTAATATTAGTTGCTGCCGACACTGGTTGATAAATGTAATTTAACACATTTGCTTCCCATTTGCTTCGTCTAAACCCACTTGCTTCATCTCCCCCCCTTTGAAAGCTCTCTTCGACACTGGTTAATATTTTAATGCATATTGACCACAAAAATCCCAAAGTCTCTTCGCTCAATAAAAACCTTAATTCTCTCCTTAGAACCCACAAATCTTTCCTTCGTTTTTTCTCAAAACCCATTTCTTTCCAAAAAATCCCAACGAAGACTCAACCTTTATTTGCATCATCATTAAGCTCCATGTCCTTGCAACCAATTGACGAACTGCTTCCAAAGCTTCATGAGATCATCAAACTTTTCAATCGGTTCAAGAACCCAAAGCAAAGTATGAGCGATTACTTTTTATGGAAAGAATTTGAAACCACTTGAGAAGAGGGAGCGAGAGATGTTGAGGAGAGGGTTTGATTTGGAATAATAAATTCCAACGGTTAATTTTGTGTGTTTTTCGTTCGATCAAAACCGAGGAGGTGCTTTTCAAAAACGCCGTTTGGGACTTAAAATTAACGTGGGTCCTACCCATTTTAAATGGAGTTTTGTTGTTACCAAACAAACTAACGGCTTTAAACCTTCATCCCAAATGGCAAGCGGCAAGCGTGCTTGGTTACCCAAACAGGTGCTAAATTGATCCTGACAGTTGATATCATTGGTTTTGCTGCATGGGGTTTTGGCCCTCTGGACTAAATGGCTGCATAAATCTAGTAATATTTGGAAGAAGAACAGAACATATACGGTTCTGACTTCTTATCTTCAACCTTTGCTAAAGTAGCCTGGGGCAATGCTCAACTGCAGAGCACTAGATGCAGCACGTAGATCTACCATCTGAAGCAAGCCATGCTGCGAGACTACGACTTCTGAATTGTTTTCGTTCGTTATCAACCGTCATGACATTTGCTTGTTGTTTGTCAAGCTTGACTCAATAGGCACAAACAAAATAAAAACTCTTCACAGAAATAAACGGCTCCAGCGATCTAGAAATATGGGTTCTAGTTTTGCTTGCCAAGAGAAATTTACAAATTTCTTTTCAATTGTAGTGATCCATGCAACACCGCCACTTATTTTGAATGAATGGGTTCAGACAAAAAATGAGGGCTGCGAATATACTGGAATCAACGATCTGGTTCCTTTTCTTTAAAAGAGAAGAAAATGAAGCTTGGGAAACACTCGACCATGTTGTCGCTGAAATCATTTCAAGGAAGATATAACAGTTGGGCAAGCAAAGAAAATAAAAGTAATGTATTGATTTGTTAACTTCACACATAAGTGAATGTTATAGCATAGCATAGAATTGTAATCAGATTAGACATACAAACAAGACACAATTGATGTCCATGATACCAAAAAACATTAAATAAAAAATTGCAATCATATCATGATGAGTATATAATAAGAGTCGTCATTGTAAATCTCATGCTTGTAGGTCTAGCCATGTGGATTCAAGTCATTGCGGCTTCTCAAACCTGCCATGTTTGAAAAGGAATTCATGTGCTGAAGATGGTTTTACATATGTACGTATTTACATGTATCTATATGTGTATCTTAAAATAATTTTAAGAGTTAATAGTAATATGAAAAACATGTAATCAAATACACGAAACTATTTTTTATTAGAGTCAAACTCAATCATATTTTTAACCAAACATTTAAATTTCAATTATAAACCACACCTAAAAATATTTTTGAAAAATTTTGTTTTCCAAAATTAAACACAACATCAACATAAATAATGTCAAGCAGTACCTAAGTTGCTGGAATGAAATAATCTCAGTCTAATATATATATATATATATATATATATATATATATATATATATATATATGTATATAGAACAAATAATCACTGTATTACATATCCCTCATCTCGGTAAAAACAAATCTACAAGAGAACCATATGTATAAATATACACCTTTATTCGACTGTTTATACACCAATAAACAATACAACTCCTGAATCACTCGTGAATTCACTCTCAAAAGAGTACATGTATGTGTAAATCCCATGTATATATATAACACTCAGATCACAAGAATCTAATGCCTCAAAAGAGCGAGCATAGACAAGAAGAGAGAAGAGCAGATAAGAGCCCCGGAAGTCCCAAAAGAATAAGACGCAACACCCTTGCCCACTGCTGGTGCTGGTGCTGGTGCGAACTCGCCAAAATCTTGAGCAGAGACAGCAACGCTAGCAGCCATCACCGTTACAAGAACAGCAGCGAACAGCTTCATTGTAGCGAATTCCATTGAGCAGAGAACTAGATCTCAAGAAACAAACACAATCTTTCAAGAAATGGATTGAGGGTGAAAACCAAAATCTTGAGTACTCTGTCGTAGATCTTGATGGCGATGAGAGGAGAGTGCTGGGAGGGGTTTTTATAGAGTAGGGTAGATGTGGGTTTTCAGAGAGAAAACGTGTGGGGCCATAGAGAACGTGGACAGCTGGAGAGACACGTTGAGGGAGAGAAAGCAGAACCAGTTTGAGTTCAGCAAGAAAACGTCTGGTGGTTTAGTGGGAACTTGTCCAAATTTTCTTTGGAAACCGTTAACCGAACACCAGCTCAGGCCCCACATGTAACATTCAAGCTAGTTAAACGGAATGTCGGTTTGGGATTGGACTTGGCAAAACGGCCCACGCATGCATCCCTCCTCTCTGCCCTAGTTTTTATATTTGATGTTGCCAAGAGCATCTCCAAAGCAACATGAATCAGGAGTCAAAGCTATATTTCTGTGCTTTTTGAATATTTTTTCCATTAAATTGTCTCCAACACGGCATCTGGAGAGCTAAAATGACTGTCCCGGTCCCCACATGCTAAATATAGCTGAGCAAATAGAAAAAGTCGCTCTCCATTTCCAGACTCTTCCTCTCCTCTCCACCCCAAAAACAATAATCCAGCACAAAAACAGTAGATCAAAAGCAAGAAAAAAAGCAGGTCAAAACAATTAATCACCTCAGTTTGTTCACCACTGTCTGGTGAGGATGGAGAAAGGAGTTGGAGTGAAACGAAGGGTTGCCATGGTTTTTAGTTAGGTGAGAGATGAGGGAAGAACAATGGCATCGTTAAAGAGAAAAAGGAAAGGATTTTCTGGGGGGTGTACATGGAGTAAATGAGAGGAAGGAAAAGAAAGATAAGCTTTTGGGAGTCGAAGTAATTTGTGGTGTTTTTCGATAGGATAATGTTATGTAAAAGAGTTAATATAAATAAACTTTTAATTTTTACTTAAATAATGTATTCTTTATTTTTTAAAATTTCGTTTTTATATCATCGTATAAAAATTAACCAAAAATACAAATAAAAAATGTTTTTATTTAAATTGAAAAGCACGGAAATTTTGTTCAATCAAATAAAAAATAATTATTTAATTATATAAGTTATTACTATTAATTGTATAATTAAATTATATGCAAAATAATTGCACTATATTTAAAATAATATAAAAAAATAGTTTTTCAAAATAGCTTTTACCATTGGAGTTTACATCAGCCATTTTTAAGAGCCAAATTTGTAAAATGAATATTTGAATAGTGTTTATATGATTTTTTTGTTGATGTGTGCTCCGATGGTAAAAATCATTTTGGAGAGCTATTTTTTTATATTATTTTAAATATACTACAATTATTTTGTATGTAGTTTAATTATGCAATTAATTATACAATTAATATGAGTAAATTATATAATTAAATAATTGTTTTTGAAAAACTCTCAAAAAATAAATTTTTTTTTTAAATTATATTTAAATTAAAAAATGAATTTAAATATAATTAAAAAACTCACAATATTTGAAATTTGAAATTTAAGCTACTAATTGTATGTTTATTAAGTAACTCTATATTTTTTTATAGGTGTTGTATTTGAATTAATTAATGTTACTTATTGTATTTCAGTATTAAAAAAACTAAAAAAAAACAAAATGAACATATTAACGAATAATCAATAAGTTCAAACATAACTAATTAAAATACATTCCATTACAAACAATTCAATTAAATTAATTACAAATTAATACCCCTATTTTTATGCTAATTATTATGATAATTAATAATAATTATTATATAATTAATTATTACACACACATATATAAAAAACCATAAGAGCTTCTTTCATTCTCTCCCGCCATCACCTACACACACGGACACTTATAGCCCCAACCAACATTATTTAATATTTTAGATTTCTTGTTCAGATATGCTACAAATAGCATGAGAGTGAGTGAAGAGCCATTTTGGCTGCTTGATAGTTGCCCCATTGGAATTGAAAAAATTGATAAAAAATTGCAAAAAAATATATCTTTTGGCTCTTCATTTAGATGATTGGTTGGAATTGCCCTAATGCTAGAGCTATATAAAGAGCAAAATGCAAAAAATTGTTATTTTGACTTTTTATGTCTAATTTTTCATGGCATTTGAAGAGTCAAAATGGCTATTGTCATCGCCAGAGCTATTTCTACATGTTTCATCAAAGAGCCAAAAAATAAAATAATATTTTATGAATAAAATAATAATTTGCTTTCTTTTCCACGAGCTTGAGCTCTCTCACCATCTTTCTCTCATTGATTTCTGCGTGAAAAAATAAATTAAAGAAAACAAAATAATACAAATAAAATTGCAAAAATTAAAAAATGGCTCTCCAAAAAATATATAATTATAATAGGGTGGGGGGGGGGGGAGGTGGGCGTGGGAGTGGGAGAGAGAATGGGTAGGGTTTTAATCGAGTGGAGATAAATATAATTAAAAAAATATATAATTATAATAGGGTTGGGGGGAGGGGGGTTAAATATAATTAAAAATAATACAATTATAATCGGGTGGGTTAAATATAATTATATTGTATGATTATGCTATTATTTTAAATTATTATTTTTAATTTAAATATTTTTAAAAATAATAATTTTATTGGTAGAGAGTTTTTTAAAAGTAATTATTTAACTATATAACTTACCCATATTAATTAATTAATTAATTGCATAATTATACTATATTTAAATAATATAAAAAATGGCTCTCCAAAATGGTTTTTACCATTGGAGCACGCATCAACAAAAAAGCTATATATATATATATACTATTCAAAGAGTCATTTTAAGAATTTAGCTCTTAAAAATGGCTCTTGCCATTAGACTTGCTCTAAGGCTAATTGACAGTGTAGAGGACGACGTGGTTTTTCAGACCATAAGGTTTAGGAAATTGCTTTTCAGTTGTGGATTCTGGTTAATACAAAAGAGCCTTGTAGTTGAGTTTCCACTGCCCTCGAGTATCAAACTTAATTAAATAAAGAAAAAGAAAAACCCAGCATTCCAGACAAGGTTGTTAATTCCATGATATGTTCTCCTCATAATGGTTGATACATTTCATTTCAATTTAAAAAACTGCACAAAATGAAATAAATTTTATCCAGTTCAAAATCTCAACCTGTTTTGGAAAGTCCACATGAAACGTTTCGGTTTTGTTCTATTAGTTATACTCTGACCAAATAATATATTTTTAAATAATGAATAATATACCAATATCACATATATCTCTTAATCAGACCATTAGATTGAGATAACATTTTACAAAGAGTCTCTTAACATATTTATATATATTGTGTTAAATTTTTAGAGCAATTAGAATGTAACGACCTTGCAAAATCGATTATGACATTCTTATAATACTATTCAAATTCATAATTTTGTTCATAAAAGTCATTTTATTGTGTCTTTTTCAGACTATTTTTTCTCAATTTTATTATTCAAGAACGATTTTATTATAAATTGAAGTTTACAATTTGCTTTGAATGACTTTATTTAAGATTATCATGGTCGTTTTAATATTTCAACATGATTTTTTTAGTTAAACTATATTTTATTATTTTTTCATGTTATCTTTGAACTCATCAAGTCGATCGAGTTATATCAGTTCAACTCTCATTTTTTTACTTATATTTTAAAATTTAAATTGCACAATTCTAAATATTTTTATTTTTTGAATTTGAACTAAATTTTTTTGTTGAATTACACACACACACACATAACAATACAACCCAAAAATGGAATGTTGAAACGCTTTGAAACCAAAATATTTAGTTCCAATTGAAAAAACAAAACACCAACCAAAACGGATTTGACATCCTTGTTCCAAACAGTCAGTGCATGTTTGCCACTGAGTTTCAAAAACATTTTTGAAGGTTTTTTTTATTTTTTAATATGAATTAAATATTTTTTTTATTGTTTTCATATAATTTTAATGTGTTGATGTCAAAATATTTTTTTTAAAATAAAAAATATCATTATGATACTTATCTAAATAAAAAAAATACTTTGAATAAGAATCTCAATCACACTTTTAAACATGCTCGAAGGAGAGTAGAGAACACATTATCAATCATTATTTTGCATTCCATGCAAATGTTTGAATTTTAATTATATTTGCAATGTAGCCATCGAATAAATAATTTTGGTTGGTTACTTGTTAAAGTATAATCTCACTTATTATCTGATTATATGAATTGTTATCACCAAGTAACATGAATAAATTTAAATGGTTACACGGCAATAATTTTTAAATACCTCCACGGCCATACTGAGAATTGAAGTAAACGTCTAATAACATTTTAAATTATTATTTATGAAAACAACTATGTTTAATTATAATTGCTGATATATATATATATATATATATATATATATATATATATATATATATATATATGAACTCATTTGTTAAATAATATTGAGGATTAATAGAAATAGGAATTATATACATAAATGAAATTAATTAAATAGTGATGAGAATAATAAAATAATAAAATTGTATATTGTGAGATGAATTTGACGCTTCAAAGTTTTAGGTACTAATTTAATTATAAAATCACAGATAATGCATTTAAGCCGTGAAATTGAAGAAACATTAAAAATATTTTCTGAAAACATATTTAACATCAAAGGGATATTTGATAATTTAACGCATTGTTGTGAAAATAGAAAACATGAGCTGATTTGCCCGCGCGTTGCGCTGGGCTTTTTTCAATGTAGAAAAATAATTGATATTTAACGTGTTGTAATTTTTTTTATTTTTAAAAATTTATTTTTGACATTAGCGAATCAAAATCATCTAGCAACAATTTATTTAATTTAAAATTGAAAAAAATAAAAACTTGTTCAAAAACGATTTTCAAACGCATTACCAAACACTCATGTCATATCTCATCAGAATCATAGTTCAATTAATTTTTTTAAATAGTAATGAAAAATGAAAACCACATTTCAAATCACTGTTTATTACTGTTTGAAATTGCGATCTCCTTTGGCTATGTATAAAATAATAGTCATGATGCACATAAGCTAGCTTGGACATTCTAGTTAAAAAAAATAAATTATAAGTTGAAAAAAAAAATTGTCCAAGGATTATTCGTGACACATGTAACCTACCCCGGTTATAAAAAATATATATATGTGAGGAAAAAATTGTGGTGCGTGTAAATTGATCCGGACACCACGAGTATATATAAAAAAGAAGCTTGAAAAAAACGAAGAGGAAAAAACATTTTCAAATATTAATAAACAGTGAAAATTGAAAAAAAAATGAAGTTCAGAGATTTATTATGATGCGCATAAGCTGACCCGGATAACCCAGTTATCGAAAAAATGACTGAAAAAAAACATGTTAAACACTTATGAATAATAGAAAACATTGTTCTTTACTCAAAATCATTTTCGGTGGCAGGGGGACCTGAACTCCAGCAACCTGGAAAAAAAAATTTACTCCTATTATCTATAATTAACTAAATAATTGGCGATGCGGCGGGTTTTTTTTTTCTCTATGCAGAAAACTAATTGCTTGTATATGTATTGTATTTTATTATTTTAATATTTAGTTAGTATAATTATATTTAAGAATACTGATATGAATTTTTGTCCTTCAAAAAACCTTAGGTCATTTTTCCTCGCTGTCAATATATTTTTAGGCGGTAATATTCAATAAATATCAGGCATATTAGAAATAAAAATATTATAATTTGTTTTTCAAACATAAACTTAAATTTTTTGTGTGCTATAATTATTTATTTGCAGTCTAAAAAGAACAATCTAATGAAAACGGGAAGTGACTTGTATATTTTTTAATTTGACTTGTACATAATGCAGATAAATTTGTCAACATTTTGTTTGTTTGATTTTTTTTCCCTGTAATATTATATCTAAAATATTAAAAATGAAAACATTGGAAATCCTTGTACAAAAATAAACTTAAATAAAAGAGCACAAAATTAATTTTTGAAGCCAAATTTGTTTTTATATAAGATTTATTAATCATATTATTATATTAAATATATTTAAGAAAACATGATATGAATTTCTACCCTTCAAAAAATCGTAGGTCATTTTTCCTCTCTGTCAATATATTTTTAGGCGATAATATTCCATAAATATTCAAACATATAATTAGTTTTACATATTTTCATTTGACATAAATATACAAATATATAATTAATTTGACATAATTTAAATAATATATTTAATTTCTATTTTGTTCTTTCTCTCTATATATTCTTAGGCGATGACATTCAATAAATATTAGAACATATAATTGGCTTAACATATTTTAATTTGATATAAATACATAAATATGTAATTAAAAAGTAAAAAACTGCAAATTTATTTCAAGAAATAAACTTAAACAAAAGAACACAAAATTTAATCTTGAAGCCAATTTTTTTTATAAGATTTATTCATCGTATTATTATATTAAATGTATTTAAGAATACTGATATGAATTTCTGTAACTAAGAAAATTCTAGGACATTTTTCCTCTCCCTCTATATATTTTTAAGCGATAACATTTAATAAATATTTGAACATAATATTAGTTTGACATACTTTAATTTGACATAAATATACAAATATATAATTAATTTGATATATTTTCAATAATATCTTTAATTTAATAGACAGAATTGAAATAAACTCAAACATTGAAATCAAATAATTCAAAAAAAAAAACAGAAATTAAAAGAACTAGGACTGAAATGAAATTGAAATCTATAATTAACTTGCATATAAGGATAGAATTGAAAGAAATCAAAGTTTTCATACCTAAAATATTAAGGATTTATAATAAATTTCCATGGAAAGATGAAATTAAAATTAATCCAAACTTTGATACCAAAAATATTTAGAATTCCAGCCCAATCCGCAAAATTAAAAGCATGAGGACCGAAGTGGAACTTCAATACCTCATCAATTTCAATTGAAGGACGAAATTGAAACAAAGCAAAACCTATTTAATAGAAATAAGGGCCTGAAAAAACAATTAAAACGTTAAGGGACTGAAATGAACTTTGAGAAAAAACAGCTTTGCTGACGTCATCTGGCGCAGGCAGGAGAGAGAAATTGGGGGTGAAATTTCGACCGACCATTGACACGTCTCCGGACACCATAACGCAACATGCGCCGCCACATGTGGAAGAGCACATGCCTGAAAATCATTCTAGACGCCGGTTGGCGCGTTGTCCGACGCCGTATGAAGCCCACGCACAGTCCGAAGAATGCGTGCGCATTGACACGCATGGCGCGTCCGGCGACGCGCCAACAGCTGTCAGGAAAAAAAAAGAAGAAAAAATTGGCTAATTACCGTAACACCCGCAGGCACGGTTTTTTTTCGGGGGGTTAAAGAGTCATTACACTTTTCAATCTAATATTAAAAAAATAAAAAAACCGGTCGGTCAATGATCGTCCAGCCCATAAAAAAGACCGGTTTTTTTTTTATTTTTTTGGGGGCTAATTTTGGACATGCATTGTTCATTAACAAAAAAAGAAAGAAAGGAGGACATACACCCGCGATGAACCGGGTCAAAGTGCACATGAATAGTGCCCATGAGTTTGCGAGCACAGTAGAATTTGCACAGTGGAATTATGTTTTGTTTTAGCTTTTTGTATAATGAAAAAAAATAATTAGGAAAAAAAAAGAAAGGTACGAAAAAAAAATAATCAGAAATAAAAAGGATCGGAATTTTTTTTTAGAAAAACATGAAGAGAAAAGAAAAAAAAAGAACGAAAAAAAAAGAAAAAAAATAGAAAAAAAAAGAACGAAAAAAAAGAAGATAAAAGTTAAAAAAAAAGGAAATGAAAAAAAGAAGAAGGAAATCACTGCTCAAATCCACAGTAAAACCATGTTTTGGTTTAGCTGTATAGATAATTCATATGAATTGTGTATATGTATGTTTGGTGTGAGTAAGCTGATTCTTATTGTAAATCTTTATGTAATTATGTTAGACATATTTTGGATAGTATTATTACTGATAAAATAAAAAATTAAATATTAAAAACAAAAAAAAAACGATACGACAATATAAGAAATCAAAGGGGTTGAACTTATGACATTGCAATATATGAACATAAAATAATTCATTATTATTATTATGTAATTTACTATATAAATTTATTTCATTCATTCAGATAAAAAAAACGCGAATTGTGATATAAAAATAACAATTGGTATATTGAAAAGAAACCGGCTAATATCTGGAAGAAAGGGAACAGCAAGGGCTGGGCCTTCCAATTCCCTTGCCCGCCGTAACTTATTGCTGAAAACGATTCGGACCTTCGAATCCTCGAAACACAGGTCATTTCTTCGCTGACCGATGCGAGGATAAACATCAAATCTTCAATGTGTTGCCAACATCAATGACAAATCGGTATCTAACATCTGCTTTCGCCTGCCGCTCGAAGGCAGTGTTCACGTAATCCATCGGAATCACCTCAACGTCTGCAGTTATGTTGTTCTCGGCTGCAAAATCAATCATCTCTTGTGTTTCTTTCATCCCTCCGATGCTGGTACCACCCACTATCTTCCTTCCTGTTCAGCTTTCACTAAGTGAGTTATATTGTTTTTTTTATATTATTACCATGCAAAATAAGGTTTAATTTAGATATGTATACCCATGATAAGAGGAAATACTGGGAGCTCAAGCGGCTTCACCGGCGCACCAACCAAAACCAGCTTTCCCTGAGTCTTCAACAGACCGATCAGAGGGAAAAGAGGGTGCGCAGCAGAGACGGTGTCAATTATACCATCCATCGTGCCTGCTGCAGCCTAATAGCGAGCAAGAATAAGATTAGAAAACAAACGTGTAGGAGAGAAAATTGAATATTTTTAATCAGTTTACTTGTGCAAGGATCATGCTCTGCATCGTGTATACCTGCATCTGTTCGGGATCACGACTGACCGTAAATGAATGAGCACCAAGATGCTCGAGAGCCTCCTCCTTCTTCTTTAGAGAGGTGCTGATCACTGTCACCTTCACCCCGGCCATGGCCTTTGCAAACTTTACGGCTACGTGACCCAGCCCACCAAGCCCGACTACACCCACATGCATGCCTGGCTTGTCGAGACCGTAAAATCTCAAGGGGCTATACACTGTGATTCCAGCGCATAGGAGAGGAGCACCGCTGTCGAGAGGCAAATTCTCGGGAATTCGAACTGCATAGTGCTCATCTGCGACCATAATGTCTGAGAAGCCTCCGTATGTGGTGGTTCCATCATGCTACTTGCCGCCACTGGTGAGTATCACTTCTGGGCAGTAATTTTCAAGATCGTCGTGACAGCTATCGCAAGAGTGGCACGATCTCCAATCATGTACCCTACCCCAACTTTATCTCCAACTCTGAACTTTTCAACTTTGCTTCCAACCTCCGTCACTTGTCCCACAATCTCATGCCTGCATTGCCGATTTTCTCAACATAAACTTCAAATGCATGTCCGTATTAGGAAACTAACTTAATTCAGGTGAACTTAATACGTTATCCTAAATGTCTATTTATCAAATAAATATACATTGAAAAAAAAACTCATTACAAGATCGTTTTCCCATGATGTAAGTATTCAAGTACATGCAGCAATATATTTTGATCGTTTGCAGGTGTCAAAAAGTGAGCGAATAATTTTCAATTAATTCGTCGCTCATTAGGGTGTTTATCACCATAATTGATCTTCAATTCAAACTTGTTGTTATGCATTTATATAGAGTACATACCCAGGAACAACAGGGTAGGTAGAGATGCCCCACTCATTCTTGATCATATGAAGGTCCGAGTGACATACTCCACAGAACAGCACCTTAAATGCCACGTCCTTCTCTCCTGTTGCCCTGCAAGAGAGATTCTTGCTCAGTACAGTACAGTTCATAAAACGGGAAATATTCATGGGTATAGGGTGATCAATCGGCGGGGATGATAAAAAAGGGCCAAAAAAAACAGTTTAGTGATCGAGAGATGGAACCTCCGAGAGAAATTGAACGGAGAGAGGACCCCGGATTGGTCTCTTGCTGCCCATCCAAAAGCCTTGGTGGGATGCCCTTCCTGATGAGATTTTTCTGCCATTTCTTTTCCTCTGTTTTTGCACGAAATAAGTTGTGGTTGTTAATGCTCATGTGCAGGAAATGGTGCCTCGTATTTATAATGGTGGATGGCTTGCTGTTTTGCTGAGACCAGGGCTAGCGTGCCATGTTCTAGGAAAGCACCGAGAGAGGTGCCATTCAATGTCACACAAATCTAAACCTGGTCTTCGGCATGCCTTTTCGACCCCTCCTCTTCCGTGTATGGAATTGCTTTCTTCCTGAATAGTTGAACAAACACAACTACAGATACTCGTCAACTTGGATAAATTGTTATTCCAAACCTCTACCGACTCACTACAAGAAAGTTTTAGAATAATCGGCAAAAACTAGCAGCTTATGATTAACAGCTCCATATATAATAATACTGGACTGCTAATTATTCAAGAGTAACACGTCTTTTGCAAATAAGATGTTGCGAGACGAGTGAATCTCTTATCTAAACTACATAAACATCTATTATTAAACTACAGTATGAGTGTTGAATTGCATTTAAATAATAAAGTAGTTGATAGTTGATGCTTGCATGCATGATAGTTTCTGCAAGAGATAGTTTCTATCATAACAATTGTGGAAGTGTAATTTTTTTTCATTCAAAAACTTATCTTGATCTGATTTTTTTTTCCTAAAACAACTAGGAAACATCCAAGTGGCATTATTCAACCAATCCATGGCCTTCAAAAATACAAAAAATACCGCACCAAAACAAAAAATAAAATCTTTCCAAGTTAAGATATATATATATATATATATATATATATATATATATATATATATATATATATTTCTTTAAGGTAAAAAGCACACACATAATCTCAACACTTTATCATCAGATGAAACTATTTGAAATTAAAATAAATCATTTTGGTGGGCAAAATTATCCTTAATGGCAACTCTCAATCCAAAATGCGACGATCGCCTTTTTCTCTCCTCTATAAAAAAAACTAAAAATGAATTTTGGTGTCAAAATGTATTTTTTAAAAGCATAAGGACCAATCACCTAATAGTTAAAAAAATAGGGGACAAAAATAAACTTTTCAAAAAACTCTTAACAACGTCACTTATGTTACTCGTGCTTTTCGCTTTAGTATATTTGCTTTCAATTCAAACATTCCTTCCAGAAAAACATGCAATTGAATTCAAACTTGGGATCAAAATGACTTAATCATGCAAAAAAAAAAAAAGATTGAGAATCAAAATAAAGGTTTTGAAAAATATACATTATTACAATCTAGAGTGAACTATGAGAAAATGAATAATGTAAATTGTTATGGTATTTTACTCACACCCTTTAGTTTTTGTTAATGAAAGAATATCAATACTCTAAATAGTATTTGGTATGCTAGATAATATTGATTAAACTCGACTAGATATGACCAGACTTAAGAAATAATTATCTTGACTTGTCTTGTATTTGGTGTGCATTGAACTAAACTAAATAATTTGTCTCATTTTACATGTTATGACATTGACATGCCATAACATTTCTGACCTGGCCTAGATCAATCCGAGTTTAAGAGAGAGAAAACATACTAGAGGGTCAATTTGAGGATATAAATGCTAGTTGGGTTTTAAAACTATAATAATAATTTATATTTTTATGTTGACCCAAGTTGATTATTCTGACTTGGCCTAGCCCCAAGTCAATTCCCGAGTTGAGTTTTAAAATTATGATAATAATCGTTTTTATCTTTATATTAAAATGGTGTAATGATCAAACATACTCGTGATAACCTTGGATTGATCCTTTAATTGGATTTTTAAACTATGATAATAACCATTTATATCCTTATGTCAACCAAAGTCAATGGCCAAACTTGTGTTGAGATTATAAACTATGCAATAACTATTTTTATCCTTAAGTAGACTTGCGTCAATGGTCAACTTGACCTGTGACTTGAGTCATGCCTCTGAATCGATCCTAAGTCGAGATTAAAAACTATGATATTTACCATTTTATCTTTAAATTGATCTGGATCAATGATCAACCTGATTTATGAACCGATCCTTGCCTAATTCGACCTCATGAATGATTTTTAAAATTATGATAATAATCATTTCTATATTTATATTGAGCTGAACCAACTTAGAATAACCTTGATATAGAGAATTGGATAAGCTTGTCTTCTCCATTTTAGTGCAATATAACATTTTCTACACAACCTTGAACACGAAAAAAAAAAAGAATTTATATTGTTCAAATATGAACCATATAACTTCACAATTTTTTTTTTATCATGTTTCTTCTTTGTGCACACCAAACACTACTTGAATATTATTTGCTTTTAATTGACAGAATATACATCATGTAATAAATAATTGTGCTTTTAATACTAGAATCAAGGAACATTGTGCAATTTACTTTTGTGATATGTTTTATTTATATACTCTTGTTCTCACTGATAATAAAACAATTGGTGTAGACTTATAATTTGTTTGGTTAAATATCATATATTTTAATTACTTTATTATATTACTAAAATTATTGATCTGTTGAAACAAAGAGTATATGTTTTATTTATATACTCTTGTTCTCACTGATAATAAAACAATTGGTGTAGACTTATAATTTGTTTGGTTAAATATCATATATTTAAATTTGTGGCAGTTTTGCTTGTAAGTTAACCAGCTATGAAATGCTATTGTAAATGGACAAGATTGATTTCAAGCACTTGCTTTTGTTGCATATCAGTAATAAGAAAACAAGAGTCTTTTGTTGTGCTGTTAATGCATATGGATTTTGTTGTCTTATGCAGGCAGAGATGCATGCTTGTGCAACATTTATCTCTTAATGGTCGAAGTAACTGTGCCTTTAACGATCACAAAATATACAGGGTATCTATCAATGTCAAGACATGTACTCAACTTTATTGTGGAAGGTCTCAATCTCCAGTGCCGAATCATGTTGTTTGTTTAGGTAAATTGCCTTGTGATGTTTCCTTTTATACTATCACTAGTTGTTCCCACCTTTTGTGCTCTGTTCTGGCAGGTTTTCTTCTAGTGATTTAAATGACCCTCTGGTGTTGCCGGTGGCGTGCATGAAATTAATTCAATTTGGAGGGAAATTATCTGTCATCTTAACATGAACTTGAAAGTTCGCAAAGAATTACTTGGATATTCCTCGGTGTTGAATAATAAGTGGGTGCTTTGAGTCGCCCTTGAATCTAAACATTCACGGGTGGGGTGTTATTTAGGCCATATTGCGATATCCCTCTTGTATCTGCCTTCTCGCTAGAGTGTTTTTATGCTTTCGAAAATCCTCATGAAATTTCCTGTCAAATGTAGGATGATGGCTTTCTGGAGGGAGACTAATTATGGGAAACTGAAAGATGTGCCGTTGTGGTGTTATAATAAGCTGCATCTTAAGTTATTTTGAATAATATAAAGAAGAACATGTCAAGGCATTAAAAGGTTCCGAACAGAGGTGATAAATTATGTACTTGTGAAGGGAAATGGTTTGAATAATGGATGTTTGCGATTATAGTTTGCTTCCCTCGCACCAGAAAGAACAGCGAAAACTGCTGTTCAACCTGCAATTCAATGAAACTCCATAGCCAGATACAATTTTTAGTAAACAAGATCTCTATTTTTAATCATGAGTCCCATCAAAAAATAATGATTCGCAGCTGCAAAAACAGCTAAGAGATATTTTTGCAGCTACAGTGTAAGTGACCATTCGCTGCAAACACACAAATGACCACACGCTAACCATCACACAGGCATCTCTGTCTTCTCCTTCACCTCCATCTCTCCCTCACATAACCTCTCTCTCAGTCCAAAGACCACCCACATCCACAGATCCACTGTCCCTTCCCCATCAGGCACGCCCACCTACAGCACTGAAGGAAGTCCAGCCTTTTCCCCCTCTCCCTCACATAACCTCTCCCTCAGCCCATTGAAATAACGTGGTAACAACAAAAGAAAACGGGAAAAAAATTCCTATTTTGTGAAAGCAAGCCATGGCCTTGATGCTTTTTGTAGAACCACTCTGGTGTTTAAATTGATCCTGACAGTTGATATCATTGGTTTTGCTGCATGGGATTTTGGCCCTCGATCTGGACTAAATGGCTGCATAAATCTAGTAATATTTGGAAGAAAAACAGAACATATACGGTATGTATAAATAATCTCAGTATAATATATATATATATATAGAACAAATAATCACTGTATTACATATCCCGCATCTCGGTAAAAACAAATCTACAAGAGAACCATATGTATAAAGAAACCTTTATTCGACTGTTTATAAACCAATAAACAATACAACTCCTGAATCCCTCGTGAATTCACTCTCAAAAGAGTACATGTATGTGCAAATCCCATGTATATATATAACACTCAGATCACAAGAATCTAATGCCTCAAAAGAGCGAGCATAGACAAGAAGAGAGAAGAGCAGATAAGAGCCCCGGAAGTCCCAAAAGAATAAGACGCAACACCCTTGCCCACTGCTGGTGCTGGTGCTGGGGCGAACTCGCCAAAATCTTGAGCAGAGACAGCAACGCTAGCAGCCATCACCGTTACAAGAACAGCAGCGAACAGCTTCATTGTAGCGAATTCCATTGAGCAGAGAATTAGATCTCAAGAAACAAACACAATCTTTCAAGAAATGGATTGAGGGTGAAAACCAAAATCTTGAGTACTCTGTCGTAGATCTTGATGGCGATGAGAGGAGAGTGCTGGGAGGGGTTTTTATAGAGTAGGGTAGATGTGGGTTTTCAGAGAGAAAACGTGTGGAGCCATAGAGAACGTGGTCAGTTGGAGAGACACGTTGAGGGAGAGAAAGCAGAACCAGTTTGAGTTCAGCAAGAAAACATCTGGTGGTTTAGTGGGAACTTGTCCAAATTTTCTTTGGAAACCGTTAACCGAACACCAGCTCAGGCCCCACATGTAACATTCAAGCTAGTTAAACGGAATGTCGGTTTGGGATTGGACTGCTGGGATTGGACTTGGCAAAACGGCCCACGCATGCATCCCTCCTCTCTGCCCTAGTTTTTATATTTGATGTTGCCAAGAGCATCTCCAAAGCAACATGAATCAGGAGTCAAAGCTATATTTCTGTCCTTTTTGAATATTTTTTCCATTAAATTGTCTCCAACACGGCATGCATCTGGAGAGCTAAAATGACTGTCCCGGTCCCCAAATGCTAAATATAGCTGAGCAAATAGAAAAGGTCGCTCTCCATTTCCAGACTCTTCCTCTCCTTTCCACCCCAAAAACAATAATCCAGCAGAAAAACAGTAGATCAAAAGCAAGAAAAAAGCAGGTCAAAACAATTAATCACCTCAGTTTGTTCACCACTGTCTGGTGAGGATGGAGAAAGGAGTTGGAGTGAAACGAAGGGTTGCCATGGTTTTTAGTTAGGTGAGAGATGAGGGACGAACAATGGCATCGTTGAAGAGAAAAAGGAAAGGATTTTCTGGGGGTTTTACATGGAGTAAATGAGAGGAAGGAGCTCAGAAGAAAAACCCATTTGAGAGGAAAGAAAGATAAGCTTTTGGGAGTCAAAGTAATTTGTAGTGTTTTTCGATAGGATAATGGTATGTAAAAGAGTTAATATAAATAAACTTTTAATTTTTACTTAAATAATATATTCTTTATTTTTTAAAATTTCGTTTTTATATCATCGTATAAAAATTAACCAAAAATACAAATAAAAAATGTTTTTATTTAAATTGAAAAGCACGGAAATTTTGTTCAATCAAATAAAAAATAATTATTTAATTATATAACTTATTACTATTAATTGTATAATTAAATTATATATAAAATAATTACACTATATTTAAAATAATATAAAAAAATAGTTTTTCAAAATAGCTTTTACCATTGGAGTTTACATCAGCCATTTTTAAGAGCCAAATTTGTAAAATGACTATTTGAATAATGTTTATATGATTTTTTTGTTGATGTGTGCTCCGATGGTAAAAATCATTTTGGAGAGCTATTTTTTATATTATTTTAAATATAGTACAATTATTTTGTATGTAGTTTAATTATGCAATTAATTATACAATTAATATGAGTAAATTATATAATTGTTTTTGAAAAACTCTCAAACAATAAAATTATTTTTTTAATTATATTTAAATTAAAAAATGAATTTAAATATAATTAAAAAACTCACAATATTTGAAATTTGAAATTTAAGCTACTAATTGTATGTTTATTAAGTAACTCTATTTTTTTTTATAGGTGTTGTATTTGAATTAATTAATGTTACTTATTGTATTTCAGTATTAAAAAAACTAAAAAAAAAACAAAATGAACATATTAACAAATAATCAATAAGTTCAAACATAACTAATTAAAATACATTCCATTATAAACAATTCAATCAAATTAATACCCTTATTTTTATGCTAATTATTATGATAATTAATAATAATTATTATTATATAATTAATTATTATACACACACCCACACCCACATATAAAAAATCATAAGAGCTCCTCTCATTCTCTCCCGCCATCACCTACACACACGGACACTCATAGCCCCAGCCAGCATTATTTAATATTTTAGATTTCTTGTTCAGATATGCTACAAATAGCATGAGAGGGAGTCAAGAGCCATTTTGGCTGCTTGATAGTTGCCCCATTGGAATTGAAAAAATTGCTAAAAGTTTATCTTTTGGCTCTTCATTTAGATGATCGGTTGGACTTGCCCTAATGCTAGAGCTATATGAAGAGCAAAATGCAAAAAATTGTTATTTTGACTTTTTATGTCTAATTTTTTATGGCATTTGAAGAGTCAAAATGGCTATTGTCATTGTTGTACCCCAATTTTGGGTCATGCCCCAAAACTATCAGAAAATAACAAAAATAATAATAATAAAATGGGGGATGGTGTCGGTAAAAGATCAAGTTAAATTTTTTGTATATTTTTGGAAAAATCGATTATACCCTTTTTGTGCCCAGAAATGAAAAAACGCGGATCCAAAGCTAAAGTAATTTATTATAAGATAAATCCGCGCATAAACTAAGTCATAAAACATAATTATATTTTTATGGACCAATTTGATATAGTCGTTGGTTAATATAAAAACGTAATTTTGTTCAGGAATTAATTTAGGTCCAGTTGAAGGGTTTAATTACGCTTGACGACTTAATTATATTTTAAATGGATCAAATTAATTTTATTAAAGGCTTAGTCAATAAGAAATCAAGTGCTTAAATTTAATTCAGGTTCAATTGATGATATTTGAATTTTCGTTGATCAATTTGAATTTTTTCCAAGCCAATTAGGTGGAATCGGGGACCTAATTGAACAAATTAAGAGTTTAATGGTTGAGTGGAGACTATATTGCACAGAGAAAAATCAAGGACCAAGGGTGCACAAAAATAAAGTTAACTTTGAATTTTTCACAAGGACATAATTGCACAAAATCATAAATTTAAATTCAATGGAGGGTGCAATTAAAAGAGTAACTAATTGAAGGACCAAACTGTACTTTATACTCAAAAACAACAAAACTTGAGCCACTCAAAAAACCCCACTTTGGGGACAAAACTCTCAACCATCCACATGGGATTTTGGAGTTAAAAGACAAAGATATTGAGCTACCCATTTTTTTCTTGAGCCATGAAAAACCCATGTTTTGAGAAAAAAGACCGTTTGTTTTATACCAGCTGGATAAAAGAAAAAAGGAGAGATTTAGGGATCACGGATACATTTGGGTTTTTTTAAATTTGTTTCGTTCTTTTTGCTGAGGGCCCGTTTTGGTTGATAAAAGGAGGAGAAAAAAAAGAAGAAAGTTGGACGTAAAACGAATCGAGGAGATCTGGGTCTTGATCGGTTTTTCCCTTCTTCCGCCCGGCCTAGCTTCCCTCGTCGGTTTCTCCTACCCTCTGCCGCTGTCTCTCCATAGGAGAACACAAATACCTCAGCTCTCTCTCCCTCGGAGGCTCCCTCTCCCTGACGGTTGAAAAAAAACCTGGCCTACACCTCCTTCACTGGATTGAAACCAGGAAGCTCTCTGTCTCCCTCTCGGTCTCGACCTCAAACCAGGGAACTGGTTTGTCTCCCTCTCCCTCTCGTTTGAAGCAAGCTCGCCGGCGACACCCCTCAACACCCCGCATACGTTCAACGCCACCATAGAACTACCATCCTCCCTTTCTCAGCCTCGGTCTCCCTCTCTCTCTAACAAAACCGAAGCTCTTCCCTCTCTCTCTACACCTCGGGTCGATTTAATCACCACCTCGGGGCATCAAAAAAACCACCACCTTCCACCACCATTAGCCTCCCATCACCCCGAAGATCTCATCCATCGTCTCCGGTGAAGAACAGAGGCGGCGTCCACCATCGCGAGCAAGCGAGCCGACGACTTCCGATCCTTTTTCGGCGAGCTCAGACCACCATTCTCGATTCCACCACGACGAGGAGAACCCCTCAGCGTCCTCTACACCAAGGTATTAACCGAATCTCCATTAGTTGTATTTGAAAAACCTGCAAATTATCGTGCATCATCTTTGGTTTCGCAAAAAACCCGGCTATCGTTGAGGGTAATCGGATCGAGTCGAATGCGGCCACGGCCCGGACCGTGATGTCCGGGCCACGGCCGGATCAAGATAAGGTCGGGCTGGTAGCCCATATTAAAGGGGTAGTTGGCAGCCGCACTCACCCCGAATATAATGTATATAATATAATAAAATAATAATATAAATAATAAAAAAATATAAAAAATAATAAAAATATAAAAAATATGTTTTTTTTATACATAAAAAATCTAAAAAATATGTTATTTTTCTTGCATAAGGCCAATACACTAGCATATTTTAAAAATTGTTTCTTTTGAAAATATATATTATCTTGGTTTTTGAAGACAAATGAATTTTAGCATGGATTTTGCAAAGAAAAATCATTTCTTGCATTTTTGAGATTTTACAACATGTTTGTAAAATCCAAAGGGTATTGGCCAATATTCAAAAAAATATAAAAAAACTTTTCGGTGATTCATATTATTGTTTTCGGAGTTTGGATAAATTCTATCCAAAATATTCGGTGTAAATATTATATCGTCAACATGTAAATATTTTTTTATATATTTTGGTAATTATAAGACAAACAAAAACATCAAGCAGCTTACCTTAGGTAGGGCGTACTAGGGGTGCTAAAACCTTCCCTTTACGCAACCAGTCCCTTACCCTAGAATCTCTTAAAGACCAGTCATAGGTTTCCTAGTAACCGTAATACTAGGTGGCGACTCCCTTTGTTACAAAAATAAATACTCGCCGACAACATTTAATAATCACTCCCCGCTCATGGGGACCGGTTGCCACGATGCCGCTCGCGACCATTTTTGGGGTGCGACAGTCATCGCAAGAGCTATTTTTACATGTTTCATCAAAGAGCCAAAAAATAAAATAATATTTTATGAATAAAATAATAATTTGCTTTCTTTTTCACGAGCTTTAGCTCTCTCACCATCTTTCTCTTATTGATTTTTGCCTGAAAAAATGAATTAAAGAAAACAAAATAATAAAAATTAAATTGCAAAAATTAAAAGATTAAATAGAAATTGAGAGATCTAGAATTAGCAAAGAAAAAATAAAAAAAGATATGAGTCATTAGAAAGTCCACATGAAATGTTCTCCTCACCCAGCATTCCAGACAAGGCTGTTAATTCCATGATATGTTCTCCTCGTAATGGTTGATACATTTTGTTTCAATTTAAAAAAATGCACAAACTGAAATAAATTTTATCCAATTCAAAATCTCAGCCCGTTTTGGAAAGTCCACATGAAACTTTTCGGTTTTGTTCTATTAGTTATACTCTGACCAAATAATATATTTTTAAATAATGAATAATATTACAATATCACATATATCTCTTAATCAGACCATTAGATTGAGATAACATTTTACAAAGAGTCTCTTAATATATTTATATATACTGTGTTAAAATTTTAAAGCAACCAGAGTGTAACGACCTTGCAAAATCGATTATGATATTTTTTGTAATAATATCCAAATTTATAATTTGGTTCATAAAAGTCATTTTATTGTGTCTTTTTCAGATTATTTTTTCTCAATTTCACTATTCAACAACGATTTTATTATAAATTGAAGTTTACAATTTGCTTTGATTGACTTTATTTAAGGTTATCATTCTACTAGTTATGTTCTGACCAAATAATATTTTTTAAATAATGAATAGTATTTCAATTTCACACATATCTCTTAATTAGACTATTAAATTAAGATAAAATTTTACAAAGAGTCTCTTAATATATTTATATATATTGTGTTAAATTTTTAGAGCAATTAGAATGTAACGACCTTGCAAAATCGATTATGACATTCTTGTAATACTATTCAAATTCATAATTTTGTTCATAAAAGTCATTTTATTGTGTCTTTTTCAGACTATTTTTTCTCAATTTTATTATTCAACAACGATTTTATTATAAATTGAACTTTACAATTTGCTTTGAATGACTTTATTTAAGGTTATCATGGTTGTTTTAATATTTCAACATGATTTTCTTAGTTAAACTATATTTTATTATTTTTTCATGTTATTTTTGAACTCATCAAGTCGATCGAGTTATATCAGTTCAACTCTCATTTTTTTACTTATATTTTGAAATTTAAATTGCACAATTCTAAATATTTTTATTTTTTGAATTTGAACTAATTTTTTTGTTGTTGAATTACACACACACACACACACACACACAAATAACAATACAACCCAAAAACGGAATGTTGAAACGCTTTGAAACCAAAATATTTAGTTCCAATTGAAAAAACAAAATACCAACCAAAACGGATTTGACATCCTTGTTCCAAACAGTCAGTGCATGTTTGCCACTGAGTTTCAAAAACATTTTTGAAGGTTTTTTTTTTATTTTTTAATATGAATTAAATATTTTTTTTATTGTTTTCATATAATTTTAATGTGTTGATGTCAAAATATTTTTTTAAAAATAAAAAAATATTATTATGATACTTTCTTGAACAAAAAAAATATTTTGAATAGAAATCTCAATCACACTTTTAAACATGCTCGAAAGAGAATAGAGAACACATTATCAATCATTATTTTGCATTCCATGCAAATGTTTGAATTTTAATTATATTTGCAATGTAGCCATCGAATAAATAATTTTGGTTGGTTACTTGTTAAAGTATAATCTCACTTATTATCTGATTATCTGAATTGTTATCACTAAGTAACATGAATAAATTTAAATGGTTACACATCAAGAATTTTTAAATACCTCCACGGCCATACTGAGAATTGAAGTACACGTCTAATAACATTTTAAATTATTATTTATGAAAACAACTATGTTTAATTATAATTGCTGATATATATATATATATATATATTCTATTAATCCTCAATATTATTTAACAAATGCGTTCATATATATATATGAACGCATTTGTTAAATAATATTGAGGATTAATAGAAATAGGAATTGTATACATAAATGAAATTAATTAAATAGTGATGAGAATAATAAAATAATAAAATTGTATATTGTGAGATGAATTTGACGCTTCAAAGTTTTAGGTACTAATTTAATTATAAAATCACAGATAATGCATTTAAGACGTGAAATTGAAGAAACATTAAAAATATTTTCTGAAAACATATTTAACATCGAAGGGATATTTGATAATTTAACGCATTGTTGTGAAAATAGAAAACATTCATATGAATTGTGTATATGGATGTTTGGTGTGAGTAAGCTGATTCTTATTGTAAATCTTTATGTAATTATGTTAGACATATTTTGGATAGTATTATTACTGATAAAATAAAAAATTAAATATTAAAAACAAAAAAAAACGATACGACAATATAAGAAATCAAAGGGGTTGAACTTATGCCATTGCAATATATGAACATAAAATAATTCATTATTATTATTATTATGTAATTTACTATATAACTTTATTTCATTCATTAAGATAAAAAAAATGCGAACTGTGACATAAAAAATAACAATTGGTATATTGAAAAGAAACCGGCTAATATCTGGAAGAAAGGGAACAGCAAGGGCCGGGCCCTTCCAATTCCCTTGCCCGCCATAACATTACGAGCCGATACATGTTTCAATTACCAGTACAAAAACTTATTGCTGAAAAACGATTCGGACCTTCCAATCCTCGAAACACAGGTCATTTCTTCGCTGACCGATGCGAGGATAAACATCAAATCTTCAATGTGTTGCCAACGTCAATGACAAATCGGTATCTAACATCTGCTTTCGACAGCCGCTCGAAGGCAGTGTTCACGTAATCCATCGGAATCACCTCAACGTCTGCTGTTATGTTGTTCTCGGCTGCAAAATCAATCATCTCTTGTGTTTCTTTCATCCCTCCGATGCTGCTACAACCCACTATCTTCCTTCCTGTTCAGCATTCACTAAGTGAGTTATATTGTTTTTTTTTATATTATAACCATGCAAAATGAGGTTTAATTTAGATATGTATACCCATGATAAGAGGAAATACTGGGAGCTCAAGCGGCTTCACCGGCGCACCAACCAAAACCAGCTTTCCCTGAGTCTTCAACAGACCGATCAGAGGGAAAAGAGGGTGCGCAGCCGAGACGGTGTCAATTATACCATCCATCGTGCCTGCTGCAGCCTAATAGCGAGCAAGAATAAGATTAGAAAACAAACGTGGAGGAGAGAAAATTGAGTATTTTTTAATTAGTTTACTTGTGCAAGGATCATGCTCTGCATCGTGTATACCTGCATCTGATCGGGATCACGACTGACCAAAAATGAATGAGCACCAAGATGCTCGAGAGCCTCCTCCTTCTTCTTTAGAGAGGTGCTGATCACTGTCACCTTCACCCCCATGGCCTTTGCAAACTTTACAGCTACGTGACCCAGCCCACCAAGCCCGACTACACCCACATGCATGCCTGGCTTGTCGAGACCGTAAAATCTCAAGGGGCTATACACTGTGATTCCAGCGCATAGGAGAGGAGCACCGCTGTCGAGAGGCAAATTCTCTGGAATTCGTACTGCAAAGTGCTCATCTGCGACCATAATGTCTGAGAAGCCTCCGTATGTGGTGGTTCCATCATGGTACTTGCCGCCACTGGTGAGTATCACTTCTGGGCAGTAATTTTCAAGATCGTCGTGACAGCTATCGCAAGAGTGGCACGATCTCCAATCATGTACCCTACCCCAACTTTATCTCCAACTCTGAACTTTTCAACTTTGCTTCCAACCTCCGTCACTTGTCCCACAATCTCATGGCTGCATTGCCGATTTTCTCAACATAAACTTCAAATGCATGTCCGTATTAGGAAACTGACTTAATTCAGGTGACCTCGATACGTTATCCTAAATGTCTAACTATCAAATAAATGTACATTGAAAAAAAAACTCATTACAAGATCGTTTTCCCATGATGTAAGGATTCAGGTATATACAGCCATATATTTTGATCGTTTGCAGGTGTCAAAAAGTGAGTGAATAATTTTCAATTAATTCGTCGCTCATGAGGGTGTTTATCACCATAATTGATCCTTGCTCTTCAATTCAAACTTTTTGTTATGCATTTATATAGAGTACATACCCAGGAACAACAGGGTAGGTAGAGATACCCCACTCATTCTTGATCATATGAAGGTCCGAGTGACATACTCCACAGAACAGCACCTTAAATGCCACGTCCTTTTCTCCTGTTGCCCTGCAAGAGAGATTCTTGCTCAGTACAGTTCATAAAACGGGAAATATTCATGGGTATAGGGTGATCAATCGGCGGGGATGATAAAAAAGGGCCAAAAAAAACAGTTTAGTGATCGAGAGATGGAACCTCCGAGAGAAATTGAACGGAGAGAGGACCCCGGAGTGGTCTCTTGCTGCCCATCCAAAAGCCTTGGTGGGATGCCCTTCCTGATGAGATTTTTCTGCCATTTCTTTTCCTCTGTTTTTGCACGAAATAAGTTGTGGTTGTTAATGCTCATGTACAGGAAATTGTTCCACCTATTTATAATGGTGGATGGCTTGCTGTTTTGCTGAGACCAGGGCTAGCGTGCCATGTTCTAGGAAAGCACCGAGAGAGGTGCCATTCAATGTCACACAAATCTAAACCTGGCCGAGCTAATTTTCTTCGGCATGCCTTTTGGACCCCTCCTCTTCCGTGTATGGAATTGCTTTCTTCCTGAATAGTTGAACAAACACAACTACAGATACTCGTCAACTTGGATAAATTGTTATTCCCAACCTCTACCGACTCACTACAAGAAAGTTTTAGAATTATCGGCAAAAATTAGCAGCTTATGATTAACAGCTCCATATATAATAATACTGGACTGCTAATTATTCAAGAGTAACACGTCTTTTATCTAACGGGTCCTGACGTGAGTGGTGATGACACTCTCGTCTTTTAAGAGAGGTAAGGGGTTCAATCATTTCTCTTGTGTGGAGCCGGCCATTTGGGGAGCACTTTCACCCCTTCAGGGTCCACTTGATACAAACATGGATTAGTTTAGGCCAATGTCTGGGACACCGTGTGGTTTATAAAAAAAAAACACGTCTTTTGCAAATAAAATGTTGCGAGACGTAGTGAATTTTTTATCTAAACTACATAAACATCTATTATTAAACTATAGTATGAGTGTTGAATTGCATTTAAATAATAAAGTAGTTGATAGTTGATGCTTGCATGATAGTTTCCGCAAGAGATAGTTTCTATCATAACAATGGTGGAAGTGTAATTAATTTCTATTGATTTTTGGATATTTTGTTTGTTAAGGTTTTAATCTAGATCTTTTGACTATTCAGTTTTTGATTATATTATTATAATGTCATTTTTATGGTGTCGCAGTCATAATAATTCTGTCCATCCATACTCTCTTCTTATTATTGCGTTTAGATAGATTAATAGATCTATAACTGTGATTTTTCTTTAGCATCTCAGAAGATTCCGCTGAGCAGCCTTTGAAATCAAACACTCAAGGTGGGTAGGACGTCCGTGACTCTCTCTCTCTCTCTCTTATAATTTCAGTTTAAATTCCCGACGTTCTCATAAATGGATCTTTCATTCTCACAATGATATCGCCATATATTAGACTCCCGTCACCTTGGGAATGAACAGATGGAAATGGAGAAAAATATAAGTTTAAGCTTAGAATTAGTAACTTTTATAGTAAAAAAATGGAAGAAAATATAAGTTTAAGCTTAGAATAAGTAACTTTTTATACATTTAACTAGATTATGATTAACTTTGTAGTGGTGTTTGCATTAAAAAGCGCCCTAAGGGGCAACTTGACTGAAGTTTAGAACTGGAAATGGAAACGTGTATGAACAAAATAGAGCATGATAGGGAATGGCAGGACAAACGTCTATAAACTCCTTTTTTGTGTGTGACAATAGAACAAACACTCCAAAGTTGAATAATATAATTCATACGCGTCTTATCCATACAGAAATATTAAAAAAAAAGAAGCACAGAGGCTAGAGACATTGCATCCAGAGACTTGAATAGCCCTTGGGGAGGGCTAACCTGCCTCAATTCCACCTCGTCCATACATATAATACTACTGGACTGTAATTATGTAGAAATCAATTTGTTAACAGCTTAAGGCTAAAGAATTCTTTGTGTTTTTAGATTATTTTGGGATGATATTAAAAATATTATTTTAATGTATTTCTAAATAAAAATATTTTCAAAAACAATCTCAATTACACTCTTAAAATTAATAAAAATTGAATTTAAAGACAATTATTCAAAGTAGCTAGACTATATAAACATCTATTGAAATTATAGCACGTGTTGAATTGCATTTAATCATAAAGTAGTTGATAATTAATCTTTTATACGATAGTTTTCGCAAGAGATAATTTTTATTATAACATTGGTGCAACTGTAATTTCTATTGATTTTTGGATATGTATTGTTTTTGGATATTTTATGGGTGTTTTACGCTGCGGTTCAACCTGCGTTTGCGTTGAATCGCAGCTCCAACCACACTTGTAACCAAATTGTACCCTAACCCAGCTTTTGACTGTGAGTCCCATGGAAAAAATTAAAATCACGCCACAACAGCAAAAGCACCCGAGAGCTGTTTTTGCAGCTGCGACATGAAATCCACACATGCAACGGGCAACATTGCAGATCATCCTTCTCCCTCATCTTGTCTCCCTCTCTTCTCTGCCTCTCTGCATCACAGATCTCCCTCTCTGCCTCTCTTCTCCCTTCTTGAGATTATGTGTTTTTATGCAAAATACAAGTCATTATAGGTTTTGATGTCATTGGGTACATCTAAAATTGATTTTGGGGTTGATGAAATTGAAGATGACGATAGTGCTATTGAAGATGGGGGTGATGAGGATGACTATGATGAGGTTTGGTTTCTCTTTCCTTTTCAGTCCATTCTTGTTGTTGGGTTTTAGTTTTAAAATGCATAATTATTTGAACATTTTTTCTAGGTGCATTTCTCTGCCTTGTCTGTAGGACCTGGTGGTTGTTCTTGATGATTCTGACGAGGAAGATGATTCTGATGAGGAACTTGGAGAATGGGCAAAATTGGAGACAATGCGTTATTCTCATCCAATGTATTTTGCCAAAAAGGTTGGCTCAAGTATTTTGTCCATTGCATATCTTTGACCTGATGCATTTTAAGGAAGAAACAGATTGCATTTGTTGTGTCAATGTAAAAAATGCATAATTGGTTGCCATGAAATTGTGGAATTGCCATGGTTTGTATTCTTAGCTAAGTTCTTGCATTTCTATGTTATTTCTTATTTTGTATAGGTTGCTTCAAATGATCCTGCAGACTGGATGGAGCAGCCTCCTGCTGGTCTAGCTATCCAAGGCCTTATTAGACCTGCCTTAATGGAAGAACACTCTGACATCCAGAGGCATATGTTTGGCAATCAGTCTTGTGATGCTGATATAAATAAGGTTGGGAAAAGCGTAGAGACAAACTAGAAGAATCTGACATGGTAAATGGCAATGAACACAAGTCAGGATCGTCTGAGGATAGTTCAATATGGGGGGAATCAGATAAGGATGAGGTCCCAAGAAGTGGAACTTCAATTTACAAAATGGAGATGATTAAAATTCAGCTGATTTCAGCTCATGAACACCAAGTATACTAGCATATTTTCATATCTTTATTTGAGAATTCATTGGTTGCGTATAAATTTCTTTTAATAATGGAATATGCAATGCTTACCAGAGACTCTTGCACATTTGTTGTGATTCTATCCTTATTCTTGTTGAAACAATGGAATTATAGTTGCGAGCTTTAGTAAAATAATTATGTCAAGTTTTGCAGTCACTACACAAGATGTGTCCATGTATCCTTGTAATTAACATCACTTCTACAGTCATATATTGATAAAAGTTTCACCTGTATTCTGTTTTTGCTTTTAGCATTACCATATACTGTGTGCAATCAAACTTGGTTTCGAAAATTTTGATTACTGAATAAAATCATTGTGTACTTCAAAATAAAGTCGTAGAGAGCTTTCTTTTATTTCCATTGCAACAAGTTCATTGTCCACATTTCGCAGCAATTAGTGTTGGATAATCAGAGTTGGATAGTCAAAGTAGGACCACCTAGTTGATAGGATGTCGACAAGAAGTGATTTGATTTCTTTGCATATGGATAAACAAGGGTGTAGCATTCATGAGGTGATGGGTGAGATCTATTCTAATCCTGAAATTCGTGCTGACCATGATCTCCATGACTTCATAACATAAATTATGCTCCAACTTTGGGGAAGAGAAATGTGGGCTACTATTAGAAGTCTTGAAGAAAAGTATGATTGGCTGAAAAGGATGCACATACATACTAAACAAAAATAACTGAAGGATTTGTATTTGAATTATTATCAAAGTTTGTATTTGAATTTGAATTGAATTGTTATCAAAGTTTGAACTCTAATTCCTTCGTTAGTGTTTTGGGAACTGATGAATCGATTGTATTGTTGTATTAATGCATGAGTGAGATTATTTTTTTATTTTTTCTAATCCTGGTAATTTTTTTATCGGTAATTTTAGAAAAACATGTGTAATTTACTTGAACTATTTCAAATATTTTATTATTATATAAATCTACAAAATATTCCAACAATATGTATGTATGTATGTATGTATGTATGTATGTACGTCTGTGTGTGTATGTGTGTATGTACATCTCTCTATGTGTGTGTATTTTAAAGTAATTTCATAAGTTGACAACAATATAAAAAACATGGTAACCAAACACCCAAAACTGTTTTTCATTACGCTCAACCTCAACTACAGTTTTAACCAAACACTTCAATATTAGTTACGAACTGTAGTTAAAAGCGCTTTTCATAAAACGTTTTTTTTTCAACCTCAACCACAACAACAACAATTGTGCTAAACAGACGCTTTATGTTGTTAAGGTTTTAATCTAGACTTTTTAATTTGATTATAATATTGTTATAGTATTTTACTTACACCCTTTTGTTTTTATTAATGGAGTAATATCAATACTCTAAAGTATTGTTGGTATGTTAGATAATATTGATTTGATTGGACTGACCTAGACATGACCGGACTTAAGAAATAATTGTATTGTCTTGTATTTGGTGTGGATTGAACTAAACTTAATAATTTGTCTCATTTTATATTTGGTAGACATTGGACATGACATAACATTTCTGATGACCTGGATTAACCTGTAAGAGAGAAAAAAAGTGATCTGACATGACCCGATCCGATCAAAACTTTGATTAACCTGCAACTTGATAAACTTAAGATAAAACATGGGTAAAAAATTCATTGACTTTTTGGAAAGTTTTTGGTCAAACAAGGTTGTTTTGATCTTTTTATTTTATTTTAAGTCAACTTAGATTGACCATCCTAACTCGTGATCCAGGCATTGCCCTGAGATGACTCCTAATTCAAGTTTTTTTAACTATGATAATAATTATTTTATACGCATATTGATTTGGATTAATCCGGAGTGACTCTCTAAACTCGTGACCCCATGCCTTATCCTATATCGACCCTCAAGGTGAGTTTTAAAATCACAATAACAATTATTTTTATTTTTATATTTATATTGACTCGGGTCAATAATCAACTAGATTTATGACTTAATCTTACCCTTGATTTGGTTTTTAAAAATCATGACAATAATAACTTTTATCATTATATTGATCCAAATAAACAGTAAACTCGATCAAAGACACGAGCCTTGCATCAAATTGACCATCTAGTCGGGTCTTAATAATAATAATAATAATTTATATCTTTATGTTGACCTAAGTTAATGGTCAACATGAATTGTGCCTAGCCCCAAGTCAATTCTCAAATTGAGTTAAAATCATGGTAATAATCGTGAAAAGCCTGAATTGATCTTGTAATTAGATTTTAAAACTATGATAATAATTGCTTATATTCTTATGTAAACTAAAGTCAATTGTCAAACCTATGTTGAGTTTAAAAAACTATGAATATAACAATTTTTATTCTTAAGTTGACCGGCATCCATAGTCAACTCCTCCTATTATTATTATTATTATTATTATTATTATTATTATTATTATTATTATTATTATTATTATTATTATTATTATTATTATGTAATTTACTATATAAATTTATTTCATTCATTAAGATAAAAAAAACATGCGAACTGTGACATAAAAAATAACAATTGGTATATTAAAAATAAACCGTCCACTATCTGGAAGAAAGGGAACCTCAAGGGCTGGGCCCTTTCAATTCCCTTGCCCGACATAACATTACGAGCCGATATATGTTTCAATTACCAGTACAAAAACTTATTGCTGAGAAACGATTCGGACCTTCGAATCCTCGAAACACAGGCCATTTCTTCGCTGACCGATATGAAGATAAACATCAAATCTTCAATGTATTGCCAACGTCAATGACAAATCGGTATCTAACATCTGCTTTCGCCAGCCGCTCGAAGGCAGTGTTCACGTAATCCATCGGAATCACCTCAACGTCTGCTGTTATGTTGTTCTCGGCTGCAAAATCAATCATCTCTTGTGTTTCTTTCATCCCTCCGATGCTGCTACCACCCACTATCTTCCTTCCTGTTCAGCTTTCACTAAGTGAGTTATATTGTTTTTTTTATATTATTACCATGCAAAATGAGGTTTAATTTAGATATGTATACCCATGATAAGAGGAAATACTGGCAGCTCAAGCGGCTTCACCGGCGCACCAACCAAAACCAGCTTTCCCTGAGTCTTCAACAGACCGATCAGAGGGAAAAGAGGGTGCGCAGCAGAGACGGTGTCAATTATACCATCCATCGTGCCTGCTGCAGCCTAATAGCGAGCAAGAATAAGATTAGAAAACAAACGTGTAGGAGAGAAATTGAATATTTTTAATCAGTTTACTTGTGCAAGGATCATGCTCTGCATCGTGTATACCTGCATCTGATCGGGATCACGACTGACCAAAAATGAATGAGCACCAAGATGCTCGAGAGCCTCCTCCTTCTTCTTTAGAGAGGTGCTGATCACTGTCACCTTCACCCCCATGGCCTTTGCAAACTTTACGGCTACGTGACCCAGCCCACCAAGCCCGACTACACCCACATGCATGCCTGGCTTGTCGAGACCGTAAAATCTCAAGGGGCTATACACTGTGATTCCAGCGCATAGGAGAGGAGCACCGCTGTCGAGAGGCAAATTCTCGGGAATTCGAACTGCATAGTGCTCATCCGCGACCATAATGTCTGAGAAGCCTCCGTATGTGGTGGTTCCATCATGGTACTTGCCGCCACTGGTGAGTATCACTTCTGGGCAGTAATTTTCAAGATCGTCGTGACAGCTATCGCAAGAGTGGCACGATCCAATCATGTACCCTACCCCAACTTTATCTCCAACTTTGAACTTTTCAACTTTGCTTCCAACCTCCGTCACTTGTCCCACAATCTCATGCCTGCATTGCCGATTTTCTCAACATAAACTTCAAATGCATGTCCGTATTAGGAAGTTAACTTAATTCAGGTGACCTCGATACGTTATCCTAAATGTCTAACTATCAAATAAATGTACATTGAAAAAAAAAAAAAACTCATTACAATATCGTTTTCCCATGATGTAAGGATTGAAGTATATACAGCCATATATTTTGATCGTTTGCAGGTGTCAAAAAGTGAGTTAATAATTTTCAATTAATTCCTCAATCATTAGGGTGTTTATCACCATAATTGATTTTTGCTCTTCATTTCAAACTTGTTGTTATGCATTTATATAGAGTACATACCCAGGAACAACAGGGTAGGTAGAGATACCCCACTCATTCTTGATCATATGAAGGTCCGAGTGACATACTCCACAGAACAGCACCTTAAATGCCACGTCCTTCTCTCCTGTTGCCCTGCAAGAGAGATTCTTGCTCAGTACAGTTCATAAAACGGGAAATATTCATGGGTATAGAGTGATCAATCGGCGGGGATGAAAAAAAGGGGCCAAAACAAAAAGCAGTTTAGAGATGAGAGATGGAACCTCCGAGAGAAATTGAACGGAGAGAGGACCCCGGAGTGGTCTCTTGCTGCCCATCCAAAAGCCTTGGTGGGATGTCCTTCCTGATGTGATTTTTCTGCCATTTCTTTTCCTCTGTTTTTGCACGAAATAAGTTGTGGTTGTTAATGCTCATGTACAGGAAATGGTGCCTCATATTTATAATGGTGGTTGGCTTGATGTTTGCTGAAGTAGGCAGGGCTAGCAAGCACCGAGAGAGTTGCCATTCAACGTCACACAAATCTAAACTTCGGTCGAGGTAATGTTCTTCGGTATGCCTTTTGAACGCCACCTCTTCCGTGCGTTGAATTACCTTCTTCCTGAATAGTTGAACAAGCACAACTACAGATACTCGTCAACTTGGAAAAATTGTTTTTCCCAACCTCTACCAACTCACTACAATAAATTTTTAGAATTAGCGGTAAAAATTAGCAGCTTGTGTTTAACAGCTCCATTATATATAAAAAATATTACTGGACTGTTAGTTATCTGGAAAAAAAAAATTGTAGGGGAGATGGATTTGTCCATGATTAGTTATTATCACCTTAATCGCATGATAAAACACTCGAGTCTTAAGATTTTTTATTTTAAATTAAAAAATTCTTGTGTTTTTAGATATTTTTATGTAATGAGATCAAAATAATTTATAAGAAAACAAAATAATATTTTTAATGTATTTTTTTTAAAAAATACTTTAAAAATAACGCACTTTTGTTAGTTGTTAGTATGAGTTAAAAGTAATTAAAAAAAAATGAAGTCTTTTTTGCAAATAAGACAATGCGAGACGACTGAATCTTTTAGCTAAACTACATGCTACATGAACATCTATTAAATTATTATTTTTTTAAGCATCTCAGAAGATTCCGCTGAGCAGCCTTTGAAATCAAACAGTAAAGGTGGCTAGGAGGAATGAGGCAGTGACTTCCGTGACCGAGCTCTCTGTTTCTTTTTCTTCTTGTAATTTCAGCTTAAATTCCCGACGTTCTCATAAATGCACCTTTCACTCTCACAATAATGTCACCATGCACGAGACTCCCATCACCTTGGAAAATGAACAGATGGAAATGGAGAAAAATATGAGTTTAAGCTTAGAAATAGTAACTTTTATAGTAAAAAATGGAAGAAAACACAAGTTTAAGCTTAGAAATAGTAACTAGTTTATAGATTAACTTTTGACTAGTTTAGAGCTGGAAATGGAAACGTGTATGAACAAAATAGAGCATGGTAGGGAATGGCATGACAAACGTCTATAAACTTCTTTTTTTGTGTATGTGAATAGAACAAACACTCCAAAGTTGAATGATACAATTCATATATACGAGTCTTATCTTAAAAATGGGAGAGAGAGAGAGAGGGAGAGAGGGAGAGAGAGGCTAGAGACATTGCATCCAGAGACAAGAATAGCCCTTAGGTTGGGCTAACCTGCCTCCTCCATTCCACCCTTCTCGTCCCTGCTCTCGACGAATGAAATGGCTCTCGTTTTCTTGTTATCCGAAACATCTTCCATCTTCTTGGGCCCACCCCACCCAGATTCCGTCTCATGAAAATTCAATTTCGGTGAGCCAGAAACGATAGCATGAATCTCCAATCCAAACAAAACATTTCCAATCTGAAATCCATTTTTCTTATTTCCAACACAGTTTCCAAAATACGAGGTAGGTATTGGGAAATAATTTGAAAAGAGATAAATATATTGTTATGCTTTTTTCTAGAATTAGAACCGTAAATAATTTCTGGATTGTCGAGGACTCAGATACTTTCTTTGTGTTTAAGCAATGTTTTGGATTTTCAAGGTTATTTTTCATTAATTAAAATACCAACTTAAATACATAATTGATAGTTCTAAAATAACTACCCACTACTTTGCCTCGTTCTATCTGGACGAGAACGTGCACAATGACAGGAATAGAAAATAATAAATTGAACAAGTAAAACAAATAACAAAATAATTAATAAATATTGGAAAGTAAATTAATTAAATGATTTGCAGCTGCCACGTGTCTTCATCCCATGCGCCTAGCTTTCCAATGTCACCAATCCAGCACGCCTTGGTTTCCTGGACAACACATCTCGATGTTCCGCGTGTCTTGCATCCCTCCCTTGAGCTATGCCCCGTGTCACCATCTCTCAGCTCCTTAGGCACTTAACACAACCCCATTCTTCAAAAGAACTCGCCCACGAGTTCTGGGTACTGTCTCCTCATCTCTCCCAAATCAACCCATAGTGCATCCTCTTCGTTCGAACCTTCCCATTGAATCAACAGATCTGTTCCTACAACATTCTCTTTCTTCTTCATCCTCTGAGCCAGTATTTTGTGTATTTTGGGAGCAAGGGTCCCGTCTGCCATGACCACGGGTAGAGTAGGACTAGGAATAACCCGAGAACCCACCTTCTTCTTTAAGCACGAAACATGGAAGATCGGGTAGATCTTCGAGTGGCGTGGTAGATCAAGCTTGTATGCTACCTCTCCAACTCGTTGGATGACTTGAAACGGACCAAAGTACTTTGTAGAAAGCTTCAGGTTTCGCCTCACTGCGACAGTCACTTGACGGTGAGGTCGTAACCGTAAATAAACCCAATCTCCTACTTCAAAATGTCTGTCTGTGCGATTTTTGTCAGCAAAGTGTTTCATGCGTTCCTGTGCTTCTTGTAGGTTTTCCCGAGCAAGTGACAAGATGAAGTCACGGCTCTTCAGCTCTTCTTCTACTGCTTGGACCGTCGTGGAATGGGCTTCATAGGGCTGTAATCTTGGTGGAGCTTGCCCGTACACTATTTCAAAGGGGGTGAGTCCCGTGGAAGCATGAACCGAAGTGTTATATGACCACTCGACCAAAGCCAGCCACTTTGCCCAATCCTTGGGTCTGTCACTTGTAAAGTAGTGGAGGTAACCTTCTAACCATTTATTCATGGCCTCTGTCTGACCATCCGTTTGTGGATGGTATGCTGAACTTAGTAGTAGGTTAGTGCCACTAAGCTTGAATATTTCTCTCCAAAATGCACTAGTAAAGACCGCATCTCGATCACTTACAATTGTTTGTGGAATGCCATGCAATTTGAAAATGTGCTCCATGAACTGTGTTGCTGTGTATGGGTGTGATAATGGAATAAAGTGACTATACTTGTTGAATCTGTCCACTACCACCATAATAACATCATACCCTTTTGACCTAGGCAGACCCTCAATGAAGTCCATATTGAGATCTCTCCATGTCCCCTCTGGTATGGGCAAGGGCTGAAGTAGGCTTGCTGGTTTGAGATTCTCTGTTTTATTTCTTTGACAAACATCACATTCTTTGATGAATTTTCTAACATCATTACGCATGTTATTCCAGAAAAATTCTCTCTTTAGTCTTGCAAGTGCCTGTATGTCCCCCAATAGAACTCCCATGAAACTGTTGTAACACCAATGCATGGTAGTCTTTCATAGTCCCCAAGTGTAATCTGCCCTTGTAGAACACTAGGTCACCTTACAGCTTGTAATTGGTTGAATCCAACTCCCCTTGTTTGTTGCGAATAATCAATTGTTGCAATTGTGGGTCTTTGTTGCATGCTTGTTCTAGGTCTTTCCACCAAGTAGCCTGCACTACACTTAGTGCCTGTAGTTGCAGATTTGCTCCTGTAACTTCTTGGCTAATTGACCCTTGTTCATCCTCCATTTGCCTTGATAGAGCATCAGCTGCTCGATTTTCTCTCTCACACCTGTATTCCACAATAAAATCATACCCCAGTAACTTAGATACCCATTTCTGTTGGAAGGGAGTCCCTATCTTCTGTTCCAACAGATATTTCAAGGCCTGCTAGTCTGTTCGGACCCTAAAATGGTTCCCCAATAAATAATGCCTTCATTTTCTGATGGCCAGTACTAAGGCCAAAAACTCCTTCTCATATGTAGATAATAACAAGTTTTTGCCCTTTAAAGCTTGACTTAGATAGGCTAAAGGTTTGCCCTCCTGCATTAAAAAAGCCCCAATTCCACAACCTGAAGCATCACATTCCACCACAAAAGGTTTACCGAAATTAGGCAACCCTAGGACAGGGGGATTTACCATGGCTGTCTTGAGGGCTTCAAAGGCCTCAGTAGCCTCCCTTGTCCACTTAAATGAATTCTTCTTTAGCAGTGCTGTTAAGGGTGCTGTTATACTGCCATAGCCTTTCACAAATTTTTTGTAGTACCCAGTAAGTCCTAAGAAACCCCTTAGAGCTTTTGGACTCTTAGGTATGGGCCATTTCACCATGGCTGAAATCTTCAATGGGTCAGCCTTCACTCCTTCCTGTGCAACAACATAACCCAAGTACTCTACTTCCCTAGACCCAAAAACACATTTAGAAGCTTTTGCATTCAGCTGATGTTGTTTTAGGATGTCTAAAACAATACTTAAATGTGTTACATGGTCTACTATAGACTTACTATATATGAGAATGTCATCAAAATACACCAACACAAATTTCTTAAGTTGAGCTCTAAATATGTCATTCATCAGCCCTTGAAAAGTAGAAGGGGCATTAGTCAGCCCAAAGGGCATAACTAGGAACTCATAGTGTCCCTCATGAGTCCTAAAGGCAGTTTTGGGCACATCATCAGGATTCATCCTGATTTGATGATAGCCTGAGCGTAAATCAAGCTTAGAAAACAGAACAGCCCCATGTAATTCATCCAGTAACTCATCAATATTAGGAAGTGGGAACTTATCTTTAATGGTGTCCTTGTTGAGAGCGCGGTAATCAATACACATCCGCCAACTCCCATCTGTTTTCCTCACTAATATGACTGGAGAGGAGTAGGGACTTTGACTTGGCTGAATTATTCCAGTTTGTAGCATGTCCTTAACCAGCTTTTCAATCTCCTCCTTTTGATAGTAGGGGTAATGATATGGCCTCACACAGGTGGGTGTGGGTGCATCATGCAATCGAATTTGATGGTCATGACTCCTAGAAGGGGGTAAACCAGTAGGTTCTTAGAAAACTTCTTGGAACTGATCCAAGACCTTCTGTAGAGACCCATCTGTGACTGGAAAATTCTGTTCATCCTTTGCCTCCATGAATTGTAACCATATACCTCTCCCTTCAATAAGAGTGGTCTTATTTAGCTTTGGTTCCTCCTCTAAGGAACTAGTAGGTGGCTTCAACCCCTGTAGAACTAAGGTTTTACCATTAGTGGTGAACTTCATGCTCAAATCTGCAAAGTTCCACTGAATAGTACATAAGCTTCTCAACCAATCAACCCCTAATACAACATCACAACCCCCCAAAGTCAGTAGATACAAACTGACCAACACATCACAGTTTTGCATTTTTAATAACACTGTCTTATAGCAACCTTGGCAAGGGAAGGTTGCCCCATCAACAACTTGTACTGCCAAGTGGCTCGCCTCCACTGGTAGTCTAAGTCTCCTTGCTACATTCACATCCACAAAATTATGAGTGCTTCCTATATCAATGAGAATAGTCAACGCATGCTTTCCTACATGACCAATCAGTCGCATGGTTTTAGGGGAAGATACCCCTGCAATAGCATGCAGTGAAATGATCAATAAATCAGCTGTTTGAAGAGGCTGATCATACCGCCCTTGATCATCTTCAGCCTCATAACTCTCGGTTTCCAGTTCCACACCCTCCAATAAATACAGATTAGGCTTATTACACTTGTGACCAAACTGGTACTTCTCATCACAATTATAGCATAATCCCTTCTCCCTTCTCTCTTGCATCTGACTAGCATTAAGCCTCTTTATGGGTAGGGGTATTTCTTTGGAAAGGTTGGGTTGTTTTGTGGTGTATTTTGTAGAAGTGGAAATTTGGGAACTGCTGGATTGGGTGCAGGTAGTCTCATGGGTGTTTGTCTAGGATAAGATGGAGGATATGTGTTGTTGTGGTTTGTGTTTTGGTTTCTAACAGGATGGACTCTTCTGCCTACTTTTTCTTCTTGTAATCGGGCCAACCCGAAGGCTGCAGATAGGGTTGTTGGTCTAAACATGGTAACCATTATTCACAATTCATCCCTTAACCCACTCAAAAAAGTACTAATTCGAAATTCTTCACTTACACCTTTGATTTTGTTGAACAGGATTTCGAAGGCAGTCTAATATTCCTCCACACTCCTAGTTTGCCGTAATTTTGTGAAGGCTCCCACAGGGTCTTCATAAGCTGAAGGACCAAATCTGGTTCTGAGTGCTACCAAGAATTCCTCCCAATTTGTTGTTGGACTGGAGTCCATTAGCCAACAATACTAGGATAGTACCTTTCCCTCCATGTGGAAAGAAGCAATTTGGAGCTTCTGATCCTCTGGTGTCTGGCAATACGCGAAGAATTGTTAGGCCTTCAAGATCCAATCATGGGGTTCTCCTCTATCAAAATGGGGAAAATCCAACCACATCGTCCTTGCTTGAATGCCAGTTGATCCCTCGTATGGATTGTCGAGGACCCAGATACCTCCTTTGCGTTTAAGCAATGTTTTGGATTTTCAAGGTTGTTTTTCATTAATTCAAATACCCACTTAAATACATAATTGATAGCTCTAAAATAACTACCCACTACTTTGCCTCGTTCTATCTGGACGAGAACGTGCACAATGACAAGAATAGAAAATAATAAACTGAACAAGTAAAACAAATAACAAAACAATTAATAAATACTGGAAAGTAAATTAATTAAATAATCTACAGCTGCCACGTGTCTTCATCCCATGCGCCTAGCTTTCCCGTGTCACCAATCCAGCGAGCCTTGGTTTCCTGAACAACACATCTCGATGTTCCGCGTGTCTTGCATCCCTCCCTTGAGCTATGCCCCGTGTCACCATCTCTCAGCTCCTTAGGCTCAGCTCCTTAGGCACTTAACATATATTTGCACGCCTCATGAGATCAAGAACATAAGCATCTGTTTGTGAAAGGCAACAAAGCCTTTCATGTTTATCCAACCATAACCTCTCCGAAAAAATCATGTTTCATCCTCTCACTCTGAATAGAATACCCCGGTCGACAGTTTCGGGACAAGCTACAGATCAATAAAAAAGCTAAGTGAAATCATTATAGATTTGAATTTGTTTATTGTGGGTTCTCGTAGTAAATTATGTTTTTACCCTTGAAAAAACTATCATAATTTTGTTTTTTAAGGGTAAAATAATGTTTTATTTGATTTTTTTGGGTATAAACTACGAGGTATTCCAGACGCTGGCCTAGACTAATATAAGCTGTGAAATCACTATAGATTTCTCTTTGTTTACTGGTTAAATGATATTTTTGCTTCTTAAAGGGTACGAACTTTTCTTCTTCTTCTCGATTTGTCATTTGATATTTTTTTAAAGGTTTCATTGTATATTTATCATGTTCACACATGATAAAATGACTTTGTTATACTTTTAAAAAATATTATTTAACTGATCAATTGTATTTTCAGATATTTATATTTTTATACATAATGAAGTTACAAATTTAACCCCATGGTTCAAATATTTTAAGTCATTGACACGAGGTGTATTTGTCTTTTCATATTTTTATTATTATTGGGCTTGTAAGGGGTGATGATGTTAATTACCATGTGTTTATTATTTTTTTAGTTTATAAAGTTATCGGCGTGTGTTGTGCACGTGTCGACGTGGGGTGGGGTGGGTCCTTCGTTTTGGTGATGCATGCGACATTTTCCAATGATAAAAAACATGTTTTTGTCGTGCCAATTCGTCCATTGTCATGCCCTCTTTCTTTACAGGTGGCACGTGTGAATGACAAGCTTATTGTCATCCCTGATTTTTTGTTTGTTTCTAGAACTCATTCATTTATTTATTTTATTCTTTTTTTTATTAAAAAATTACTCATCTATTTTTTAAAATCTATTAAATAAACCAATTCACACCAGGTTAATTTCTATATAGTTTAATTGAAAACTCGCACTAGACAAATATCCTAGCTAAAAGATTTAATATTTATATTCTTGGTCAGGTTTAATAACATTATAAAAGATCCTCACACTCTTAATGTTTTTTTTATCCTCACACTTGCTCTCTTTTATTTTCTCGACGTGGAGTGCAGACAAATGAACGAATACTAATATTGCAAGAGGAGACCATTTTCATTGTCTTAGGGTTTTTTTTAGGAAAAATAAAATAATATTAATTTTAAAATAATTATCAATATAAATTAAAATTTCAGGATTGAACTGAACAAAAATAAATTATTTGCTCTCGGTTGTGGGTTAAATATTTTTTTCTATCAATAAAATTATATATGCAAGCTTTTCTGATATATTTATATACATAAATAATTTCTAAGTTTAATTGAAAAGTATATGCATATATACATGTAATTGTTTTTGACTAGATCATGGTCACCATGATGGTAAAAAAAATAGGGCAAAGTTTTTTTGATCCAAACATCTATTGTCAACCCTTAAATAAAAATAAAAACCCTAAAAAAAATCTCGTTAATCAATCCATGGTTTTAAAAAATCACCCTAAAAAACAAAATTGACCTGAAAATTAAAGATCTTTCTGAGCTCAAATATATTTTTTTAGGCGCAAAGATCGACATGTTGGTAGTCAGAATCAGTTTTGACATTATTATTTTTTCTAATAGCTGACATCAAATGAGTTTTTTAACTAATTTTTGTTTCTAGATAGTAACGTAAACAATCAAAGGTGAACATTTCACAAAAATATTTCCAAAACACCACCCATCTTCCCCAAGTATTTTATTTTAGCCCCTTCTCTTTCAATTTTGCTCTTTGTTAACAATTTCAACCAAATTAGCCTACAATGATCAAGCCCTCAGAGGGCAAGATTAAAAACAAAAAAAAAAGAGAAAACATATTTCTCTATACTTTTTAAAGCATTTGTAATTAAGAACACTAATTAAGAAACACGAGACTCGCTCAAAACAATGAGCTTTGCCACTAACTAAGAAACAGAAAACTAGCCTCTAATTTATAAGTTTGACCTAAATAAGTGGCTCAAAAACAGAGTTTATCTTCCGAGAACAGCTCAACCAGACCCCTTTATATACCCTCCACAATGCCATCCATATCTCTCAGGCTGCAAACTCCATACCAAATCAAGGCAGGTTCGGCAAAGTTTTTCTTGTCGTTTATTCGAGATTATTTTGCCGTTCACTGCCTGAAGAAAAAGGGAATGGAAATGAAGAAGATTGCTTGTGCCATCTTATTCGCTGCTGCCTCCGTGAGTGCAGTCATGGCTGATGAGGTCGCTGCTCCTGCCCCGTCACCAGCAAGTGGTGCCGTGGTTAGCTTGCCAGTAGCTGGTTCGTTGGTCGGTGCCTCCCTTGCTTCATTCATTGCATTGTACTTGCAATAAACTGCTCAGTACCCGAGCTACAGAGGAAGATCGAGAGGGAGGGGGGAGTTAGTTTTGATCGAGATGGAGGAGAGTAGATAAAAAGATATATATACCAAGATGTTCTAGCTGATTTATCCAGTTAGAATTTTCTTTTCCATGCGAGTTTATTTGCTTGATTCTTATCTGATCATATGTTATATATGCAATAAAATAACCTTTTGGTGGAGGTTTATTATTAATTTCTGGGGTTCATCATTTTGGATCAGTACGTGACGGTTCATAAATTTTTCTGATGAATTTCTCTCTATTTTTTATGTCCATTTTGAGTATGGGATTTGCTTCGATTGATCACCATGATCCACCTGGCACGACGATACAGTTAAGCATGCTTGCAGACAATCACTGCTAGAAGGGGCCAACTCAAATTATTTCTTAACACCTTGTTAATAATAATAGTGATAGTGATTGTAAATGTATAAAAAAAGTATTTCTATTTCTTGAATTATGTCAGGTATCGTTAATATATATGGATTCTAAAGGGGTTTTTTGTACTCTTAACCTTACATTTCACTCTCACTTCTATAAAGCAATAATAAAGAAATCACACCTTAAAACTCTCATATTGTACTTAGAAATAAGATCAAGAATATGACATTAGTGGGTGTAAGAGCTAGAGCTAGGTTTCGAAACAAGGTTATATTCTTCTGTATTTTTTGTGTTCCTTAAAGGTTTTCAGTGTTTGCGTCTATCTTCTTGTTCTTCATGTCTATGTAATCTAAGAAAAAAAAGAGTTATATTTCATCTTGTTACTATCTCTAATCATATTGGTATATTAAAAAAAACAGAGAGAGAGAGGTATCAGTTTTTGCCGTAAAAATACTACTCTTAGTGAACCACAAGCAAACCACCTTAGAATAAATTGAAATTTCATATTATGTGTACTAGGAGTGAGATCACACTACATATTAAATTTGACTTATTTTGATATTGGCTTCTAGAGGTTCTAATTAGAGGTTCAATTGTGTCGCAAACTGATCATACAAGGAATTATATACCTAGAAATAAGCAAACGACCTATAAATTGAGTTTTGTTGTTTGTTTAGTATTAGAATACTAAATATTGAATTTGCGGTCTAATGTGAACCAACCCAGAAACACCAGCAAAGACCTATTACAAGTTTCAAATGGTCCAATGACTTAGTCTAAGATAAAGACATTGCAAGATACATTGAATACATTGGTTTTGACAATTTCAACCAGGTCATAACTGAAAGATCCATTGGAGTATCAAGAGCAGATCCTGGTACATCTTATCCATGTGCAAGAGAGGAGTCCAATATAACCATATTTGGGACAACAAAAAAAACAAAATAATCCTACTACAACTTGGAAACAACATGAGTGACTATCTTTGTCTTTTGTTTCTAGGATTAAGGGGTTGCATGAAAGACTATTAATAAGCACTGAATCAACTCTATAATATTTTTCTCCCTTGTTTTCTTCTCATGGAAGATCATGAATTTAATATTATAGGTTTTATTTTATTAGCTACAACTCAAGACTTATTTGAGCTTAATTAATACTTTGTTTTCAGCTAGGATCCAAGATTTTTTTTGATTAAGTTATGAGTTTTTCAGTTTAGGGGTTTGGGTCAGTTTTGAGTGGACCTCATATAAGTCCACAAAAGGGGTTCATTAGGGTTAATTTTTCAAGACATATTTAAACTCATGTAGCCAAAATTTTGGCAGTCTTTGATGAGTATTACTTCTGAATTTTTCATTTTTAATGTGTGAGATTAATTCTTGCATTTTTCAGTTCTTGAACGAACTGAATCTAACTTATCCAAGATTAATTGGTTTCATTGCATCATTCTACTCATTCCAATAATATTGGTGCTTTAAGGGTAAGTTTCTATTGTGTCACACTACTATCAGAAAAGAAATCACACATTAAAACTCTCAAATTGTACTTAGAAATAAGATCAAGAACATGACATCAATTTTCTAATTATATACCTGCTTAATTATATGTTTGATGAAAAGACAAGGATTGTGATATTTACATCATGTAGCACATGCTTATGCACTGTTTTGGTTAGAGTTTTTTTTTTTTTAGCATAGATTCAAAGTCCTTACCTATGATTATTTTTTTGTTGTTTACATTAGGATGATCTTCTGATGCAATTCAAAAAGTCTAATAATGCAAGGACTGTTCACAATCTTTCCCATCCAAGCCAAAATTAAAAGATAAAATTCCTTAGATTGGAATTTGTTATTAGTATTATAAATTAACGAGAATGAATCAAGAAATGTTGGATACAATAAGATGGGATTCAAGATAACTGGATTGGATGTGGGGTAAAGTGTTTTGTATGGTTTATAGATAAAAATTGTGATTAGTTGTGATATGAATTGATATAACACTTGAAATGTTCAAACTATAAAAGAGATTCTACCGATATTTTGGTGGAAATATCCTCAATTTAAAAGGATTAATGTAAAACTCAAAATTAGGGATTGATAATTTTTTTTTGAAATTCTAGTAAGATTTATAATAATTGGGTGATTGTTTTGAATTGAAAATAAAAAAAAAATATTTTGTTTTTGGATTTATTACAAGGGAATATCTATTCAAATGTTGGGGATGTTATAGTTTTGACATGTTTCTTAATCTCGTAAACTATTATTGTATCATCTTATGTCCAAACAGAAGGATTTTCTTCTTAATCTTTTATATAGAGGCTCACTTATTTTTCATAAATCTTTGAGAAAACCTAAAAAATAATTTAATCATTCTAAAAGTTTTTGCAATTGATTTTTATATTTAAGGGTTAAAAAATATTGGTCGTCTTAGTAAGAATTTTCTTTTCATAGAAAATATTTTCATATAGGAAGGTTACAGTATGCTTTTTTCTATTCCAAAAGGCATTTGTTAAATTAGAAGAGAAAAATCCCAATCAAATCTTGTACTTGTTTTAACTTAGTATTTTTGTTGTTTGAAATTGTTCTTCCTATTATCTTACAATTAATTTCTTTTTTGAGACGTAAAAACAAACAGGCTCTAAGTATACTCTTCCTCAACAACCCTTAAACCCTAATCTCATCTGTCCAATTCCTTGTCAAGCTCTCCTGCTGGTTCCTCCATTTTCCAACACCATTCAGATCCAAAACCCACAAACCATACTCTCAATTTTATAACATCCCACTCTTATTCAAGTACTAAAACCAAAGATCATGACTTTAATCGGTCAACAATGAAAAAACAAATTGTCTCTCTTCCATTGCCGCGTAGTAGTTTTGTCAACCAAGAAAACCTTGGAGACGAGAACATAAACTGTGAAGCTGTCATCTATGGGGAATTCTAGCCTTTGGTAATGTGTTTGCAAGACCATAAACTGGGAATGGTTAAGTTCACATTTCTGTTCAGAAAGTAAAAATCTCTTGGGAACTTGTGCGCTCCCAGTACTCGCCAAACATTTGCGAACGAACCTAAAAGATCTTCAGCTATCGCACAAAAAGCAAAGCGATAAAAATCCATTCTTTCTTTTGTTTTTTGTTTTTTTTTTTTTGGGGGGGGGAGGGGGGGGGGGGGACATATGCTGAAGAGAGATGATGAACCAATGTTTACCTATGCATGTCTGGGTAACTTCCTCAAAAAAAAAATTCTCATTCTATTCTCTGGTTTAAAAAAAAATCAAATAAAGGGATCATCTATCTATCCATCCTGTTCACAGATTTCAATTTGATGGTATATATAACTCGGGGTGGAACAACTTTGCGGGGGTCGCTGGTATTTTCCCATTCAGATCCAGCAGTCCAAAAAAACAAAAAACTCTCCAAAATATCTGCCAAAAGAAACCCTCCCTAAGTCACTACACTTTAGATATCTGCCTATTGTAGTAAATGCTAGCACAGAAACATCATAATCTGAGGTCAAGAGAATCTGTGGATCCATACTTTTCCTTGAACCAAAAAGTTTGCTGCAGTCATGATTCGGGCATTTCAAAGCAACTTGTTATGATCATAATCCAGATGTTTGGGAAAAGAAAGCATCAGTTATCAAACTTAAGCGGTTCCTGAATTCCCATCAGGTTTTGGTTCTGTTCGGACATAGGTGAGACTTCGGGCAGAGGGGGAGACAACACTGCTGCCAGAGACTGCAGCACTATTCTCAGCCAGACTGCCCTGAGCATCTCGCTTCCACTGCAAACTTCTTGCGCCAGGTTTCACATAGATTCGAGGCCTAAACATGGGAGTGCCTCTTGGAAAAGGTGTTCTAGCAAACCTACCAGCAGCATATGACAAGCCACGGGCAATGCGAGGCCATGTCATAACAGGGCTAGCTTCTTGGTTGGAAGAGCTTCTCTTCATGACCTGCAGCACAAAAATAATGTTAAGATGCCCATCAAATCTTGGAGCGGACTCCTAAGATAGTAATAAATTGTGCATCAGTCCCAACAAATTTCACATCAAAGCTAAAACCTAGTTACCATTTTTTCAAGTTTAAATCAACATGCTTCAAGTTCTGATTGCTCTGGATAGAAAATAACAACTCCTGTTCTCAATAAATTGAAAATACCAGTTTAGATTCTTCATCTACAAATGGAATACATGACTCACCCTCAAACCATGTGATTTCTGTGAAACGACTACACACCACACAATAGCCATTTACCAGAAAAAATTCTGTTGAAATCATCTAGAACTCCCAAGATATCAGGAGAGCTCAAACTTGATAGCTCTGTATGTGCTGGTAAGAGAACTGAGGCCTTTCAAAAATATATGTATCTGAACAAATCTCAACAGTTTCCTCAACTTTCCATCATGGAGTACTTTTGCAATACTTTTCATTTACGAATGCATGCATGCACACAGGCAAGAGCAAGCACTCACACACACATGAAAGAGCATGCAAGAGTATAAAAGGAGCAAACCATTGTGCCTCCATGAAAACTCAGCTACTAAGCCACAGCCAATGAGGAGCAAAAGCACATGGCCATGGCTTGCTTTTTAGTTCTAAACATTTGACATGATAAAACTATCTTGCAGGTGATGCAACCATTAATTAAACTTGTTAAATTTTGGCAATACCAAACCAATAAACGAAGTTGAAAAAAAAAGAAGTAAAAAACATCCTCAACTGACAGGCATGCATCCAACAAAAGAAAAAAGACACTAGAACAGAAAAGGACCCCTACTAATACCAAATTAAGATGCAGTCTCCATTTTCATTACCTTGACAATTCGTGACATGAATGAGGTGCCATCAAGAGATAACGCATTGTCCGCTGCCTCTTTCCGCATAAATTCAACATAAGCTGACCTGCATAATCATATTGCTCAGCCCTATCGAAAACAATTTGCCAGAGTTTCCTAAGGAAAAAGATCAGAAGAAACCCTCACCCTGTTGGTTGCCCTGTTGCTGCATCAGTGACTATAACCACTTTAAGCACTTCACCAAACTTATTAAAATGTCGAGATAGACTGTCCTTTGTTGCAGCAAAATGAACCTGTGAAGACAGCAATGAAAATATGATCAGGATACAGCACAAAATACTCCTTCCGAGCTACAGCTTAATGCTCATCAGTACTTACATTGCTAACAAAAATGGTTCGAGAATCAGCATCCTCTAAGGGACGACCTACAGTATATGAACCTGCAGAATCATCAAAAACAACCTCATCTAAATACTTGGGAAAAATGGCCATAAGAAACAAAAAATGAAGGATATCAGAATGGCAACCATCTTGCAGTAGAGAAGCTTGAGATGATGTCAGTCATGAGAAACACCCAAAAGGGTAGCCCCAAAAGTTGCAACATCACTAACATATGCTGATTTTGTTTCCCATTACAAAAATAAATAAAATCAATGACAATTAGAGAACACGCATGAGAACTGACCAGATGCAGATGATGGAGGCTTCTGAAGTTCTTGCTGAATATCAACAGCAGGTTTTGCCTGTTCATAAACACAGGAAACAATGTTGGCAGTCAATGCAGAGAAAGAATAGCAAGTGATTTCATATGAAACATAGCAAGAAGAATAATGAACCCAGACAAACAAGACAATCTTACATTTCCATTACTAACTGAGACGGGGTTGTTAATCTCCTTTAACCGAGCACCAAAGCTCCCAGCATCTACCGTGATATCCTGAGCTGATTTCATACTATCCATTACAGTATCCCTGGGTTCTTGATAATGAGGTGGTCTCCTGTTATTCACATTCACAGAGATGTTCACTATCTTACGAGAATTGTTTGCAGCTGAAATGGATTGATCCTTAGCTCCATTGTAACTTGACATGAGTGAATCCTCACCCTTACTTCCCAAACATGTGCCAGTTTGAGAAACACCCATAACCCTATGATCCACAGGGCTGGGATCATCATAACCTTCATTATCAGACATCAAATTAGTCAATCCAGTTTCATTCCCTGTCATATTCATAGTTCCATGTCCACGGTACTTGCTTCTTTGAGGATAGTTTGAGTGGGTTTCTTCCAGAATTTCATTAAATTCTTCATATCCATCATCTTCAACAGCATGATCTCTAAATTCTGTAACATCCATGTCACGACCAAGCCGGTCAAACACACTTCCTGAAGATTTAACCTTTACAGCATCTTCAGCAGCTTCTCGCACAGCTTTTAGTACAGTAGCCATGGGATTTGGAACTCTTGCAATTGACTGAAGCCTCCTAGGACGATCAACCAATGTGTCTTCAGTGGATGTAGACACCACTGAGCGAAGACGCTTCTGTGAGGGCTCTTTTACCCTGCCAGATGGTCTCAAAGTTCTGACAGCATCTCTCATTGCAAACTGAAGCAGTCGTCTAGGAGCAGCACTGGTTGCTTGAGAAACTGCATCCCTCTGCTGGAACATTAGTGCATGTGATGTTTGATGATCAAAAACCAAGGCACTTATTTTCATAAAAAAAAATGAATTTTGAGTTCTGAAAATATATTAACATTTGCAGCATAATGGTATCCGGTATTCACAACCAGATGAGTAGGAATGTCTATTGGTAACCCCTACCACCAGCAATCACACATCACACATCCTCATATTTTAGGTAAGAAACATAATTCGCCAGGTCTAAGCCATTGGAAATTAGTTGATCTACTATGTGTAAGCTCACTTTAAAAATTGATTTTTTTTTTATGAAGCAGAACCCTCTGCAGTATAATGTGCAATAGAAGCAGCTCTACTATAGTTCTATAGGTTGAGTGAAGGAAGAAAATCATGGCCTCATGATTGTAACCAAAGCAGTATCATAAATCTCCTAATTTCCTAATGTCCTACAAAACATGAATATGTTTAATATGATTTTGAGAGCTTTTATATCATAAATCTCCCAATTTCTATTCTTGACTTCCCAAACACCTTGTTAATAACCTTAAAGATAAAAAAAAAGACACTTAACTTTTAAGCCTTATTGCTCAATCAAATGTGAGAAAAATTTGAAATCCAAACCTTCACGTGATGTTGCTCATCATGACGACTCCTTTTCTTTTGTTGTGGGGGTTGGGGAGATGGAGTCCTTCTTGCACGACTGGCTTTTCCATGAGTTTTTTCCTCCAGATGAATGTTATCCACAACAGAGCTTCGAAGAGGAGGCGGCTGGTTCATGTCTCTTGCTACACTTTTCCATTCTTTTTTATGTCGGCCTCTAGTTGAAATATCAGGCTTCACATTTTCAGGTTCTGAATCCAATTGATGAGATTCATCACCCTCAGTCTGCTCTACCAGTGTGGGATTTGTTCTGGCCATTTCATCTGTGCGAGTCTCCGGAGGTTGTACATACATATCCAGATTTGTAGCCAGGTGATCCCATAGCCTGTTCAAAAACAAGTCAACTAGCTATATAAATGAAAATAACTTAAAATAGAGTTGTCAACAAATAATTTTTTACAATATCAAATGGATTAATAACAGGAATGGATAAAATTACCAGGATACAAAAGAATCACTATCATCCCCCAAAAACACATTCAATTCATTTCTTGCTTCTTCCTTATCCCTTCCATTTCTCAGCAAGACAATCACATATTCCTGCAAATGCAAAACTCTTATGAAACATTGTAGAGCTGAATCATTTAGAAACTCAAAATATTTATGGTTTAGGCATGGAAGAGCATCTTGTCAAATCCTCTGCTGAACCATGGAATCTCAGAATAATAGTAGTGTTTGGACATTATAAATAAGCTTTTAAAGACCTAGCTAATAACTAACAGGACTTGCACAAGCTAAACAAAGTATACATAACAAAAGAACATACACTGGAACCAAATACCTAAACTGACATTGGGTAGAACTCCTTGGACTAAACCTTTACAAACAATATAGGAAGAAATATAGAGGTAGTTGTAGGCTACTCAAATTTATTGACAAAATTGCCCAAAATGATGCTGGTGCGGTCTGGTCTTAAGAATTATTTTTATTTTCTGAAACTATATTAATTTATTAAGAGTATTCACATGTGACTTTAAAATTATTTCCTTGGTGGTTAATTTTGTTGAATGGCAACCAAGACTAGTAAATCCTTTTCCTACAAAGATGCTTTAACTGGCATAGATAGGCTGTGGGTTATTTTCTATACACTTTTTGGTGTGTTTATTTATCAGTCTATTCAGATTTTAGAGGTTTCTTGGTGAACCAAAAACCTTATTATCTGGATCACAACTTGAATTTGATTACATTTTAGCCATCATCCAACTGTAAGTGTTGTTTTCTACTGATTTCCTCTTCTCACCCTACATCACAGAATTTCTCAAAGCATGACCTGTAACATGCATCAATATCTCCAAGATACATAAGCATATTCACTTCACACTTAAAACATCAGTCCAGGTCAAACTGTACATAATCCTGACCTAATAGCAAAAACTAAACCAATCAGAGATAAAACTCCCATAATCACACAAAAAATAAAAGCAAAGGTAGCCTTGTATTCTTTTTTTAAAATAAAAAAATAAATCAATTTCGAACTCCATGTCCAATTGAATTCCAATCCCACCGTGTGCCTGAGCACCAATGAGCACAACATGATACCACCAACAAATTCATAACACCATTTTCCAGCTAAATTTCATTTCGCTTGATAGAGCCAACTCAAATAACTGAACAATCCATATGAATAAGGGCAAGAAGCTCAGACAATCTCATGTACAAATTCAAAATCCTGCAAAGTTTTGTACTCTTTCCTTGCCTTTATTCACATTCATAAAGTACTGGCAGTTTTAATTTCTCTATGTAATACAGAATTCTAATAACTCTGTAGCATGTTCAACCATAATGAGGCAAAATTCTATGAGCACATTCATTCATTTGAATCTTATCTTTCAGCAAAACACCAAAACCTTAGAAGTTTCCACAACCTAGACCTAACTAGGTCAAATTTATTGTTTGGTGCTTAAATTCATTAACCAAAGCCGACATGAGGAAATCAAACATGCCATAGCAAATAACATATACAAGCTCTCTATCAACAGAGCTCCTTGCAGTGATCAGGTATCAACGAGACACCTAGCATCATAATAGCTTCAGATGAATTTTTAAATTGAAACATTCTTATAAGCACCTAGAAGGTTAGACATCATTCAACAAACTATGCCCGTATAAATGAGTTCAATTTAATTACTCGGTTCATATTCCTCACACAATTTGCACATTGTCTAGCTCAAAAGAAAACAGCTCTCAACTACAGTTGCACCATTTATCTTCTCACCAACACGCCATCACCAATAATCTCACAATTTATGTCCACATAACCAGGGACATAAACAAGTAATAGAGAGCTCTACCCGATTCTAAATCCTGCCAATTTCACCTACCTTAATGTAGGTCCAACAGCAGCATTCTCCACTACAGGCAAAGCCGAATAGTGAAATTCCACAGATACTTCACCAAAACAGTCCATTCAATAAACAGCATAAACTCAATTCAGCTTCAACTAAGCCTCGATCCCAAACTAGTCAGGATAAAATGAACCCCACCATTTCATAAAAGGAAATGAACAATAGTATCCAGACTCCAAAATTAGTCAGTCAAATTAAACCCTAAGGAAAAAAAACTCACTAAAATACGAAATTCAAATTCAAATGCACAAAAACAACGAAGATTGCTATCCATGTATATGCGTACCACAAGAACATCGTCAGTGTAATCGCCCATGAACTCCTTAAGCTTCTCGCTAACTCTATCTCTCAACAAAGCGGCCCCACCTTCACTGAAATTTACCCTAAATTTTTTATCCAAGCTTCCCATCGCTCTCAATCAACCAAAAACCCTGATTAAATTCTCCGGCAATAAAAACTCCCGCAAAAACTACGATTCTCAAAACACGAACCCTAAGTTCGAGGATCTATGAGGCAATTGAAATTCTTCGAGATAAAAGAGATGATGATAAGTTAAGTAAATGCGGAAGGGTTAAAATTTTCTCGGGAAAGTGAGGGAAAAATCTAGGATTTTGAGGTTTCATGGAAATAACACCCCCGAATTTTAATCTTCCGGGGTTCAGGTAGGGGTTGTGGATTTTAAAGAGAGAAATCAATTTTGTAATTGCGATACTGCGTTTGTCTATATATACCCACCGTATCGCAAGATAAATTAAATTAAAATTAAAAATAAAGGTGTGATTTTATTATTATTATTATTACGGGCCATTGGTATAACTTATAAGTTCCGCCCTATCGAGAATTTTTTTTTTTTACTTAGTTTCAACCATGTAATTTTTTATTTTGTATTTCAGTTTTTATTATTTTATTTAGTTTTGATTTCTTTATTTTTTATGGTTCATTAAGGATAATTTTTTATTTTTTATTTGTATTTATATATTTATTCTCTTAGTTTTAATTTTTAATTTTTATTATTATTTATCTTTATATTAAATATAACTTAAGTAAATCAATCAAAGCTCGCTCTCGTGTACAAATAAGGATAGCTAGTGGATGGTGCTGAGAATGTTTTGATTGATCACTTCATAACTGAAGAAAACGGGGAAGATCTTCTGGATCTACTATAAAAGTTTAGGTCTGATAAATTTTGTCTCTATCTCTGTGAGATACTCATCTGATGAGGTTCGCTGGAAAACCCCATAAAAATTAGGTTCTTTCCGGAGCTGGTGAATGGAATAGAAAGTTGAGATTGGACTTGGATAGCACAAACATTTGCAAAACAAGTCCCGTGCCGAGCGTAGAGAAACTTGGTCTATGTTTGTTCCTGGAATTCATTTTTCGGTAAATCAATTTTTAAATTTTCATGTGTTTGTTTGATTTTCAGAAAATTGATTAATGGAAAACACTTTCTAGTCAAAGAAAAAATTGGCTTGGTTTTCAGGAAAGTGTTTTTCGGAAAATTTGGGCGGAAAACACTTTCCGAAAGTTGTGAAAAAATTAAAAATATCATTATTTGCTGATTATATCAAATTTGATCCTCAAACTTTTGATTGTTATATATAATTTGTTTTGAATATTTATTTTTCAATTCCATCTCTTAAAAATTAATTTTTATATTAATTTTGATCCTTATTTTTATAATTGCTATTTGTTTTTTTCTTATCATTTTTTTATTGAAAATTTTTATCTATCAAATTTGGTCCTCATTTTTTTATTGTTACTTACTTTATTTGAAATAATATATGAAATTTTAATTATTATTATTTTAATTTATTCACCTTTCCTTTTTTAAAAGTTTTTAGATTTGATCTCTATTATTTTGATTATTATTTATTTTATTTGAGATAATATATGAAATTTCAATTTCATTCATTCAACTTTTTAATTTATAAGATTTGTTCCTTATTATTTCAATAAACTTGAAAAAAAATTAATTTATTAATAAATTATTTTCCAATTCATTTTCCATAACACAAACAAATACTGGAAAGTATTTTTCATTTTATTTTCCTTAACACTGTCAAACATCATAATTCACTTTCCAAGAATTCACTTTCCAAAAGGAAACCACTTTCCAATAAACAAACGGGGACTTAGTGTGTTTTCAGAGATTATTTCGAAGAGGAATATCATCAACTCGAGGGTGGTATGTATGATAAACATAAGATTCGAGACGACTAAGGTTTTAAGGCTATTTATGTCATGTTGGTGAGTCCATGCATGCATAGGATAGAGTTCAATGTGGTTGCCACTTGCCATCTCCAGTTTTGAATTTACTTCCACATGCTCGAAGAGAAGATGGAAGCCCAAAGAGATGACGGGTCTATATAAAAATTGTTTGAGTTTTAGGCTCGTGGGTTGTGCATTGTGGTTGTTGATGACCATGAAACTAGTTTTTATAAGACTTGTGGCTAGTTGGTGTGTTTCATATGATGCATGTACTTTTTATTTATGTGGTGGGTGGCAAGTAGATATGAATATTTGCTTCGGCTTTTATTTTTTAAAAAATATTTTTTAATATTATTATATGAGTAATATTTAAAGATATATAAAAACAAATTTCAAAGAATCAAACATATTTTTAGAACATATTACTCTCATGCTTGATAGGTGTGACTTAAACTTGGTCCTGGATATCCGGTGAGCTTAATGTCCCTTTAGGACATTGGGAAAGGGGATGGTGTTTCCCATGTGGTTTGCCTAAAACACTTTGTGACATGGGTTATATGTTCAGGGGTATATACCCCAAGCAAGCAACATCATATAAAGATGTGAAAACGATTCATGATGCTTTAGTGAAGCACGAGATGCTTTGCTTGTGTGTTGTGTTGAGTTTTTTATATAGCAAAATGATTTATTGTTATACGTGTTTTCATTGGTTAGCTAAATATTTGATTAGCAAAATTGCAATCAATAAAATCCATCAAAAATGAGTTATTTGCTTTTTGCATTGAAATGATTGAATGTTGTGTATGTTATCTATTAGGTGAATTATTTCACCAGCAAATCGTAAAATTGCAATCAATTAAATGTAGCATATATGAGCGATTTGCTTTTTGCAATAAACAATATAATTGTTGGTTGTGTTTTAATTGTTTAGGTAATGACTGCAATCAAATAAACTCATTAAAAATTAGCTTGAATAGTGATGCTTGAGAAAAAAATACAAAGCAATTAACATGCGCAGTATCAAAAGAACACTTAAGAGATTGTTCATGCTAATTGTATCAAAATACAAGCATTGTAAATGGCTATTATTATTTATAATTTAAAAAAAATATTTTTTTTGCATTGAAAAAAACTATAGTTCCAGCCATGACAATACCCGGGTAAATGGTTAGTGTTATTTATAATTTTCAAAAAATATTTCTTGCATTCACAACAAAACAATTAGCATGAACAATATCAAAAGAACACCTAAGAAACTGTTCATGCTAATTGTATTGAAATACAAATATCCTTGAAAAAACAAATTACATGCACAACAAAACAATTAGCATGAACATGTCAAAAGAACACATAAGCTATTGTTCAAGTGTTCATGCTAATTGTATGAAAAGAACACATAAGAGGATGTGAAATGCACTGTTATAGGCCGCAGTAAAATGATTGTGGTTGAACAATGATTTCACGACCTCATTTAGATGTATTTTTTCGGATCAAATGATTTTTTTGGCGTTGAAAAAAATATGGTTTCGGTCGCGACAAAGCACAGGTACGTGGCTAGTATTATTTATCATGTACAAAAAAAAAATGGTTCCGGTCGCGACAAAGTGCGAATAAGTGGCTAGTATTATTTATAATTTAAAATTTTTATTTCTTACATGCACAACAAAACAGTTAGTTATTAATAATTTTAAAAAAAATCATATCAAATGATTTTTTTGTATTGAAAAAAATATGATTCTGACTACGACAAAGTGCGGGTAAGTGACTAGTATTATTTATGATTTCAAAAAAATATCTATTGCATGCGCAATAAAATAATTAGTTATTTACGTATGTATAAAAAAAACATCCCCTTCTACATTAGGCACACTAGTAGCACTGTGCATGCTAATTAATTAGCATGGATAGTCTATCAAAAGAATGTCTATGTGGAAGTTGCTATGATAAAAAAAACCCTGTGCACCTTGTGCGTTTGCACTCCAATAACATTGTTGATGCTAATTAATTAGCATGAACAATAGAAAAAAATAGCTAGAGGAATTGTTCCAATTCACAATGAAATCAATGTTGATGGACAATGATTTTATGATCTCATTTAGCTTTTTATACAATTAAATAGCATTTACCAACTAAATAGAAACATTCATTAGATATATTTATTATAAATAAATAAGTTGTCGATTTGTCAAAACTATTTAAGCTTGGCTCTTTTTCTTTAGCTATAATCTATAAGCGTAGAATAAACCTGAAAAGAAGAACTTATGGGAAGAAAATGTTCATTGTGCACTCTCAACTGCTAATATTAACGGCCAAATGAAATGGAAGTGAAATCACTGTTACAGTTTCACAGTGATTTGTGGCTAAACAGTGATTTCATGATATGATTTAGTTTTTAGTATAATAGTATAATAAAACATATGTCGGAGAATAATATAAATTATATTTTGAAATATCATTTAAAAATTTAAATTATTTGGTAAAATGGTTCTTTAATATGATATCAGAATCTTCTTGACCTAGAAGTCATGAGTTCGAATTTCACCATCCTCATTCTTTTTTTTATAAAAATCAAGCACAAATTGGTGTGAGTCTATGCAAGTTTCAAGTCTAAAGATCTTTCACTTGAGGTTGTGTTAGAAAATAATATAAATCATATTTTGGGTATCACCTAAAAGTTTAAGTTGTGAGGTGAGATGATCAGTAAGGGAGATTGAATCTGGTTTGTTTTCTGGAAATCCTCATTTTCCCGATCTCTAAACTTGGGATTTATTTTTCACGGAAGCATGGTTTCAACTTTCACTTATTCAAATTTCCTCAGAGCGATTAAATTGTCAAGGAATAATATAAATAATAGGATTTTAAATTTTTAGATAATAATATAAATAATAGTGTTTATCTAATCTTATTTATGTTGTATTGTGATGTTATCAATGATGTCTTGTCACCATCAATAGTTCTAGATTTTAGTCTATAAAAAAGACATTTGCCATTCATTTATACATCTTGGCTTTCATACCAAAAATCCATGCTTTTGCTCTTTTTTTTCTTTGTGTTTTTATAATATTCAAGTTTTTTTCATGTTTTATCATCATTAATCCATTGTTTATGTTTATCATTTTCTTACTATACTTAGTTACTTTATATCATAGTTATGTTATTATCTTGTTTAGTTATGTTTTTCTTTTTAATTATATGTAGTTGAGTATATAGTGATAGTTATGTTCTTATCTTATTTATTTATGTTTTTATTTTGAATTCTATTTAATGAGTTTATTTGCCAGTATGAAAAGGTTACATTAATGATGTAAGAATAAGTATAATTCAAAAAATTAACATGACCTTTAATATTTAAATTCAACAATGTTTATTATTAACATATGTTATAATTGTTATCTTAATCAATCTTGATATCTTGTTTGTTAAGTGAGCAGTTTAGATTTGTGGTGTACAATTATTGCCACAACAAATACTTCATTATTTCATAACCTACTACAGGATGATCAACATTTGTGCCACGAAAAGATCGTGATTTGTTGTTGATATAATTTAACACCATGAACACTTGAAAACATTTATCAGCATTGGCATTACTCAAATAATATAATTAAAGATAATTAATATGATCATGTTAATACTTAAAATGATATACTAAAGATAAATCATCTAATTGGAACCTTATTTTTATGTGTTTCCAATTGAGTAAGAAAAATAGTTTGGAACACACTTATTTGAAATACCATTAATGGATCATTTAACCTTGATATCATAAAAAAAAGTTCTCTATTTTACTTTCTTTGTTTGTTTGATTACTAGCCAATTCCCTTCGCCTCGTCGCGGGCGGTATCATATTTTTTTCAACACAAAAAATATTAATTTTTTTATAATATATTTTTGGTCAAAATAATAAATTTGTGCAGAATTCTTGTGAAGTATAAGTTTTCTATAAAATAAATGAATTTTAAATCGATATAAATTTTGTTTAATAGGTTTCAACGAAATAACCAACATAAAATTATCATCATCATTAAAAAAATCAAGAAAATTATCATCATCATTAAAAAAATTAATCATATTTTTAAATAAAATAGAAATCTATCAAGAGTGGGACTTGAACCCCCCAACCTCTCGAACGGAATTTTTGTATCCCACCTCATAAACCCGCTCGACCACCTCAACATTCGTTCATCTTTCTCGAAAATATATATTAAATCTAATTTTAATGTGGATTCGCTAAAAAAATATATTGAGAGTGGAATTCGAACTCATGCCCTCGGAGGGGACCTTAAGTTGATGCTCTTTAGACCATCTCAGCTACTTCAACAACTGTTTGTCTTTCACGAAAATATATATTAATAGTAGGTGTTACTGTGGATCAGCACAGTAAAACCGAGACGCAAATGATCATATTTTATGTATTTGTGTTTTTAGATTTTATTTTTATTTTTTTCATTTTATTTTTTGTACTTATCATTCTGAAATTTTAATTTATGTCGGTTACATTGTATTTTATTTTTAAATTTTTTATTATTATTTTCTGGTCCCAAAAAACAATGCAACAATCTACAGTGTTTTTCCCGCGCCATGATAAAAGGATATATATATATATATATATATATATATATAGTAGAGAATGAAAATTGTTGACTCAATCCAGCGGTTGATGAAGTATTTATAGCTTTAAGAACTTAGTTCTTTTTGTTGAAATAAAGGGGATATAAAGTCATTAAACCTTTAAAAATTATTTTTGAATAGTGAGTTGTATTTCACTTAGCATACCCAAGACATCATTATCATACACGTGTCTTCCACTAAATATATTTAGTTAAGAGATAAAGGCATGGTAGCTATTATAAATTTTTATACGCCTAACAATGCATGTGGAGTAGGATTCAAGCTAGAATGGTGTAGGAGACAGACATATGGCGCAACATGGGGAGACAGGCTGTAGACAAAGAGCCTAGGTTTGGTAAAAAAAACACGAGGGTTGGGTATTAAACCTTGAACATGAGTCTAAGACAATACTCTAGATTTGACCCAGTGAGGTACAAGCCTAGTGAAAAACAAGACCATTTGTAGGTTGGACATTATTGGATCTCAGACTCGTGATGTTTGGGCTTGGTAAGATTCTTACCAAGCCCATGAGAGTTCGGCTTGGTTATGATGCAATGCTTGTAAATTTTGAGCCTGACCTAGAAACTAATGCTATTGGGTTATATCCAATGTGATAATTCTTAATAATTTTTGGTCCATCATAAATGAATTAAAAATATTAAAAATAATTTAAAAAAAAGTACGATATAAATTATTTTTTATTTAAAAATATAAAAAAACTAATTTAATATATATATATATATAATAAAAATCTAGGTGAACCATAATCTTAACAAAAATTTAAGAATATGTTTGGAATTATTATTAGAGTTTTTCAAAAAAAAAATATTTTTAACATACATAAAAGATATGGTGGATGTTTGGCTCTGCGATGTGGCGTGTTGTTGATGCTCACCGCACAGTCAAACATGATTTTAACCAAATTGGTGCATGAAAATTAATTATGGGTCCCACCTAAAAATACTTTGCAGTCGCAGGCAACGAAAGCATCTGTGAGATGCTTTTCAAAAAACTGAGTCGCGACATTCATGCATGGGATTAACTCAGCCGCAGGTAACACACAAGAATTTTGTAGAAAAATTCACACACGGGGAGGCAACGAGTGCATGAAAATTTTTGAACGAACCAACAATCATCGTCAATCTCTATTTCTCTTTCTTCAGTAAAACAGTCACAGATCTCTCTCTCTCTACAGTCGTAGTCATTGCCCCTCTCTCTCTCCACAATCACTAACAGCTATTGGTACCCCCCTCATCATCAGATTCTCCTCCACGTCACAAGCCCTGACATCAGCAGCACCAGCTACAAACTTTTGAGGCTCATATTGACCACCACACAACATCATTTTTTATGTCATTACCACAAGAAGAACCACCTCAGCCTCCTTTACCGGTTGGTATCGGCCTTTGACCCTTTAATCACGTCACGTATGTTAATGTTCACGTGTTACGTGAACAATAACTGCGTTAATAATTTTAAACGAAAGGTGCAACACACCGTTTTATGCCTTTATAAACTCTTGGGCTGGGCTGGGCTGCACGTGCTCTCGACCCAGCCCACGTCCAACAGAGTTGGCCCATTTAGTTTAGGACCGACTCGATCCGATTTAAAAAATATATATACATATATATATATATCATATTTTAAAAAATAAAATAAAAATTGTGTAAATAGATATCAGTCTTGATGAAAGAGAAAGGTGTGTCACTTCGTTTAACTCCACAACCCCCATGCTTTTTGATTAATTATGAATCAGAAACTTGTAATTGAATTTTTTCTTCGAATTATATTTCTATAATATGTAGATAGATATCCTGAAACAACACTATTTATGGATCGCATATGTTGTTTCTGATTATATTTTACCAGATGTTGTTCATCGATCAAATAGCAATGGATTGCAAAGGCCTTGACGTATCGTCTGAATATAGTTCGTGATGGAATTGCAAGTAGTTTGATGGGAGAATAAAAACGAGTGTGTAATTTACTTGAACTATTAATTATATATTTATTATTATGATAATTAAATCTACAATATTTAAAAAATATATATGTGTGTACTTTAAAGTCATTTCACAAGTTAATAACAATATAAAAAACATGTAATCAAATACTTGAAACTGTTTTTCATTAAACATCAAACTCAAAATGGTTAGTGGGTGGGACCACATTTCCCTGTAATCACAACTAAAATTACTTTTAATAAAACTTTTTTTTTCTCAACCTAAATCACAATCACAACAACAAACTCATAAAACAAAACGCTTAACAGTCTCACACAAACACTACCTCAAAGATTTCAAACTTGAGAACATCGCAAGACAAAATAGATATAGTGGAGAGTTCTGATCTCGTCAACCCAATTGTTGGTGGGTGGGACCACATTTCCCTGATCCGCAAAGCCAGGTTCCTGTAAATTGCCTCACTCTCAACCCCTCGACGTGGGTCGCCACGTGTTGACGCGTGCGTGCAATCTGAATCAGGACCGTTCAGAGCTCTTCTTGTTTGACTGCCCAAGACAAGTCACATCAGCTGACCATGGCAAGTGGTTGACCCCCAATAACCGTCCAAACGTGTTTAGGCGTTGATTAGCCGCGGAGGAGGCTTCTAGTTGTCAAGAACTCGTGGAACTTGGAGAGTTGCGATCTTCAAAATGGTTCCCAGCTTAATCACAACAAATCAATATCGATTAATATTCGGCCATTGTTTTTCTTATATTTCGGTGGTAAGAGTAGAGCTTGAATCCAAGATTTTTCACTCTCTTCCATGAAAATACATTATCGTCCCCCATGTTTTGAAAATCTTAATCTCGTGAGATCATTTGGATTTGTAGGCTACGAAATCCACACCCGTGAATTTTGATTCTTAAGATTCTTGGAGTGAGTTATCAAGTTGCTAGTAAATCAAGGGTGACAACCCGTTAAAAATACATGATATACTACGGATGTAATGTGTTTTTTTTATAAAAAAAACACATTTTTTTACTTAATTTTTTAAAAAGATTTTGGATTGTGTGAGTATTAAAAATATTTTTTTAAAAAATAAAATTATTATTTTAATTTGTCTTTAAACAATGTATAGACGTATCATAGATATATAAATCTTTTTTTGTTTTAATAAATATATACACGGTTTGGATTGGATATAACATGACAGAGTTACAAATTTTGTACTTTATCTAATTCTTTTTAAAGCATGCAAATAGCTGGTTTGTTTTGCTAACTGTCTCGTTTGCATTTCTGTTTGTTTGATATATGAAAATAATTAAATCATTTTAAAAACCCCATCAAACTATGAAAACATTGTTCTGGTAGTCAAAGTTTAGACTTAAAACTCAAAGCAACATATAATTGTATTTTATTTAGAAATATATCAAAATAATATTTTAAAAAAAATATATTTTTTTTATATCAACACATTAAAATATTTAAAAAATATTAATTTAAATTAAGAATTAAAAAGATATATTTTTAATAATACTTTTAAAATATAATAACAAACATGGTAGTTAAATTAAAGCACGTGACATGAGAATAATACCGAAGAAGCCCTTTTCTATTCTTTTTTTGGGCACAAGGTGTCTTATTCGACACCATAAAGCAGGATTGGAGTCCATTTAGATGGAGGGATTGTGTACATACATATCTCTTAACTATATTTTGATAAAATGACAAACTTGATGATGTTTTTTAAATAAATAATAATAATATATTATATTGATAAAATTAAGAAAACATTGTCATAGCCAACTTGGTTTAACCTGTCAAACTCGCACCTTGCACCCTAATTCATGAGATAGAGATAACTCCATAAAAATAAATTTAAAAATTATAAAACTTATTTTTAATCAACTAAGAAATTAAGGATGAAATTTTGGGGGAATAGCTTTATAGAAGAAAAAAAATAAGCCTCAATTGTCAAACAATCAAATATTAAATTATGAAATTAATAAATAAATAAATACAAAGATTGAATTATTAAGAAGTTAAGTTGAAAAAAATCAAAATAGAAAAGGCTGAAAAAAAATATCAATTTAATTTGTCAAACTCATGTTCCACATCGTGAGATCAGGATAATTACAAAAAAAAAATGAAAACAAAATACAAAATCCATTTCATAAATATTCAAGATAAAAAAAAAGCATGAAAACACACACAAAAAAAAATTTATTTATATCAACTTGTGATCAATAACTTAAGCCATAAGTTTAAAATTATCATTTGAAATGCAAGTTAAAAAAATAAAGCTACGTCTTTGAGCTGAAATTGAAGAATAAGATATATAAAAAATAATTAAAGAAAATAAGAAGATGACATGAGTTAACTTGATTAGCTTGTTTAATATGTGATATGAGTTATTAGATAGAAATAAATTAATATATATATATATATATAATATTAAATGTTGAAATGGATAATAAAATAAATATATAACAAATTATTATTCACAAAACAATCTATATCAAAAAAATAAACTAAAAAATATTTTTTAAAATATATTTTAACAAATAGTGTTTCATAGGTATTGATTTAATCACTCTCTTAATGTTTTGTTAATGATGATACTCCATTAATATATTGTTTTTTAAAAAATATAATGCATCATTTCAAGTATTCATAAATGCATTTAACATTATGTTTTAAAAATATTTTTGAAAATATATAAATAAATTTATTTTTTATTTTTTTAAAATTATTTTTTCTGATATAATGATATTAAAAATAATTTTAAAAATATAATTATAATACTTTTATAAATAAAAAACATTTTAAAATTTAATTTTAACCAGAAGTGACCAACAAGAAAAGTCGGCCCGCAAGATTTTCCACATATTTTACCATTGCTAGCCATTTTCAGTCCATGCTAATTCCACGTTTTGCACATTGGCGAGTGGAACACGCGCGTGCATAGAGAGTCAGTGGAGTCTGCAACAGGCACGTACGCGTGTCTCGCATACGTGTACGCCATGTCAGGATCGACAGTGACTAGTGGGAAAAGGGAGGCGGTCAGTCAGATTGGGCGGCTCAAAGCCTCTGACACCGTTAACATCCAATCGGAGTATGATAATATTATCCGCGATTCCAGATTCGCCCCCATCAAGCTGTCTGTGACGCATGAAATACTGTGTTATTACCCCGCGGGGGTAATCTGTAGGTGAGAGTAAAAAACCAAGTGGTTGATGATTGCGGCAAATATTAGGCAACGAGTCTGCAATTTGCTTTATTCATGTAATTCCAATCTTTTTTTTTCCCGATCTTTGTTTGTTAACTAGAGGAAAGGGTTTTGCGTAGAGCAATATTATTACTACTATTTACTATAATATAAAACGCGTTCCATTTAACTGCGTGAAACCATAGTATTCATTACTATTAATAAATATTCCCGAGAACAATGAGTGATATGTTTAGGATCCAAGAAGCCCGTCATATTTTTGCTTGAATTATAGCTGAAATGTGGAGGTAGCTGATCTGGTCATACACAAGTGTCTTCGGAGGAGAGCGCAGTTTAAATCCTATTCTCTTCAAATCTTTTCGTTTCTTTTTATTATTATTATGTTCTGTTTATATTTTTTTTCTTTTTTTTTACCTACTTATATATATATATATGTAATTTTTTATTTTTATAATTGGGTCATCTAGGCTAGCTTAAATACATAATGATTAATCCTCGAATTCAATTTGTTTTATAATATTTTTTTTTCTGATTATCCATTAAATATTTTTTAGTTTACTTGAAAACGTGATTCATTTTTTTAAAATAATTTCTGTTTAGAAATATTGTTTTTCTTTATCATCTTATTTTTTCATTTTTTCTATGAAACATTTTTTATTTTGCTTTGAAATGTGATTGATTTAAAAATAAAATGCTTAGAAATATATTAAAATGACAATTGTTTTTTTAATTATTTTTAACATTAGCACATGAAAATAATCTAAAAACAATTTTTTTCCGTATTTATTCATTTTTGCTTTTAGAATATTTTTTATTCATTTTTTATAGGGGTTTTATTTTTATCAGGTTCCATTTTGAAATTTTAATTTATATTGCTGATAATTTTAAAATTAATATTTCACTTTTTTCCATTTGTTCTTTTTTTATGTGTGTTTTCTATTATTTTATATGTTTTTTAGATTAGATAATTTTATGATTATATTGTATGAGTAATAATGATGATAATTTTAGTGATTATTTTTTTTTGTTAATTTTGTTTATTTTTTCTGATTATTTAATGATTTTAATTATTTGAGAAGTAATGTTGATAATAATTTTAAGTGTTATAATAATACAAATGACTATAACGTGGGGGTAGATTTTCAATTTATGTTTTCATCTTTTTATTGATAGAATATTAACTACTTATTTTTTATTTGATCACAATTTATATTTTGTTTTTAACTATGATTTAAATTGAATTATAAAATGAATTAATCTTAATATAATAAATTCAATAATTCAAATATCCGAATCTTCTTGCTTTTTTAATGATGAAGATAATTTTTTGTTGGTTATTTTGCTAAAATCTAATAAAAAGATAAATTTATATCAATTTAAAATACATATATTTTATAAAAAACTTGCATTTCACTGTAATATTGCATATATTTATTATTTTAACTAAATTTATATTATAAGAAAAAAAATATACAATTAATATTTTTTGCATTAAAAAAATTATAGTGTCGCCCGCGACGAGGCGCGGGGGCATTGGTTAGTATATATATATAAAAGGTGTGGGAAAAACACTGTAACAATATATATATATATATTATATTCTTTAGGTGTTTTATTTTTATGTATTTGTGTTTTTAGATTTTTTTTATTTTATTTTTTATATTTATCCTCCTGAAATTTTAATTTATGTCGGTTACATTGTATTTTATTTTTAAAAAATTTATTATTATTTTCCGATCCCAAAAAACACTATAGCAATCTACAGTGTTTTTTCCTTCGACATGATAAAATGATATATATATATATATGTGGGGAGACACATGTATGAGGTGGGGGTGGTGTGTGTGTGTGTGTGTGTGTGTCTATATATCTATGTGTGTGGGCGCGCGCGCGCGAGGGTGGGGGTGGTGTGTGTGGGTGTATTCTTTTGATGTTTTTGTTCTTTTTAGACAAAAATGAATCATATTTTATGTATTTGTGTTTTTAAATTTTGTTTTTATTTTGTTCATTTTATTTTTTTACTTATCGTTCTGAAATTTTAATTTATGTTGGTTACATTGTATTTTATTTTTTTTTATTTTTCGATCCCAAAAAACAATGTAGCAATCTACAGTGTTTTTCCTGCGCTATGATATATATATATATATATATATTAATCATACAATAAAATACATCCTGATTTTACTGTGTTAATCCACAATAACACCTACTATTATTATATATTTTCGTGAAAGACAAACGGTTCCTAAGGTAGCCGAGATGGTCTAAAGAACATCAGATTAAGGTCCCCTCCGAGGACATGAGTTTTAATCTCACTCTCAACACATTTATTTTTAGCGAATCCACATTAAAATTAGATTTAATATATATTTTCGAGAAAGATGAATAAATATTGAGGTGACCGAGCGGGTTTATGAGGTGGGAGAGAAAAATTCCGTTCGAGAGGTTAGGGGTTCAAGTCCCACTCTTGATAGATTTCTATTTTTCTTGAAAATATGATTGATTTATTTTAATGATTATGATAATTTTCTTGTTTTTTTAATGATGATGATAATTTTATATTGGTTATTTCGTTCAAACCTATTAAACAGGTAAATTTATATTGATTTAAAATTCATATATTTTATAGAAAACTTGCATGTCACAGGAATTCTACACAAATTTATCGTTTTAACCAAAAATATATTATATAAAAAACAATTAATATTTTTTTATGTTGAAAAAATATGGTACTGCCCGCGACGAGGCGCGGGGATTGGCTAGTTATTTATATAAAACGACAGAGAATATATTTTATTACAGTCCTTCGTTATTATTTATTTGATTAGTGTTTTTTATATAAATATTTTATCTTTTAATATTATATTTATTTTGTATTGAATTATCATAATTTTATAATACTATTGCGATTCTAGTTTTGGTAAATTAAATAAGGCTTTTTTCTTAAATTGTTTTTTATTTAAATATTTAATATTAGGTTAACTGATAATTAAATTTCATGTGTCTTTTTACTTTTTATCATGCTATCCTAGCATTTTGACCTTAAAATATTGTTTAATATATTAACTTAAATTGACTTAAATTATTTTTTTATGTTTTATAATTAATTTTCTTTCCTATTCAATTACTCTGCATTAGATTGGTTGTGAATTAAACTTTATAATCTGTTTTTATGTGTTTTTTATTGGTATATTTTAATCTCACGATTAAAGTTGTATGTTTTGACATTTTAATCCAGGTTTAATTGAGATATTTTGATTTTATGGGGTTGTTATTGTCTCATGACCTAGGTCGTGAGCTTGACAAGTTAGCATAATTGACTTTTTTTCCATTGATTTTCTTTAATTCACCATTTAATATTATATTTGATAGAAAGTTAGTTCTCGTGATTTATTTTGATTTGTATTTCATTAGCTTATTTCATTCATAATACTCGAGACAATGCCTCGTAAGTTAACTGTAGTTAACTTGAATTATTTGTTGTTTCTTTTTTTTATTAAAAAATCTATAAATCTTATCATTTAACACCGAGTTCCACATGGATGATCGAGAATCAAACTTTTTTTTTTACTTAATCTCTACAGGGGTGTCTTAGTATCAGGACCAGAATATCAAGTTTGATAGGTTCACTCAGATTAGATCAAGCTATTTTATTTTATTTCCACGAGTTTATTTAGGTCTGACGACCCGAGACGCGAGTTTGGCGGATTCACGCATGTTATTTTTCATGTTGTTTTTTTAATCTTATCCTTCAATATTTGGATGGTTGGAGAGTAGAATTTGTTATTTTAACTCATTATATTATATGAATCTCATGATCGGGTTACGAGTTTAGTAAATTAACTCATTTTTTTTAATTTCATCTTTTGCTATTGAGTTGAATGAGATTTAAATTTTTATAATTTACACTGATTTGTTTCTTATGAAACTATCTCATCCTCGTAACCCGAGTGGATCCAAGATATTGTTAATTCAATATTAAAAAATTATATTTTTAACATTTATAGGGGTTGCTTTTGAACCTACAAGTTCGAGGGTGATACCAAATCAACTCTTATATGATTTAGATTTTTTACGCTATAAAAAAATCTATTAATAATATATAAATATGTTTTGTTTACTCAAGAAAAAAAGACTCGATCCGAGACAATCATCTTAGTTTACTTTTAAAAGCCACTATCTTCACACCTAAAGTTGATATGTGACCGGAGGGAAAAGTTAAAAAGAATTATTTGAGATTATTACATGGATTGATGATCATGGCATTTCATCCCGTGGGACACGGTCGCTTGAATGTTAAGCTATCTAGGTTTTCACCTTTAGTAAGCTGCTTCAAGTCCATCAACCACCTTGTACAGGCAGGTAGTATGAGTGATTGGGCTTCCCTACTGCATCTTCTTTTGATATAAAAAAGATGGAATTGAAGGTAAACAAGACATTAATGAAAGGACATGCTGCCAACCGGAACCCTAAACATAAACTCCATGCATGAATTGATTTTAAGAAAAAAGAATTGGTCGCAGATGGATGTTGGGATCATATTTGCTGTCCAAAAAGCATCCACAAACCCCCATTATCATTCCTTCCAATGACACCTCTTTGCTCTTTTCAATCTTTAAATGCATATTACAGCATTACCTTTTTATTTTATTTTCTCACTGTTTCATAGCAAATGAATGGAAACCCACCCACGATACCTCACAGAAACTCTAAATCAGTCAAGGAAATCGGCAAAGATTGTTATCCAGAACGGGAAAAATATCACAGGCCGAAGATATTTGGAGCTGAAGAAGAATAACGATAATAAAACAAGAGAGAGTTAATTACAGACCTGGCCGGGAGAATGATAATCCAAGGCCTGCACCTGCACTGGTCATTTTATATATAAAAATCCACCCAATAAGAAAACCAGGACCCAGCAGTAATAGTTATTTAAAACTTTCCACGACAGCTATTGTCTCGATACAGCGAAAGAACCTCATTGTAGGTTTACGAACACGACTTCGCGAGCGGAAAGAAAGAAAAGCTGGCGAATACTAATCTAATCTCTGAAAAACGCAGCACTGAGGAGTATTGTCAAGAATACCAATTGCCAGGTTTCATGGCCTGAATGGACGTCGCTCGCCCCACCTTCACAAAGGAAAACAAAGGGCGGAGGGAAGTAGTTTTACGGCTCACCAGATTCTCACAGTACAATTTTTATTGGGATGAGATCTCCTACATTCTTTTAATCGAATATCTAAGTATTCAATTATATATATATATGTATGTATGTATGTATGTATGTATGTATTAAAGTTGCTGAATTTATTTTTTAACAAAGAGCGAGGTATTTTTTTTAATTTTTTTTAGCAAGAGACGTGTTTTGAGACAATTAAATAACAAAATAAAAACTTTTATTTCACACAAGTGTTTTTTTTTCTTCACCCCTTTTAAAGATATATTATGGTAAGTTAGATGCGCGTGTGATATATAATTAAAGCCTTAATGGAGCGGAGGAGCAGTGATGAAATTGGGTGGTGGTGGGGGGTCCTATTCAATTTTCCAAGTCTTAATTACTTGTTAGCAATGTTGTATACCCATCATGCATCACATGATCATAAAAAAATTAATATCTGCGTAATAAATTTTAAGTTTAAATCAGAATTTATTTTTTATAAAAATCTAGAATAATCCATAAAATAAAATAAAAAATATATCCCCACCGTTTCGACTATCTTGGGAGGAAATTGAGGGAAATAAAGTTTTTCTCAATCGGAGAGAAAAGGTGCTCTCAATTAACGTAGGGACGGGGACAAAAATTAGGGGAGGGATTTCTCGGTTAATTGTTGTTAGTGTTAGCCAAAGCAACCCAATGATATTTTCTTTGTTTAATTTTAATTAAATTTAACCTTTTTATTTTTTTTCTCTTGTATAATTAAAAATAGTTTATAAATATTTATTTTTATTATACAATTAAATAATTTTTTTAATAAACTCAATGAAACCAGTGATGCAGGGGCGAAATTGATACAAGTCATTTTGAAAATCTCTGACAAGCTAAATCATGTTTATATTAATTTCATAAACTGATTAATTTAAATCAAATCAACACCAACATGATTTATTAATAAGCTCATATCAAATAAAAACATGGAATAAAATTACCATAATTGTGTGAATATATCAAAATATCCAGTTGGATATATGATACGATGAATAAATAATAACATCTCTGGTCTACATGCATGGTTTCTCGTTCATATAAATAGGAGAGGATTTAGTCCGGGTTGTGATTAAATTGTTTTTTTTATTAAATTTTGAAACTCCTGTTAATTATATTTTAATGTATAAAATAAATTATAAAAATAAAATTTCTAATACGTATATAATAAAAAAAATCTTGGTCATATTTGAGGAAAAGAGCTTAGTATTTGTATCTACTATTTAATTATGAAAAAAGGGTGATATTTACAGAAAAACCGAGGCAGCTGTAACGAGGGAGGCAGCCAGGTGCATCGAGAATCGATGAGCAAATAGGGAATCCAAGTGGTTAGATTACAGGTCCCACTATTTTGCATAAAACAAGCAAGCCACATAATATACTTTCTCGATAATGACGATTGACACGTCAGAATCCAATTCAGAATTAAGTAAATCTCTCGAATAGTAATTCCACAAAAATCACAAGGTCATTGTTGTCATAAAATTAAAAAAGTCCAAAAAGAAATGTTTGATACGCGTCTCAATGAGGCCCATATCCTTTCTCGCCATCACCTATCTCTCAATCCCTTCAAATCCTCCTCCTCCTCACCGTCTCTCTTCGCTCTAGCACCAGACCCTTTCTCTCTTCTTCTCTCTCGAAACCAAACAAGAGGCTACAACTTTTAAGAACACCAAGGATTGAGAGTTCCTGAAGACAAAAAAATAAAAGAAAATCAAGAGATGTCTCAAAGAACAGAGAAAGAAGAGACAGAGTGCAAGGTACCAGAAAACTTGACTTCATGCATCAATAATTGTGGAGTTACAGGTAATCCTGCAACGAACAATATGTGTCAGAAATGTTTCAGCGCTAGCACCAGCACATCTAACTCCTCATCCTCCTCCACCACCTCCACCACCACCACCACCACCTCCATAACATTTGCAGCAACAACCACCGGAGTCTCTACCAACGAGATCTTAATATTCACCAGCGAGAAGTCGTCGAGACCCAGCATATCTCGCTCGCTGGCGAAGGATCCTCAAAAACAACCAAAAACAGCGTCGGTCAAAGGCAGATCTGACAGCTATGACGTGTCGAGGAAAGAGGTGAACAGGTGCTCAGGGTGCCGGCGAAGGGTAGGGTTGACCGGATTTCGATGTCGTTGCGGGGAGCTTTTTTGTTGGGAGCATCGGTACTCAGATCGACATGATTGCAGTTACGATTACAAAACTGTAGGTCGCGAAGCTATCGCAAGAGAGAATCCTGTTGTGAAAGCTGCGAAGATCGTAAGAGTTTGAAACAAGAGAAGGAACCGTGTTCGTGTTTGCAAAACATTTCTGGTTGATCGATCCTCTCGATCTAGACCCAACAGATCTCGGTCGAGTGCGTGCTAGCAAAGCTTGTCGTTGAATCCCCGTGGATTTCAAGTTATCAAGATGTTTAAAGACCGAGATCAAGATTGAAATTGCTCGTGTTGTTGAATCAATCTATAGATTATTTTTTTTTGCATTTCTTCATAAATGAAAGATTATTATTATTACTACTATTATTATTATTATGGCAATTATTGTGCTTTGCTGGAGTTATGTTCGATGCTTTTGTTTTTTCTAAGAGTTAGGACATGGTGGCTGTTGGAAAACTTGATGATGGGAAATGGCATGCCAGTGTAAATCAGAAGGAAACTGCGTGGGCTCTTTTGTCTATTGTGCGGAACTACAAATTTTAGTTGCAAGGCTTGGAAAGTTCCTGGACCCACATGTAATGACACGGGATGTTATGTTCGTTTAATATATCGTGAAATTTAATGAAGTTCGTTGGGTTGTGCAAAATATCGTGATTAGTTTTTTTTCTTTTATCAACAGGATTGGCAACAAGTATACGCCACTTAGATAGTGCCACGTATGGAAAGAAAAAGTCTTTAGCTTGAAAAGGTATAAAGGCAGCGAAGTTGAGTTGGGTCTGACGGGAACATTTGCGTAAGGCGAGTGGTTGCGTTTGTTTGTGCGATAAATTTTTTGGTGGGCGGATCTCGAGAAGAATTGGTGATGGACGGCCGTAATTGAATATCGTGCAAAGGGCTTCATAGTGGCGCGGGTACAGGGTGGAATTGAGCAGAAAGTTGGGACCAGCATTGCTTTTGGGAGAGGTTGGCGTTCCTTTCAATGCCCCGTAAAGCTGTTAAAAGACGTAAAAACCATTGATCGTGTTGCCTTTGCCATTGTCTCGTTTGGAGATGAGTTATGGGTTTTATTTCTGGGGGAATTTTATATCGACGTAACGTGATTAGAAGCCTTTACAATCACGTAGTCTCAGATTGTGACACGTTTTAATATGATAATTCTGTACCTTAATTTGTTTTTAATATAATTGCTAGAGCAAATTAGTAAAAAATATTTTACGTAAGAATTTAAAAATAATCTACATTGATTTTCTTATGAACAATTAATTATTGTTGTAGTTTCCATGTAAAATGGAAAATAATTGAAAATAATTTATTAAAACTCAAATAAGAAATTATTATAGTATTTAAGAGCCATATCACGTATCAAAATTGAGAATAATGAATCTGACGATTTTGTTACGAGGAGAAATAAAATATAAAACAAAGAGCTAGGCTTAATGCGTTGCATACGACTAGTCGTTTGTATTTCTTGTAAAGAATAAGATCACCACCTATTCGAATTTGCGACCTTGGACTTGTCTTCCACGCTAACCACTCGAATTAATACACTAATTTGATTCAAAGCAACAAGAAATATGCCAACATGATTAAATAAAGCTATTTTTTTAGCTGTTGTTATACTTGACTAGTTTTACCGATAAGTTTTACCTACATATATATATATATATATGTTTTAATATTAACAAATATATAGTTAAAGGAGCAATCTTGTTTTTTGGATTACAAGAAATTTCACTTCTTAAAAAACATATTTTGTAGATCCAAATAAACAAGTAAAATCATAATTGTCTCAGATTCTAGAGGAACATGGTCTGACTCGAATACAAAATTTATTGTGTAGATTATAAGTCATATGTCATCACGCCATATCCTTGAGGCAGAAGCAATAATCCCTTTATTGTTCATACAACAAAGTTCCCACAACATTAAATCTGATGTAAAGTTGGCTTGATTACTTTAGATAAGACTGATGTAAGATCACTTTAGATAAGACTTTATGTTAAATTATGTCATTTGTGTTAGAGAAATAGGGTGAGTATGGAACTTTGGAAGAGTAGTTAACTTATAGTCTATTAGAGAAAAACTATATCCATTTTCTATTAAAAAGCATGGACAAAACAAGATTGCTTTATAAAGCTACAATAAAATCATTCTCTTCTTAGATTGTTTATATATATATATATATATATGCGCGTTTTGTCCTCCGATGTCCGTGGACACGGTGGTGACCGGTTAAAATTGATGTCACCGTTTCTCTCTCTCCAGCAAGTCAAAGTGCAGGAGAGTTTCCCAGTTTTGATGCGTGTTTACTTCGGTCCTTGTACTTTTAATTTCTTTTATGGTCCTGATTTTTGTTATATAAGTTTTGATTTAGTTTGATTGGGTCATTCGATTGGAATTAATTGAATGTTTAATTTTTACTTTGGTCCTTTTTCTTTTAATTTCTAGATTGGGTTTAAATAACTCAATAAATTCGGTAAAACAGTTTTAATTTTTGCAATTTTTTCCTTTGATTGAAATTGATAATAAATTTAATTTTCATTTCAGTCCTTATACTTTTAATTTTGGATTTTAATCCCTTAATATTTGATTTTCCTTTCGGACCTTATACTTTTAATGTTTTTTTTAATCCCTTGATTTCTTCTTATGATTTTAATTTTCTTAAAATTTTTATGGTTTTTTTAGTCTTTCATTTATTTTATTTTTTCATTATTAACACAATAATAATAATAATATTTTAATTATTTTTTCTTACTCTTTTGTTAATATTTTTTAATTATTTCTTCCTCGAGATAATTTGATAATTTTAATAGCATAGTTGTTGAGTGACAAATAGAAATGTCATGAGAAATGACAAATTATATGAAGTTGAAGAAAATTTTAAAGCAACAATCATATCATATAATTCCCTATTACCATAAAAGAATAACTTTTTGACGCGCTAATAAAAATTAAAGATAAGGTCTAAGAAAACATCAATTTTAAGAGAAAATCAGTAATATTAGAGTAATATCTTGCAAAAAAACAAATCTCTTAATTTATATATATATATATATATATATATATATATATATATACAAGGAAATTATCAATGATTTTTCTTATGAATTTAATAAATCATTAGCCGAATATTATGTGTTTTTTTTATTATATATATATATACAGTCATGGTATTTGCTGTAAAATGAATCGTGGATATACGATTGAATAAATGAAAGAAAGATTGAGGAAAACAAATGACTTGTAGTATAATAATTAAGTGCTTCGTGCTATTGTTTTTAGATATTAAGGATTCGAACTCAATAATTGATGTCAATTATAAGGTGGAACAACTTTGTCGGCTTGTAAATTAAAATATTATTAATAATAACGGAAATGCCATTGGCAATAATAAGGTGACGACCATGGAAACCAACAAAAAAAATAGGATGCCGACAAAGTTTAATTAATATTTTAATAAGAAATACGAGTTTGATTTTGATTTTTTATTCTAACCATTAAAAAATATCAATTTTATACCTTTTTAATTAAAATTTATACGCAAAACAATGTTTTTTAAATTTTTAAAAATTCATTCACGGCAAATTAATCCATCTCAACTCAAAACAAACTATCAAATAACTATATTAACGCAAAAATTCAAGTTATTGATGAAACTTGTATATATAATTTATACAATTCTTTGACTCATTTACTAAAATAAATTTTTAATAAAATGATCAGGAAAAATCATTAAAAAACAACCACCAAAATAATAATGATCATTGCATAAATAGTCAAATCATAAAAATAATCCAATCCAAAGAAAAAAAGAAGCAAAAAACAAAACAAATGAACAAAGAGAAAAAATGAGCAATATTAATAAAAAAGCAATTCAAATAATTAAATTGCCGTGGAAAATTATTACAAAAAGCCAAAAACTTGTATAAAAAACAAAAAAAATATCAATTAATAAAAAATAAAAAATAAACATTAAAAAAAACAAATGAATTAATAGAAAATAAAAAACTAAAAGAATAAGAGTCGAAATGAAAAACAACATATATTAAATTAATTCCAATTTAAGGATAAAATAAAAAAATATATATTTGGAGGACCAAAAATAAATAATAAATAATGCAAACTGCTGCCATTTTATAAGAAATCAGAAGAAGAGGGACTGAAATCAAACTTTGTATATATTACCAATTTCAATTGGAGGACCAAATCAAAGAACTCAAAACATCCGTACCGGAATAATTGAAGGAATAAAAAATAAATACAAAATCAAAACTATAAGGACTAAAACAAAACTTTCTTATATAATCAGTTTTAATTGAAGGACACAATTGAAAACAGTAAAATTTTAATTTGAATAAATCAGTAATAAAAACGAAATCAATACCTCAGGAACCAAATGGAACTTCACACCAACATCAGGGACCGGAGTTGAGTTTGGGGGCGGCAGGAGAGAGAAAAGGGACGTCGGAGAGAAAATCGTCCGCCGCAGTTTAACCGGACATCGGGGGATGGAACGCGCCTCGAAGGACGTAAAATTTTGACAGCGTAAAGACACCTCACGCGCCTCCAAAGAGGCGCGTCCGCGTGGAACCCCGCTGGAGCGGACGTGCGTCGCGCCAACCACCACGTGTAATTATAATAAAATAATGGGGTAATTACCAAGACTCCCCTGACAGCACCCATAATTATGAAAATACCTGATGGGAAAGGACGACCTTGCCCCCGTCTCCTGTTTGCTATTTTGTCGTTTTGTAGGTCCTTTTCCGTCTTCGCACTGTGCCAAAAAAGATGAAAAACCAGAGAGAGCCCCTGCTCCTGTGCGCTATTTTGTCTTTTTCTGGGACTAGAAGCGGCAAGTCACTGTTCACAGGCGGAAAAGTAAAAAAAAAAAGTAGACATACACCCGCGAAGCACCGGGACAAATTGCGAGTCCACAATGCTTTGTGTCTTGCGCTACAGTAAATTTTGCTACAGGAATTCCTCCACGCCATTTAGATATTAGTTAATATATAAACTATCTTATTACAATATATACATGGAACTAGTCGGGCGTGGTGAAGTAGATGGAAAAAGATATGGATACGAGCCGAGTGCAGAAACTGCCCCCATGTCCCATACTTCTTCTGTGAAACGATGGGTCAAGTTGTATCCCTGATATTCTCGCATGATAGAAATGTTTTCAAACATTCGGATTTGCTTAAGAAAATGAAAAGAGAGCTCGGCAGTGATATTTATTGTGGTTAGAAAATGTTATGCTATAACTTGCTTGGTTGGCAACTCCAAAACCGGCAGGGAGAGATGGGACATGGAGATATTCCAAGTAGATTAGATCCTGATAAGATAAGGTAGTCTTCAGGGAGCTAATAATGTCTTGATAAAAATAAAGTCCTTTTCCTTCGAACATGGACTTTGGAAACCATCTCCCTTGTTTCAAGTCATAAGAACAGCAGCTAAAAGCTTATCTTTTGTATGAAACAAAGAGAGCAATATCATCTTAGTTCGCAGTATTAGATGTTGATCCGTGGTGGTCCTGATGGAAAGAAAGATGATGATGATGATGATGATGCTACATTTTACACGCACTGTTTCGCACCGCGTTTCAAAAATAATTTTCAAAAAAATAATTTTTTATTTTTTATTTTAAATTTAAATTTTCGATTGATGTTAAAAATGATTTTTTTAAATAATATTATTTTGATATATTTCAAATAAAAAATATTTTAAAAAAACAACCTCAACCACGTTCACAAATAGTCACCCACCGATTGCGATCCATATGCTTCAAATAAATAAATAAAAGGCGAGAAGAAGACAAGACAAGAAGCAAAAAATATGGTATGAAAGGGTTTTAAAACTTCAAAATTTCTTAGTTTGTTAGGTCTTGTTGTAGTGTAGTTCATAGAGAACTCGTTTGGTGCAATTGGATGATGACAAGAATGGGATCAATTCTGTCTCTGTTTTCTTTATATTTTCCTGTAGCCGACTATTTATCTAGAATTTGTTTTTAGAGAGAATATGTTCAATTATGGTTAATGGAATCTGCAATTTTTGAGTTATAATTTTATTGGAACTTAATCTTTAATATAGAATACTAACATAATTTAAATTAATTATGGATCAATAAAAAATTAAATTCAAACAATTCTTGATTATTAAACATAAAACTCTTTAAAAACTTGCATTCCATATAATTATTTTTTTATTCGTATATATAAAGTGATGTTGAAAAGTTCAAATTGAGCCCAAAAAACACCCAAGTTAGAAAGACAGATTCCAAGGAAATAAGTTTTGAGCTTCACCTACACGCATGTATCAGTTTCATCTAACCTGAGTGTGGTTTTATTATAAAATAATATTTTAGACCGCAAGTAATTAGTTTTTGTCAACTGGAATTTGAATTTAGTCATGATTCATGAATTCTAATAATCTCTTCCATAAACATTTTAATAAGCTTGGTAGGACTTTCATATATTTTAGTTTTTGATCGCATGATCACTGTTAAATATGTGTTTACTTTCCACATCTCGAAAGAGAAATGACAAGTTTATTATAAGCTTAACATGCATTAACTAGACGTTTCTTAAAATTATTTTATATGGTTAGCACGCCTTTCTTTTGTTAAACTGAGTTTTTATTTTTAGGGTCCAAAGCCTGTTTAAAAACACGAATGATTGTGTGGAGTCGAATAAGAAAGAGAGCACAGGACGAGAACACAGGCACTCGTCTTTCCTCAAGTCTCGCTAAGAAGGTTGGGCCGGGAGAAGTTTTGATTTAATTGGGCCGACAATTGCCGACGACGTTAATATCAACTTGACTGGCTAAGAAAATTGTTTCAAATTTGGCAACTAGATGAGATCCCTCGTAAACTTCTGAGATGATCATCATCATCCATGACCAAAAAATATTCATGTTGAACCTCAGCAAACCCGAAGAAAATAAATTAAATAAATCAGGACATTCAGGGAGGTTTAAATTTACGGTGAAAATCTCTGGTCATTGTGAGAAGCTGAACTTCGCGAGTTGTAAATTAACCAACCAAGTGGGACGAAGCTTCATAGCACAGAACACCTCGCTGCGCTGCACAGGAATTGTGGCCATTTGAAAAAATAAAAAATCATGAGGCTAAAGACACGTTGGAAGGAAAACGAAGAGGAAATGGCCACGGCACAACTATGCAATAATTTTCAATTGCAGGAATATAGCTGTCAAACGACCGAAAGTGGGTGGCGGTGGGTTACCCCACCACAAGCCCACATGAAATCAACTCCTCTTGAGTCTTTAAATGCACAAGGCACTAGTTTGGTTTTTCTGGTCAGATCTTTTTGACAATAAACCCCGCAATTTTTTATTGCGAGGATGATGTCGGCATGGTCTTTTCTTCTGCCAACGAGTGTACCAAATAAATGCCAAAAGGAGAGAAGGAATTATTGCATATAACAAGGCAGAACCAAGTAGCATGAAAGTAAAATGAAAATCAAATTACCTGGCACGATGCACAACAACTCAACAGCTTTGTTGTTTGAACTAGATTTAAAATATCAAGGATTTCAAGAACACATGATTCGTATATTTTAAAGGAGGATAAATTAGTGTGCACAACTATATTGCGTGCAATATATAGTATATTAGACAACTCTGGCAACTTGGTAATAGGGCGAGATAACAACTTCACCATTCGAGTTCGCTGAAGATAGATATTCAAGAGCACATGAGTAGAGACTAAATAGCAGCTCATCACCAGCTACCTACTCAATACGAGGCAGTTCTAAAAAATAAAATGAGTGACAGGCTGAAAACGCATTCAGGTTCAAAGTTAGCGGCTTTGAATATAAACAAAGATATAACTAGGCTCCATCTGGCTGCATAAAAGGGTTGGCAATCTCATCTGTACCATCAGTTGGTGACACCAGCATCACAGCAGTTCCCCTGCAAACCTGTATCAAAAATGAAACATTGTCCTCTTTATCTCCGCGCTTCCTATGCCATTTAGCGTCAAACAATTCATTTGCAATCCCACAACACTTCTGATCACTATAAATTTCAAAACATATTCGCCAGACTGGGATCACATGAAACTAGACCCTTCCTGTGAATGCTTAAATAGAATAACCAAGATCAAGAGAAAACATACAATTAGGCCAAGGCGCCTGGTCTGATCAGTGGTCTTTAGCGGATCGTCAGCATCTACAGCCCAATGAAAAGAAATAAAAATCAATGCTGTGAATAGCACTTGCATAATGGTTTAGATAAAGCTTCAGCATTTATTGAGGGTGAAAGTTAACGTGGTCATATTGGTCCTCAACATTTTGATATTAGACTGTTGTCCATTTCAAGAAGATCTCATCAACTTAGAAGTAAATGATGAGTTGTGTGACATGGCAGACCACTCTACAAATCTCCAGTGCCATGGTGCAATACTGGAGTCAACACTATTATAACATAATCCAGCACCCAAATGAAATGATAGTAGAAAGGTGTTGACTGTTGTTAATATGAATTATATTGAATGGAATGACAAGTTTCCATGACTCAGGTGACAGGATAACAGAGCCACCTCGAGAGATGCTTGAAAACAAGTCCAGGCAAGTGTCCTTTTAGTCCAAATCAAACTAAATAAGGTTGGACACATGCAGTAAATGACTGCTACAAACTACCATAATACATTACCAGAACAACGTAAAAAGGTTACCTCTCAGAAATTCTACAGCTTCATCCAGGACAAGGTTTAGTAATTGGTCATATCCCTTCAGAGTCCCTGTCACTGAACCAAAAAGAGCAAACATTTTAGTCTTGCATACCAAGGACAGAAAGTGCTAATGTTTTAATAATGAAAGATTTGGAAGCTCTCTCATTTAAGAAGTGGCGGAATAAAATAATTTCAAAGATCTGGCAGGATATTTGCTGGTGACAAAAAAGAATTACACAAAGTTATTCCTTCTTGGTTGCACCCAAACCCAGTTATTAACTCAACGACCACGATCTTATTCTCAAATATCTGTCTCACACCCATCTCTACCATACAATTTGAAGCATGGCTTGTGCTCCAATGTGTTGTGCTCTCATGACCAAGGATGAACCCCCTTCCCAAATCTTCTAATTCAAAACCTAAAATCATAAAATCTACAAACAGAAAATAAAGGCTAGCAGATCTCCAATTGCAAAAAAAGTAATCACCTGTAAAAATCAAATATTATCCCCTAAAAATTGTTAAGTGATTTACGGTGTTGAAAAGGTCCTTCCATTGTCCATATAGACACCTGCCTTCCTACTACGTAAAAGAAACAAATTCGGTTTCTAAAATTCAATGAATAGGGATCTTGTATGGCCCTTTATACCCAAGTTGTGAAAAGTCCAAGATTACAGTAGTGCATATCACACCAGGTTTAAGTAAATACACTACACGTCCTCTCATTTTTACTTTCTTTAACCCAATCACCCCAAACAATGCAAAAACAAATCATAATCCAGAAATCCATATTCATAAAATCTACATCTAGAAAAAGAAGCAGCAGGAAAGTAAAAAAGAATTGGTGACCTTGTCTACCACCAGTGAGCTTGACTTGAACACCCTTGTCCACGAACTTAGCCAAATCCAATACTGTTTCTTTCCTCCCTGACTGAAATCACAAATAGTTACACATTAAACCCTAATCACAAAGCAACAATATAACACGCAATCTCAATTCATTCTTACCATCTTATCTGATTAACTATACAGCTCCTCTTTACCCAACAATCCAATAACCCTAGGCTGATAAAAAAGAAGAAGAGCATAAATGCATAGACAGCAACAAGAAATATATCCACAGACGAAAAGTTATTACATAAATTCACAGAAATATTATGCATAAACCTTGCTTTTCTCGGGGAAGTGAAGCGTGCCCTAGATCTTCCCTCTTTCTCTGCCCGCCTGTGCTTTTCCCGCTTTGTTTGCACCCTAGAGAAAAAGAGCAACGCTTTCTGTGCTAGTGAGTGTAGAAAAGAGAGGTTTCGACTCCAGGTTTCTTTTATCTCGGCCCAATGATTAAAGCCCATGTTTTTGGTTTCCTTTGGGCCCTGATTTGAGCAGACCCACGAAACAGAAGTCTAGGGCCTTTTTCGTAGAGCAGAAATCCAAATGACAGAACTAGCCTCGGACATGAGGGTATACACGCAGCAGTTTTGTGGAAAAACGAGGCTAAGTTGAGTTATTTTAGGGTGGGCCGCGGCGGTACTAGGTTTTACTTGTAGTGGCCGATAGGAGGAGGAAGACTGTGATTCTGGGAATAGCTCAGCTGCGAAGATGCCGGAGAAATCAGGGAAAGGAAGAAAGGAAGATGTTGTCACCAGAGAATACACCATCAACCTTCACAAACGCTTGCATGGATGGTATCTCACTCAATCACTCTCTCATCATTTACTAAAAATAGATTATATGTGATTTAAGAGCAATTTATTGCATCTTTAGTTATTATTAATTTTGATTGATTGGTTCTATTTGCCATGTTTCTTTTTTTAGGTATTGATATATTCGCTAAACTCTGTGAGCCAACTAATCTTGGTTAGATTGGAAAGCTGAGGTTATTTATTTTATTAATCAGCTGCTGCTAATGTACTAAAACGAAAGAGTACAATACTTAATGACAATTCCCTGTGATTGCAAATCGAATACATAAGTGAATTTGTTTAGATAATTAGAAGCAACAACACGTCAGGGGTTGTATATACGAGATATGTTTATGCTCTTGTCTGCTATTTTCCCATCATCTTTTTTTCTTCTTCTAGATGGAGATGTTGCGTGTGACTGACTTGCAATTTTGGTTGTCATCGATTTTTTAGCTTGTTGTTTGTGATATAAACATGAAAATGCTATCCTTTTACTTGTTTGTGCTTAGATGTTGGCTGGATTGTTGTTAAATCTCTCACAGCTTATATCATAAAATGATTTTATAGCATTTCCAATTTGCTATATGTCTCATTTAGTTTTTTTTGTATGATTTGTTTTCCCTTCCATGTTATTTTCTTTGTGTACACATTTTCAGAGTACAATCCATGGATTTATTGTTGAAACTGATTTTGTACTTTGTGCTTTTGAATGCGACGCCCAAGGCCGTTCAAGCTGTAAAGCAACGAAGTTTAAACCTGCTAGATTACCAATTGATGCAATTGAATAAGTTTACTGAAGTTGTGCTCAAAGCCAATCGTTTTTATTTTTTAAAAGTTGGTTTCTCATTGCTAATCCAAATTTATAGATTTGCTGATGTGATATGTTTCATAACTCTGTGAACTAAAATTTGTTTGATTTCTATTTGAAGCACCTTCAAGAAGAAGGCTCCAAAGGCCATCAAGGAGATAAGGAAGTTTGCTCAGAAGGCCATGGGAACAACCGATGTCAGAGTTGATGTTAAGCTAAACAAGCATGTGTGGAGCCGAGGTATTAGGGGTGTGCCGAGGAGAGTTCGTGTTCGTGTTGCACGGAAGAGGAATGATGAAGAAGATGCTAAGGAAGAATTTTATTCCCTTGTCACAGTTTCAGAGCTTCCTCCAGAGGGATTCAAGGGGTTGGGCACCAAGGTCATTGATGACGAAGAGTAATGAAGTAACCTGCCTCCTCAGTGTGTTCTTACTTAAGTTCCAGTTTTGGCTATATTGTGATTCATCCAGTGGATTTCATTTTGTTGTGGGTTCTCTTGGAGACATCTTTAGCGGAGGAAGTATCCTTGACGTTTTATATATGCTTCAGAGTTTTAGTTGATGTTTACTTGAGTATTTCGGTTCTTTACGGGCAAACGCCGCAAGGGAACACGATTTTGCGTCCATCTGCGAACAACACGATTTCTAGGCTGGCTTCATAATTCATAATTTCTTATGTAAGAAAATGAATGGCTAGTATTTTGGTCTTGTTTTCACATTCTTTTGCAATTTCTCTGATGTGTAATCTTGTTGTCCGAACACAAGTGTTCGTAGTGAAAGTTCAATTCTCAACCTCGTTTCCTTAAGAGGTATGGAGCTAACTGTATTGCAAAATAATTACCACCTCAGAAGCCTAATTGCAGTGCAAGCTTGCGTTCCACCGAAACAGAAATGGCTTTCAGCCGGTGACGGTCAGCATTCTGATCATCCATCTGTTTTCCGTCTGAATTACATGGGCTATTTTTTTTCTTTCCTCGAACGGAAGGGTTAGTGATATCGTCATGTGAAATGTCCTTCTAGTAGCATTATACCCTCGGAAATTTTCATACACTTGGAAGATTGGGGCACTGAGAGCAAATAAATATTTTCTTTAGCAAAATGATCTAAAAAAAACACCTCAGATCAACTAGAATATTTTGAAACCGGTATTGAACCTTCGCTTATCTCTCTCAAATCAAGAACAAAAAATTTTTAAAAATTAAATTTGAGATCAAAATTAATCTTGTCTTTAAATTTTGAAAACTGAAGGGACCCGCATTTATACATTTACAATGGAAAGTGAGGATATTAGCTGTACATTTTGCACCGTGAATCCCCGGTCCTTTCAGTAAACCGGCCCGTTTTTCAATTCACAAAAAGGCCCAATCAGCCCATTTCCGCAAAGGAAAGCAAAATCGTGCCCGCGAAGCTTTTGGTTTTGACCATTTTAATGGACAATTAAACCCGCCACCGCCTGCTCAGAATTTCACAACGTCAGATCTTATCACTCTGTGAATCCATTCTATTCAATCACATAAGGTAATCCCTAATTTCCTTTTATTCCTCTGTTATCAATGCCGTGCCCTTTCCTTGTTTTCATTTTCCGTTTGTTTCCCGAGTTAACGAGGTAAAAAACCTCCATTTGCAGAATCTGAAACCTTTTTTTAGGTTTGGTTGCTTAGTTTCTCATGATTAGTACTTTTTTTTTATCTCAACTACATTTCACGTCATTGTGTAATTAGGTTTGTTTTTTTGTGCTCCAAGGATATTCAAAGTTTATAGGATTTCTATTTATCTTGTTAGAAAAATGAAGGGCGACCTGGAGTGTTGTCCGAAACCAGAAAGTGGCGATGTCAAGTATGTCTCTGTACTCAGTACTGTACTGGTAGCAACAATCCAGGAAGCGAAAGATAGGATCTCTCAGATAGAATACATATTTTGCAACCAGCTTTACCCGAATCTCCAAGCGAAAACCAAGAGTTTGCAGAAGATTTACGCGGATGCGGAAGGGGCGTGGAAAGAGAAGGAAAAAGACCTCTTGGAGCAAATCGAGAAGCTTCGAGTTGAGAAGCAGCAATTCGTTGAAGGAAACAAGGTCGATAAGGGAAATCCGAGCGAGAATGCAAATGTGCTGCTTGCTGCTACGCTAAGAAACCGAGAATCTAGAATTAATGAGCTTGAACAGGAGGTTGTGAAGAAGTCCAAGGAAGTTGACGAGGGGATGGAATTACAGAACAAGTTACTCCAATTGGTTCAAAGAAAGGCGTCCATGATAGTGGATAAAGGAAGGGAATTGAAAAGGAGCGAAGAGAAGAGCAATGAACTGCTTGCTAAAGTGAAGAGCTTAGAGAAAAATGCGGAAGAACTGCAAGATGAGGTCAGGAAGAAGACGGAGAAAGTAGCAGAGAAAACATTGCTGGAAAAGAATTTGAGCAAGAAAGTTTTTTCTCTATCGTTATTGGTTGAGGATAACGAGAAGTTGAAGACTGAGAATGAACAACTTAAGCACAAAGTGGAATGCCTGGAGAAGAATCTTAGTGGACTTGAAAACAAGCTCAGGGAGAAAACGGAAGAAACTGAAGGGGGAAGAGTATTGCAAGCAGAATTGCTTCAACAAATCGATATGAATGCTGTAGAAATCTTGAAGCAAAAAGAACAGCGGGACAGGTCTGAGAATGATAAAAAGGTGCTTTTGGAAAAAATGAATGGGTTAGAGGAGAAGGTTATTGAGCTACAGGAAAATCAAAGTAGCAGTTGTGAAGAGACTGAAGGAAAGGTTTCGTACGATGAATTACTTCACCACATTCAATTGAAGGACTCTGAATTATTGGCTGAGAAGAGGAAGATGAGGGATTTGCATGGTCTTTACATGAAGTTGAGGTCTCAATACAACTATCTCTGCACAAAGTCTGGTCTTACTACGAAGAATATGCTTATGCTTAAAGACAAAGTAGAAGACGAAAGTGGTTCCTTCAAGCATCAACCGACAACTTCATCCGGTAAGGTTTTGTGGGTGTTTTACTTCATGTTTCTATGAAGCGGAGAGGGACTAGACGATTGAATTTGAGAAGTCTAAATCGGTGAATTTTCTGATAGTTGCTTCGAAATTGACATTTATGTTTATTCTGTTTTTCTCTGAATTTGTGGTGTTTGTGCTTTATAAAATCCTGCAATGAAAAAAAAGAAAGAAAAAAAAGAGAGGATAACACAATCTTTAGGGCATGCTTTGTTGTTTATTAAATTGCGTGTACTTCTCTTCCTGATACTAACCAATCTTCCATTGCTTGGTATTTTAGACAGTGGTAACAAAAGTGTAGATGCATCTGCAGCATCTGGTGAGATGAAAGAAGTCAAAACTGAAAATGGATTCTGCGATGGCTTGTTGGACAATAAATTTGTGGAATCAATTCCAAACGCCAACTTCAAATCTCCTACTTCTATTTATGTCGCACCAGAATGTCCTCCCACTGTAAAACCCGCTCGAATAATTGGCACAAAGAGACCTGCATCTAGTTGGATAGACACTAGATCTCATCCAGGCAAAGATGGTCCTGACCCTCATGATGATTTCCTTGATACCCCATTGGAAAAACTCAGGGCGGACTTGGACAAAAACATGGAGGAAGAAGTTCAAAATGATAAAAACATGGAACCTAGCAGTTCAGATGATGAAACACAGGATATAAATTCTGATCGTATCCTGCGGGAGCAGCAGATGCCAGGTCCAATAGGTGGCAAAAAAGGTTTCAAGTATATCGAACCAGTTCGAAAGAAAGCTGAGCGGAAAAATTTGAAAGGAGTTGAATGCAAGCAGTGCAAAAAATTTTATGACGCAGTTCTCCCCAATAATGGAGGTGATGGTAATAAGCAGAATGTCCGCTGTGAGCATCACGATGGTGTTTCTAGGCATCGATACAAGTATGTTCCTCCCATGACTCCTGAGGGATTTTGGAATATTGGATTTGAATCTGAAATGTGATCTTGAGATTGAAATTTCTTTACTGTCTATCTCATTAACGACTTGTCTATTTTTCTGATTCCAACATGCTTTGCAGTTTTTTCCTTTGGTCTACTTTTTAGGTCCAAAATCCAAGCTTCCTGTGTTGTTTCGATTTGCTCAGATTAGAAATGCTGTGCCATGAGTAACCTATTTCATCTTCCGTCTTTGTTTCTGGCTGCCCGAATCACTAATTTGGCCGTGGTTGTGGCTTTTAAGTGTTTGGCAATACTTTAAAAGTTAATATCATAGCCCATGTATTATTTTCAGAAGCTATAATTTGTATTTTTAAAAAGCTAAAACCATGACTAAAAGCCACAAACTGGTCTAATAAATGCCGATGGAGCTGCACTTGAGGTCGTAGCCTTGCGATTGGAAAATGCCCCTCGTCCAGCATCTATGAGCATCATGGGAACCTTGCCTGGAGGTGAGTCCATGGAGCT
>CM063603.1:18503124-18896194 GCA_032356905.1 Salix exigua | reverse complement strand
AGCCCAGATCATGCTGGTAGCAAGCTCACAAAGCTGCCTTTACTTGCTGGAATCGAAACCTGTAAACATGGCACAGCTGTTCCAGGTTTTGTTCTGGGATCCCACAAAACCTTTATACCCAGAAGCTAGCACACATACAGCACAGAATCTTTTCTTGCGCCATATATATTTTGCTTTCTGTGTTCATGGCTGAATTACCGAGCACATTCAGGGCCATGGCCATCTTCTTTGTTGTGGCAATGTATGCTGCAACTGTTACTGCTCAAGATCTTGCGATGGCACCAGCGCCAGCAATGGACAGGGGAGCAGCCTGTTCTCTGGGGAGGTCTGGGGCGGTGTTTTGCTCAACCCTACTGCTGTCTCTGCTTGCTCTCTTGAGGCACTGAGGAGTGACTTCAGCTATGATCATGCTGTTCGTTTGACATTCTTTTCGACAAATTGTCTGAGGTACTTGTGTATATATAATCATCTCCCCTTTTATTCCTGATTTCATTAATTATTTTTGATGGTACTGTACATGCATCATAACTCACATAAACTAGGCGATGGCACAAATCTTGGCGAACGCAGAGCATCTCGCTACTCGCTCGTTTCTTGAGCTGGAAGTAGTTTTAAAAAACCAAACCGTTCCATGTTTTTGCCTCTAGAGAAGAGACGCTTCTGGGTTTTCCTGCGAAGTACATTTTTTCTTCTTAAAAAACAAAAATCAGTTTTATTTGTCACCATGTTGATTATGTTGTTCTCGGTAGCCGAGACATGATGGCAGAGAGTTTGCAATTTGCACAACAGATCTCGAGCTCGAGTCAGGACGTGAATCTCTTGCAAAAATTTAGAATAACCAAGATTTTATTTACTTACTTGAACATATAAAATATACTTTTCGAGTGATGTGTTTCCTCGCATCAAAACAAAATGTTGATTCTGTTTTTGGTAATTGTCATCTCATTCAAGATTTTCTAAATTATGACATAATATTAGATAGAAAAGGGGTCAATACTTTGTTTTTCCATTTCAAATGTTTTTGAATTTTTTAGATTTTTAGATTTTTTTATATGCTAATGTGAAAATTAAAATTTAAAAATATTATTTTAATATAATATTAAAAAAAACAATCACTATTATAATAATAACAAAACTAGTCTTGCAGTCTTTGATGATAGAAGTAGGAGTTCGTTATTTTTTTCAGCATGTAATAGTAATTACGGACTTCATCATCTTACCAAACTATTGATTTTATGAATTCACCGGGGAACAACATCATCCCTCTAAACCTTGGAACAAAAATAGAAGGAATGAAGGAAACACAAAACCATGGTTCACAGCAAGAGTTACAGTGTGCTCGTTAATTATGCTTTTTTTATATAAATAATTTTTTTCTTAAATTATTTTCAATTGTTTTGATAGGATGATATTAAAAATAATTTTAAAAAAATTAAAAACAAATTAAAAAAAAACAATTTGAAAAGCATTTGTTACTCCAGTATTAAACACGCACTTCTTAAAAGTCTTGTTAGATTATTTTAATACGTTAATATAAAAAAATATATTTTAAAACTATTTGGTTATGAAAATGGACTACCCCGTAGTGCAGTGGAAGCCTATCGATTCTGAAGAAACAAGCAAGATAAAAAAAAAGAAAAAAAAAACAGGGGCTGAATGAAAAAAAGGGTGAACACTAAATAAACAGCATGGGCATTGTACACAAAATAATCCAGCAGACACAAGAAATCTGGCTTAAAACAGGAAAGGAATCTGGCTTTACAAGGAAATCCAGCATCAAGAATCCTGTCACTAAAAACTGGCCTACTTTCACATTAGATTCCATGCATCGATCAAGCAGTTTGTGTCAAGTAATCGTTTCTGAAGCAAACACAAGAAAGAGGAGCACCTTGAATAAGGAAATCGCAAATGAGATGGAGAGGTCGAAAACCAAACAAATGCCACCAACAATTTCAAGCTTTGTGATGGAAGCGGCAAAATAAATTCCACTTCTTAATCGTCATAGGATGTACATGGCTTAGGTACAAATGAATTACATTGTATCAGATCTCATGTATACCTCAAAGTTCAAAACTTTTATACAGAGGCAACTCCGGTATGATGCGGCACGCATCCTGACAACTGTCCTCCAAACTTTAAATTATTACAAACCATTAGGGCGAAACCCAGCAGTTTTCGCTGTTCTTTCTGGTGCGAGGGAAGCAAACTATAATCGCAAACATCCATTATTCAAACCATTTCCCCTTCACAAGTACATAATTTATCACCTCTGTTCGGAACCTTTTAATGCCTTGACATGTTCTTCTTTATATTATTCAAAATAACTTAAGATGCAGCTTATTATAACACCACAACGGCACATCTTTCAGTTTCCCACAATTTAGTCTCCCTCCAGAAAGCCATCATCCTACATTTGACAGGAAATTTCATGAGGATTTTCGAAAGCATAAAAACACTAGTGAGAAGGCAGATACAAGAGGGATATCGCGATATGGCCTAAATAACACCCCACCCATGAATGTTTAGATTCAAGGGCGACTCAAAGCACCCACTTATTATTCAACACCGAGGAATATCCAAGTAATTCTTTGCGAACTTTCAAGTTCATGTTAAGATGACAGATAATTTCCCTCCAAATTGAATTTATTTCATGCACGCCACCTGCAACCCCAGAGGGTCATTTAAATCACTAGAAGAAAACCTGCCAGAACAGAGCACAAAAGGTGGGAACAACTATTGAAAGTATAAAAGGAAACATCACAAGGATAATGAGACCCGAAATTTCCATCATGTTTAAATGATATTTCTGAAGAATGAACCCTTACACACAGTAGAGGTATTTCATGAAATCCCATCAGGTCAGGTTTCACAAGGAAATCCAAGGAAAGAAATGATGAATGTTATAGCTGCTGATGGTTAGTAAATTAATTTAGCACAATACCAATTAAGTAGTTAGAATTTGGAGAATTCCAAGCATTTTCACTAGAAATTCGTAGGTCAAGTTGAAACTTAAGAAACACATGAAAACATTTTTAAGAGCAAAATCTCAGAAAGTTCATCGTACAGGATAAACTGATGGGTGTGGAATATAATACTCACAAGGCAATTTACCTAAACAAACAACATGATTTGGCACTGGAGATTGAGACCTTCCACAATAAAGTTGAGTACATGTCTTGACATTGATAGATACCCTGTATATTTTGTGATCGTTAAGGCAGTTACTTTGACCATTAAGAGATAAATGTTGCACAAGCATGCATGTCTGTCCACATACAACTGGCATGTGCACATGACAGAATGCTCAGGCATGTACAGTACAGAAATCAGGGATCTGAAAAACCAAATCAATGCACTTCAAACTTACCCTTAAAAGTATTCAAACACCACCAGCTCACCTTATTTGCAAGCTACCGAGGAAGTCAGACAGCCTGAGAATAAAACAAATTATTCCTTCATGATATCATATCACAAATGAATGACAAGAGTGTCATCAGCTACTTATGTGAAACATTAAGAGAGTAGGATCAAAGTGAACCAGATATTTTTAGCTATCACAGTTTGTCCATCATCAGCTCCAAGATGACGTAAAACAACTTCCTCCAAGCGACCATCTCGATATGCATGCTGTAAGTTGAGAATAACAATGATTGAGAACTTTATGAGACACAATGAAGTTGTTAGCATAGCATGTGCAGAAAAGCAACAAATGATTGAGAAATTATCCATTCATGATACCACATCATAAGTCACATACTGAGCCTTCATTAGTAGCCCATCCATGTAACAATATAAATTTATGAGACAAATTGATGTTGTTAGCATAGCATGTGCAGAAAAGCAGCACATGATTAAGAAATTATCCATTCATGATACCGTATCATATGTTGCTTCTTATGATCACATACTGAGACATCATTAGTGGCCCATCAATGCAACAATACAACTTCATGTTCCTAGCATCCTTGCTCCCTTTTCTTTGGATCAAGGTTGTTCATTCAAATCCTATCAAGTCCAAAGTAGTTTTTAACCGGTAGACCCCACTTAATAAACCCTTAAAAGGCTTGCTACCTTCTACTCCGGAAGAAAACGTAAACAAGAATACCATGACTTCATCAATCAGAAATTGGATTTTCGAGTATAACAGCTAGTCAGAGAAATTCCAAGAGCAGCAGAATAACTTTCTGAAAACAGAATCATTACGAAATCCACATGCATTAACAGCACAACAAAAGACTCTTGTTATCTTATTACTGATATGCAACAAAAGCAAGTGCTTGAAATCTTGTCCATTTACAATAGCATTTCATAGCTGGTTAACTTACAAGCAAAACTGCCACAAACACACTACAAAAGAGAACCAAAACAAAAGCAGTAAAAACTAAACTTTTAAGGAGTTGCGAGTTCCATTTTTCCCAGTGTGATTATCAATCATGAGCTGCTAGAAAGCCAAAAGGACAGTAACCCAAAAGATTAAGCAGGAAAAAAAAATGTTTCCAACATGCCAAATCAGTTTGAAATATACATATGCAAGCTTATAACTCAAAATAGATAATTGTCCTGATCACTGAAAAGTGTAGCCTGACCTAAGATCCAGCTGCGCTGCTAAAAATGCCATCTCCATAGGCATTTAATTTTCATCACTTGATCCTCAGCACAAAAGATTTGTGCATGGACATCCATGGAGAGGGTCTGTGATATATTAATTCTCGTACATATAAAGGTGGAGGCCTATATGAAAAAGAAATGTAGTGAAGGAATAATGACGGGTAGAAAAGCAACATGGAGGTTGCTGCAAAGCATCAAGAGCAGGGTGGTTGCATGGGTGGTGCAATGGAAAGATGATGATAGAGATCAGAGCCAGTTGAGATAATAGTAGGTAGTGAATTTCATCACGATGGTTTGCTACTTCTATTTGCTAAGTTGACAATGGGTAGTGCTTCTATAAACAGCATTTCACTGCTTTTGAGGATACCAGATGCATTTCTTTGTTCCTTGATTTGTAAACATTTCTATTCAATTGGTCATTCTTGAATGAAGATTCGCTTGGCAACAAATTTGTACTGTGCGCTCATGCTTTCTCAAGATTAGCCAGATTGTGCAGTGCTCCTTCATACCTTTGTCAACTGTTTACCAGGATGTGCTAGCAATAACAAAAATTCCTATAAGACTATAAACACCTACATAGCAGTACATGCTGCTAGTCACCAAAGAGCACACAGCCAGTTGCACGTTGATTAAATAAATACCTACAGGCAACGCATAATGGATTCTGAGAAAGCCAGCACAAGTCGATTGATTGAGATATTCACATGCACCACTAGAGCAGACATATTCATTACTATTTCTCCCTCCTTTGTAGGTTGCATGGACATAAACAGACATAAATTGAACATGTTATGCACCAAAACACATAGATGACATTAGTTTATAGGTACATCTACGCTGCGGTTCAGAATTTTATTTTCAACATATCGTTGCTAATGTATTTTATATTTGTAAGTAAAGACTTTGACTACAAACTAAAAATTTAATGTATCCAAAGTATAAAACAAATTCAATCATTGAGCCAACATCTTTGATCGACTCTTAGGTCAACCATAGCTATCATGTAAAACTAGTGACTTGAATCAAATAGAAATATGAACACAATAATCATTAAAATATTTTTTTGATTATGATTAAAAGCTTATTATTCAAATACAATACATAGAATAAACTACTCCATTTGAATTTAATATAATTTGGAAAGGCAGATATTTTGAATTCAATCTCTAAATTCTAAACCCAATTTTAAATAATAATTCAAATATATTCTTAATGAATTTAAAAATTCAATATATTTATTTTGAAAAAATATAAAATAAAATTAATCTTGAAAAATAAAAACAGGCCAAGACATGGGCATGGGCCTAGCTTGAGTTAAAAAGCATAGGCCCCGCCGCACATGGTTTTTTTTTTTAATTTTGTCCTTGGGAGTAGACGGCATATTGTCCGATCCTTTATTTATTTATTTTTAAATAAAATAGGCAGGCAACAGGTTGCCTGTAGTGGCAGGTGACCTATTGTCTGCTAGGCAGCTGCCCAGATTACAGAACAATCAGAGGAGAGGATTTGTTTTCTCTAAAATCCATTTTCACACCATTTCCACCCTAAACACCCTACAAACTCAATATATCAATCTCCCAACTCAAAACACCCGTAAATCAATTCAAAAACACAAAGTCAAACCTTGAAAAAAAATCTCTCTCGGAGTCGATTTGCTTCTGACAATAAGAACGCCTAAAACCACCACTTGAAACTCCTGTCATTGGAACCCTTTGTCACCAAGCTTGGCCTTTTTGGTTGTCGGGATAGTGAAAACCGACAACTTTCATTCTCCTTGTTGTTTCAAATGACTCTCTCTAACTCATGGACTAGAAAATAAACAAAATGAACTTGTGCACCAAAATAAAAGTTGTCACAAAATTAAAATTAGCCATAAATTTTCTCCATGTTTCATGATTTAGTCTTGTATCTTTTAGTTTGCTATTTATATTTTTCAATCATAATTTACCTAATTTCATCTTCTTAGGCTGTAGAAGGGTCTAATTGCAAGAGAAGAAAAGGTTTGAAAGTAGAAAAAAATAGAGGAGCTTCATAGTTCATATGACTGATGCTCCATAAGAAAAGCAATTTTTTGGAGATGTGTGTGATAATAGTAATGATAGTAATAGTATATCATCTGAGTTATTTAACCTTCCTTTACTCCTAGATCACCATATTATCCTTTCTACTACTAGCACTATTACTGCTACCAGTCAGTTTATCTGGTAAAGTCTTCAGTCCAAAGGGCGAAAGTTAATCATGCTCACTACAAGAAGGGACACCCCTTTAGGTATGCAAAAGATATAGACGTAGGGCTTGAGATCTAACTGCTTTCTGTAAAAAGCCACTTTCACACTTTTCTAACCCCGGCAGGATTGTGTAAGGCTTCCACAGAGGCACATATATAGCACCAGAAAATAAGTGTGTGCACATGTGAAAAGCAACATTTAGGACCAAAACAAAAAGAAGAGGAGTCTTGAACAGATCTGAGGTTACTGCCTTACAGCACATGTTCAAAGCCAGTAAGAAAAAAAATCACCAGGAGGGAAAAGGAGAAATAATGGGGCAAACGCATCTACAGATGATAGATAGTTTTTGGTTGTCTAGCATTTAATGAGCAAAAGAAGAGTTGACAGAAGAAAAATCTCCACACTGCAATGAGAATCTCAACATGACATTCCAATGAACAGGCCAAGAAGGCACTATACCTTGTAAAAACAGCTGGTTCCAAATGGGCAGTTCCCATTCCCAAAGTCAAAGTGTCTACAATCTATTGACCTACAAAAGTCAAAGTGATTATATTATTATTCAACAAATTAAAAGATCTTAGTTTTTTTGGTCATCTATCTAGTTTTTAGATACCAGTATAATTTATATGCGTGAAACTTATAGCCACCATCATCACAAAATTACCAACCAATCTTCTCCAAGAATAAGCAAAAGATGTTTCTGTTTTCCTTTTTTGCCTTATCAAGAAAAATGACAGTCATGTCTTACAACATTTCCAACATCGTTTCACATATTCTTACAGTTATCCAAAAATATAATGACGATATAGGAATTGGGTGGAAGGTAAGGAAGCAGTAAGCTTTTGACATAAAAACCACCTGAGTTTTGCCTTGTAGGTATCAACAATTTCCTGTTTTTCTTCTTTTGAGGAGTACCAAATGACGCTTGGAATGACGAAGTATGAAAGCTTGCGACATATTGGGCAAGCCCTCAATGAAGTATTAACATCCATTCCAGAGGTTGGGGAACTACTACGCCAGTTCCTAATACATGATATACAGAATGGATGGTCACATTCTGATAGCAGACCAAACTTTCGTTCAGCTGCCGTAGACTTTGAAAGTACACGATCCAGGCATACACTGCATTCAATCTCTTGACTATATTTTAACAAGTCAAGGTTCTTTTGCTTCTTCTCGCATGCTTTCAAATGCTCGTCTCTTTCTTCGGGTCTGAAAGGGTGTAAACAATGCTTTCCACAATAGGCACACAAGTCACCATGAATATGGGGGCATTTATCTCCGCGAGGACAACTACCAGCAGCAGCAAATGAACAGATAGATCGGTCAGCTGGTTTAACATTCCTAGGCTCTATAACCTCACCATCTTCTAAGAAGTCATGTTGTGCAGACTCCAAATTCAATGCTGGTGTAACGGGAGCAATAAAGGGTCTGCTTGAAAGCTCTGGAGGAACACCTGGTACTGTTGTCACCCCATTCGATACATTTCTTGCAGGAAGGGCCAGAGACACAGCATTTGAGCCCAGAGGTTGACAAGGAACTGTCAACGAGGAAGATGCCGTAGATTCAGGCCTAGAAGGCTTAACATGATCATATCGGCATCGGCTACCATATGAGCAGATACCTTTTTGATAAAAGGTGCAAATCTGCATTAGCAAACATTAAATATCACAATCATTTCACTACATATAAACAATCAAACACAGAAAAGCCAAAAAAACTTAAAATAAAACCATTGCTAAGACATAGTATTTAGTATTTACATTATTTGGAGGATCTTTCCAATCATGTGAAAATTCACAATGCTCCCCTTTCAAGCATGCCCCGTGAGCAAAAAACTTGCATAATACCCTGAAACAATAAAAAAAAAGACCCGCAAAATCATGATCAATACAACTCATTCGTACCCCCAAAACCAAACGAAAAAGAGAAGAGGCAAAAAGCAAAATCCCATCTTCCACCTTATCGCACCGTCTTATGATCACTCAACGAAATACGTGAGCATCAACCATATCAAGACAAAAGCTCAATCTTGAAAAACAAGGTCTAGAACTTCCTAATCCATTAATTCCATAAATTTACAACTGATATTTTAATCATTTCCCTGCAATTCTATTAAAATTACCACGCCACCAACTAAAAGCTGAAATACATTAATTAATAACGAATTGATGATCACTAATCAATCAAACAAGAACATGAGCACAAGCCAAGAAAAAATAACAAAAGAAAAGGAAAAACTGAATGGGTTAGAGAATTAATTACCTTTTCGACATGGAGAAGGGTGTTAATTCGAAAGAAAAGGAAAGCGATTCTATTAAAAGAGAAGAAAAGATGACTGAAACCCTAGCCTGTCTGGTGCCTGTATTTGTTTAAATGGTTATTATTATTATTATTATATAATGATTAAACAGTAGAAGCTGGAAAGAAAAGAAAAGGAGAACAAGAGGAGGAGATGAGAAGGAAGCGAAAAAGAAGGGTGTCGTCGATCACGTGACTTTGCAATTTACTCAAAAAAGTCCCTCTCTCTTCTATTCTGTATCTATCCTCCAATTGGTCGTTTTATCGCCTCCTTGTTAGGGCTCTTTTGGCGGTTGGTGACGAGGAAGGACGGATTGTGCGACAACAAAAATTAGCTAGTTTTGAGGGGGTGTCGTGCAATTATTGAAAGTATGGGGGTATTCGTGTGATTCATCGGGCGGTCCCCTTGGACAGACTCGTCTGTTTACGTAACCGTGTTGGGACTTGGGAGTTTGATGGTTTCTTGCTGTGATGCTATTTATGGTAAGATCAATTGCTCTTATCTTCAATGAATCCATCTCATCATTATTTAAAAAAGCGTAAATTATTTTCTTAACTATCGTTAATTAATTAATTAATAATAATAATAATAATAATATGAGTGAATAGCATGAACTCGAATATGTTACGTACAGCTATAGGCAAGATTGTGGTTCCATGCCCATGCATTGACTTTGACTTATATTTGTAGCCATGGATGATGATAGAGCATGAAGTGCTCCAATTTTTACGACTGAAACACTCCCGAATTAGTTTTTTAGGAAAAACTTAACGATTTGGTTGATGCTTCTAAGGCGATTGTATGTCGGCGGGTATGTAGCTCAAATGATAGAGCATTTGAGAGAGGTACAGGGTTTGATCCCCTGCATCTCCACGTGTCTATTTATTTTTATTTATTTATTGTTTATCATTTTGCTATTTTTTAATAAATATCTCCAGGCCGGTGTATATCGTCCACTGAACCCAAGAGGTAATTTTAATTAATATCAGTTTGGGAATATTCTAGCTGTAAAAATAAATAAATAAATAAATAAAATAGTTGTAAATTCAAACTTTGTGAAATTTAGTTATACATCCATTGAAGAATCATCTCATCTAAAAGATTCATTCATGATCTCAGTGTCTATTTATTTTTATTTATTTATTGTTTATCATTTTGCTATTTTTTAATAAATATCTCCAGTGCCGGTGTATATCTTCCATTGAACCCAAAAGGTAATTTTAAGTAATATTAGTTTGGGAATATTCTAACTGTAAAATAAATAAAATAGCTAAAATAGTGAAAATTCAAACTTTGCGAAATTTAGTTATACATCCGTTAAGGAATCATCTCATCTAAAAGTTTCGATCTGTAAGTAAGGCCTTATAATATGATTTATATTATTCTCTAACACACCTTTCAAGTGAAAATCTTTTGGGTTTGAAACTTGCACAGACCCACATCAACTTGTGTTTGGTTTTTATCAAATGGAATAGGATGGTGAGATTCGAACTCGTGACTGTCGGTCAACAAATCTCGATACCATGTTAAAGAATCATTTCAACTAAAAACTTAAACTTAGAAGTGAACTCCTATAATATAATTTATATTATTCTAACAGAAAGATATCCAAACAAGAAACGCGGGTGCGGAATACGAGCTGGCGGGTGTTTACTCTCCTCATTTGCTTGAATGGATGAGCAAACACAAGAAAGAACCCTATCCACCATTGGCCGATTCCATGTCTACCCATCACCTGGCCGCAATGTGTTGACAGGTGAACATTTTGGCGATGAAGAGTGAAGAAAGATGGTGGACGAAAAGCATGAAAGATGAAGCAGTCACTGTGGATATATAGCTCTTCATCAACTGCTTCAAGTATCAAGATTCCCTATTCTCTGCTGGAACAGGCGTCGTGTAGGAGGAAGGAGAGAGACAAATTGCCCTGAAACATTACTGGATGGGTCTGCATATTGTACGAATTCCCTATTCTCTGCTCGTTTTCGCATCACGCTTGAAACACTGATATTAAATTGCTCTTTTTAGCCAAAAGAAGATGATATCATATGAAACATGCTTGCATTTGCAGTCTACAAATGAGAGCAGAAAAACAAAGAAACACACGCAGCACAATTCGTGATGTCCTTCGGAATTTGATATCAGCTGCTGCTTGTGCTTCTGAATTTTGCTTACAAACCGTTTTGGGTTAATCATCGTATGAAACATGCCACCCTCGCCGCCGTATTGACACTTGCAGTGTTTGGTCTATTATTCCATATATACTCTATCACCCCAGAGCGCTCACTCCACTAGATCTCCGTCAATCCCTTGGTGAGGAGGAGAAAGAGCAAATAACCCTTCTCCCCTGCACAGAACGTTCATAAAACTCCCATGTAAAAATGAACGACAGGGAGCTCCTTTAACAAAAGTTAGTGAGATGGATTGCCATGGAAAGAGCATGCAGTGGGGAATTATCCCTGTCAAGATAGGCCTGTTTGGAGGGAGGTTTTTGTAGTTTTTTAAAATGTTTTTTTGTGTCGAAATATATTAAAATAATATTTTTTATTTTTAAAAAATTATTTTTGATATTATCATATAAAAATAATTTAAAAATATCAAAATATATTCACTTAAAATAAAAAAAAATTAAAAAAAAATACTTTTGAAAATCCTTCGCCAAACAATCCCTTCAAAGATAACCTGATTTTAAACACGTTAGAGGCCAATGATGGGCTGGTGAGACTTTATAGTGAAGCAGAAATTATAGAAAATTGTCCAGTGCGGTATATAATGGTGGCCCATTAATTCCGAGCTAAACCCATGGGCCTGTAACCTATATCAAAGTTCTTATACTTAGCTGCACCATGGCGGTGTCCCCAGCATTTTTCATTGATGGCATGAGTTATATTTTTTATTTATCTATTTATTTTTCAGATTTAGATATAAATGAAAATTATTTTTAAAATTTAATAATTAGTTCCTATAATAATACTCTCTTATCTTGTGTTTATGTTGATATATCTATATAGAAATTCTTGTTCTAAAAATAAATTAATTAATATTTTTAATTTTATTTCTTAATGATTTTTAAATTATTCCTCCATATTTTTAATAATTTCCATGAATATGATGCCTAATAGCAAAGGAAATAATTTTCATCAACATGCCTAGCAGTGTAGGAATAAATTGCAAATCATTTGTGCCAAAAATAAATATTATGGGGTTTTTATTTCATGGGTTGTTTATGATTATAGATCATTAGGAAAATTTATTTATAATCATTCAATGTTTGGGAATCTTAATTTGCGTGGATGACACATTTTGTTTTTTATGTGGTTTATTTTCATGGTTTTATTGTTGTCTTCTTTAGTGCTTTTTTTATCAAATCAAAAGAAAGTAGCATGAAATATCAAATTATTTTTATAATACACCCAATTGAGTTATAAACTAATTTTATATATACTCATAAAATTATGAATTAAGTAGATAATTTTATATTTATATCATACAATATATTTGAATATTCTTGAATTAACAATTAAGCTCACATACAATTATTGTGTCATAATATTCAGTTTTAGCATGAATTGTATTGGTAGAGCATGAAGTTTTATTTATTCCTCAATTTTGACATAAGCATCTATTTTAAATTTGTTTTTAGACTTAAAGAACCTCCTAATTTCTTTATACCTGGTGTGATATTCTTTTTTTTTGTTCGAGCCAGCTTACACGCACCTTGACTATTTTCCAGACTCACTAAACATCCTGCAAGCTAAGTAAGCATGTAAAGCACCGCGGGGGTGACAGGTGTATCGCGCTCGGATGGACCCAGGAATAAGAGGGGAGGCCCCTCCAGCTCCCACTCTTACAGGGACTTAAACCTAGGTCTTGTGAAGGAGGGAGCTCCTCTTCAACCACTAGGCCACACCCCTGCTATTTTGTTGTGATATTCTTGATCTAAAGGGTGATAGTTAATTATAGAGCATGGAAGGAAAGAGTTATCCTTTATTTAGGATGAATGGGTGTAGATTATGCAGTCATGAAAGACATACCACATGTAGTTATCAACACTAGCACTTCAAAGGATATTGTACTTTAAAACGATGAGAGCAATCTAATTATCTCGGTATGATGTTTATAAAAACCAGAATATATGTTTGTATGTGTGGTTCAATTGATTAGCAGGAGAAAGTTTGTGATTTGCTAAAAACAATTGATGGTTAATTTGTCACTCCATATAAGTGTTGGTGGGAGAGGTCATTGGTGGTGACTTGTAAACACTCAAAAGAGATAAAACACACTGTTTTATTTCAATAAAAAATTTACACAAAAGCTTGAACAAACTGTCAAAACTCTCTCTTTTCTCTCGTGTTTTCTCTCTAATATCTCTCACTCTCATATCACCTTAACTAAGCTTTCTATTTATACACAAAATGAAAGCTTGATATTTTTTTATTTTAAGATAAGATTGGGATGTTGCAGGCGGCTTGCAGGAGACAGTGGTCGTGGATAGTGGCTGTCAGAGGCTTTAATTGATGGAAGTCGGTGGTTGCATTTCTTGACTTGTAGATTGAGTTTATCCTAACAATAAGGCACTAGCAAACACCATAATCATGAATTTCACATCCATTAGGTTCAACAATGTGAGTTATGCACGAGTTGAGTACATCATGTCAATAAGAGACATTATACCTCAATTGAAGAATCTTAAGGTTCAATTGTTAGGATCCTAGCTTATGCATTATATCTTGAGTGCTCTCTAACAATATAACTAACCTTTTAAAATCTTAAATGGTCAATCGATGAACTCATGACTATGCATGCTCAAGAGAAAGATAGGTTGGTAAAGGAAATTTGAGCAAGTAAAATGCTAACAATGCTAGAGAAGGGCAAAACTCAAGCTATCAAGAGGAGGAGAGGTACAATGCCTCTTCAAGTGGACTTTAAGAAGGAATTCACATGTTTTTTTTTGTATAAAAAATGACATAAAAAGAACGAATGAACTAAATTTTAGAAATGGTTTAAAAACAAAGGTATTTCAATCTTATTTTTTTAATGAATTCGGTATGGTTGATGTTAATTATAAAACGTGGTTGTTTTTTATGTTTCTATAATATATATTTCATATATCCTATAACATATGTGAAACCTAGGAAAAACAATTGGGAAGTGATAAAAATATGTATTCAAAAAACTAGATGTGTTCACATGTGTGGACTATAATAACATGTTATCTAACTCTACCTAATGATTTTAGTTTCAAGACTTGTACGTTTTAAATATTCTATTATATTTTCAAAAACTTTAGGTTTACTTTATAAATTTGATTATGTTGTAAGCAATATTTTATCTAATGGTATTTATTGAATTAATTTACAAAATATTGTCATTTCACGTTTGATTTTAAAAGATGTATCGTTAACAAGGAGTTTTCTATGTTATGACATTAAAAGTTATGTTTTACTAATCCTTAGTAATTAGAGATTGAGCTTTTTCATGGTCTCTGATTTAGTCTAATAAATTAACTCTCATATTAATATTGCATGAACTAATGGCATCACAGTTATCTCAATCACAATTTAATAAGACTATTGCTATATAAATACAAGTTTTTGAACTCCAAGCTTACATGGTGAGACACACCATTAAATTTGTGTGTTGATTGTTTAATTTTCATCAATGAGACAAGGTATATCATGATTTTTTTCCCAGCCCCATCTAAATGCAAATTATTTTTAAAAACATGTTTAGATTTATCAAATATAACAAAATTCTTCAAATAAAAGGGTTTAAGAAGAAATCCTACATCATATATACCTAAGATAAAACAGATCAAAAGATTTTTTTTGTTGTTGGATTCGAGGAAATCACACTCCTAGAAAGCATACTTTGTGGGCCCGGGTGAGTGAATAAAATATCGGTTGTCCCAAGCTCTTGTAAAAAATACACGTCCTGACTCGAACTCGAGATTCTCAAGCTCTTTGTCACCACGCCACACAACATCAGCAAAAACGCAGGCTTGTTCCCAACACAAAATTTGTATCTACTAATATGGCAACATGATATAAAAACTTGGCAGCCAGCACTTCCAGTGGATTAGAAGAAATGAAAGGAAGGAGAATTACAATAATCTAGTCGAAGTCCACAGCTAATTATCAATTAACGAACTGCAGTTCATAATCACACAAGGGTTGCACTTGCAAACACTTATCAGAATTTTGCTCTTAACTCCATTTGAGAAAAGAAGAAGAATCAACAAGACTTCGCCTGTTTAGTTCTTCCTTGCAAGTAGTTTGTTTTACACAGCTTCGTCTAGCATAGTCATGGAACCTAATTAATTAACATCAGGCCTAGAAATTCACTGGCGAGAAAAATCGGGCAACCAAACAATTTAGTGCCACTCCCACGAGAAATTAATGGAAGCTAACAAGAAATTAACAAGAATTCACCGAAAACCCTATTAATTAATGATCACATGCAGGATTCACCATCGTGTTCAGTTTCAGATGCTGGCTCATCCATTTCTTCAGAGCAGCCATAGCCAGCATGGCCAAATACCTTGGTGTGGTCTTTTAAAGACCTCTTGTGCTTAAAATAAGACCCACAAGTGCAGTACCATATCTTCCCACAGTTCTTTTCATGTGTTCTCCAGTCTCCTTTAACTGCAAATGGCTTACCACATTTTCTACACGTAAAGGGTTTGACCCCATGCCCATGCTTTCTCTTGTAGTGTGTTTGGAGAGTTCTAAAATCTTTGAGCGGTCTTGCTCTTGGATGATCAATGTTGTGGTTGCAACCTGGTGAACAGCAATAACATGGAAGTCTTAGCATCGCTGTTGGCTGGGTTCCTCTTAGAGAGTCTGGTCCTTTTCTGTACTGAGATCCATGGCCCCACATATGCATCTGCAATTTAAACCTCGACCCGGTGAGCTAGCTAGCTAGCTAGATATAAATAGAGACTGGAAAACCAAAGCATCAATCTACCCAACGAACTTTTAGGGAATTTGAGATTCTGATGAATAGTTTTTAAAACAGTTTTTGTTCTTTTTTTGAATATATATATATATATATACATACAATTTAGAATATTTTAAAACTAAAAGCTTTAAAAAAATATCTAAAAAAATAAGTGGAAGTTTTGATGACAGTGCTGATCTATAAACATAGAAAAGGCAGCACCTGGGAATTTTTACAAATGGTTATAAAAGGAATGATTTTGTTTTCCGCAAATGGAAACTGTATGCATCCATTTAATTGTGCAAGGCCTACCTTAATTTAAGAGAAGTGAATGTGCATGTGAGCTTCTAGGTGGAGGGGGGCATGGCTAAAAACTTGACACCTGATTCGTGTGAGATGGCTACTAGGTCATAATTGGGTTATAAATTATAAGAAACGAGGCGAGATTGATTGCAAGAAAACGAAATTAGGGTTGGGAGATGATTTTAGCAGCTATCAAGGGAATTGGTAAATATTTTACTAACCTTGAGAGATTGTGCATGTCAGGCTTTAATTAATCTTGACTTAGGGTGCACAAATACGAGTATTAGTGGTTTTACTCTTGACTTAGGGCTGCACAAATACTAGTATATATTTGTTAACTGTAGCAGACATGATATTTAATTAGTGTTTCTGCTAACCATTATTGGGGGGCCGGGGGGGGGGGGGGGGTCCAGGGTGAACTTTTACAGACATGAAAAGGATCGGAGCACTCTGAATTTCACTGTTCAGCTAGGCTTATCTGTTGATTCTCAGAACTCTGAAGCATTTTATTTATTTGCAGTTTTTTCCTTAGCCCACCACAGTAGCTGACCAAAGCATGATCTTCAAAGTAACAAAAGCACAAGGAAGTCTCGTGAAAGGTCATATCACGCAAAAAATCTCAGTTGGAACTTGGGGGGGAGGACAATCAATAATTACTCACTGCAGATCTCAAGATATCTAAGATATACATAAACAGTGTATGCAAAATGAAAATCGAATAAAAAATAAAGGAAGACAGGTGTGTAGGCTTGCACTGTACTCTCGTACAAGTTAAATAATTATAGTAAAATATTATTATAAAAAAAAGTACCTAGATCCATCTGAAAATGGAGCAAGAAAAAAGAGGATAAACGGAAAACAGAAACAAGAAGAGCTTAAGGAGACGTGTTTCAAGAAAGCAGGGCATACCTGCAAGTTGTTGTATCTGTTAAAGGTTTTGGAGCAAAGAGGACATGAAAATTGACTTGGACCATTAAGAATCTGGGAAGGTGTAGGAATCCAATACTGACCCTTGTTTAGTGTCTCCAAAGGGTACCCTGAAACTGTACTCATCTCTTCCTTGTCTGTTGCATTTGGAGATGGGAAAACCCTAAGTGTCCTCTGCAGATCAGAATTAGTAGGGTTAGGCAGGCCTATATGCAGAGCTACAGCCAGGGGCTCAAAATCACCATCTGCAGTACTGTAAAGGAGGTTAGCATCATCTTTTTGAATGCACTTGTCCTCCTCCATGGAAGTACACGAGGACTGATCACGATGCTCTTCTTGTTGTCTTGTGGGGCTGAAGTAATCTATCAGGGGAAGGGCTTCTTTTGGAGGAGGTGAGGGAGGAAATGAAGATTTGTTGTTGAGCGAGTAGTTTCCTGGGAAAGCATGGAGGCTAGAAGGATTCGAGTTATTAGGAGTGATAGCAGTGTAGTGAGGATGAAGAAGCATGAAGTTGAAAGATCCAGAGCAAGGGTCTGCCATGAAGCAAGAGCAAGAATAGGGTGATTTGGCTCCTCGGCCAGCAGAGGGACTGTGATAGTATATATATAGCACAGAAAGTAGATGCAATAGAGAGAGGATGGGGGAAATCATATTTTGGTGTTACTTCATTACTTTTTAGATGATATAGTTTATTTACATGATTTTTTAATATAATATCAAAATTTTATTTATTTAATAGTCACAAATTTGAAGATTTTGAGTAATTACTTTGAACATGAGGAGCTAGCTAGTGTACGTCCAAGGCAATAGTGAAAAGGAATGGTGTAGAAAGTCAAGAAACTACCCTCTATCTGCATTCATTCAAGAAACATGTGGCATGAAATGATAATAAAAAGGAAAGGAAAAGCCGAAGACAGAAGTCAGAGACTAGACCTGTTGCAGCTTGTCTCCTAGGAGAGGATTGCACCACACATTCTGAGAGAAAGAGAGAGGGATCATTCTATTTTTTATTCTTATTATTTTTATCTATTTTCTTTATCTTGCTTGGAACAATTAGAATTTCCTTCGGCATTTGCTTTCATGGGCGTGTTTTGTGTTCGTTTACACCACCGAGCTGGCCATTTCGGAAAATTCATCAGTAAAACACTGTTAACTCGTGTGTACTATTTATGTGCACTTTGACTCGGTGTTTCGTGGATGTATGTTCTCTTTTTTTTCCGATTGTGAACAGTGAATTAAAGAAATTAGCCCTTGAAAAAGAAAAACAACGCCGCCGATTTCAGAGGCACCGGGGTAATTGGTCATTCCGGTTCGGTCCAACCCGGTTCGGCCAAACGGTTCTTTTTTTTTAATATTTCTTTATACAGTGCATTGACCGTTTTAACCCTCGAAAACGACAAAACAACGCACAGGGTGGGAGGGGTGAAACGGTAATTAGCCAATTTTTTATTATTTTTTGTCCCGGGTTACTGTTGGCGCGGCCCAACACGCGCCGTCCATTTCCACGTGCGCGCATGTTCTAGGCGGCACATGCGGCGTCCTACGGCGTCCAAAAATGATCAATCGCCACCTCATTTCTCTCTCCTCCTGTGCAAGCTGACGTCAGCGACACAGTGTTTTTGGCAAAGTTCATTTTAATCCCTGAACGTTATAATTTGTTTTTTTGACCCTTATTGCAATTATATAAGTTTTGATTTGTTTCAATTTCGTCTTTCAATTGAAATTTGTTATGTGTTGAAGTTTCAGTTCGGTCCTCATGCTTTTAATTTTACGGGTTGGGCTGGAATTCTAAATATTTTCGGTATTAAAGTTTTGATTAATTGCAATTTCATCCTTCCATGCAAATTTATAATAAATCCTTAATATTTTAGGTATCAAAAGTTTGATTTCTTTCAATCTATCCTTCTAAGCAAGTTTTTTGGTAGACATTGGGGCTTTACGCCCATCTACATTAATCAGCGAATGATAGACCCAATGAGGTCATAGTACAGACAAAGTATAAATCCTGCAGGGGATCGGTAAAGCGATCCGACTCCCTATCCATCAAATCTCTAGTTAACCCATAATTGGCTAACCAATCGACCACACAATTGGCCTCCCGTCAGACATGCAATGTTTTAACCTCCCATTCCCTACCCAGCAACTCCTTAATCTGCTTAAGAATATTAAAATTCCTATCTACCCGCACACTTTCCCCATTAACAATCCCCACTACAACCCTGGAGTCGGATTCTAGAATCACTTTCCTAAACCCCTTATCCCAAGCTAATTGCAACCCCCCATACACAGCCCATAATTCCGCTGTCACTGAATTACAGAAGTCAATGTTCCTCGCAAAACCCCCTAGCCAAGACCCCATATGGTCCCGAATGACACCTCCTGCCCCTGCCCTCCCTGGATTGCCTTTGCTACAACCATCTACATTAAGTTTGATCCAATCCTCATCTGGGTACTTCTATCCTATGTTCGCAACCTCCGTGCCGCCATTCTTCTTAACCCATCCACCTCTCAGCTCTCTCTCATTATCCTCAACCATTTTTCTTATAACAACAACTGTCCCATACCAATTACCTGAATCCCCGCCAAATGTTCTACGACATCGGTCTTTCCAAACATACCATATAATTACTCCGAACACCAAATGCCAGCCTCTAATATTGGAGTCACCATTCCTGGGGGTTAAGTTTGACAGTAACCATATATAACAGCTTTGGTTGAAAAATAAATTTCTTTCCTCAAATCTTACGAAAACCTCCCATATTTTCCTTGCTTTAGGGCAATCTCTTAAAGCATGAGTTAAAGACTCTACCTCATTCACACAGTGACTGCAATACTTATTATCTGACAGCCGTCTTTGCCACCTCCTTTCATTCATCATAATAGCATTATGACAAACTGTCCATAGAAAAATCCTGATACGCTCCAACCCTTTCCATTTCCAAATGATTTTCCACAGAGGGTTCCGGTCCAAATCCACCCCAGCTTCCTGCACTGTATAACCTTGCCTAACCTTAAACTGACCATCCGTTGAATGAACCCAAATCAAAGAGTCTGGGCCCCCATCCCGAATTGGCGGCATGTAACTGGCAATACCCATCACAACATGAATAGGTAAAAATTGGGCAAATAGGTCCCACTTCCAGGTGCTCCTATTATCCACCATCTCCGCTACTGTATGGTTAAGAGTTTCAATTTGGTCCTCTGAATTAACATGATTAATGAGAGGTCCATAAGACTCCAGCCAATTATCTTTCCAGAACAAAGTCTGTCTGCCGTCCCCCAGATTCCATCTGACATTCTGCTGAACTCCAATCCATTCCTGACATATAGACTTCCATAAAACTGAATCTCTTGTCTTTGCCACCGGATGATGCGCACCCATATTCGAGTACCTATACTTGTCCCGTAGAAATTTAGCCCAAAGACTCTTATCCTGAAGTAAACCCCATGCCAATTTCATGATAAAAGCCTTATTCATCTGTTTCATTTTCCGCAGACCCAACCCCCCTTCCTCCTTTGGCTTACACATTGTTTTCCAATTGATAATCCTTCTATGCAAGTTAATTATGGATTTCGATGTCATTTCAGTCTCAGTTCTTTTAGTTTCCGGTTTTGACTTTTGAATTATAATTTCAATGTTTGAGTATACTTCAATTTTGTCTTTTAAATTTAAGATATTATTGAAAATATATAAAATTAATTATATATTTGTATATTTATGTCAAATTAAAGTATGTATAACTAAAAATATTTATTGAATATTATCGCCTAAAAATATATAAAGGGAGAGGAAAAATGACCTAGGATTTTCTTAGGGACGAAATTCATGTCAAGATTCTTAAATACATTTAATATAATAATACGATGAATAAATCTTATAAAATAAAAAAAAATTGGCTTCAAAATTAAATTTTATGCTCTTTTGTTTAAGTTTGTTTCTTCAAATAAATTTGCAGTGTTTTTACTTTTTGATTGTATATTTGTGTATTTATATCAAATTATATGTTCTAATATTTATTGGATGTTATCGTCAAAAATATATAGAGAGAGAGAACAAAATAGCCTAAGATTATCCTTTAAATTAAATATATTATTGAAATTATGTCAAATTAAAATATGTTAAACTAATTATATGTGTAGATATGTATTGAATATTATCGCCTAAAAATATATTGAGAGAGAGGAAAAATGACCTAGGATTTTTTGAGTGACAGAAATTCATATCATGTTTTCTTAAATATATTTAATATAACAATATGATTAATAAATCTTATATATAAAAAAATATTGGCTTCAAAATTTAATTTTGTGATCTTTTATTTAAGTTTATTTCTTTTAGTTTCTGGTTTTGTTTTGAATTATTTGATTTCAATGTTTGGATTTACTTCAATTTTGTCTTTTAAATTTAAGATATTATTGAAAATATATCAAATTAATTACATATTTGTATATTTATGTCAAATTAAAGTATGTAAAACTAATATAATGTTCAAATATTTATTGAATATCATCGCCTAAAAATATATAGAGAGAGAGGAAAAATGACCTAAGATTTTCTTAGGGAAAGAAATTCATGTCAGTATTCTTAAATACATTTAATATAATAATATGATGAATAAATCTTAAAAAAAAAATATTGGCTTCAAAATTAAATTTTATGCTCTTTTGTTTAAGTTTGTTTCTTTAAATAAATTTGTATTGTTTTGACTTTTTAATTATATATTTGTTTATTTATGTCAAATTTCAATATATAAAACCAATTATATGTTCTAATATTTATTGGATGTTAACGCCTAAGAATATATAGAGAGAGAACAACATAGCCTTAGATTATCCTTTAAATTAAATATATTATTGAAATTATGTCAAATTAATTATATATTTGTATATTTATGTCAAATTAAAATATATAAACCTAATTATATGTTTGGATATGTATTGAATATTATCGCCTAAAAATATATTGCGAGAGAGGAAAAATGACCTAGGATTTTTTGAGGGACAAAAATTTATATCATGTTTTCTTAAATATATTTAATATAATAATATGATTAATAAATCTTATATAAAAAAACTTATTGGCTTCATAATTTAATTTTGTGATCTTTTATTTAAGTTTATTTGTTTACAAGAATTTCCAATATTTTCGTTTTTAATATTTTAGATCTAATATTACTGGAAAAAGAAACATCTCAAAAAAAATATTGACAAATTTACCTGCATTATCTACAAGCCAAATTAAAAAATATACAAGTCACTTCTTGTTTCCATTATACTGTTTTTTTTACGGCAAATAAATAATTATAGCGCACAAAAAAATTAAGTTTATGTTTTAAGAACAAATTATAATATTTTTATTTCTAATATGTCTGGTATTTATTAAATATTATGGCCTAAAAATATATTGAGAGAGAGGAAAAATGACTTCAGATTTTTTGAAAGACCAAAATTCGTATCAATATTATTAAATATAATTATACTAATTAAATATTAAAATAATAAAATATCATACATAAAAAATAATTAATTTTCTATATACATAAAAAAAATCTCACGCGCGGTGAACCGCTGGTATTGACTGTAATTAAATGAATAGCCAGCGGCATTCTTTACGACTTTAGCTCGATCGGCCAACAAACTCCTTAAAAATTAGTTTTGGGTTTCAAATATCGATTGATCGGTTATGATTATTTATATGAACTAACTGAGTTTAATCTGGAGGGATTGGTCCGATAATTAAAAATGTTTTGTTATAGCTCGATTGATTTGGTATAATTTACTGTGAAATCAACCGCTGTTTTTCTGGATACATGCAGGGGTTGTGGCTTGGTGCCTGTAAAGGTGACACATATTGACAAATCTAAGACTCCATGCATGTGAAGTCACGTCATTATAGTATAGCTGCTTTCATTGTTTCAATAAACGATGATGACATGGAAGACAAAATGTAGTGACTTCTTCTCCAAGTACTTGTCTAAGCCAAAGGATTAGACATGCATATATCTCTTACCTGCTTTATCGAGTAATCCGTATAAGGTTTTTTTTTCAAAACAATTTTAAAAATATATTCTTGATTTGAGTCACAAGAATAAACTGTTATTTGAATATCGAGCTCAAAATTTAAATATCAAAACTTAAAAAAAAATATAAATTAATCGTCAAACTAATTTGTCGAGGGCAGGACAAGTCAATATGAGCACATGATCTTCAGCAAAACAGACCTTGGAAAAATACCCTGTTGATTAATAAGAGTGTGACACGTGGAATACAATTAGACAGGGGGGTGGGGGGGCAATGTTGATCAAATTAGAGAGAGAAATCAAAGTTATAAATGTTTTGTTTTTTAGGGTGGGTGGGTGGGTGTGTCGGCATTAACACTATTTCGACGCGTGGAACACAAACTCCGGCATGGAAATAAAAGGCACGTGCAAAATGGAGGCCAGAGTCAGCCAGCAATGATAGTGGTGGAAAAGGCTATCTACATGCAGGTGTTCAGTTCTTGTAAGAGAAAAACAACCACTCTCAAGAGGCATTCACAAATGATTTATAATTTATATATATATATATATATATATATGCATTAATGGTGTGTGCATCTTAGAGGGAAAAAAGTTTACAGGTTTCTCATAGTACGTAGCAACCAGATCCCTCCGAGGCAAAGAGATAGGCCCTAAATTCTAATCATGGCTTCGTGGGGCAGAAGAAATTGGTAGAAAGATAAGGAAGAGGATAAAGTTATTCATGCATGCCTGCTTTAACATGAGCTGCACGATGAAAAAAGATTTGCAGGTTTGATAGTCATTTTCAAGCTTCGAGATAAGAGAATCTGAGGTCTGGGATTCAAGTCTCGTCATTAGCTTTTTTTTGAAGACGTGATTCAATCAAATTCATTTACAAAAATATTTAAATTTCAGCTCTGGTGAGGTATAATTAGATCTTTCGAAATGAATGTGAGGATATATAACATTCCTTCTTCATGCTTAGTTCATATATTATTATTTATACACACGCATTGTTTAAACTCATCAGAGAAATTTCGAGTGTAGATTATGTGCAATGATCCTTGCTCATCAATTCCCAGGAGATTCAGTGTTTAGATCAACACTGAATATGTATATATATCTCTAGTACTTCTAGGATTCCATTTGTGAATATCTATGCATGCATGCATTTGGTGGATAAATCGGAGGCCGGGGGCGTTGTTTGTTGTGGTGGAGCTAGCTGACTAGCTCTACAAATCGGAAGATAAACAACATAATTTCAGTTTCATATTTTTCCTACTCCAGATATATATAGATAGATAGATAGTATTTATTAAACATTTTGAACTTCTGAAAAATCTGTCCAGTTCAAGAGGTTGAGTTCCTCAAGGAACGACAATCATGTTTTCCAAAGCGTTAACTAAGAGGGGTCGTTCTTCTCATTGCGGCAGAGCCCCTCTCTAATCGTTTTTCCCAAGTTGTCTCTTTGATTTGACCAGAGTCCATGATCTTATGATTTTTTGTTTCCAAGATTGCACAAGTGAGCAAGTTTTCAATTCGAATGGGATGTTTTAGTTTTGAAATATTTTAGTACTTAATATTGTTTGTGTGTGTATATATATATTAATTTAAAAAAATTAATTCAAATCCAAAAATAAAATTATTTAGAATTATGCAATTTAATCTAAAAAAAACACAATAAAATAATTTTTTTAAACAAAATTATAATCATATTTAATATTGCCAGAATATCATCATCAATCTTGTAAAGTCATTATATTTTCTGAAATTTTAACATAATATATAAATATATTAAAAGACTTTTCATAATTTTTTATCCCAATTTAATATAATCAATATTATAAAATTATCTATTATTTTAAAAAACACTACTGTTATTTCTTATTTTTTAATTAGTATAAAATAAGTGGGAATGGCCTTCAATATCAAGAGTCTGAAATCCAATTCAGAAATGATTTTACGCATAAACCGTGTTTGATGAATCAATCAGCTGTGAGGTTATGATTTTTTTTAACAGTGATCAACGGTCTAAATGCTGCTATGGCTCCCTCTTAAAGAACTGCAGGCAAGAAGATGTGCTGATGACAGCTGATGAGGACCTACATGGGATGTTCACAAAAGAAAAGGGATGATTGGATCTCACTGTTGCGACATCATCGTTTCTGACAAAAAGTGATGGGTTATCTGCCATGCCTGGGTTTCACCAATGTCGCGTCGAAGAATTGAAACCCTTCTGGGGAAAACAACAGGAGTAGCTAAACATCGAGTGGATAAGGATCAAACAGGTCGGAGCTGCTGCTGGTTACCAGCAATATTCTAGGAAGGCTTTGATTTCAGTGGACATTAATTTTAACTGTCTTTTTCATGTCATTTACTCCTCCGCCTTCCAAAATGAAACCCTGTAGGACCTAACACTTTCATTGCAGTTTTTGTGCATGTTTCACGATGCGTTTTAACAATATTTTCTTAAGAAAATGAAAATATTTTATTTAAAAATCAGATTTTTTAGTGTTATTTTTTATATTATTTTAATAGGGTGGTGTCAAAGATAATTTTTTAAAAAATAAATATTATTTTAGCACATTTTTAAATTTAATACATTTTTTTCCTGCAATAACTATGATCACTTGTCCTCTAACTGTATTACTGCCCTGCTCTAAAGCCCATGATTCGAAGTTTGCCATTATAAAAAACCCAGAAAGTCAGTTCGGGCCCTACAATCGTTGTCGGTTGACGAGTCAGGTATTCAATTCCACAGAGCATTCTTGAAGGAAGGCAAATTTTGAATTTGATGTTTTCTGTGAGGAGGTGTGCTTTGAAAACCCAACAATAAACGACCTCGCTTTAGCAATTCCATGCGCAGCAAAGTGTTGGTCTGTGATCAAACAGAAGGTGTTTCGTCAGCGGTACAGTAGTCCATCTGCCTAGATTCCAACAAAATTAATTAAGAACATATCAGCATCGAGCATTCAAGTGATTCAACAAACGGAGGGTAAGCCTGCATATGTATGTATTTTGCCCAGCTGCACTGCAAATCTCAGAAGAAATTATCTCGTGAACAGTGTGGAAAATGATTTCTGTCCCCCTTGAAGCTGATGGCTACTGTTTTGAAGGGTTACCGGAAGGTTACTGTGGAAGACAATGGCCTCTCAACGAGCTCCAGGATTTCTAGGTTGAACAGGACAGCTTCCTTGACTTTCGATTACTGGAATTTCAATATGGCTGTACGCGCGCATGCCTACAGACTGGTGCGCAGAGACAGTTTCCATGGCTACAGTAAAAAGGAATGGCAGAGAAGATAACTATATTTAACAAGTGTTGTTCATTAACAATCAACGCAGATATATCCATTAATTTTGGATGAAGGACTCTCCATCCATACTGCTACTTTTCTTCCTTCCTCGCAGGGATTCCACTTCCAGCTGTGCGGTTGTATTTCTCGTTTGGGATTATTGTTTCATTAATTACTGTTCTTTATTATATATTTGCGATATAAAAGCAACGTAGGGGATGTAGCTCAAAAGGTAGAGCGCTCGCTTTGCATGCGAGAGGCACGGGGTTCGATCCCCCGCATCTCCAATTGGGCTTTTGCCCATTTTCCAATTGGGCTTTTGCCCATTTTCCAAATGGGCTTTTACTTTTTATTGTGTAAAGCCCGGTTGCACACATACACCCGTTATTCTTATAACAAGGCCTCAAGTTTGAGGCCAGGCCATTCCTCCTGCTGCCAGGCTGTCCAAAATAAGAAAATTTGATTGGTGAATGGGAGCTCAGTGTTGCAGTCTTGACTCTTTATTCCTAAAATTTGTTTGATGTCTAGCTACTGCAATTAAGCAGGCATTTTTGTATCATAAAAGCATTTCAATTATCACTCCATTTTCAATTGAAAATTAATTCTTCACACTAAAAAAACACTACCAGGATTATAACTATTTTCATGGAAAATATAATCAATAATAACATCTTGATTTTTCTGTGTTTATGATAATTTTAACCAAAAAAAAGTAATATTTGTGGGATAAACACTGTAGCAATAGACATTATTAATGTGGATTGTAATAGTATAATTATCGTTTTGCTTTTCAACGCGTTGACTTTTGCACTCGAAGGCATTCTAGACTTTTTACAAGTACCTATTGTCATTTTCTAGTTGTTTTGAAATATTTATGTCTTTTCTAAATTTTGTTTTGTAGTGCAACTATTGTTTTACCCCCTACTACTAGACAAAACAGTGTTGAATGGTCAAGACTCAAGTACTTTGGATATTTTATTCTTGTCAATTAACAATACAAATAACTATTATACATTCGAATGAGACAAAACATTACATTTTTGTTTTGGGTGAGGGTATTTTAGGTTTTTTGTTGTTGGATAAATAGTGAAATTACGAATGTGCCATCAAAAAGGACAACATCAAAGAAAAGGTTTCGGAGGTATATTTGTATTTTCATGTGTGGTTTATTGTTTTTTTAAGAAAAACAACTAATGCATCGCTCTAAGGCACCACAAGTTCTCTTTTGTCCATGTCTTTACAACAACTCGTGCAATGTTATTCGGTGGTGAAAAATATCCATCCATCATCGCGACAAGTACATTGTTGGGTCCTCTTCAACTTGGTGTGGTGTGTGTCAGCTAATGGTGGCCGTAAAGGTGCCGATGGTCAAATGATTATATTTTTCCCTTTTTTCTCTCTCCTACACGCTAAACTACATGTTAGTCCTCTTGTTTTATGTTTGTCTCCTTTCTTTCCTTGGGCTTTTGATTTATTATTTTTTAGTTCTACTGCTATAGAAATTTTGATTTGTTTTAATTTTGTCATTCAATTGAAAATATGTATTTCATTTTAGTTTTTATACTTTTGATATTCGGTTTGTGTTGAATTAGTTTAATTGTTGAGGTAATTCCATATTTTTTACTATTTCTTTCGAAGTTAATGCACGCGTGTCGTCCGGACGAGCACTTGCATGGTCAAACCATTCAAGCAACATGTGCCATGTTTATCGGGGATGTGAAATGTTTGGTCGTCGTGTCTAAGGGTGAGCCTTTATATCCTCTCCATCTTGTTGATGCGCGTGTCATTTTATGGCGATCATAGGATCACCGACAAATGGTTTTTCTTCCCTTATTTTCTCTCTCCTTCAACGACAAAATAATGCACGTCCTCTGTGTCTAGGATTATTTCATTTAAGTCCCTGGTCTTTTGGTTTATTTTTTCTTCCTGATTTTATTTAATTATGCCTTCAATTGAAATTGATTATATATGTTATTTTTCATTTCGGTCTTTATTCTTGTGATTTTTTTAAAAATAAATCACACTACTATTTTTTTTAAATCCCTTTAATTTTTTTGGTCTCAAGGTTCTGATATATTGTAGTTTTGTCCTTCGATTGGAATCAATTATATATTTTATTTTTATTTAGTATTAATTCATTTGATTTTTCCCTTCTTGGACAATGCTTATTTTTTGTCTGTATTTATGCATCTATGCTTTTAGTTTTTGTTTTTAATTCTTATTGGGAGTGAAGCTGGAGGGTTCCTCCCTTCTTGTCTCTCCTGAGTCCATCCCTGCGTGGTGTCTTACATGCTCACTAAACTTGCAGAATATTCAGTGGGTTAGGGAAATAGTCGAGGTGCGCGTAAACTGACCCAGATACTCCGGTCACAATATAATAAAATAAAATATATCCCAAAATGTACTTTTTGCTTGAAAATAAATAAAAATAACATTTTTTAAATCACTTCTAATATCATAATATAAAATGTTCTAAAAATAAGAATAGAAAATAAATAAATTTAATAGAAATGTTTTTTTTGGCAGGCATCAAATTCGAGGAATTTCCAACCAGAGGTTGGAATTGCATGCAAAAACAGCGCCGTTTAAATTGGAATGCGCGATGAATCTATAGCTTTCGGAATCACCCCTTACTTTTCCCTATTCTCAATTGTCTCCGAAGTCAACTATTTCCCTCCAACTGCGCTGACCATCGCCATCTATCTTCTTCTTTTCAATTTTTTAATCTCGACGCTCCCACACGGCGCATCATGGGGCCATGTTTCCTTTCGTAGGTTTTTTTCTTCATGTTTTTAATAGAAGGGTCGTGGTTTCATTAAAAATAATTATTTTAACATATTTTTAAAATAAAAAATAACCACAAACACCCTCTAATTCATGGAGAGAGCATGGCGATTTGAAAAGTAGCAGTTTGAAAAATACCTCAGTGTCAATCAGTGGTTTAAGGCTTGAAGTTATTTTTTAAAATATTTTTTATTTATAAATATATTAAAATAATATATATATATATATATTTAAAATATTATCAACTAGAATAAAATATTTTGGTTTTAGAGTGTTTTGGCGCGTCGTATTGTTTATGTATATATATGTATAATTAAATATATTAATTAAAAAAATAAAATTCAAAAAAATTATATTTAGAATTGTGCAATTTAATCTAAAAAACACAATAAAATGATTTTTTTTCTGAACAAAATTATGAACATGTATAATATTACAAGAATATCATCATCAATCTCACAAGGTCATTATATTCTCTAATTGCTCTAAAATTTTAACACAATATATATAAATATGTCAAAAGACTCCTTGCAAAATTTATCTCAATCTAACAGTCAGATTAAAAAATATGATTGATATTGTAAAATTATTCATCATTTAAAATAAATACTATTTGACCAAAACAGAAAAAATAGAACAAAACCGAAATATTTTAGCCGAATTTTGAATGAATTTTCCAAAACAGGCCAGAATTTCAAGAAAGATAAAAACTACATCGTTTATCTATTTTTTAACTGATTAAATGTTTAGTTTGTTCGGACCGAGACTAATCAAAATTAACAACACTGATACAAACAAATGTTGGGACGTGATTGAATGAACCAGTTGGTGAAGCCTCTCTTTATTGAAGAAGGTGTTTGAAAGTGAAGCGACTAGAGATTGAAAAAAAATAATATTTTAGGTGTTTGGTTTTATGTTTTATATATAAAATATATTTTTAATGTTAAAATAATTTAAATTTGTAATTAAAATATAAGTAAATATATTAGAAGTAGATTACAATATAATTTTTGCCTCACAATTCTATTTTTTGTTTCAGATGATATTTTACTAGGTGTTGTTCTTTGATCAAATAGGTAGAGATCATAAAGGTTTTCACGTATGAATTTAGTTCGTGATGAAATTACAAGAAGTTTGATGAGAGAATAAAAACAAGTGTCTAATTTACCTAGATTATTAACTATATTTTATTATTGTGATTATTAAATCTATAATATTTAAAAAACAACACACACACTTTAATTAATTCTATATATCGACAGCAATATGAAAAACTTGGTAACTAAACATATAAAAATGCTTTTTATTAAGCTCAAACTCAACCACGATTTTAATTAAACACTTCAATAATTATTTTGAATAACAATTAAAAATACTCTTCATAAAACTATTTTTTAAAATCTCAATCATAAAAACAAAAACAATATTAAACATACCCGAAACCTTTCAACAAAAACGCATGGTGTACAACGCACCGGCCACCAGCCAACCCCACCACTAAACACCATAATTTGTTTTTGAATAAAAAATTATAATTGCTGCTACAATATGAATATACGATATGTTTTTTCAAGACGCAGAAGATCTTATGCTGCTAAATTAGTATTTTCCACATTTAACTCTAATTCTTCTGGATTATTTTATTTTATTTTTTAAATTATTTTTTATATGAGCATATCAAAATATTTAAAACTATTAAAAATATTTTTTATTTTATTTTAAATAAAAATTTATTAATATTTTCAAAATATTTTAATTTATTAATAAAAAAATAAAAAACAATATTATTTTAATACATTTTAAAATAAATTTGTTCTTACCAAATGAATCAATCTCGGCCCAAAGTTTCTCGTGTGCTTTGCCTGTCTCCTATCTTCCAAATGTCTATCTTCCCTGTCTCCTTAAAATTTGCATTATTTGTGCTTGTTTAGGAGTGTGATTGCATTGATTTTTGAAAGTGTTTATTATTTAGAAATGTATTAAAATGATGTTTTTTTATTTTTTAAAAATCAATTTTGATATCAGCACATCAAAATAATCTAAAAACATTAATTTTTTTTAATTTAAAGTAAAAAATAAAAATAAAAAATTTTCAAATTTTTTCATAAGCATTTTCCGATGGCAATGCCAAATCTTGTCAAAAGTAACCGCCGTATGGTGTCAATGTAACGACCTCTATTTTTTAATACATTATAACAAGTTATGTTCACTTATAAAATTAGAATAAATTATTTTTTTATGTGCACATTTCAAAATATTCATATAGGAGTTTCTTTATATAAGATACATTTTAAATTATTGAATTATCACTTTTACGATTATATTGAAGAAACATGTTAGAGTGACAAAAAACTTGAGATCTGTTTTACAAATCTTGAATTCGAGTTAAGATATGCTTATTTTATAATAGTCTGAAATAACTGAAGTTTTACTCGCTTAATCTGAGGTCGTAGAAAATACCTAAAGAAAGGTGGATTTTTCTTGAATTCAAAAAAATCTATTAAACATCTAAAATAATTTATCAAATTCTGAATCCAATTATTCTAGATTATATCGCTTCCTTATTTCAACAACAATGTCACTTTTTTTTAAAAAAAAAGAAGAAACATGACGTCTCCTTTTATCACAAGAGATTAATTGTTCGTGGAATAAATGAAACAACATCTATAACTTAATAAAATCATAAATATTAAAAACTTGGACACCTTTCTTTTACATTTAAAAGTATTTAAATCATGTGTTATGAATTCAAAATTCATTCTTTTAAAGACCCTAAACAAAATAGAGGATGTTCTTATTAGTTTATATCAATTTAAGTGTGCAATTCTACGCTAAATCTATCAAGACTACCATAACAATCCCAATTAAAGATGTTAATACCGTTTCGTTTCGGTATTGTACTGTTTATATATAATTAATTATATATATATATATATATATATGAAAATAAAATAAAATATTAATTTAACAAGCATAATTAAAATTTAAATTCTTTTTTATTTAATATATTTTGGTGTTTTTAAATTATTTTGATGTATAGATTTCAAAAATAATAATTTTTTTTTAAAATAAATTTTAAATCCAGAACGAACCGGAATTAAAATCAAAATAAAAACAATATCATTTTATTCCAGTTTTATAAATAAAACGAAACGTTTGGACCGGAAAAGAACGTACTTGATATTCATCATCCCAATATATAATAAATCACACTAGTTTTTTTTTTTTTCTTTTTCATTTTAGCAAAACAAAGCGACGCACATGTGTAGGACCCACTTAAATAAGCGATAGTTTCGTTCTTTTCAAAGTCCCTCGTCCTCCACACATCTCTCCTCCTCTTGCTTTTGCTATTTCTTTCAACGCTCAGCGAAAGTCGGAGAGAGCCCTAAATCTCTCTCTAGCTTCCTCCTCCAATCACAGCCACCAATCAGGTATTACACAGAGAAACATTCGGTTCTCCTGTTCAAATCTACTCTCTTTTGTTATCATTTCTATTTGTTTTCTCTTATATTTGTTGATTTCTCCAGAGCTAAAATCGAACGATCTCTCTTCTCTTGTCAGTTCTAATCAGTTCCTGTTTCTACACTCTTTTTTTTTAGATCTGTTATCTGCTGCCTGTTCTCGTAGATCTGATGCGCCGCTTTTGATTAGTTTAGGCATATATGTTGATTTCTGAACTGTCGTCGTTGTTTTTATTTATTAGATCTGTTTGACTCGTTTTTTCTAGCTTTGTTCTCTTCTAAATCCCGCGATGCGAAAAAAGAATTTCAGATCTGTTAGAATGTGACATGTTTAAGTTTGTCATGATATCCTTGGAATTTAATTGCTGAAGCAAATCCCTCCTTTCCTTCACTCTCTTAATTTTCTATTTGCATCTGTTATTTTTGGGATGTTTTAACAAAAAAATAATCTAATTCAGCTAATTTATTTTGATAGTTTATTGAAATATACGTTTAATTAGGAAACAATAGTTTTTTTTTTCATTGAATGTCTTCCATCACGTGCTTAACTAATTTCAGTTTTTTACACTTTTAAATGAATTGAATTGATGCTGTATTTATTGGCTAGCCTCAATAATTTGTCTTTCAGCCATTCTTTTTTGCTTTTGGTTATTTATGTTTTTCTGCTTATTTGCTTGCTATAAATGTGAGTTTGGCTTCATAGTTCTGATTTGTAATTTTCTATTGAGAACTTGGGCTCTTTGGATTCATGTTGCTCCCATATTCTCGGAAGAACCCAATTGTTTCACTTTGCATGATGCTGTATGGTAGTAATTATCCCGTAAATGCTCCTGGTTCTGCTTTTACAGATGGTGCATTGTCTGAATTTAGTTTTTTAGCCTCTTGCCAATTTTACCTTGTATCATTACTTGTCAACTTGCACAGACCTAGGCAGTTTTATTTTTATTGCCTTAAAAGTAAATCAGTTTTTAACAGCTCGTACTTGCATCTTTGCAGGGGAAGTCAAAATGGCTGATCAGATTCAACACCCTTCTGTTATGAAGAAAGTAGCTGGCCAGTTCCTTCTTTCCAGTGTTTCCCAAGATTTTGGTTGTGATGGGGCTTTCCAGAGGCCAGCTTTACACCAAAGGCATGCTTATGGCAACTACTCAAACCCTGCTTTCCAGTACTCCTTCGGACGGACATTTACAGCTGCCACTGATCTATCTATTGTTCCATCAACTGCTTCTTCTGTTCTTGTTCAAGCACCCGCAGAAAAAGGGTTTTCCGGCTTTGCCATTGATTTCCTTATGGGAGGGGTGTCTGCTGCTGTATCCAAAACTGCTGCTGCTCCTATCGAGCGTGTTAAGCTTTTGATTCAAAACCAGGATGAGATGATTAAATCTGGCAGGCTCTCTGAACCCTACAAGGGCATTAGTGATTGCTTTAAGCGAACAATTCGGGATGAAGGGTTTGGATCATTGTGGAGAGGAAACACTGCCAATGTCATCCGTTATTTCCCTACTCAGGTATGGTAGTATCTTCAAGCTGGTATCTTTTGTATTTAGATAACCTTTTTTCTATAATGAATTCTATGCTCATTGCTATTGTGAATCTGTCAGGCCTTGAACTTTGCATTCAAGGATTACTTCAAGAGGCTCTTCAACTTTAAGAAAGATAAAGATGGCTACTGGAAGTGGTTTGCTGGAAACTTGGCCTCAGGAGGTGCAGCTGGTGCTTCTTCTCTTCTCTTTGTCTATTCATTGGATTATGCTCGAACCCGTTTGGCCAATGATTCCAAAGCTGCAAAGAAGGGAGGAGAGAGGCAATTCAATGGGCTCGTTGATGTCTATAGGAAAACATTGGCTTCTGATGGTATTGCCGGGCTTTACCGTGGATTTAACATTTCATGTGTTGGAATCATTGTTTATCGCGGTCTTTACTTTGGAATGTACGACTCCTTGAAGCCAGTGCTTCTTACTGGTAGCTTGCAGGTTAGTGGAAACAATTGCATGCATTTTTGTAATTACTGTGGTTGCAAGATTGTGATGGCCGCTAAAGCAGGTTTACATTTTAGCTGCTGAAATTTAATCACTTTTTTGGGACAGGAATAGTGTTTTTTTGCTTAGTAAATGTATTTAGCTCTGTTGTAATTGTATTTGGCTTTGTTGTTCTCTGGTCATTACAAAACATTTGACATTTGACTAACACCATCGGACTAAATCTTGTGCTCTTAATTTCAGTGCTTGAAAAGGCCAAGATTTTTTAAATCATCTACTGGAATCAATTCTGTGTTTGCATGATGGTTATTTTAATTTTTATTGATTTTGAAATCAGATACAGATTAGCCTTTTTGTTCAAACTGCCAAAAAGCTTTCTGTTCAATACATGAGTGGCTTTGGGTTCTTAACACGTAGTTTTCTGTTTTGATTCTTACAGGATAGTTTCTTTGCTAGCTTTGCCCTTGGTTGGCTCATCACCAATGGTGCTGGTCTTGCCTCCTACCCCATTGACACTGTTCGTAGAAGAATGATGATGACCTCTGGTGAAGCTGTCAAGTACAAGAGCTCATTTGATGCCTTCTCTCAGATCTTGAAGAATGAAGGTGCCAAGTCTCTCTTTAAGGGTGCCGGAGCAAATATCCTCCGTGCCGTTGCTGGTGCTGGTGTCCTCGCTGGTTACGACAAGCTGCAGCTGATTGTTTTCGGCAAGAAGTATGGATCTGGCGGTGCTTAAACAAGAGCTGCATCTTCAGTCACATTTTTCTTTTAGATTAGACGGTGATGAAAATCTTTACTTCTGAGAATTTAGCCTGGCGAATTTTCCTTCAAATAATTCAGTTTCAGGGGAAGCCACTCCTGAACCATAATTTGCTTTTTTGGATGGAATTTTTTATTTCAGAAGAAACGTTTGATGATTGTGGCCTTGCCACAACTGCTTCTTGGAATTTTAGTAATATAATCGGAGGAATGCATTTTACAGGTAACGTGATAAGTTTACTTTTTTATAATTTGCCGCGTGGTGCTGTCATGTTTTCTCAGGCATTTTTAAGGGTTGTTTTTGCGTAATTTTTATTTTTTAAAGTTTATAGAAGATAATATTTTATAAAAGTTTTAACTTTTAAATTTTTAAATAAAATAATATTTTTAGTTTGAGGAGTGCTCATCCATGAGCCATTTATCATCCTCCGTGTATTTGCAAGAAGAATGGAGGACCCTTCAAGTGGGGATTATTTATTGTTTGGTTGCAATGTTTCCACTTAGTAAATGAAGGATCTTAAGAAGATTTCCTGTAATCTCCAAAAGCCTCAATTTAGTCCCTGTATTTTGTTTTTAAATATGTCATTTTTAAATTCGTATGGTCCTTGTATTTTTATAAAAATACACTTTAGTCCTTGTAGTATGTTTTAATTAATACATCTAATTAAATTACTGATTAATCTCTCTTCAATATCTAACTACTATTTATACTCGGGTTTCGCTCCAAAGATAATTTTTATTTTCTGTACGAACTGTAAGATTTTCCACCAGTAAGATTTTTCACTTGGGAAAACCAGGAGGATGGATGGTTTTAGTTTAGGTACTCAAGATGAGATTCCAGGGATAAATACACAGAGAAAACAAAGTCTTGCGTAGTAACTGCTGCTCCATTCCTAGTTGATTAGATATGCGATTTGAGTTTTGATATGGGAAAACCAGAAAGTCTTCGTTTTATGGAGTTGACTGAATGGGCTTCACGCTTACTCGAGGATCGGAAGACCATCCAACTATCCAAGGTCCGTGAATGCACAAACATTGTGGATGCAAAATGATCTACAGTTGGTGGGTCCCACGAACCAGCTGACCGGAACACGGCGAGAGGCTTCTTCAAACCCCCAGATTTCTGACGGAACATGGTGATCGACAATTTCATGTAAACTAGAGAGAGAGAGAGAGAAAAGAGCAACTAGCCCGACTGAGCTACAAACTCTATTTCTTAAAAGTTTTAATCTTGTTATCGATTGAGTTTCAATCCTTTCCGTTGAAAATCAAAGTTAAACATACACACACGCAATGATGATCGATTTGTCTAACAATACATGCTAAGAGCAACTTCAACGCAAGAGGCATCAGAAGAGGTAAAACTAAGATCAAGATAATGTTTTTTATTTTTCAAAATTATTTTTAAAATCAAGTACATCAAAATGATCTAAACATACTAATTTTTTTATTTTAAATATATATATAAAAAAATTTGGTCAAACGCATTTCACTAGCTAGCCAAACAAATGCTAAAGAAATGTACTTTTAGCTTTTATATTTAACTTTAACATCTCAAACGAACAACTCTTTGAATATCTAAAATGATTGTTATATTGTTCAGCTGCTATTTCTATAAAAGAATATATATTCCCGTCAAAACAATTTTTAAGCTAATTAAAACACAAAAAAGCAGAAATGTTGCTTCAATTGGAAACCGAAGCCGAACAAGAAGATTTTTACTAATTGATAATATTTTATTGTGTTAGAAAATTAACTTTTTTTTGTATTGTGTTTCAAGTATTCAATTGTTACTGTGTAGAGTTTCAATTGTTACTGTATATATGATTCATCTAAATAACTTTTACTATTGGAATACACATAAACAAAAAAAAATTATATTTACAGTATTTAAAAAGTCATTTTATCAATTTAGTTCTTCTAAATGGTTTTTATCATTAGACTTGCTCTAAACATGATAAAGTTTCCAGGATAATCCTAGAGTTCATATAAATTTAAATTTATAAATATATAAAAATATAACTAATGATAAATATATTTTTAATATAAAAATAATAATAGAGCACTAGCATGAATATTAAATATATATTTAAATTTGAAATGATATAAAAATATTAATAGTAAAATCAACTATATTTAAATTTAAACAAGAAGAAGCTTAACAATTTAAATAGTGATTTTTTTTCAATTGTTGCCAATAATGAATCATTTTATTTTTCCTTAGTTGTATAATTAAAATGTTTGTAATATGTTTTTTAAGATTTCAACAACAACATTTTTGTTTAAATATGTTTTAAACAATGAGAAATTGTGTAACTTAAATATCTATCAATAAGATAAACTTTAAAACTCTAGATTTGAGAGTAAAATTAAAGCATAAAAAAGAAGAAAAACATTAAAAATAAGGCGAGGAAGAATATGTAAAATCTAAAAAACTCAAGTTAAAAAATTAATTTCCATCATTATTAACTTTTAAAGAGCCATCGTAATTCAATAATTATATCTAGAAAAATCAAGAGTTTTTGAGTATAAAACCTAAGAATTCTTTGAAATTAATTTATAATATATATATATATATATGTATATTTAATTAAAATAATTCTTATAGATTTTATCGATTTTTTTTCGAGGTTGTAACAACACCGCCTCTCTATCCATCCATTATAAATGACATTTAAAAAAATTCATCAAGTTTATAAAGTTCATCAGTACTTTCATTCGAGAAAGCCTCGATCCAAATAAAAGAAAACTTTAATGGCAAGCAAAAAAGTTTTAAGAGTTAAAATATTCTTTTTTATTTTAAACATGTGGTTATCATGTACTTTAATATAAACTAATTAAAATTTGAAGAAGTTATTTTTTAAAATATTTTTATTTAGAAATGTATTTTCAAAATTAATACATTAAAATAATATAAAAATATTAAAAAATAAATTTAAAATAAAAAATAAAAATATTTTTTAAATGTTTCTTAAAAACACTTTTAAATCACATTGAAAAAATCATTTTAACGGTCACAACAAAAACAAACACCGACTCTACTACTACTTTCGAGTTTCGACCTCTGTCTCTGCATTAACGGTCACATTTCTTACACCATCTCTTACATCTGTCACAGATTTTTTAGTTCTCTCTCTAAAACCCTTTTCTCTTCAACTGTAATAATTTTGCTCCATTTCCAGGCCTTACTGTTTTTTTCGTCTTCTCTGCAATGGAACCAGACAAAATAGATTGGAAGAGAATAGACTGTGTCTTTGTAGAAGATAAATTGTATGAGAGCGTGAACGCACCCAAATGGTATGATTTCTTTGCTCCTGAAGATTCCATAGATGATGAAGCCTGGTTTTGCAGACCTGGTATGCACCCCTTCAAATACTTGACACGTTTTTTTTTCGTCCCATGTTTTCTCAGTCTCTCATGTTTTAATGTTTCCCTGTTGCAGATTGTAACCATCCAAAGACAGCTGAGGATTTCCTTAAAACCACACAAACTTCTAAGGTTCATTTCAAAGCCTCCAGCCTTTTTTTCTTCATTTACCGATGTTTGTACTGGATAAATTGTAGCTGATCTATGGTTGAGGTTAAATCTTGCATTTCTTATTTAATCTGAAAAAAATATAAATCATGAGTCTCAAATCCTCTCTTCTCATCCCTTGCTTTTCCCAAACAGTTTAATTAGCTGAAATTTCCTTGACTCGTTTTATTTTTTTGTTGAATTGATCTGCTTCAGTTTTCGAGCTCGGTTGACAAAGCTAGAAGTAGAGCCCCTCTCAGCGAGAAGAATCAAAGGTACTAACAAAGCAAAGCCGCATGAAGTTTTAAATTTTCTATCATTTTAAGTTTTTCCTTATTTAACAAGGAAGAGTACAAGATTCGAGCAACGGTCTTAAAGTTATTTTCTTTTTTTTATCTGGATTTAGAGATGCAAAATCGAAGAGAAGGGGGCAAAGTCAGTCTTCATTTACACCATACAATTACAAAGCTAAATTCAATCAGGATAGCGAAAATCGGAACCCAAATTTATCAACACCAACAAGTCACCATGAGTCTACGAAAGAAATGATCAAATCAAACAGTGAAAATAACAATCCTATTGATGATGTGCCACAAACCAGGGAGGCACCAAGGCTAAAAAGCACGTTATCGGCAAGGAATTTGTTTGCCGGGAAAGATAAATTAGGTCATATTACTGAGTTTTGCAATGAGTTGAAGAAGATGGCGACGAGAGCGTGGGAAAAAGAGAGTTTGAATGAGAAGGAGAGTCAAGTGGGAGAGAAGAAAGATGGGGTGTTCGTGAATGAGGGTTCCAGAGAGGTTTTAAGAGAGTTGAACGTGAAGGAGAAAGAGAGCAAACCATTGCTTGAAAAGGATGGAGAGAAACCCGAAGGAAATGAGAAAGGAAGTGTCAAAGAGAAGCAGAGGAGGAAGAAGTAAGTTATTTCTCTCTATGCTGCCTTTTTTCATTTTGTACATAAGCAGTTAACTTGAATTGTGTAGAGGAGGAGGGTCCTAGGTTTGAAATTTTCAAGGATTATGGTTTTTTTTTTAATATTTGGGGTAAATTTAAATTGATTAAGGTTTGTGTAATTGCAACAAATTAAAGTGGGTTTGCTCAGTTAAAGTGAGGTGTGGTGGCCAAAGAACTCGTGCAATGTTTATTTATTCTTATTGCTGTTGACTTGTGGATTCTTCCCAGAGCTTAAAGATTTCCATCGAACATAACAGACGGCTTCAAGCCTGACTTAAGTCTTTTGTCCTAAAACAAACTTATACTCGAATATTATTCAAGTGTGTATATGTTCAGCACAGGCGATTTGAGAATGAACTTGTAAATATTTGTGACTGACATTTGAATAATCTATGGAGATATTTCAAGGGGCTAAACTTTTGTTGTTGAATTGCGCAGAAGAGATGACGATGCAGTAAACATGCCGGTCTCTCTGAATTTGGCAAATGTGAAGAGCAAAGGTGAGGAGCTGTTGTTGCAAATTAGGACCAACCCGCCTTCACCTCAATGCTTTTCTGCCAATCGTGCACCCGCCAAAATTTCTACCCCTTCCAAGGCTTCCAGGTCCAGGCTTACGGTATGCGATGCAACTGTTTCCATACTTGATATTGAACTTTTTGTTGTAGGGGTTTAAGGCAAGTTAATAATGATATTGACAAACATGGAAAACGAAAGAGTTTAACTGCAGGTTTGAGTATTGAATCAGATATATTGATTGTTTCTTCTTGCTAGTCGATCATTTTTTGCATCATGAAAAATGAGAGGAATGTCAAGGATAAACATTAGGCTAGAATTTGTTTGACAACTACTTAACTGACAGGCGTAAATGTAAAGAGCTCTCGAGTTCGAGTCAGGACGTGCACTTCTTGTAAAAATCTAGAACAGTCGGGATTTTGCTCGCTCATCTAGGCCCACAAAATATACTTTCCGGGGAGTGAGAATTCTCGAATCCAAAAAAAAAACAGTAAATGTAAAGAGCATGCAAAATGAATGGTTTCCTCTTGGTTCACTTTCATTGGGGATTCGTTCACTGTGATAGATCACTAAATTTCAAACAAACACGTTGATTACACCAATTAACACGATGTGTGGATGCCTGCACCTATTCAAATAAGTTAGGTCTCCAGTACTGATTCTAACGTCGATGAACTTATCATTTCCTTAAGGACAGCAGGAAGCATTTCACTTAGGCAAACCTCTGTTGTATTCTTCCACACCATGCTTTCTTCTCAGTAAACAACATTGAGACTCAAGCTGTTTGGTCCTACCCTAATCATCGTCCTAAATTCTGTTTATAGTCTACTGCTCGACTCCAAACTGCACTTTTTTGCTAATTTGATTCACCAGTTGTCTCAGTAGTGTATTATGATTTTCTGGTTAGAAAAGAAGGAACGGTGAGCTTGCTAATTTGCATCTTAGCTAAGTCATACGTTGTTGTTTCTAAGAATGTTTACTTGATTTTGCACCCGTGATGATGGTGAGAACTGCGCAGGTAAGGGGAATGCTTGAAGAATCGAAGGATAAGGAGGAAATTGAGGGCAAAGTCAGAAGTTTTTTCGCTGCCGATGGAAGAGAATCAAGAGCTTTGGATGTTTTCTGGTTCCTAAAGCCATGCACGCACTCCAGCTGAAATGTGAAACCCCGCTCCATCCCCAGCTAATCCAAATTCATTGTTTTAAAGATATTTTATTCGCTTAGCGCAGCTGCCATTACACCTTGTTTTTCTATTATTCATACATCAACACCTCACATTCTTTAATTCTTGCCCCTTGACTGATCTGATTCATTCGATGTCAATAAGGGAAACTGTAAGAAGCGAATTCAAACTCTTTATAGCAAATAACTCCATGGACACACGAGTGATGCAAAATGCATTAACGGTTCATATTACTTGGGGTTGTTGCTCTCCATGGCTATGCTTTACCAAGATGACTATTTTGAACTCTGCTTCCTGTTGATTGATGACAGAAAAAAAAAACCATCTCCAAAATCTTAATTTTCACATGGACAAGGAAACCAAGAAGAGAGAAAATCATCCTTTATTTACTCTTGATTATATTGCATCCTTGTAACAACCCTCAAACATCTCTCTGTGATTCGTAATCCCGCACAGCTTCATAAGCACATCCAGCAAAATTAAAATATTAAAGTAAAAACAACTTATTGCAATCTACATCAGCTCTTAGAACATAAAAGTAAACCAGAGGAAAAAAGAAAGAAAGAAAGAAGAAGAATGTACATGAACACCCTCTTCTACTCTACCCTGGAATTGCAAAGCAAAATATCCAACAGCCTAGACCACGCGTGCCTTGCACGGGGATAGAATCTCGCAGTATAAACCCTTGACTCCCTTAACAGACCTTCCATGGTTTCCACAAAGAGACTCAAGTTCCTCATCGGTGGAATGTAAAAAGTTAAAGGCACCGCGGAGAAAGCCACTGTGAAGAAAAGCTGCAACATCGCAGAACCAATGCCACCAAAAAAGAATTTTTTTCCCCTTAAAACAAAAGCCAAACTAGAAACGGTTCTTGGTTATTGACACAGATATTTGGAGTCCCAATACAAGAGAGGGAGAGAGATTTGAACTCTTTGGATTTCTTGTGAAGTTCCGAGGGAGGCAAGATTTTGAGATTTCAGAGGGTTTGTTGATTTGCAGAGCTCTTTATCGCAAGAAAGTCGAGGAAAGAGATAGATCGGACAGCCGGGAAGTTCTGGAAATTTAAAGAAGTTAGAAGATTGAAGTGTTCTTGTTGCTACAATATCAAGACAAAAGCAAAAAACTCGAGGAAAGAAGTAGAAGACTGAGAGAGCAGGACTGGTAGATGGATGGCCATGGTGGGCTGACTTTTAATTCTTTCTTTGGCCTTTTCTTTTTATCATAATTAATTCTTTGAGGTTTTTTTCTGGCTATGACTTGTGAAATGTGGATTGTTTATATATTTATTTTTGTCTAGTAGTGGCAGTACTGTTTTTTTTTTTACTAATTTCTAGCATTCCACTAATAATATTTCAGATTTAATCCAAATTTGCTGATGATGATTAATCATGTTCATGTTATGGATGTGTCACGGGAATGATGTGATGTCATAAATTGATAATTGACAGGTGAAAATGATTTATTAACGCTGTCCTTAATTAAATTATGGATTATATCAAATGAGTAACCATGTCCATCATTGCTTTATCATCTTATTGATGTTATTGATTATACCATCTCACCTCATTCTAATTAATATCATATTTAAGATATTTACATAATTTATATTTTGAGAATTCACCTTAAAATCTTGGTTAAAATACGGTATTAAAAATTCTATTCATCAAATAGTTCTGAATTTTAATCTCTGTCATCTTATTTTATTTATTAAAAAATAAACACGGGATAATATAATTTTATGCAAATTTAAAGCATAAATTTATTAACATATTATTTATTTTTACAATATCAATTCTATTTTTTATTTTGACCATTGAATTAGGTTGAAATTCTATAGAGAGTTTTTAGGCATTATTACACCTCAAGCTACAAATTTAAAGCAATCTAAGTTTAGAAAGATCTTGCGAGAGTGTCATGGTATTTTCATAATTTTGTGTTTGAAATGTTGTTTTTTCATATTGTATTTTTTTTATCATTTAATAATAAGTTTATTGAGAATTAAGTCTTATGATCTGTTTCAATTTGTTTTATTTGGGGTGTTATGATCCCATGACCCGAGTCATGAATTCAAAACATTAACCATGATCAATCCAATATGTTTTCGTCTAAAATAAAATAAGTATTTCATCTTAGATTTTCTTAAGTCAAATTATTTTTTTAAGTTGTTTTTTGATTTATTGAGTTGGTCGAATAATATCATTTTGAAATTTGAATTTAGTTTATTTTTGTATTTAAATTGAAATTATATTAATATTTTGAATTCTATATATACACAATAAAACTAGAAAACAACATATGATCAAAATATATCATTTGAATTGAAAAAATAGAAGGCGAATGAAAATAAAATTAACAGCATTGGGTAGGTGAGCAGCCTTGTTTGACGCACACATCGCAGCGGGTTATCCTCGTTCTTTTCCTTTCCTCTCTTTTTTCCAAAGCGAGTAATACCAGCATCGCAGTAGGTAGAGCTCACGTTAAAGATAAAAAGTCCTTTCATTACCTCCACACCTCTGAATTTTATCTTTTTAGAGGATACGAGCAATATACCCGCGCGTTGCGCAGGGCTTTTGTCAATGTATAAAATTAAATTTTTTATATGTTGTAATGTTTAATTTTAATATTTAATTAGTGAAATTATAATAAAAAAATATATTATAAATATATTTTTCTGCATAAAAGGGATAGTATAATCAAAATGGAAAGTGGTTCATATATTTTTTATTGTAGAAAAGTCAGGCAATAATTTTTTTTCCATGGGTTGATTTTTTCCTAGTAATATTAGATTTGACACACTATAATTTTTTTCCAGAAATAAACTAACAATTTTTGCGTTTTATAATTAATTATTTTGATGTTTAATTAGTGAAATTGTAATAGATAAAATATGTTAGAATTGATTTTTTTCTTGTTATAATTAGTATGTTTGCCTACGCATTGCCCAAGATTTTTTCATGCTGAAAAGTAATTGGTTTTTACATCTTGTAATTGGTTGTTTGAATATTTAATTAGTAATATTATAATAGATAAAATATGTTATAATTTTTTCCGGACTAAAAGGAATAGTTTAATCAAAATGGGAAGTGGTTCAGTATATTTTTAATCGTGTGATTTTTTTATAGGTGATTGATATAAATATATATGGCGCTTTAATTTTGAAACAATCAACTTTTATTTAATCGTAATGTTATTTTGCTAAGATTATGTTCATTGTTTTGTTGTTGTTGTTGCATTGATTGTTTTATTGTTTTAATGTCATTGCGAGTTTTATAAAATGATTGTTATATATATATGGCGTTTTAGATTTTAAGCATTTTGTTTCTCTCGTTGTTATATTGTTGTAGCAACATTGCGTTAATTGTTTAGTTGTTGCTTTGTATAAAACAAAATGATAATTGTATATATACATGAGCCTTGAAATTCAAAAGATTTGTTATTTTATTTTAATGTTATATTATTATAGCAAGATTGCCTTAATTGTTTTGTGATTGTTGATTGTTTTATTGTTATTACTGCTTTATTGCGAGTTTCTAGAAATTGTTTTATATATATATATATATATATATATATATCACATTTTAAATTATATATATTTTGATTTTATTTTGTGATGGTGTTGTTACGGCAAGATTGTGTTAATTGTTTTGATAATTTTTGTTTGTTAATTGTTTTATTGTTGTTGTTTCTATTCGAGTTTTTATAAATTGATTGTTATATAAACATGACATTTGCTTGTGTACAGTGATTTTTCTAAATGTAATTGTATATATATAAATGACTTATTTATTATCATCAATTTTTTTAATATAATAATATGAGCAATGAATTTTACAATCAGTTTTTACATAAGAAAAAATCATTTCCAACGAATTTTATTAAGAGAGTTTTGCAATAGTAAAATTCAATAAATTTTTATGGTTAAAAATCCGTTTATAAAAAATTTATCAATTATAATTTTACTGAATAAATATTAAAATTACAAAACACAACACATTAAATTAATCAATTTTTACATAGAAAAAAGCATAGCGCATTGTGTGGGCAATATTGCTCAGTTGGCCAGGAAGAAAAAATTGGGGTGTGCGCAAGGATAGGATTCGAGAATTCATACCTGTTATCTTCTTGGAATAGGCTCAATTTTTATGAATTTTTCTATGCAGAAAGTTGATTTTTGGTTTGCACAAAATTTATAATAAATGCTAGAATGAAGATTGTTAGGTCTGTGTATTTGAAGTGTCTAGTCAATACAGTTTCTAACACGGCAAGAGTAATGAGCTTCCGTTGAGAATCCCAAACTCAAACTCAAATGTACATGCAAACCAATGTTTCACGCAGCCGGCCAGTTTATTTTTCAAATTTAATGTAAATTGGACAATAAGCAGGAACTGCGAAGGACGTGTTATGACAGATAGGAAAACAACGAATTGAGAGCAATTGTTTATCAGGCTCTGTTTTTTGAAGTGTATTTGAAATCAGAGTGATTTTAACACAACGATGTGTTGTATCTCAATAAAATCTATACAATAAATCATACAATAAGGGGACAACTGGACACCCAACAACTTTGGACATTTGTCAGTCACAACATTTTAAAGTAAGGATCCATCATTGCAATGATATAATTCGAAATGGGATGATTAAAAGACCCAGATTTTATTGTTCTTGAAAACTAATTATGTTGTGCTTGGTATGTATTACATTGGTAATATGTAGACTTGATGTGAAGTACAAAAGATTTGAGATTGTCATATTGCTGCTAGTGAAAATCATAATCATAAACTAAGATGAAGTAAATCTAATGCAAAAAAGGCACATAGGTGTATAAGGTGAAATTAAGCAAGCAAGGTTTCTTCTGAAGAATGGTCACTCTCACTTGAAAGACAGTGGCGAAACCACAACTACATTATAGAGAAAATTCAAGGGTAAAATATCTTCACTGTTAGGTATAGTTACAACGAAAAGGGAGGAAGGCAGAAAAGGTTAGTTACACCAACACATACTAAAGAAAGATCAATTTATCCGGAGGCCAAGTATAAAATCATGATGAAACTTCTATGATATTTCTGTTTTTATCATTCAACGATCTTCACAGCTGATATCTCTCAATATAAAGCAGTCATAAATATGCACCTTCTAATTTTGGGTTTTAGTAAGTGTTACAACGAACAAGGAGAAGGTAAAGCAGGTGTTTATGAAATCCGAAATTCATTTTCAGCACCCAATGCCACAGCGACATCAGTTTCTACTCTTCCATGGTCACATTAGTCCTCCGTGTGATTTTTCATTTTCATGGGAAATTTTTATCCTAAATGATTTCAATGCCAACTTGTTAAGAATGCAATCCCACGACTAAAAAAATAGTTTAAAACAATATGGCTAAAAAATAAATAATATGATCATCTTGCACTTTGCGATGCAATCCCATCAAATTCAGCATCAAACTACCACTACCTGTGACAATAACTTGGAAGGAATTTTAAGAAGGATTCTCATTCTTCTCATTCAAAGAATCAAAATATAGTTACTTGAAAATATTAAAAAAATGGAGAAAAAACACAAACTTTGGACGAAGACGGAGATATTAAAGAGAAAGAGGGTGAGGGTGAACCCAGGTGAAGGAAAGCGGGGCCTTTGGATTCAATTCCCGTGGTCAAATTATTTCGAGATGAGAGACAATTGAAAAGGCTTGATAAACAATTAAGGGATAAACAATCCATTAACCACCAAAAATCATGTAAAATTATTTAAAATAAAAAAAAAAACAAAAAAAACTAACCTCCTGAAACTTTTTCCGCATGTCAGTATCCTGAGTACCAACAAAGAAAAGAATAAAATCTCAACAAAATCACACCAATTCCAGAGAAGAACAAAATCTCTACAACCCAATTTCATAAATCCACAAACCCATCAAATTCATTATATTTTTTCAAAGATGAGGTGGAAAATCTGTCTTCACTGTTGTTGCGTGTAGAAGGATGAAAAAGTCTGGTTTAAAGGTCACCGACAGTTGTCGACTTTCGCCAACTTTCGCCAGTTTAACCGTAACCATTTGTCACTCCGATTACTTCACCCATAAACTTTACCGTGTTCTAATTAAAGCGGTACGCTCTAACTCTTAAAAAGAAGAAAAGGATAAGCTTGCATTCTAGAAGCGGTAGCTTCCCGCCTCCTTCATTCCTACTGCCCCTTCGGTGAGAAAAGGAGTGGGCACCACTCATATAACTCCGCAAAAATAAATACAGAAAACCAAAGAGGAACAAAGGAATTGATCTCAGAAGCACAATTACTAATATAATAATATCACAATAACTCACCCCAAGACGATAAGACCCAAAAGTAAAAATAACAACATTGGCTTCCTCTACCATCTGATCAGTATATCCCCTCTGACGCGTCAATTGCTTAACCCAGCCTTTTACAATCTATACAACAAAAACAACAGCAAAAAAATTAAATCATCTAACTAATTAATAAATAAACAAATCAATACCCAAAATTTATGTGATCATTACCTGATCGATACGTCCTACAACCTCTTCTCTCTTAGTAGTTTCATCTTTGCTCTTGTTTAAACCCAAATCAACCAAAAACTATCAATAAAATCATAGCAAATCAATTCAAACCCAAATCAACCAAAAACTATCAATAAAATCATAGCAAATCAATAATAAGCAATTGAAAAAATATATATAAACAATTACCAATTACCTTCTCTAATTCTGCATTTCGATAGAGATCAGGTTTAGTGGGTCCCGCGATGGAGATGGGTTTCGTGATTCCGTACATCTTCGTCGGCGTGCCGTTTGGACTCTAAGAGCCCACCGTTCCAATTATCTCTAGAAAAATAAAATAAAATAACAAAATTGAAATAAGGAGATGATTAACAGGTCAAAAGAAAAGCAAAAGGGAGCAGACCTGGTGGTGAAGAGCTTGACAACTGCCCCTTCGGTGAGAAATTCCCTCTGCCTCAGAAAATGTAAACATAAACTAAAAGAAAAGCAAAAGGGAGCAGACCTGGTGGTGAAGATAGCTTGACAGAGCCACAAAGAATGTTAGAAATAGCTTGACAGAGCCACCCGAAGCCTTCCTGATGAACTTGCCTTGATTTCAATTGCCAGTATGAAGGGAAAAGCTCTTGAAAAGGCGCCGATTGAACTCTTCGGAAGGTTGAAGAGAAGTTATCAGTTGAGGGAAAAGGTGGGCGGCGTTAGAATGCAGTGTTGAGGGGGCGGCTAGGTTTAGGAGAAAAGGTTTAGTTTATGTATTTATATTAGTGTTAAAATATACACGTGAGAAGCGCTGGTGTTAAAAAAGAGAAGCGCTGGTGTTAAAATAAAATAAAATAAAAATGAAATCACAATTTGGTTTCCGTGCGGTTCGAACTCGCGCGCGCCTATCTTGGCAGCGCGCGGACAACCGCTCGGACACAACCACTAATCTGTCTGTGTACACCATAGAAAATAAAAAAATAAGGTCCGTGTAAAAAAAAAATGGATGCCCGCGATTCACCGTGACAAATTGTCACTCCACAGTGGCAATGAGTCACGGTCTACAGTGCATATCCCACCTATTTTAGCTATTAGGTAATAAAATAAAAATGAAATCACAATTTGGTTTCCGTGCGGTTCGAACTCGCGCGCGCCGGTGTTGGCAGCGCGCGACAACCGCTCGGACACAACCACTAATCTGTCTGTGTACACCATATAAAATACAAAAATAAAGCCTGTGCAAAAAAAAAGCGGATGTACACTCGCGATTCACCGTGACAAATTACCACTCCATAGTGGCAATGAGTCACGGTCTACAGCGCATATCCCACCTGTTTTAACTATTACGTAATAAATATAATTTTACTATTTAAATGATATTTTACTCTTGAATTTTGTCTCAATTAAAAATAATATGTTTAATTTACTGTTTACAACAGTATAAAAAATCAAAAATAGTCATGGGCTATCAACTGTTTATTGTCTTATTGTCTTCTGACAGGAATAAGACTATAGTTTTATTCTGTAAAATATCCGAAAAAGATATAAATACCCCAAACAACTAGTAAAAATCATCTGATCCCTTAGAAAAGTTGAAAATACCCTGAGTTAAGAGTTACTTTTAACGAGACTTGTTAATTTCATCCCGTTCCGGTCGGAATATTTCATGCTATTAAAAAAATTAGACGAAACAACGTCGTTTTTGTCTCGGTTTTAATTCCGGTCCTTTTTCGGAAATTCCGGTCGGAACGCCTCATTACCATTCCGGCTCAAAATTATAATATTTTTTTTATTTTAGAACATTTTACTATCATAATATTTTAGAATTTTAGAGATGTTTCTAATTTTGAGATTATATTTGTTTGACTTTGTGTTTCTATTGTATAATTTAAAGTTAAAATATATTGAATTTAAATTATATTTGTTAAATTAATATTTTAATTTTTTTTCACACATATATAATTAATTATATATGAGCAGTACAACTACAAAACGGTATACCGAAACACTCCAAAATCAAAATATTACGTTCCAAAAAAAATCAGAACGGAGAACATAACAATATTATAAAACTTGCTTTTAACACACTGATGGTCTGCATTTACTGTTGCAATATTTATCTCACAGGGATTAACTTTTTATTTAATTATTTACCGTTAACTTGATAGACAAATGATTTACTCCGTTAAAGGAGAGATTAACGGCTTTAATAGCGCTGCTTAAAGTTTATTCCTTGTAATTACCAGATCTACTTTCTACTAGCCAGGTTTGTTTCGTCTGACTAAAAACATGACTATTCGAAATATCACTTCAAAAAAAAAAAAAATCCGGGGATTGATAATTTCTTTAGGTCAGTTTGTTTGCTGGAAAGTGGTTTTTTTTTGGAAAGTGAATTCCAGGAAAAGTGAATTCCAATGTTTGACAATGTTATGAAAAATGAACTGAAAAACACTTTCCAGTATTTGTGTTATGGAAAATGAACTGAAAAATAATTTATTAATAAATTAATTTTTTTTCAAATTTATTAAAATAGTGAGGAACAAATCTTACAAATTAAAAAGTTGAATGAGAATGAAATTGAAAACAAATCATAAATTATCTCAAATAAAATAAATAATAATCAAAATAATAGAGATCAAATCTAAAAAATTAAAAAAAATAAAAGGTGAATAAATTAAAATAATAATAATTAACATTTCATAAATTATTTCAAATAAAATAAGTAACAATAAAAAAAATGAGGACCAAATTTGATAGATAAAAAATTTCAATAAAAAAATGATAAGAAAAAAGCAAATAGCAATTATAAAAATAAGGACCAAAATTAATATAAAAATTAAATTTTAAGAGATGGAATTGAAAAATAAATATTCAAAACAAATTATATATAGCAATCAAAAGTTTGAGGATCAAATTTGATATAATCAGCAAATAATGATATTTTAAAATTTTTCACAACTTCAGGAAAGTGTTTTCCGCCCAAATTTTCCGGAAAATATTTTCCTGAAAACCAAGTCAAATTCTTCTTTGACCGGAAAGTGTTTTCCGTTGACTAACTTTCCGGAAAACAAACAAACACAAGAAAGTTTGGAAAGTGGTTTCCCGAAATTCACTTTCCGGGAAACAAACACAGCCTTATTGTATCTTCTAACCAAACCCTTCAAGGTCATTTAACCATTTTTATTTTTTAAAAAACATTTCAAGTGAAGTGTTTTTGTGGTTATTTTTTAAAATGATTTTCATTTAAAAAATCATCAGAATAATATATATTTAAAAAAAATTATTTTTAATATCAACACATTATAATGATCTAAAAATATTATTATTTTTAAAATAAATAAATAAATATATAAAACATAATACCAAACAAGATCTAAGAATAACACGCACACAACATTTATTATTTATACTGTGAGATTAATCCATGGACACGGGTAAAAATTTATAACGAATGACATTTTTTTTTGGATGTTTCCTAATCTATCAACTTCAGGTCATAGGTTAGCTTTCAATGTTCAAATGATTCCATTTAATATTTTTTATTTTTTATTGGTTGAAGTTGTTTCTAATTCGAGTCTAACAATGTTGTTTTATAATCTAGTTCAAATCTTTATAATGATTAAAAATTAAAATTTTTAAATAAAAACTTAACTTGTAATGGATGCCACTTTTTTCTTTATTATTATTATTATTATTATTATTATTATTATTATTATTATGATGATGATGATGATGATGATGATGATGAGGTTAAGCTCATTCAATTTGCAGTCACTTAAATTATTAGCACGAAGGTGTAATTGAAATTATTATTTTTTAAAAATTATTTTTTACATACTCAAATCAAAATATTTAAAAATATCAAAAATAAATTTAAAATAAAAAATAAAAATAATTTCTGCTTTAAATTTTAAACGTTTCAGAACCTAGTCACAGGGCTTAGAATTCGTGACTTCTTGTTTTTGAGTTCGATTTTCATTTAAGTAGAAACCCAAATCCATATTAGTGGATAATGGCCCAAACAAAACGTAGGCTTTTAGCCCAAAACAAGAAACAAGAAGGAAGGAGGAACCAAGGGAAGTGGGTCTTTGCGACACCCTAGCACAGAACAGACCAGAACACAGGTGCTTCGACAACTGAAATTTACAGGACAGTGGTTTCGAATTTCTGTGGAGCCGCAGTCGAAGCAGTGGTTTCGAGAAGCTGTTATGGAGGCGGCACCATTTACTTATTCTTCTTCTTCCACCTTCAAAACTGCATCCATCTCCTCCTCCTCCACTTCTCTTATATGTCTTTCAAAAAATTTATCGAGAAACCACCTTCCTTCGAAGTTCAAGTCACGTAGAAATCTCTCAGTTCGTGCATCCAATGATGATTCAGGTCCACCTTTTCTTCATATATCTCTTTAAACACATACATAACATCATCTATTACTTTAACTTTTTTTTTTCTTTTAATGAATTCTGCAGTAGTGACTCTGCTTGATTATGGTGCTGGAAATGTCCGTAGTGTCCGAAATGCCATTCGTCATCTCGGTTTCCAAATCAAAGATGTACTCTTTATTTTTTTTAACGTAATTCATCTTTTTTGAGTATATATAAGTAATGCAGTAATAATTTATGATTTTATTTTGAAAAAATGAAATAAAATCAAACAGGTGCAAACTCCGAAAGACATTCTAAATGCAAGGCGTCTTATATTTCCTGGTGTTGGGGCTTTTGCACCTGCCATGGATGTCCTTAACAACACCGGGTTTGTCTTTCTGTCTGTCTTTTTCTCTTTTCCAGCTGTTGCTGTTTGTGCTAAATATTTAACAATCCATTTCTTTGTTGTATTTACATTTGCAGGATGGGCGAAGCACTCTGTAATTATATTCAGGATGATCGCCCATTTTTAGGCATTTGTCTTGGGCTTCAGCTACTTTTCGAGTCCAGCGAGGAGAATGGTCCAGGTCAGTCTCTTATTTTTGTCTGCTAAATTCGAAGCTTTGACATTGTTCTTTCTCTCTGTTTTTCTATTTCCTTTTCCTTACAGAGTATTTAAATATCTGCACTTGTCTCAGTGGGTGGTCTTGGTCTGATTCCTGGTGTGGTGGGGCGGTTTGACTCCTCGAAAGGTTTCAGAGTACCTCATATTGGCTGGAATGCTTTGCAAATCACTAAAGACTCTGAAATTTTGGATGACATTAGAAACCGCCATGTGTATTTTGTTCACTCTTACCGTGCCATGCCAGTGCGTCTTTCTTTTTCTCGTCTCATCTTATCAGTTATCTAGTTGCATAATTCTGTTATGCGTATATTTTTATGATTATTTCTTTGCAGTCAAAAGAAAATAAAGATTGGATTTCCTCTACCTGCAATTATGGTGATGAATTTATAGCTTCTGTTAGAAAGGGAAAAGTGCACGCTGTTCAATTCCATCCAGAGAAGAGTGGAGGCAAGCAGTTCATAACCCCTGCTTTTCTTTATCTTCAACATATGGATTGTGAACATGATTATATTTCAGCTCCACTCTGTAAACAATCTTGAAGATTGCATTTTGTTGCCGTCTTCGTTTAGGAAGGGGGTTATTTTTCTCCTTCAAGACTTTACCTTTGGATTTGGATACTTTCTGCCCTCATGATCTTGAATCTCTTGTATATACAGTGCAGAATGTATGAAAAGTATATTTATAGAATCATTTTCTTGTTTTCGGCTTGAGAGTAGGTGGTTAATTCTTCCTGTTATGCTGTACAGTAACTAATTTTGCATGTGGATGTTAATAAGACTGCCTATTTAACGATGATTGATATGATCTAAAATGAATTTCACAGATGTTGGACTTTCAGTATTGAGGAGGTTTTTGCTTCCAGAGTCAACTCTGACAGAGGTAGACTCTGTACTCCGAAATTGATGCATCTTCAATTTCTCTTGGCTTCTTTATTGAAACATCTAATGAAATGAAACTTTATTTGAAGACAGAAGCGTACTGAAAGGAAAGCATCAAAACTTGCAAAGAGGGTAATATTTCCCAAACTTAACTTTTATTTAAGTTGTTTTGGATTTTCCTTGTCCATGCTACAAATTTTGTTTTGTGACTTCACTGAGCCTGAATGGTTCTCATGTTTTTTCATCCTTTGAATTTGGCATCTGTTTGGATTTGAGTTTTTTTGAGGTGATTTCTGTGGGATAATACGATATTTTGTTGCCATTTAAAGGATTAGAATACTTTTACTCAGCTGATAATTAGTGGGACTGTAGTTTCCTCTCTCTCTCTCTCTCTTTCCCTTTTAATTTCAGTTTTCTTTTCTTTTAAGGAGGATATCCATTTTGTTTGTTCTCCTAGTTCTTTCAGATAAATAAAAACTCTATTGAAGATATAGATGAGGCATGATTGCATAGAGGAGAGTAAGGTATCCTCTAGAATTATGAGTAAATATGCAGAAGATCAAAAAAATAAAAGGGTCTTCCTATCGCTTTGTGTCAAATAAGGAAAGTCCTAGAAAGGCTCTTGGGGAATTTCACTATAAGGAAGAAAAAAGACAATTCTATACCACAGCAACTGATCAGATGAATGCACTTGAACTAATCATTTTTATCCAAGTATGTGTCTATGTATGTTTTTCATAAGGTCCTCTCAGTGATAGTGCTTCTCTTCAGGTAATTGCTTGTCTTGATGTGAGGACAAATGATGAAGGAGATCTTGTTGTGACCAAAGGAGACCAGTATGATGTAAGAGAACATGCAGAAAAGAATGAGGTATGGTGAAGAATACCACTTGCAATATGTGGGATTGGCATGTGACTAGAGACCACTGCATGTTGAAGGTGCTAGTAGGAAAAATTAGTGCCGGAACTTTGTGAAACCTTGAAATGGGCCAAAGATTTACACATTTTAAGCAAACACACATCTTGCATTTTTCAATTACCTTGTTAAATGCTTTTGCTGTTTTGTCCGTGTATCTTTCTTGGACATGCTTCTGAAGTTCATTTCTTAAGGTTGGAATCCTTTATCTTTGATGGATTATTGTTTTCAATTGACAATGAATGCCGGAATTGTGGAATTGAATTACTCATTGTGATTCTAGTTACATTTTAAGGTGAATGTTCTTGTGTTGTGCTGATGGATTAATGCCTTCACCTGAAAAAAGAAGCTTTTGATTCTATTTAGTCAAGAAAAAAAGGAAAAGAAGTTCATGATTCTAATTGAATGTGCTTATTTGGTCTCAATCAATCTTTTCCTGAATTGTAACCATCCATGAAAATATGTATTTGCATCTCATTAATGGTATTATTGATGAGAGTCTTTTAGGTTAGAAACTGTCATGATTCTAATTGAATGTGCTTATTTGGTCCCAATCTTTTCCTGAATTGGAAAAGAAGTAAAACTCTTATTTGAATGTGCTTATTTGGTCTCAATCTTTGTAAAACTCTCATCAAAAAAAGGAAAAGAAGTTCATGATTCTAATTGAATGTGCTTATTTGGTCTCAATCTTTGTAAAACTCTCATCAAAAAAAGGAAAAGAAGTTCATGATTCTAATTGAATGTGCTTATTTGGTCTCAATCTTTTCCTGAATTGTAACCATCCGTGAAAATATGTATTTGCATCTCATTAATGGTATTATTGATGAGAGTTTTTCAGGTCAGAAACCTTGGCAAGCCAGTGGAACTTGCTGGACAGTATTACAAAGATGGTGCTGACGAGGTATGCTTTCTTTACGTGATTTAATTTGATCCATAAACTACCAGGGAGAAGTAATAATGTGCTTAATGTGCTATTGTTGAATTTCAGGTTAGTTTCTTGAATATCACTGGCTTCCGCGACTTTCCCTTGGGTGATTTGCCAATGTTGCAGGTTGGTTTTGTAGCTATTTAATTACATGCTAAAAATAGGAAAATTATTGGTAACCTGTAGACAGAAGTCTCATTTATCCATAATTTTCGTTGTTTTGCCATGCTCTTGAAGGTTTTGAGAAGCGCTTCAGAAAATGTTTTTGTACCGTTGACAGTTGGAGGTGGAATTAGAGATTTTACTGATTCTAATGACAGGTATGATTTCAGTGTAATATTGATTTTACTGATCAATATCACAGTTCAACATTTTTCCAACTTGTATGCATACAATCTTTCCCATAATTTCCCCAATTTATAGTTTCCTTGTCATCTCCATGTGTCGTTACTGATTAGTTAGATGTGTGGGCATATTATCATTAAGTCATTCTCTGTTCAGGTATTATTCTAGCTTGGAAGTTGCATCCGAATATTTTAGGTCTGGGGCTGATAAGATTTCTATTGGAAGTGATGCGGTCCATGCTGCAGAAGAATATTTAAAAACTAAGGTATGCAATTGCTGTAGAATCACCAAACAAGAACAGAGATCAAGAAATTCAATTTATTTGATCAATAGTTATAACAACTGAATGTCTAGGTAGGTGCATATTTGTAGCACCAAACCAAATAAAATAAGGAAAGGTAAAATCCAATGATAATGGGAAATTATAACATTTGATTAGGAAAACCTAATAAATAAGAAATAGACTAGATTCTCATTTTAAGTACTAGATAATAAGTACTACACCCCTAAATGACACTAATATCTGGAATAATCATACAACACTAAAGCGCCTAAATTATCTAATATCAATTCCCATTTTGTCTTTCTTCATTCCCCATCACCAGTGCTTCCCAGTATTTGATTTTCTTAAAAGTTCTGTTTGGTTCACATCCCTGTGTCTTCCCTCCTAATTGCCCTTGGACTCCACTTGTAGGTAAAGACTGGGAAGAGCAGCATAGAACAGATATCAAGAGTTTATGGAAATCAGGTAAATTCTTGTGTAGTTTGAAATATTTGAACCATCATACTCTTGGAAATAATTGTTGCCTTTGTAACATAAATGCTTTTAATGGGTGTCTAGAGTAGCAGAGGATAAAAGGATGTGGATACTCACATGTTAGATTTAGATGAATCTTGTCAAATGATTATGATTAACTAATAGTGAAATGTATCATTTTAGTTTATTAACAAAACAGATTATTTAGATGATGTGGTGACAAATGTTGTAACTGAATTTCAGTTGCCAGTTTAGTTCCTTATTTATGTTCATGAACTAAATATAATTCACTGGGTTTTGATGGCTTCTCCTCGGCACATCTTGCTCTTCTAGCATATAATCTCTTATGTTGGTTGGATTCTTCCATTTCGTGCTCAATTCTATCTTTCCTCTTTTGCCCCTTCAAAAATAGTATTAATTTCTGTATGACTGCAACCGGGAGATGGAAATAGAAGATTTTCTTGCACCTGTCAAGGTACGGAGACATGATAGTGTTAGGTAATCTGATTAGGTTTTCACATCATTTCAATTTTATCGCACTGGTAGAAGAACAAATATGGTAAATGGTTTGTCTTTGTAAAGTTTGCTTATATGTAAAGTCTGCTCGTAGAATGTTATCAGTATTGCTGGAAAACATAGATCAAGTTGTCTTTCTAGTGACATGACAGAAGATAATACTTGATTGCAGGCAGTTGTTGTTAGCATTGACCCTCGTAGAATATACCTCAATGATCCCAGTGATGTGGCATTCAAGTCTATTAGGTTGACTAAACAAGGTAAGGAGAATTTGCTTGTGTCCTTTTACTTATTTGAAATCTGCTATTGAATACATATTTACTGGTTGTTCATGGTATTCTTTAAATCCATAAGGTCCAAAGAGCCCTTGCAATTGGTTCAAGTGCTAAAATGGTGGAATGAGGGTGTAGTAGGTCCTGTATAATAAGAAATTTTCCAAGTAAAGATAATATTGATGGTAATATTAACAAGATCCAGAGTCTTACTTGATATTTAATGGATCCTCGTTCATTTAAGCTTAACTGTTATTCATCATTTATGTTTTCTGTTTCCCAGATTTTAACCATGCTTTTAACTCTTACCATCCATTTTCCTTATGCTGCCAAATGAATTTCTTGACGAGCATAATGTGTGCATACATGCACAAGAGAGTCGTGTGCTTAGGTTTGTTCTCTGTTATCAGATTATACGTTAAATGGTCATTAGGTTTTCACAATTGTGTCAGGTCCAAATGGAGAAGAATATGCCTGGTATCAATGCACGGTAAGCTTTATTTCTTCATGCAATTAAAACTGAATTTAATTCTGGACCATTGGTATTTTTTAATTACACCCTGTTTGACTTGATTTCTAGCCATCAATTCGGGCAAAACAATAGAGATTTTAAAAAGCTCTAGCATGCACAAGTGCTAGCTTTTCATCTACATATGTGTTTGGGTGAATACATGTAAAACCGAGGTAGAGTTTCTGCTATTTTATTGCAAGATAGTAGGGTTTCTACTCCAGCAAGGACAAAGAGGGGCATAGAGGGATGTTAATTTTCTCTCAACTGGCATGCCCTTTAATTTCCAGATGCTACTCTTGTCATTGTCAGTCTATTGAGTTCATTCATTTGCTCAAATAACTTCACTACTTTTAGAAGGCTATAAATTAAACATGTTCCTGAATCATCAAGTTTTAGTCAGCCAAACAGAATTTTGACATAACCACCACCACCTTGACTTCAGTGCTGATGGTGGGCTGCTTGTGGTAATTTTAATTTGACATGCTACAAATTCTCCGCACAGGCCAAAAATAATTGACCAGTTCTTTCACTTTTTTTCTTTCCCAACTGTTAAGATTAATGGTGGGCGAGAAGGTCGGCCAATTGGAGCTTATGAACTTGCAAAAGCAGTTGAAGAGCTGGGAGCTGGAGAAATATTACTCAATTGCATTGACTGTGATGGTGAGGACTCTTACTTCTCAGGGAAAGGCCTGTTTCAATTAGATTTTCTGCAATAAAGAAGCAGAATAATCTTGGAGAAAGAGTGCCACCCTGAAGCTTCTTTAAAGAGGCTAGGCTGATTCTTCTCTTACTAGTTCTTCAGAAAATGTAGCATAACTGATTCCATTTCTCTGCTACTGTTTTGGCAGTAAATGGGTTCTAGAGGCTTTATTGTTCGTTTCAGTGCATGTACATTTATATATTCTGTTTGGTGCGCTACGGAATCGATATTTTGTTTCTTTCAATTTTCAAAATTATGCGTGTTGCCTTTCAGGTCAAGGGAAAGGATTTGATGTAGATCTAATAAAGATGATCTCTGATGCTGTGAGCATCCCTGTGATTGCAAGCAGTGGTGCAGGTGCTGTTGAACACTTCACAGATGTGTTCTCAAAGACAAATGCATCTGCTGCCCTCGCTGCTGGCATTTTCCATAGGAAAGAGGTATAGCTAGCAATCGTTTGAGTGCTTTTTTAGCATCCAGATCCAAAAAAGATGATTTTCGTCACCATTTGATTTTTTTTTCTGCTGTTTAATTGATGAAAAAAGGCCCCTTTTTTTGGGAAAGAATACACCCCCCCCCCCCCCCCCCCCCAATTACTGAATGCATTTTTCCGTTTCTTCTTTTTTATGTCTTGAGATGTCATATACCGCAGCATTAGATCAACCATTAGAGTTTGGAGTTTCTATATTTAAGAACTTGCAGCATGAAAATCTCAAGTTGCCGCCTCCCACAACAATAAGAGCTTTTGGAATATACTGTTCTATCTTGCATCTTCTTTATTGGTTTAACTGCTTTGCAAAATCTCAGATTTTCTGGCTTGCAGGTGCCCATTCGGTCTGTAAAAGAGCACTTGTTGAAGGAAGGCATTGAAGTCAGGATCTAATTCCATTTTGTGTCCTCAGTTATTACGCACCGACAAAGGTAGCGTCTGCGGCGAATCTCGGCGACCCCCCCCCAGCCAGCTAGGAACTGTATGAAACCTGGCAGGCATTAGCAGCAAAAACTAAGAGTCTTGTGCGTGTAATCTGCATTCTTGGAAATTTCAGGACAGCGTTTTAGCAAACAATGTGAAACCATACGAGTTTTTACCTGAAATAAATAAAACGATGGTTCTGAAGAAGCAACAATGTGTTGATTTCCTATATCACAAATCCGGAAAGACCCCTGTGATATGTAAAGCCATCCTTTATTCTTAGTGAACTTATATTCGGATCATGTTATCTCGCATCCAGTTTATTTGCCTGGTAAATACATGCATGATCGATCTGGGCAGATTGGAGTCATCTCAAAAAACTAAGATATGTTTTATACGATTTAATATAATCGACGTGTAATATAAAAATTAGTGTTATTAATAAAAAAAAATAAGTAATGTAATATAACGAAATGACTCATTACATTCCTTGCAATGGAAGCATTGTTAAATTTCATTTGTCATTATAGGTTTTAAAAAATTATTTTAATCCCTGTATCTTATTTTATACTTTATATTACTTACTAACATGTATTTTCAAATACAAATATTTAAATAATAATCTTACTTTACTCTCTTAAAACACACTCAGAGTAAAAACTCACAATTATATCATGTTCAATTTTACTAATTTAATTAGAAAAAATAAGAGGTGAAATTTGAACTGCTGATCTATTTATTATTAAATATGGTTAAATTTTTTAAACATGATTTAATATCTAAAACTCGCAACTTGTGAACTCTTGAACCCAAGTTGAATTGAGAAGTTTAATTTTCAATCAATTTAATTTTGAAGGATGATTGTGAAAATATCAATTGTAAAGACTTGTAAAAGTAAAATAGATAGCAATAAAAAGAATAAGGATTGAATTTGATAGAAAAAAAATCCATGGAGGATGAAATTGTAAAAAACCTAAAAAATGATCCCAAACAAAACAAATATCAATCTAAACAATGATGATCAAATTTTAAAGATTAAAAAACTAAAAGGGGTGAAATTTAAAAATATTTAAAATCTTATGAACCAAACCGTTTAAGTTTTTTTTTTTGAAAAAAAATATGACTCGGGGCATAGACTCGACCAACAAAAAAAGGTTGATATATGTACACACCTAAAAAATATATGGAAACCCATTAAAAAAAGAATGATTAAAAAAATCATATAGAATACAAAGAAAGAAAGAAACATAAAACCTAACCATTAATGATTAAATGCTCAATAATAAAATTGAAAAAAATATTAAGAGGAAAAAACCCAAGAAAACCTGAATAAATCTTCTAAACCTAAGACAAAAGTTTCATAGCAACCCATTAAATTTTAGACCATGGTTGAATGAAGAAGTTCAATTACCAACAAATTTAATATTGATTAGCTAAAAGAATCCAATAGAACAACAAATAAAAAGATTCGATAAAACCCAAGTCATTTTCAAAATAAGAGAAAAATCCTAGAGAAAGTAAATAAGTAAAAATAAATTGAAGGGTAAAGCTAAAATAAAATAAATAGTTTTCAAAAGAATAAAAAATAAATTAAAAAGATAAAAAAATAAAGGGGGTGAAATAGACAAAAAATATTAATCATATAAATTGTTTTAAAACATAATTTCAATTATTGAAGGATTAAATTAGAAAACAAAATCAATTTAAGAAATTAGCAAAAAAAACCTAAAAAAGTAGGATAAAAAAAAAACTCGAGATAACAAGGTTATTTTCAAAACCAACAAAAACAAATCCACAAAGCACAAGCAAAATAAAATTAAAAAACACAACACAATCTCTATTTGAATAAAAACATAAGGATGAAACAAGACTTAGACTAAGGAAAATAACAAACCAAGCAAACTCAGGTAAACAGTCTAAACCTAATTAAGTTTTCAAAGCTCATAACCCATGAAACCCTGAATCCAGGTCCAATTAAGAAGTTTATTATGAACTATTTTTTTTTTTTTAAAAAGCCAAATAAAAAAATGAAATAAAAATAGAGCAATTAAAATGATAGAATTTCATCAGAAAAAAAACAAAGGAGGGAGAAATCATAAAACAAAATCAATTTTTTTTCAAACAAAACAAATAACCAATAAAATGAATAGAACCCAATTTAAAAGATAAAAATTAAAAAGACGGTCAAAATTGAAAAGGCATACCTATTTTATAAATTATTCAAGATAAAAAAAATTATAATATAAGAGAAGGGACTAAATCTAAAGAATTAATAAATAAACAAGTTTGTTCTATAATTTTTAAGGAGATGAAAGGAAAATCTATGCGACGAGAGAGAGAAGAAAAGAAAAAAATGGCATCTAATGTGAACCTCTTGATCATGTGGTTAAACAACCCTTAACAAAGATGATACTTCCCCAATAAAGTATAAAATCAAGTTTGAAAAGTGTACACATTGAAAACTTGTCCTAGTATACCTACACTTCTGGAGTTGAATTAAATGATGCGACATGATCAATTATACCTTGACAAGTTAGAATTGATTTTTATCTAGGCAAAGAAAACGCGTTTCATCACACAAAACACAAGTTTATTTAATAAATTCATGATCACCTAGCTTTACAACATATAATTCACTTATAAAATGCATAAAATAACCCTAATGGATCCTCAAATATGAAATGATTTGAGTTCACTTATAAAATTGACCCATATGATTAATAATAACCCAAGACCTAATAAGAAAGTAATAAAAATCTAAAATTAATATCTTAGATATGTTAGTATCAGATTTGTCATCCATAAAAAGTCTCAAATAGACTAGAAAATTCAATATGATTCTAACATCTTAATTAACCCAAGTCAACTTTGAACCTCATGTGACCCAAACCCACATTCATTAATACAAACCAAATTACACCCAAAATAAACTCCAATTAAACACTCTTTGTTACCCCAAAACATCTCATGTATAGACTAACATGATCTGGCTGAATTACCCATAAAAAGAATTAAGCTGAATCCATTATTCATAAGAACCTTAATATGACCGAATATTTTTCTAGGTAAAACCCCATCATGAAAAATCCAAGGTTGGATCGTATCAATAACCAATCTCAAACTAATAACCGAATGCTCATTATAGGGAGTCTAAGACTGAACTTGAACCATATGATACCCTAAAATGAGTTGTCATATCCTTGTTAGAAAATGATCTTTGCAAATAGTAAGTCCACAAGTCAAAAGTTATTAAATAACAAAATTCATATAGTGTGTTATAACTTATATCGCAAGAACTTTCTAAACCATGATTGATATAAAATTTCACCTCCACATAGAAATATACTTTTATATTCTCTTGGTCAAGTTTAAGCTCAATTATTCACTTTGATATGAAGATACACTTAGTAGCATAAAACTAGAAATTATAAAAGTTTACATCAAAGTCTAAATTTGACCATGTCTGGATAATACTATTCCACTTGTCATAATGTTATTTTTTTACACTATAATTCAACCATGTATGACAGTCTGGTCCTGACTTGATCTTATTTTACTCGTGTTTGCTTACAACTATGTATTTTGCTTAGTCAAAGAGATTCTCACAATTTTCTTATCATAAGAAAATCACTAACTCAAGCAAATAATCTTAAATCACATCAAATACAAAAAAATCCTTCAACCTTTATTATTCCTGTAAACAAAGGACTTACACAATACAAAAATATGTGTTAGGTACAAAGATTGCATGCTACACAACCAAAACTTTCCAACCTATTGATAGACAAGGATATGTGAATTACAATATTAATGCACAAATATCATCTTATTTTTCAAGACATATCAAAACACTTTCTTCCCCAAGTTTTCTATGAACTTAGTGGTCTATTTTCCAACAAGTGTTAAGAAGTGTCTCCCCAATTCTCATGACCTTAATTGCTTATAGAGCAGTCCCAGTTATACCCCACGTTCAATCACATGTCCCCATGCTCTAGATGTCCACAATTGCTACAACTAACCCCTAATTTGCATGTATAACTATCTGTTCTTGTTGTGTTAGCTTCCAACTTAAAAGGTTCATGGTTCAATCCCCATATCCATGCTAAGTCAAGAACCCAATAATTAGTATGAACCATTATACGTTGCATGTCAAATTTATTGCTGCTGAATTTTGGGCAATATGCATTCATTAGTAGTGCCCTACACCTAGAGTTCTAACAATATAAATGATCTAAATTCTATATGAATTCTCCAAGATAATAGAGGCAAGTTCTCATATTTTTTTGATACAAAGGAAATAAAAAAATAAAAATAAGAAACTTAAGAAAAACTTAGATCCATGGAGTCTAGAAGCAATAACTATTTCATTCTTGGTGGAGAAGAATCCCAAATCCTACAATCACAAGACTCTTTCGTAACTAGCTTTGCCATAAAATTTGCACATGCATTACGTTTCTTGTATGAATAAAACATGTTTGACCTTGCAAATCTTAGCCAATAGGCTTCTGATAACTAAGAAAATAGCTCTATATCTATGAAAATCAGCTTAGTACTTGTAAATCAAGTCAATGGCCTCCAATAATTAGAGTTACACAAAACTCTTCTATAGCCTCAATCTCAAGCAAGAAGAATGCCATGTTTTAATGCTTGCAAATTAGAAAGTAAATTAGATTCCATACATGCAAGATGAAATAGTTGAACAACCATTAACAAATTACGATATGTTCTTATTTGGAATTTTTTTCAGCTTCATTTAATTTGATCACCCATAAATCATAATGTTCTACCCCCTTATGGCTGATTATTTCTCATAGCACTTATTATGTGTTCGGGATTTTAGTTGATCCAAACTGGTCCATGGCTATAAATATTTTTACCTCCAGAAAAACAAAGATGAATTGTTCTGACAAAACCCTCGCATCGCACACCAAAAATAAAAGAAACGCATTAATCACATTTTGGCAATTAGGAAATAAAAATAATTTGTGTGCTCTACATTCCCCTTTCAGTTTTCACCCCTTTATATCAACATGCATGTGTTCGATCAAGAAGCTTACTTATGTATATAGTTTATAATTATATATGGTCTCAAATTGCGGCTCGTCTTCCCGGAAGAACAGACAAATAAAGAATTTCTGGAATTCCACATTAAAGAAGATTCAAGATCAACAGCACTTCCAAATCCTCACCAAACGAAAATGATTCATCAGAACCTAGAGATCATGTCACATGGAATATCATTGCCCATGCATGATCATGACGTTATGAATCTATGCAAGGACTCATCTTCCTCACCATCTATATCCATGCTGCTGATTATTGCAGACATACAACCAAAGCTTTTCAGAAGATATATATATATATATACAAGGAAGTAAGTAATCCTGTTCTAACTAGACTTCTATTGCTGGTATGACAATAAACCGTGCAAGAAAACACATAGATTTCCCTACAATCCTGTAATCTACCCATATTGTTGACGAGGCATGCAATAAGTATTGCAAAATGGAGATTAAGGGTGGGAAGAGAGAGATATTCTTTGTGTGCAAGCAAAGGGATCATCGATCGGATTCCTTTCTAGGCGCGCACTTCGGGTATTTCTTGGCCTCCAGATGAAAATAAAGGTAAATTTTAGCTGTGTGGACGAATTTGAAAAGGAAATAATGTGGGCGTGAAGGTTGTTGTTAGTGAAGATGAGATGGATGATGTAATGCACTTTATGCAAACAATGCACGTTAAAGAAACATGTTACATACAGCCAAGGATTCTTTCTCTACGTTTCATGTGTAATCAATAGGTTCTGCTGATGCTAACATAGGTTTGTGTGTGTGTACATTTGTATGTATGTATGTATATATGGGGTTTATTATAGTCTCATTATATTAGTTGCAGGTTTGATAGGTAAATCCAAGTTGATTTATTGTTTTTTTTTTATTTTCCATGAGATTATCCCAATCTTATAAGTTTAGTCATGAGCTTTGCAATTAACTAGAGTCAAAATTATCTTATATTTTTTTTAATTTATTATTTTTAACTTAATCCTTCAATATTCATTGATTTGCAATTAGGCTTCATGTCTTTTATTTTTTGTTTTGATTTCTATAGTTTACTGTATAGTTATCATGGTCTCATTGCTTGGGTCAAGAATTTGATGAGTTAACTCGGTTTGATTTGGATAATATTTTTAATCTTTCTTGATCTCATCTTTCAACATTGGTTTACTTATCTCGTGTCCCATGTTAAATCAAGTTTTTTTCCTTACTTTTTTTAGTTGATTTTGTTTTACCAGTTTCATCATTCAATATTTGATTGATTTAAAATTAAACTTTATATTTTTATTGTTTTGTATAGTATTATCCTAGTCTCATTACATGGATCACAAATTTAATAGGAATTATTTAAAAAATATATTCTTAATTGATATATATTTTTTTTTATCTTTAAACATTAAATTAATTAAAAAGTTAATTACATAATTTATTTTGATCTATTTTATACAAAGTCATATCAACTCAGGTTACAACTTTTAAGAAGTTAACTGAGGCTAAGGATGTTGTAGGGTTTGACGAACTAAGTTTTTACCTGACCTGTCTCGTCATCAACTGGAGTGAAAATCAATCCAACAAATACAAAAAAAAAGTAGCAAAAATTAAATGCGACGCCTGAGAGATTCGAACTCTCGCGGGGAAACCCCATGTACTTAGCAGGCACACGCCTTAACCACTCGGCCAAAGCGTCGCTTCATGCATTGTTGTGTGGTGAAATGATACTTATTGTTATATCTTATTACAAGGCCTGACTCGAAGAAAGTAATGGAAGCCGGGAAATTGCTAGCCTAGCTATCTAAAATGTAGAGGAATTGATACTATCATCAAGAAAAAAAGAAAATAAACTACAGGAGGTCAACAATGATGTAGTTTTGAACGCAAAGTATTTATGCAACATTGTTTGTTGTTGTCGTGGTGATAATAAACTTCTAGAATTTTGTGTGATTCCAATGGAATAGTAACTCATCATTCCATTGGTGAGTTATATATAATAATGACAAAAAAAATTATTTGTAATTCCATTAATGATTTATTTTATATTATTGATAGAGTTAACTCATAAAAAAATTATATTTTGTTAGTAATGTTCTTTTAAAAAAGTTTTAACTCCCCGAGGAATTTACAAAGGTATATCAATTATAGCTTTTATTTTGTTCCTTTTTTTTTCACGGCTATCACCATGTTAAAATAAATTTTCAAAAACATAAAATATTAAAAAAAATAGAAAACAATTTGAAAAAAAATAATCAAAATTTTATTCGACAACCTTAGTCACATGGTATATGCACCGATCCAACACATGCCCGAGTTAAATGATATGGATATTTTGTTGAACAAAACCCTTCATTGAGCACTAAAATCTAAATGCCATGCTAGTGTACAATTCAGGAAGATCGCACTTAATGATCACTGGTGTTTATTTTCTTTTTCTTTTAGTTTTTGTTGGAAATCAGTTGTAAAGAGAGAATAAGAGTTGTTATAATAGAGTTTTTTATAACTAAGTTGAAAGACAGTTGTAAAGAGAGTTTTTTTGTAGTAGGAGTAGCCTATATATATATTTCAGCACTGTAACATGATATACACTGAATTTGAAGAAAAAAAAACATTACTGAAAGTTTGACATGGTATCAGAGCAAATATTGAATTTTTTTTTTCTTTGAAATCGAATAGTTGTTTTTTCTCTTCTAGTTTGGAACCCAGAACTCAATTTGCATAGTGCTTGTTCATCAAGAGCACTGTTCATACATAACCAATCCCCATAGAAAAAACACCCAACAGTGAATCTTGAATTTGTTTTCTTGATCCGTATTTGTTCTCGGATTATTTATCTCGTAAACTTATTGTTCATACCCAAAAAGTCCAGATTTTCCCGGAAAGATCAAACCCATATTTTCCCGGAAAATAGAGCCCAGATTTTCCCGGAAAATAGAGCCCAGATTTTCCCGAGAAAATCAAGCCCAGATTTTCCCGAAAAAAAAAAACCCACATCACAAAAATCCACTCACCAACCCAGAAATCCATTCATCCACCCACCGAAGAACACCCAAATACCACAAACCACGAACAACCACAGATTCAAACGAAAAATATCAGAAACCCGAGACCCACAAAACCAGAAAAAACCCAACAAACCATCCGAACATCTTCATCTCCGAAAACCAGCAACCACAGACGAGAAGGAAATCAACCCACAAACAATGGAACGATTGAAAACAGATATGGTAGAGATCGGCGAAGGACAAAAACGCATAAGAGAAGGGCAACGAGAAATAAGGCAAAGGTTTGAAGAGATAGAAGAAGAATGTCGCAGGCTCAAAGAGGAGACGATGAACATAGCCAGTCAGAGTGATTACAATCAAATCAGAATCAATCTGATACTTGGCATTTTACAGAGGCCGGCGGCTTGGGGAAGAGAAATGGAAGAAAGTGAATTAGGGCAAGCATTTTATAGGGCTGCCCGAAATAGTGCTGACCGAAACAGTATAGCTGACCGAAATAGTGGTGTTGACCGAAGTGGGGCCGACTGAAAATACAAAAATGCTGGTGGGTTAATGTGCTCTCACTGCGGGGAAATAGGACATTCAAAACAACGGTGTTATGAAATTATTGGCTACCCGGACTAGTGGGACTTTACGAAAAAACCTCGGAAAAATTTCCGAAAACCTCTAGTTTATCTGACGAAAGCAGATCTGGCACAACCCACAGCGAATGTGGTCCATCCAGGTATCATCGAAAATGAATTTGCACACTCTATTATTACAAAGAATAGTACTTGGATAATTGATACAGGTGCATCCCATCATATGACTAGAGATTCCGATAATTTAATATGTTATAAACCTTCTTTACGGACAGATATAACTCATCGCTAATGGTAGTACCTCCCTATTACGGGGAAGGATCTCTTGTTTTAAGCGATGCTATTACACTAGATAATCGTTCTTATTATTCCATCTCTTGCATATAATCTCCTCTCGGTTAGTCAAATCACGACTACCCTTGAGTGCACGGTCACGTTTTGGCCTTTGTTCTGTGTTTTCAGGACATTCTAACCCGAAGATTCTTGGTTATGGTGTTAGGCGGGCAACTCTGTATTACTTGGAATTAACGAAACAAGGGGGTTAAAGTTAGGTCATGCTCATCGGACCACAAGTACAGATCAAGCTCAGGCTCTCGCTTGGTTATGGCATCGACTGACTCGGACATCTTTCATTTGGGTACCTTAGAAGCTACAACCGCACTTATTTTCAAGGTTAAGTATTTTGGATTTTAAGTGTGACATTCGTGAACTAGCAAAAGTCACCGTATTTCCTATTTGCCAAGTTTGCATAAAAGTGTAGACCCATTTGCAGTTATTCACTCGATGTTTGGGGTCTCGCAAAGATCTCATCTTTTTCTAATGCACGATACTTTGTTACCTTTATTGATGAGTGTACTCGGATGACCTAGATATCTCTCCTCCGAAATAAAAGTGAAGTAAGTACAACATTTCGGAATTTCGAAAATGGTGCTCGACCCAATACCAACGACAGATTCGTACACTTCAGTCAGATAATGGTACGGAATTTATGGATCAAGTGCTAGGTAACTTCTTACAACATCACGGAATTCAACATCAGACATCCTGCACATATACTCCACAGCAGAATGGATTAGCTGAAAGAAAGAACATGCAAATTATGGAAATAGTTCGGGCCTCACTATTTGGCATGAATCTGCCAAAATACTATTGGGGTGAGGCAGTCAAATCCGCTGCGTATTTAATAAATCGAACACCATCCAATGCAATTAAATTTCAGTCTCCTCAACAGAAAATGGAATCTCTTCTATCGGTTCCTCACATTCCTAATTTGGATCCTCAAGTATTTGGTTGTACGGTATATGTCCACATCCCTAAGGTTCAGCGAAGCAAACTCGATCCGTGTGCCAAACGGTGCGTGTTTGTAGGTTACTCGGAATTTCAAAAAGGATATCGGTGCTATGATCCTCATCATCGAAAACTACATGTGACCTTGGATGCGTCATTTCGCGAATTTGAACCCTACTATTCAGGGGGAGTTCCTGGTTCTTCTCTTTAGGGGGAGAGTAACAATGAAGAGAATGAAGATATATTTGAATTAGAGGAAATGAGACCAAGTTGGGATGATAACATTGAAGTCAGCACAGACCGAAATGATCTCTATAATGACCCCCTATGTCTATTGAATTACCAACGCCTACATCATTAACCGAATAATCAACCGAGAATGTCTCTCCTCAGTCATCTCAGGTAACCCTTAATCCTATCCCAGTTGAGATAAATGAAATTCCTGTCTTAGAAAATAATGAGACCTATAGATACCCACAAAGACTAAACCGAGGAATCCCAAAGAAACAGTATGAACCTGATCCCAAACAAAAACTAAATATCCCATAAGCAACTATATATCTACCCATAGATTATCGGAATCATATGCATTTACTGTTAATCAATTATTCAATGTATCTATTCTTAGTAATGTACAAGATGCATTAGCGGACTCCAAAGTGGACCAAGGCAATGAATGAGGAAATGGAGGCTTTGCGGAAGAATAACACGTGGGAGTTATGTCAACTACCAACAGGAAAGAAGAAAGTTGGATGTAAATGGGTGTTTACGAGTGAAGTTGAAAGCGGATGGGAGCATTGATAGATACAAAGCAAGGTTGGTAGCAAAGGGATATACGCAGAAGTATGGGGTGGACTACCAAGAAACCTTTGCCCGGTTGCAAAAATAAACACAATTCGAATTCTCATATCGATAGCGGTGATATCGAGACTGGGTCTTACAACAATTTGATGTCAAGAATGCCTTCTGAATGGAGATCTTGCAGAAGAAGTATATATGGAATTGCCACCCGGAGTGAAAACCAAGTCCTCATATGAAACTGAAGTATGCAAATTAAAAAAGGCTTTGTATGGTTTAAAGCAGTCACCTCGGGCATGGTTAGGAAGATTCGCATCCACAATGAAGGAGTTTGACTATATGCAAAGTAATTCAGATCATACTTTGTTTATAAAACACAAAGGGGAGAAGATAATGACACTAATAGTATATGTGGATGATATGGTTTTAACAGGAGATGATCCAGAAGAGAGAAAGGCACTACAACGGTTTCGGCATCGAAATTCAAAATGAAAGATCTCGGACAACTGAAGTACTTCTTAGGGATTGAGGTCTCGAGGTCGAAAACAGGAATATGTCTTTCACAACGAAAATATGTGCTGGATTTATTAGCAGAAACTGGAATGCTTGCATGCAAACCGGTAGATACACCTATGGAAATGAATCACAAGCCGGACAAGCGAGAAAATCGGATGTCAGCTGACAAAGGACGTTACCAACGATTAGTCGGGAAACTGATATATTTATCACATACACGGCCAGATATAGCCTATGCAGTCAGCGTGGTAAGTCAGTTCATGCATTCACCAAGAGAGGAGCATATGGAAGCAGTATATCGGATCCTAAGATATTTAAAAAGTGCACCGGGAAGAGGACTATTATTCTCAAAGAATAAAGTTCATGAAATTACAGGATACACAAACTCAGACTGGGCAGGAGATCAGACAGATAGAAGATCGACGTCAGGATACTTTACCTTTGTAGAAGGTAACCTTGTGACGTGGAGAAGCAAGAAACAGAAAGTGGTCGCCAGATCAAGTGCGGAGGCAGAATACCGAGGTATGGCTCATGGTGTGTGCGAGTTGTTATGGATAAAGCATGTGTTACAGGAATTGGGAGTTAATTACGAGTCATCCATGAGTTTATACTGCGATAATAAAGCAGCCATCGAAATTGCACACAACCCTGTACAACATGATCGTACCAAACATGTTGAAGTCGACCGACATTTTATTAAAGAAAACCTTGATCGAAAAATCATACAATTTCCGTTTGTAAGGTCAGAAGATCAGTTGGCTGATGTTCTCACAAAAGCAGTTTCAGGAAGAATCTTTCACGGTGCAATTAACAAGTTGGGCATGATAAATATCTACGCTCCAACTTGAGGGGGAGTGTTGGAAACCAGCTGTAAAGAGAGAATAAGAGCTGTTATAATAGAGTTTTTTATAACTAAGTTGAAAGACAGTTGTAAAGAGAGTTTTTTATAGTAGGAGTAGCCTATATATATATTTCAGCACTGTAACATGAAATATATTGAATTTGAAGGAAAAACATTACTGAAAGTTTGACATTTTTTTCAAAACATTTTTGTTTTGGGTTATTTTTAAAAATAGTTAAAAAAAATGACCATCCTGAAGATATATATACTTGTGAAATGTAGAGCACAAGAGGGGTTAGCCATCTTGTGTGCGCTGACAAGCAAGTCTTATGGGGTTGCGATAATTATAATCAAGTGTCGGCCATGGAGAAAAAAATAAAGCTGCTTGGTGTGAAGTGCTCCCTGTAAGATACATAATTCTGAATGTCTTTTCAATAACTTTTTTATGCTGTCAAAACGACGAGCTGTCTACATCTTCACCAAATCAAAGATTAGGAAGTTAAGTGTTTTGATGAAACATGATCTGAAAAGGATATGAATTTGTTGAGAGAAGAGAAAAAATTGTCGTTACTCTCATAGTAAAAGTATAGTTAGATATACATGAAGTTGTGTTGCAGTTTTTTGTTTTATTCCACTTGAGCACACAGAATGATCTCTTATCTTAGTAAAATGGCAAGCAAAAGGTGGAGGGAGCAACACCGAGAAGGGCCTGAAAAGATTGATCAGGACATCTTCAAGCACTATCATATTCTGGATAAGTTTCAAGAAGCATGCTCCACTCATCATCTCAAATTAACAATAAGAGCTACCATGACACCACTCTATTTATTATACGTGTTTGATAATGTGAAATAGAGTGTTTTTTTTAAATATTTTTATTAGAAATGCATGGAAAAACCGATTTTATGCACCCATTGATTCACTATTTCCTACATTTAAAATGACCGAGCCTCGAAATAAATCTCCTTAGCCCTTGCTGTGAAATATTTTGAGTCGCCTCTGCAGGCAAACCCAATTAAGTCCCCCAACTGTATAGAAATTAGGTGTTTCCCTCTACTTCTTCCCTCTTCATCCATAGCATCATCATTGAGCTAGAAATGCCTCTTCGGTTGTTAATTTATACTATTATATCTGTGCTCTAATTAATTTGTAGCTTGTTTGAAATGCTTTCTTGTTGTTGTGTTTTTTGTTTGATAAATGCTCTTATTACCAGTGTATTTTTTTCATTTTTTATCTTGTGGGGTTTACATTAAAATTGTCAATTTTGTCAATTTTATTTCGGTTGATATTTTTTTATTAGAACGGAATGATTCGGTTTCGCCAAAATCGTGCTGGACCAAGTTGCATGCGTCGTACCTAAAAATGCTACATAATTATGTACATCGATTTGTTTTGTAATGTAAGTGATCATCCTTGCGTTATTAACCATCCAGGCATGGAGTGGGAAAAAGGCTAAAAACTATAAGAGATGAGAGCAAATTAATGAGTTTGCGTGCATGGATGGCTCAGCAAATTGATTATAAAATCATGCATAGCATAATTGGAAGGAGCAACATCGGTGGACAGGAGCAAGCTTCGGCATCTCCAAGCAGTTTTAATGGTGGTGCACTTCAACTCAAGCTCTAGTTTTTTTTTCTTATATAGATATATGTGTGTTAGTGAGTGGGTGAGTGGGTGAGAGTAGCGACCAGTTGAGATGTAGGAAATGGACGATGGGATTTTGAAGATAAGATCATAGTGGCAGAGAAAAGATCGATTTCTATTTCTTTACTGGAAAGCACTCACGTATTTAAATATTTTAGTAAAAAAATTATACATATACTGACTTTTATGTATTTTTGTAGTTGAGAAATTTTTTAATTAAATTAAAGATCATATGTATATAATTAAATAAATCAAGTACTTATAAAAATAAAAGATTAAAAATCAAGAAATATATGTAAATCAAGATATTTAATCTCGCAATACAGAATATTTATCTGATTATGTTTGTTGAATCTTGTTAATTAAAATATTTGTTATCATATTAAAATATAATAGAAATACACACACTTTAAATTATATATATATATATATATATATATATATTGTGTGTGTGTTTAATTTTTTGAAGAAATTCATCACGAACTCATCACGTAGGACCTGGGAAGGGCTATTGTCAGCATCAAGAACCACCACTTTATGAGCTGGTTTGGTTGCCTTTTTTATGTTGTGGTTTAGAAATAGCCCTAGTCTGGGAGGTTTTGTTAATTTGAGCTTGATTTGATATAGTACCCTGAAAGGGCTGCACCGATATGGAGCCTTGTGTGCACTGGAAGATGGCTCACTTAGAGCAGTAGATTCCCCCCGTTTATAATCTGTAGCTGCATGGGCCGAATGCTTCAGGAAACTAGCTAGATTATGCATGGCAAACAAGATCCTTTCTTGAATTAGAATCAGGAGGCTTCGCCTGAATCCGCCACCATCCACTGCAACAGATGAGAGCGCACCAAAGCGTGATCCTAAGGCTCTACTCTCTCCTTCAACTCTAGGGTTACAAGGTTCATGAGTGCTGAACATTCCATGGCTAACACCAGCACCTCTATCCCCGACTTATCAGAATCTTTGAAAGGAAAAAAAACACCGCCATGACCGACCCTACCACAAGAATAGCAAACCGGCCTGTGAGCTAAAAGAAAAGCTAAAGGGTATAGAGAAAGAAAATAAAGCTTTTATTTTTCATTTTCATAGCTAGAACTATATTTGTAAGTTGAATATTTATTCCCAATATTGATAAAAAAAAATCTAAAACAATGTTTAATATATTTATATATAAAATAGTAGTTTTGATTAGATTTATAGTAGTTATTTATTATTAATAAATAGTTATATTAATATTATATATATTAAAATATAATTGACTTGTCTGGCTTTTTTTAATTGGAATACAAATATAAAAAATATTATATTTATACTTTTAAAAAACCATATTATTAATTTAGCTTTTATAAATTTTTTTCACTTCTAGATGGTCTAAGATATCTTTTACAAATGTTATGATATATATTTTTATAGTGCCAATCACATCCCTCATTGCTCGAAGTATATTAACAGGAAGATCCGGTGTCTTATAAAAATTCAAGTGGGTTTCTTTATTCCTGATTTTCTGTAAGAAAATCTATAGGATTCTGCTAGTCCCAAAAGCTTTGAGACGATTCATTTACGATACCCACTCAAAGTTTTATCTATTGGCTCTGGTGTTTCTTATAAGCTTTCAATAAAGGAGAGGCAAAGTGGGAGGCGTGAAGTGATCACCTGCTCTCTTTGACTCATGTTCTCATCAGCAAGTTTTTTGTAAAGGAACTCGCTTAAACAAATTAAGTTAGGTATGCTTAACAAACTGAACTCGGCGGCATGCAAAACATCGGTCGAAGGACTTGTAATCAATTGCAAATTTCGTCCAAAACTGAACTCGGCGGCATGCAAAACATCGGTCGAAGGACTTGTAATTGCGAATTTGGTTTCGATTGGGGTTTTGTTTTTTTAATTTGATTAGTGTTTTTTTTAATTTGAATAAAATATTTTAGTTTTGAAGTATTTTGACGTTCTATTTCGGGATTATATATTAAATATTTTTATTTAAAAATAAATAAAATAAAATTATTTAGAATTGTGGAATTTAAATTTCAAACATAAGAAGAAAAAAAATTAAACTAATATAACTCGACTGACTTGATGAGTTCAAAAATAACATGGAAAATTGATAAAATATAGTTTAAATAAAACAAATCAAGTTGTTATCTTAAAAAAAATATCGGAACAACGATATTGAATCAACTCGGGTCAACTTAGATTAACCTTTAAATGTGTGACCGGAGTTATAAAACTATGATAACTTTAAATAAAGTAAATCAAATCAAATTATAAAGTTCAATTCGTAATAAACTAGTTGTTGAATAATGAAATTGAGAAAAAAATTAATCTAAAAAGGGACAATAAAATAAAATAAAAATAACAAAATTTTGAGCTTGTATAATATTACGAGAATGTCATCGTCAAGGTCGTTACATTCTCTAATTTCTCTGAAATTTTAACATAATATAAATAAATATATCAAGATACCCCTCAAAAAAATTGATCTCAATCTAACGGTTGCATTAAGATATGTGATTGATATTGTAAAATTATTCATTATTTTTTATAAAAAAAACACTATTTAGCCAGAATAAAACAAGAGAAACAAAACCAAAATGTTCTTGACAGAATTTGGACAAAATTTCCGAAACGGGACGAGATTTTGAGCGAGATAAAATTTGTTTCGGTCGGTTCTGTTTTTTTAGTTAGAACAAAATATACGAGCCATTCCAAACAACATTGCTTGTAATGGTTAAATAAATGTAATTATAGTATAGCAAAGCTTAAAGAACTCAAAGAAAAATATATATTTCCCGCTATAAATATAGGAAGAATTGAAAAGCAGCCTATCACGCAAGGGCTTAATTTCCTAACATTTAGAGACGATGTAAACCATATTAATTGATTGTATGATGATGCTAATTAGCTATAGTGAGACGATTCCAGATACGTGCCATTTAAGAAAATGCATGTAATATTTAATAACTATATAGAGGGAAATGAAACGTTTAATAATTTATTTGATTGTGATTTATTTTTATATATGATCTTCTTATTCTTCTTCTTTCCCCATATATCTCCATCACATTACTCTTTCTATACAGCACAATTCCCATAATTTTCTGCAAAAGTCATCAGCTGGTCATGTAATCTAAAGTTGTAAGCATGCGGAATTGGTAATCCTACGAGGCGCACAAGCTGCGAAAAAGCTCTCACGTTACCTACTAAAAGCACTTGTGTTTTTTAGCAAAAAGTTAGACAGTAGGGTTAGAGAGCGCTCGAGCTAGGTTGCAGGGTTACGTAGTGGAATTCCACCTTTCTGGAAGCCAGCCAGACATTGTTAGTACCCCCAAGTTTATAAATTCTCGATTCAATGATCCAAGTTAAGTTGCAGTTTGCTTTATCATCATCAACGTGATATATATATATATAGCTTAGAATTTTCTGGACTGGCTGGTCGCCTTGCAATCCTCAGGAGATTGGCTTGATTTGCAGAAGCTGGTGGACAGGAACTAGCTAGCCCTACTTAAGCTACCGATATATAGCAAAGGTCAGCTGTGTTTTTTTTCTCATTTCCCTCAGTCACGTCTCGAATTCTTGATCGAGATTTACTGATCTTGTGTTAATATCAATGCTTCTTTGGCTGTCAAGATCTTGTTTTTCTTTTTTTTCTTAGAAACTGGATGATGATCATGTGCCACAACATAAGTCTATTAGTGATTCACCCCATGCTGAATCATGAGCCGACCAGAGCTTAATGGAACAGTGAACTCCAAAATGGAGTTTGTAGTTAAATTTGACACTCAATTGAATTGATTGTAGAACTTATACGTACGTATCAGCAGTCCAATTACGGATATCGAAATGCCTTTGGAAGTGGACTCAGGGCCGACCTTGTTTTCCATTTTTCGAATTTATTAATTATTTATTAGCTATTTTGCGGTTTATCCAGTGAAGGGAGGAAGGCTTTTTGTAGCCATACTATAAATCTACCCATAATGTTGAAGACTTGAAGCTCTCACGTAGGAGAAGGCAACGGCGTCGTCTTCAAGAGAAAACTATGTTTATTGTGTCTGCCTTTCGACCCCGTTGAACGTGGACATCGGTATAGAAGATGGACCGACGATGCCCTTGTTTACGTGTGACACGTCGGGATTGCATATTTTTCTTGTACTTTCTACCCATCTTCTACAAATTAATTAATAGTAAACCATGAAGCATTTTATGATGTTTCCAGATAATTAATAATGGTGTGTGCTTATTATAATGAGTGACAAAAAAATAGTCAAAACGTCCAATCTCTTTCTGACACGCTTGTACATGCAGCTATTCCATGTATAAAAACTATATATATAGCTCCTGGATATTTTTATTTTATTTTTAAATGTATTTGTTTTGCACAAGCATTAACTTGATTTTTGTGGGTGTGTTTTTTCAAATTGTAATGGCTTGATGTTAAAATAAATGAATTATTTTAATGTGTTTTAAAATACATAATTATTTTATGTCACTATTTAGGGGTGAAGGAACCGAGGGAGGTTGATTCATGCATGAATTGAGAACATGAGACACCTTGTCAAATACTTTAGCAACTTCTAGCTCTTTAAATAAATTTAATTATTCCTTGTTCTACCGTGATTATTAGGTTTACTATTCCTTAATTTAGTTGTACGTGGGCCTGATCTTTACCAAAAAAGAAATTAATTAGCTAATTAATTAATGTCTTATTTATAATATTCTGCATTGCGCGATTCATTTGCTCTTCAGTTTTCAGTGAACTAATCCACCAGTTCAAATTAAAGAGTGGTGGTAGTAATATACAAACAAATAAATCACGTAAACTTTTCATGCAGTATAATTCTCACATGAACTAACAAGGCGATTGGGTGTTTAATATTTTATAATTTTTGTAGAGATTCCGGTGAACCGACTAAAATTTAATGTCAGTTTCGCATTACGATTCCACCAGTGTTTGGCTGAAATTTGAAAAATAATATTTTAAATAATATATGTTTTGATGTGTTGATTTTAAAAATATTTTTTAAAAAATAAAAAAAAATATCATTTTGATATATTTCAACATAATAAACACTTTAAAAAAATACCGCAACCTCACTACCAAACAGTTCTTATAAAATATACATCAACTTAGCCAGTGAAGCCACAGAAGTGAATCTTGCTGCACATGTATATTTATTTATGTACGTACAGAGAGAGAACTGGGGGAGGCTCAACTACTGTCACCTCGGCAATCGAGTCCGATTCCTTGAGTTCCTGTACTATGTTGTTGAGTTTATACTATTGAAGTATTATTAGTTTTCGTATACCTAGCTGTAATCACTCTAGCAGATATCCTTAGTGATATCGTGGTTGAAAACTATCACGAATGGCAATTTCTATATGCAGGTTATAGGAGCTTCGATTGTGAAGACTTGAATAGTTGTGTTGTCGTCCACACTAAGCTTAACTGAGCTAGAAAGGTTTCACATTTGGAGCAGCATTCCATTACAACAACTTAAGGTTTTAATACCATGTCTGGGGAAAGTGATTCGCAGCCAGCTGGTCTGAGAAAGCCGAAGATGCTGCTCTCTGTTTTCTTCAGAGATGCAAGGTATCGTTTCATATAGTCCCACGCAGGGTTTCTTTTTTTCTTTTTTCTTTATGATTTCCCTGTTTATCTGTTAAGAGGGAACTTAAGGGAGTGTGTCTTCTTCTTCTTCTAAACAAGTGAAGAGAAACTGTGTGTTCTATGAGCTGTATTTGATTCCATTTTCAGACTAGTTTTCAAAAAGGATGAACTTGGTTCGGAGATCATAAGGATTGCATTGCCTGCGGCGATGGCTTTCGCTGCTGATCCCGTTGCCTCCCTGATTGACACAGCCTTCATTGGCCGTCTAGGTTTGTTCTCTTGTCCTCTAATTGTTCGGTCAGCCAGCTGCAGAATTCAATTGCGAAATGGAAGCATTTTGACAATAGAATTCTTGCTGTATAACTTTTAAACCTATATATCCTGACATCAAGGTTGTAAGGTGTTGAAAATTTAAAATCATTAAACGCATTGCATAAAGTTCTCGCAGTGCCAAGTGTGATTAAGATTTTAACACGCTGGAACTGCAGCAGAACTTTCTGTCTCAGTTAACAGCATTTAGCCTATTCCCCTTCATTGAACTCTCTCATACTGCACCTTCACAACGAAACCAACATGGTGGAAATCTATTAAATTTCAAAATGACTGTTTTGTAGCTCTGGTGTACCTGGAAACCCCCAAGAACACTTTCCTGATGCAGTGCCCTTATTACTCCACAATCACACTGATCATGATTAAATTGTTATTCAGTTATACTCTATCGACTGTATCTTATCACTTAAAGCAACACACCAACAAGAGGAATAGATCTGATACAAAAGATGATTCTATATTTATTCTTGCACAGGTCCAGTGGAAATAGCTGCGGTAGGAGTTGCTATTGCCATATTTAATCAGGCCTCAAAAGTGACCATATTCCCTTTGGTTAGTATAACGACTTCTTTTGTTGCTGAGGAAGATACATTTAACAGAAATACCAAAATTGAAGCAGAGAAGACTGAGGACCTGAAGAAAGATGCGAAAAGTGGAGAGGCGAAAGAACCTCTTCCTGATGATGAAATGCTTGACAACATGGAGAAAGTTTCAGACACGAACAGCGGAAAGAACATCGAAAATAAAGATTCAGTGTCCGAGGATGGTACACAAACTCTCTCGTCCTCATCGATAATCTTCCATTATCCCATCTTATAGCATTGCCTTCTAGAACATGTGTCCGTATTCTAAAATTTTCTGAAATGACAGCATAAAAACCAATATCATATCACCCTGGCATAAATAGTGTTGGTGTTTTCACCAGATTGCAAGACAATCACGATCAGTTCTTCCACTCATACTGTCACCAAAAGTGTAAATCCCAAACAAAAGAAAGAGAGGCGACATTTCCCCTCAGCGTCGACAGCATTGATTGTTGGTGGGATTCTTGGTCTACTGCAAGCTATATTCCTCATAATTGGGGCAAAACCTCTCCTGCATATTATGGGTGTGAAATCTGTAAGTGCCTTCCGTTTCATTCTCCTCACTATTATTATTTCTGCTGCTTTTCTTCATTAGAGAAGTGACGGTGCTGTCATTTTTGTTGGATAGGGTTCAGCGATGTTAAACCCTGCAAGGAAGTACTTGACATTGAGAGCTCTAGGTTCTCCCGCAGTTCTTTTGTCACTGGCAATGCAAGGGGTCTTTCGAGGTTTTAAAGATACAAAAACCCCTTTATACGCCACTGGTGAGAGATATTTCGTTTTAGTTCCAGCATTATTTTCATCCATTCCCACTTTTCATAAGCAGTGTCTTACTACTCAGTAGATCCCATATATGTTAAACAAACACATTTATAGGAGATTTAACAAATATCATCATTCTGTTTGTGGAGACAAATCCAACTTTCCTGCCTGAGATCTTGGACTCCACTTAGCACTTTGTTTTGTTCTTTTTTTCTACCAGTTATTGGAGATTTAACGAATATCATCTTAGACCCCATATTTATCTTCGTCTGCCGCTGGGGTGTCAGTGGTGCTGCTATTGCTCACGTCCTTTCCCAGTAAGTACTAGTATTCTTCCAAACGTGCAGTTGATATGGTGCTCAATGCTTAGTTTTCAAGGGACTCGGGTTTATCAATTTTGTTTTCTTTCCTCGTAATCCCAATAGGTACTTGATTTCAGTGATCCTCTTGTGGAGGTTGATGAAGAAAGTTGATCTTTTGCCCCCAAGTGTGAAAGATTTGCAATTTAGTCGGTTCCTCAAAAATGGTGAGGGGCTTACGCACTCTTGCTCTGATCATTGTTTTGAAGATTTTCCTTCTTGTCATTGGTTGTAGTTAGATTATAATTAATTTGCTGCCTCGGTACGAAAGTTTTGAATACGCGATCAACGCATTTTCTCCAACTTCATTTCTCTGCTGGATGCAGGTTTTCTGTTGTTAGCGCGAGTTATAGCAGCCACAATCTGTGTGACCTTGGCAGCTTCAAGGGCTGCTCGACTGGGCTCAACAGCTATGGCTGCCTTCCAGATATGCTTACAAGTTTGGTTGACATCATCACTTCTTGCTGATGGCTTGGCTGTTGCTGGACAGGTAAAAAATACCCTGTTGGGATTTTTTGTTCCTGGTTTATGTGATCATTAGTGTTCAATTTTAGACCCCGTCGATGAATGTCCTGTTAAAATACCAGAAGGACTATTCTGGTAGGAGCTGCAATCATACTTTTAAGAACGATCGGGCTTCTTCAAGTAGTCTGTTTTCAGAAAATATCCACTCTCTAATTTCCAAATTTTCATTCAGACTAGTTATTACGTGTGTTTTTCTTCAACTCCTACAGGCAATCATTGCCTGCGCAATTGCTGATAAGGACTACCAAAAGGCAACCGCTGCTGCCACCCGAGTTTTACAGGTACGCCGATAACATTTGTATCGATACATCCTCCCATGTTTCGGTTTTCCTTTTCCTCTAGAGAACTAACCACAGGCTTAAATGGTGGCTGGTGTTGCTGTGCAGATGAGTTTTATTCTTGGTCTGGGGCTAGCTGTGGTTGTTGGACTTGGCCTGCACTTTGGTGATATAATTTTCTCAAAAGATCTTAATGTTCTTCATTTCATAGCCATCGGCATTCCGGTAATGCCCATCTACAGATTCATTAGTAAATTCTCTTTTTCTTTTTTTTTGTCAACTTGGACTGATCTTTTGCTCTATCCACCCATCAGTTCGTTGCCGGTACACAGCCCCTCAATGCGATAGCTTTTGTCTTTGATGGTGTCAACTTTGGAGCATCTGATTTTGCGTACTCTTCATATTCCATGGCAAGTTTATCAGCCATTGTCCATTCCAGAAATAAACAGAATAATCTATCGTGACTTCAGTCTTTCTAAATTCTTCTCTGATGAAATTTTCCCTGTTTAATTTACTTTCTCTTCAGGTTCTAGTGGCCATAGCAAGCATTGCAGCCATTGTTGTTCTCTCTAAAACAGGTGGATTTGTTGGAATTTGGGTTGCCTTGACCATCTTCATGGGGCTACGCACATTTGCCGGCGTGTGGAGGTAATGTTGCTTGTTAATACCAAATGACATCCCACTTTCTTCTCTTCATAGTGAAATTCACGGTCATTAGATGGATAGGGTTTATAAATGGTTGTCCATATGATGATTCTTCAAACCCAAACCTGCAAAACTCGCTTGATTTCAGCGATTTATGATGTCTGGAAACATACAAACTGAAACAGAACACCAAACAATTTATGAAAAAGAAAAAAATGTTCAAGAAAGTAGCAATCTTTATTACAGTAGCTCATTGATTCTATGAAGCTACAGGTTGATTGACACTAATCTTGCAGGATGGGAACTGGAACTGGACCATGGCGCTTTCTCAGAGGGCCATTATTGCCATAGGACGATGTAAACCTCAGGAATTTGCGTGTTGCAGTGACATTTTTTTGTCCTTATACACCCTTTTTCTGTTTTTTGTATACTATATGTCTGTGTGATCCCGTTTTGCTTCCATACATTGCTTTCTGCAGTTAATCCTGCCACAAGTTTGTGTCTTTGTCTGCGACTTTGTTTGGTGATTTATTTTTTTTGTTCAAAATTAATTATTTTTATTTTCCTAGATTGTTTTGCCGCAAGTCTGTGTCTTTTGTCTATGACTCTATTTGGTGTTGAGATCCAACCTGTGATTGATCAAAGTAAGTCTGATTTTTTTCTTGCTTAAAATTTTTTTTATTTTTTTTATTTGATGATATCAAAAATAACTTTAAGAAAATATATATTATTTTAATATATTTTATTTACCCTATCATCTAATTCCTACACAATTCCATTTAATTTTTCCATTTCCCCATTCTTTATCAGGGTTGGGAAATTTTCATGATTTTTCTTTCAATTGTAATCATAATTCTACTATATATAACATCTATCCCACTGTAAATTAGTCAATTACCATCAAAACACCCATAATCATGTTTTACATGTTATAGCTATAGAAGTGGAGGAGGATTTACATCAAGATATTTAAATTAATTGTCAAACTTGGAAACTGGCGACATCTTTGACCACTCGTTTCATATAAAAAAGAAATATCCCAGAGAACATCCCGAAATTAAAGATGAAGGACTAAAATAGTAATGGACGAAAGTACAGGGACCCCATCGAGATATTATCTTCACGAGGGCACAACTACGCATCGAAGGGGTAAATATTAATAAATATAGTACAGGGACCCCATCGAGACCGAATCAATTTTCTATATTTATAATAATAAAAATAAAAGATAGACGTTCTGATCATGATGACATGGGTGATCACCTTTGGACCAAATCCCACTTGAAAACTAAGCAACCTCCTCTTTTTTAGCCGACCACGAAAAGATACCCCTTGAACTCCTCCAACATACCCCACAACATCGCTGTCGCTGGAACAGGTAGAACACACCCATTTAAAAATCAAGAATATCTAAAATCATGAACAAATAATAATTTAAAAAGATGGGTTTTTCAGGAAGCATTTCAACAAATTTTGAATTATTTTTTTTGTTCTAAATAAATTTCTCAATAGTTTTTTTAGATCTGCTAATATTAAAAATAGTTTTAAAACATTAAAAATAGTTTTTTTTATTAATTTCTGAAAAGACAACGGCATCGAAACACCCTCAAAAGATAATCTTGGCTGAACCGCAAAAATCAATCCTGGCTTCGAATCAGGGTTTACTGCTCGCATCTGATGATCTTCGCAATGAAGATTGAAAGAACACAGACACGTCAAAAATAGGTGGTGGTGCAAACGAATCACATGAACTGCCATTTTTATTAAATCCCGCAAAAAATCAAAATCATGCAGCAGCCGGGCAGATGGTGCATGATGAAGCTGAAAGCGAGCACTAACAAAACTAAAATTCATAGAATGCAATAAATAAAGGTACGAGAATAATAACTTTAATTGAGTTTTACATTTTCAAAAGTACACATAATATAATCCTCCGCCTTCCACGATAATGAAACAAATCCAAAATACAAAGGAGAGCTCTTCACAGAATTTCCTTGCTCACCCACCTCCTCCTCCATCCACAACCTGAAGTCAGTCAAAACACGCAGATACTGAAGACAATGAACTGTTAAACGGCTACAAAGCTTGTAATTTCATGGCGAGATGAAACATGTAGCCCCTTCTGCAACCTTGATCTGTTGAGAAGTAAACGAGAGCAAATAATATCCTGATCAGATGTATTTAACGGAAGAGAACCTGCACAGGCTTTTCCTTAACACAGCCCAGAGAAGTTTCAGCATTCCGAGTTTGATTTAAACAATAAAATGGTACAAAAATTGAATGATATCCCTGGCAGTTTTTGCCAATTGTTTACCGCCGCCCCACTTGCCAAATTTCTACTACCATTGATCTTCTGAACTTTCACCATACCCCCCAGCCAAAAATCCAACAAAAATATGTACCTCAGTGAAATTACTTTCATCCTATCCTGATGAGTAAAAACCGAACTGTTTTGACTAGACTACTGGCTGTTGCTTCTTGTCAATTTGCATCTGCTCGAGCCAAGATTCTAAAACAGGATTAATTTGAGAATTTGAACTCAATCCCACTGATACATCAGGAGATGGTGCAGCACCAGGTACTGGGATTGCAAACTTTTCTTTGAGCACCTCAGGAGGCGATTCCTTTACCAGAGACTGGACCCAGGACAGATCAGGCTCCTCGCCATTGTTTCCAAGCTCGAAGGATGAGGATCTTCGCAAACGGCCCAATTCTTCTCCATTAACTGACCAGTCTAATTTACCATTAGGAGATCCCCACTTAGACCAAGAATTTACAGGCGACCCAACATTATGGGCCACAGGGTTGTTGGATCCCAGATCCCTTGAGCTGAGACTACGTAGCTGTTGATGCTGCTGCATCTCTCGCTGAGCGAGAACAGATAATCGAGGTCCCCTTGGAGAGATGGGCTCCATGCTTCTTGGTGACATCCTTCCAGGGGATCCAGCACCGAAGGCAGCCTGCATTAGATGGTGCTCAACATTTTTTGGGGAGAACACACTGGTGTTGATGGGTGATAGCATACTCTGCTGCTGCTGCTGCAACTGATTGAGATAGGCTGATTTATGGGTTGGAGAGAAAACAGCAGCTGCTTGATCAGCAGCAAACCTAGGAGAAGACATTTCAGCAGTGAACATTTCATCAAGATTTGAAGGATTTAGTGTTTTAGACCACCCAGAACGACTGAAAGAAACAGAATTGTTCTGAGGCTGCGAGAAACATGTCAGGTCATTTAAAATCTGTTGGGAATCAAAATCTGACAACAAATTGTAGTTATCAGGCGGGATATCCCGGGCACTAAAGGATGATCTCAAGCGACTGGATTGAAGGTTGCTTCCTGGAAGATGAAGTGTTGGCACATTAGGTTGTGGCCAAGCCATGGACGAGTGAGAAATGCCATTTGTAGAAGGAGACATGGGTTGGTTGAAAGGAGTTGGGGACATTGCCGAGACTGATGATGGGGAACCTGGCAATAGACTCAGTGCAGCCGCCATGTCCATAACACTGGCTGCAGATTGAGCTGATCGAGGTGAAGGGATTGCAGATCCTGTGGAAACATACAAGGGCCGGAGCTCCTCAGGAGTGTGGGCAAAAAAGCAGACTTGTCTGTTGCAGCTTGTGCCATCTTTGCAAAGCCGAGTCCGGTATTGAGCAGGGTGAAGCCAGCATTCAAAAACCCCATGTGCATATTCACACATGTCCCCACGCCTGCAGGCACCTTTACGAAAATCAGGGCAGGGAACACAGCTGTAGTGGAACTTACGTGGATCTCTTCTGCGTGCATTCTCTCCTGGGTGAACAAATGGACATTCAGTCCAATCATGGGAGTATGCACGAGAACATGGGCGAACCTTAAAAGAGAACATGCGGAACTCATCAGTTGCATAGATGCTGTTCTTGATATCAGGGAGAGATGGATCAATAGGGTATTCTCTCTTCTCTGGTGTACAGCTTCCGGGCAGATTATTAAACTTTGCGGCCCTTGGAGAATAAATCAGCACAGAAGGAGAAGGTGGTGAACCATTTTCTGGCGATGAAGATAGCGTTGGTGAGCTAAAATTTGAGTTGCTGATTGAGACCCGTAAATTGCTAACACCAGCAGAGCCATTAAAATCATGCTCCGCAGCAGAACCATTAGAATCGGTTTTTGAGAGAAGATCTTCAAGAGCGGATTTCATGCACTGTAGCTTTGGAGGAACAACGACTACATCACAAGGCCGATCTCCATTGACATCGAGGCAGCTAGGATCTGCACCTGCTGATAACAGCAGCTTAACCACGTCAACTACATAAATAGACCCACCAGAAGCAGCACAATGAAGGGCAGTAGTTTTATCCTTTCCACAAGATAGATTCACGTCAGCCTTGGTATGATCCAGAAGAAGCTTAAGAACATCAAGGCTTCCATACGTTGCAGCAACCATAAGAGGAGTTCTTTGGTCTAGAACAATCTGCTTCGACCCTTTTTGGCGGCCATACCAAAAACCTGCCTCGTTAATAGAGGAAGCATCCCGCTGTATAAATCTCTTAAAGCCTTCAGCATCGTTGTTAGCAGCAAATTCAAGTAAGCTAGAGAAAGTATCTTCAGTTTCTACAGTTAGACTATTCATATCTTTGGTAATCTGTGTGGCTCCTACAGTGTATCGAGTTGAAGTAGATGATGATTTAGCAGATTGCTCGGGACCACCGCACATGCTTCAATCACCTGAAATTCAAACAAAAACATAGATTAGCTCAAAATCCACCTTAATCGACTCCATACATTAAAAAAACAAAAGGTACATCAGAACATGAGCTAAATAAGGAGAACATACAGGGGGGGGGGGGGGGGAATATTTTCCCAGTATTAGAAAATTTAAGACCTCATGAAGCCCTCGATGGGGTGAACTTCGTCACTCCTCACAAGCCCCAAAACAAAAGCTACCCCCTTTCACAGCACTGGACTCACCACGTAGGTGGTGTGTGACCAGAAATTACTTAAACCAAAAAAGAAAGGAAGGAAGAGAGAGCTTTTGAGACTTCTATCTCTTGTATATTATTAGGACTAAAATCTATCTGCTTATAAGATACGTGGTCATATAATAAGCAGATTTATATTATCTATACTAAACTAGAAGCTACAAGATTGATGGTAGAAACGAAATGAATAGAATCTTTAGCTCATATCAATTACAGATCTAAACACAGCCTGACCTAAAACTAACAAAAAGTAAAGATTCTGATTATCAAGATGAGGAATTTTATGACGTCGGAATAAAGAATCTCGCAGTTGTATTGATTAGACCGGAGTAAAATCTACCACTTATCTAAAAGAATCAGCTAATCTAACAACTCAGCAGCTAAAATAATTGGCTGGCAAATAACTTACCGATTAATGAAAGCTGAAGCAACAAACAGCTCTAGGTAGCTTAAAAATGAAGAGATATGCATAATAGAAAAATTGATTCACTTCAAGAACGATCAAGATTGGAAGATTTGAGGGGCAAGACGGCATGTGGTTTTGAAGCAGAAGTACAAGTTGCTAGAGACAGACAGCATTTAGCTGCTACCTCCATCGATGTAATCTATGAAACAAAAGAGGGTGACTTCTGTTTTTGTTTCAGTTTCAGTTTCAGTTTCAGTTTCTGTTTCAGTTTCGCTTAGGGGGAGACGGAGGGCTCGAGCTTGTAACGTTCAGAAATTGAAACTGAAATTGAAATGAAATGAAGAGCGGAGGAATTTGTGACGAATTTATTTAAATTTATGTCGTCCATGACAAGAAAGGAAATGAAATGACATTGAAATCCACATCAAATTACATTGAGATGCGAGTCAAATTTTTGAACTTTGTAGAGGCGAAGGGAGACTGGAGACTGGAGACTGGTTTGGTCGATGAGTAAAGATAAGGTGCGTGACCGCTTTGGTGTGGAAAGTCAAGGAGTGGGGTTACCGGTTAAAGGGGTGTGGTGGTTAGTGAGTAGGATTTAAATGGGGACTTGGTATCCGCCAATTAACTAGAAAGCTAAACCGAGAAAATCTTGTATCATTATACACATATATAATTGTGGAGTGTAATAATTTAATTGTTTTTTTTTTCTTGGTACACTGAAATTTAATTCTTGATTTCAGGGTATTTTATTCTTTTTTCAGAATTGATTGGTATTTTCTAGTTGTCTGTGTATATAAACTTTTAACAAAAAATTTTTATATTATAACTATTGTTTTACCTCTACTATTTTTAAACTTATAACAATTTTCTAGGGCATTTTCAATTTTTTTTGCCTGACAATAAATAATAAAATAATTATTATCCCTTGAAAAAGATAAAATTTTGATTCATCGAGTGAAGTTATTTTTAGGTTTTTTATTGTATGATGCACGGTAAAATTATGGATGCATCCTCATAAACGACAAAATGGAAGAATTAACTCTGGGTATATGCTTATTGTCATATTAATTTTATTCTTTTTTTAATGAGAAGTTACAGACGTTTCTCGTAAACGTGCATGTAATTCTCTTGCCTCTGCGTCTTGAAGGCGGTGCATGTTGTCTTGTGGTGGCAACACATGTCTGTTCGTCATCTCATCGGATGTGTCGTAGTGTCCCCTTCTAATAGTTAGTGTGTGCGATATCACATGGTTGTTAGAGACATGTCGGTGGCTGGTTTATCAATTTTCACTTTTCTCTCTACTCCTACAGGCTAATTTACATGGCAATTCTTTTGGCCTAAAGGTTTATCATTTCAATCCGTAGGCTTTTGATTGTGTTTGTTCATATTAATTTTTGTTATATAAATTTTGATTTGTTTCAATTTAGTTCTTAAAAAGAAATTGATCATATATCTATTTTCATCTGAGTCCTTAATCTTTAATTTTAGGTTTGGTTTTAAATCACTTGATTTATTCGGTATATAAGTTTTGATTCTTTCAATTTTGTCTTTCGATTGAAATTGACCATATATTTTTGTTTTTTTTATTTTGATCCTATTTTTTTTGTTTTTATATTTAATTTTACTTCTTTCAATTTTCCATTCCTTCTAAAATAGTCCCTATTTTTAATATATCATTTTCAAAAGTTTTTTTACCTCCCCCCGGTTGCTTTTTTGAACCTAAAGTATTTTTAAAAAATGAGACAAGATTGGTCTTCTAAAAAATGAATTTATGAGGAGATTAGCATCATTTATTTATTTATTTTTAAAAAAACTTGGCATATTTTATAGTTTTTCTTTGGAATATTTTTAATTAATTTAAATGATATTTTAAGAGACTAGGAGAATATACATTTTAAAACTTTATAGTTTCGGTTGAATTTAACCATATATTGTTTTATTCATTTCAACTCTTAGTTTTTTTATTTATTTTTCAAATTCTATCAATTATTGAGCTTTTTTATATAATAACTTTATTATGGATAAGGTGTGAAAATAATGATAGTGATTATTTTTATAGTATTGTATATTTTGTTAGATTAATTATATATTTTGTTATTTATTTTAATATTAACACATTAAAATAATATAAAAAAACAAAAAAAACTTTATAAATTCATATAAAACTCCTCAAACACCACGACTGATCAAAAAAATCAGTTATTATGTTTCATTTGGTCCTTATTCTTCTGATTTTTTTTTCATTCCTGTTATTTTTTCGGTGTTAGGGCTTTAATTATTTCAATTTTATTCTTCGATTGAAATTGCTCATATATTGTGTTATTCATTTTGACTCTTATTTTTTTAATTTTTTAATTTTTTAATTCTTTCAATTATCTAGTTTTTCTTGTATATTAATTTAATTATGGATAAGGCGTTGAAAATAATGATAACGATTATTTTAATGTATTTCTTCTTATGAATATGTTAAACTAACTATGTATTTTGATATTTATTTCATATTAACACATTAACATCATGTTAATACTTATTTCTATATAAAAAAAATACACTACTAATATTTTTTCTAGTTTTGCCTTCAATCATAATAATAACAATAAAAAATTTAGATTTAAAAATGTATAACAATCAATCAGTTTGTTGTAGAAAAGCAAATAATTCATCCAAGAGATCACTTAGTTTACATTTCAAGTTATATTTTTTTTAATATAACAAGAGAATACAAGTCATAAAAATATATCTTGTATTATTATTAAACTCGATTTAGCAGTTCAACCTTGCAATCTTATGATTTGATTCCTTGCCTACTTGTCCTAACACTATCTTTGAGTTTGCATGGTCTATTTTTTAATCCAATTTTGATTCAAACTATTTTTTAATGAATAAATTGATTTAATTCCTTGAGTATTTTAAATTTTTAACTATAGACTTAGTCAAATATAAATATATTTCAGGGAGGTTTCAATGATAAAAAAAATTCTATAAACATTAAACAAAATTGAACGAGGAACATAAGATCATAAATTAAGGCATGGAAAGGGAAAAGATTGAAAGGATAAAATATTATTATTATTATTATTATTATTATTATTATTATTATAACAAATTATGAGAAACAATGAAGAAGTTGTCAAAACACTATGAAAATCACTGTTCACACAAATACAAAAGACTGTTTATATTGAGAATTAAACTACATTATTTTTTTCTTCTCATTTTCTTTTATGATTTTATCACTCTCTATATGTTTTTTAAAATAGATTTATTTAATGTTTATGCTTAATTTCTTTTGTGTTGGTTTATTCTAGACTCATGGAACATTTTATGATTTTTGCAAGGATTTTCTAAGCAAATGATTTTTTTCAAAAAAAAAATTTTGTTTTATATTTAATTTTTAAAGATTTGTTTTAATTTTAAAAGAACATATTTATTTTAAAATAGTATTTCTGATATGTATCGCTATACATATTGTTATTTTTCCTTTAATTTTATTCTCCAAGTCTCATATGTATTTCTATTTCTATTATCTTTTGTTTATTTTAATGGTAAAAAACTTAGAAGACACAAACATGTAAATGTAACATTTTGCAAAATCAAATATCTTGATATGCATCCATTTCTTAATTTTGCAGTTGTTATTTTAGCTATTTTAATGAGCTTTTTAATGTCATTTATAAATATGATTATCCATTTAGTAGATTACATGTCAGGGTAATATTTTCTATTTACACTCAGAATTTTTTATGTAAAAAAACACATTGAAATTATCCATATACACTATTTTATTTAATTTTAAGAAATAATTATGATCACAATGTAACATGAGTCAAATAACTAGTTACATTACAATTACAAATAATATATAGTGTGCGGGCTTTTCGTTGTAGCACTAGATAAAATTTATTATGAATTGGTATAATAAAATTGCTATTTTTAAAGACCAATAGCCCAGGTGAAATAGCTTCATACTAGTTAATTTTCTTTCTACATTAATTTGCGGATCAAGCAAATATTTCTTGTAAATATTGAGATTGAAATAATTAATAGATTTTACTAGTTCAAAAATAAAATATAAAATTTATACATGTAAGGTTTGATATAATAAACACATCAATATTCTTTATTATAACAACAACAATAATTCTTTATTATAACAACAACAATATTGAAGGTTTAATATCTAAAAATATCATTATTATTATTGCTAAAACAATGCAATTATTAAATTATTCCGAGAATAAAAAAACTAAAATTATTATTATTATTATTGGAAAAATAAATTCAATAAAAGAATACAAAATCCCAAAAACTTTAACTAAAGAAAAAAATAAAATAAAAATAAAAATTATTAGCTAAAAAAACATTTAATGTGAAAAAAATAATAATAAAAAAACCAAAAGAAAAAACAAAGGAAATAAATTAAGAAATATGAATTTTCAAATGATCATAAACACAAACTAAAATTAAAGAATAATTTTTTTTGAAAAACATGTTATCTCGACAAAAGAGAAAATAATAAAAATTGAAAACCAAAACTTAAGGCACATGTCTATAAACATAGACAAAAATAAAGACTATTTAAGAACCGTAAAAAATTAAAATAATTAAAATTAAAAATTAAAAGGATGAGGGCTGAAACAAAAATAAAATATATTATCAATTTCAATCAAATGAAAAAATTGAAAAAATCAAATAAAGTATAACATCTATACATGCAAGGTTTAATATAATGTATCACGTCAACACACCCTATTATAACAATAGGAATATCAAAGCATTAACATCTAAAAATATCATTATTATTACTGTTAAAACAATAAAAATTATTAAATTACACCAAGAAAAAAAATCAAAGACATTAATAAAAGAAAAAAACTAAAATTATTGTTGTTGTTGCATTAATAATGGGAGGAAAATCCAATCAAAGAAAAAAAAGAGGTCCCGTGCTAGACAGGGTTCAAACAAATGAAAAAAATGAAAAAAATAAAATTATTAGCTGAAAACAATTTTACTTGACGTGAAAAGAAAAAAAACTAATAAAAAACAACCAAAAGAAAAAACAACGAAAAAAATATATAAGTGAAAAAAGAAAAAATATTACAAGCGACGAATTAAAGTGATTCAAACGGGGAAAAACACACATAAAGATCCCTTGCTAGACAGGGTTCGAACCAGTTTAGGAAACAAACACTCCATGTGCTTCGTTGCATCTTATAGTGCAGAAATAAACAAAAATCAATGAATTGACGAACCGAACGACCCGAAAATTGAACAATAGTATTATAATGCATAATGACTACACACAATGCACAATAATTGACTATGACATTTTTTAGTATATTTGATAATAAAATATTTTATCTAATTATAATGAGGATGTGTGTAATTAAAAGAAAAACAAATTAAAAATATTTATTTTAAACTTTAGTAGATGAAAATATTTTGAAATCTTTTTAGTGGTAAAAGCAACAATAAAATAAATAAAAAGGAATGGGTCAGGCTAATGCACATCTTATTTTATATTATGTTTCAAAAGTATTTTGGAAAAAAAAATTATTTTTATATTTTAGATCTCATGTGACAACATAAAAATATTTTTTTAAAAAATATTATTATTTTAATATATTTTTAAATAAAAAATATTTTAAAAAATAAATTTAATCGCAAAAAAGTCACTAATACCAGCACAATCTCACGAACATTTTTTTTTAAAATAAAAAACAACAAGAAGAGGAACATGGTCTGTGAAACAATGTGTCATGCATTTGCATTATTTTACCTACTTTTCAACCTAAAAGATAAAGTATAAATTTAAATAATCCAGGCCTTTTTTCTTTCCTATGAAAAGCCGAGTCATCAGATCCTAATTCTTTTGGTGGTATAAAATTTGATTTATTTTTCAATTTTATATATTGATATTTGACTTTATATAATACACGGTCCTTATTCTTTTATTGTTATTTATTTTTTTCTTATACATTTCTTAATTGAATTTTTTTGTAATTTTATCCCTTGCTAGTTTATTTAATATTTACATCAATTTCGATCCCTGTTCTTTTTATTTTTTTGCTTTGATCTTTTTTTTTCAATTTTACCCCTCATTACTTGGTTGATAGAAAATCTAACTTCATAATTCTTTTGAATTTATCCTCCAACCTCATAATCTATGTCAGGAACATAATCCGTGTCAGGAATTTAAGAGACTAGATCAAGTTGAGTTACGTCTTTTTTATATTTCAACTTCATATTAGTTGTGGATTTGCATTTGTTATTATTTTTTATTTTTTTTATATAGATTTATCTTCATCTCATATTTCTAATCATTAATTTAACGAGTTAAAAGCATCAACTCAAGTTTTTTTATGCTGTTTTTTTTTAAACTTTAACTCTTGGTTCATTTGAAAAATAGAATTCACGATTCTATTTTATTAATTATTTTTATTCTATAAATGAATAAAATCACAGGGACTTGGAAAGAACATTATTGAAAAGACATATCTTCACGGTACAAACAATGTTTCTTTTTTGCCTTATTTGTTGTCAACGCCTTTTTTATAGCAATATTATTAAATTAACAAACTTAATAAACCTTGGCACATCAACAACAAGTGTATGCGTTTTAACTGCTGAGTCAATCATAAGAGATTGAGCTCGTATAATCTATTTATTTCACCGGGGTCAAAATTATATTTTTAAAATATAAAAAACAAATCTTAAGAGAGTGGATTTTTTTATCTTAAATTTTTGTCGAGAGTTACTACTAAAATATAAAAAATTTTAAATCGATATGAATTTATTTATTTATTTAATAGGTTTAAATAAAAATTGAATGATTTAAAAAAACTAATGTTAAACAATAAAAAAAATTAAAAATTAAAAGCTAATATTGAGCCATAAAAATTTTTAAACCATTAATATGGGATAATGTATTATTTCAATTATTATTTTTATTTTTATTATTATGATTGCTAAATAGTAACTAACATCATAGCTATCACTATTATCACTACTACAAATAATTAATATCATTATTATTAGTAGTAGTATTATCATTTTCATCATTATTACTGTAACTATCACTATTTAAAATATCATTATAGATACTAGTATAACAACTATAACTAATATTACAATTATTTTTATTCTTATTATCATCACTATCATTATTATTAATGCAGTCATTTAATTAATATTATGAATAGTAGTAGTATTGTTGTCGCGTTGTCGCTGCCATCAAGATTATAATCACTATTATGATTTACTACTACTACTATTTAAAAAATATTTTTAACATTAGCATATTAAAATAATTTAAAAATACTATTTTTTTTTAAAAAAAAAACATTTTTGAAATACACTACCATACGTGTCTAAAGCTCTCAATTTTGGTCGAGTCCCTCAAAATTTTAGGAGGGTCTAAAAATAAATTTTCGTGGCTCCTGGGTTTAACAAAAAAGTTGAAATCAAGGATGAGTGGATAGCATATTTGTTTCCTCGTCGATCCCGATTTAATACCATCTCCCCCTCGAGCTTTCATTTTCACGCGAAGACATCCAAAATTGATCGAAAACGCCGTTCACATTTTGCTCACCTCCGTGTACTGCAAAGAAAAGAAAATAAAAGAAAAAAAGAAGAGGGACCATCCACTGTGTCTTGGACAGCTCCATCTCAACTACTGATGGGTTTGATGTCGTATTTTAAAAGTGGTTTTTCTTTAAATATATAGTTTTGTTTTTTAATTTAAATTATTTTTAATTTTATTTTTTAAGATGTTTTTATATAATGATATCAAAATTAGTTTGTAAAACATAAAAAATATTTTAATATATTTTTAAATAAAAAATAACCTTAAAGATATACATCTAAACATCATTACCTTCGAATGAATCAACTTGATGGGGATTAAAAGAAAATGCACAACCGGTCCCATTTTGGGTGTTCGGAATCATTAAAAAGTGTTTTTTCTTACAATGATTTTTTTAATCAAAAAGTATTTTAGATAAATAATTTCTAAGAATAAAAAATATATTTATAAGAACTATCCTCTCAAAAAACACTTATAATTTATTGTTGACAGTGACACAAAAGTTTGGCCAGTTGAATCAGGAGGCTCCCTCTGGGGAACCGATCCGATTGTGGACCCGCGTGATTTTCTTACCTCTCCTCTATCATCGTACACCTGCAACATCACTGCGTTCAGCGATAGGTGGGTTTATGTATTTATTTTTAATTTAAAACGACGGGGACTTGTTATATTATTTATGTATTTAATTTTATTATTCTATACAGCTCTAGGCTGACTTTTTCTTTCTTTCTTTCAAAATCATCCATGGTCTTGCGTTCCATTGGTTTAAATTAATTAATGATTTTAATATATTTATTTTCACAAGGCAGACCAATATCAAACATGACGTCATGAATAGCTTTAAGAATATTAAAAAAAACAACCGTCTAACCCAGTATTAAATAATTAGCCGCTGTGATGGAGCTTCACGGAGCGTGTGATGTCGATTCCCTCATCGCCGTACAGCTGGCATGATCATCGTAATCTATGAGATTGACAGGTGTCCGGTTTGGGCAACGGATACAATGCCATCTGTAGAATAACTCTTATCCCTCTTCAATAAAGAAGATAAAAAATCAATGGCCTGTAGAGAGTTGATGCTGCAGAAGGACCTCTTCCACCAGGAGAAGGAAGGACCGTTGAAAGAGCAATTGATGACTCAGATGTAACCAGATGGAAAAGTTTTCAGCCGTCCGATTAGAAGGAATAGCAGCAGCTACTGCCCTTTAGGCCGTGGCAGTACTATCGAGACGGGTCGAAGGAGGAGTGCCGATATTTTTTTTTTTAAATATAACAAAAAAATTGTCATAATTTTTTTTATAGCAATGCTAATAAATTTTTTTTTAGATAATTTTTTTGTGCTAAATACTAATGTAAAGTAATATAATTTTAAAGAAATAAAATTAAAAACAACTAAACACGTAGATTTATGAGGAACAATTGATAAAATCCATTAAAAAAGAGTTATTTGTTTTTTGCAACAAACTTATTGATTGTTGGGTCTGTTTTAACTGTTTGGCTAAATCTTCGATCAATAAATAACAAAAATATAATTGATAAAATCTACTAAAGATGAATTATTTGGTTTTTGCAACAAAGAAATTTATTGTTGGTCATCTTTTAACTAGTTAATCATTCAATCGGTATCGTGTTTATTTTTGCAGACAACGCAAAGAATGCATGTGAAATATATTGCGAATGTAAAACTATAATTGATAAAATTCATTAAAGATAAGTCATTTGTTTTCTACAGCAAATCAATTGATTATTGGACCTCATTTAATTGTTGGGCTAATAATTAATTGGTAGATAGTAAAATTATAATTGATAAAATCCATAAAAAAACAAGTCATGTGTTTTATACAACAAACTGGATGATTGTTGAATTTATTGTGTGATTGATAATTCAATTGGTATCATGTTAATTTCTGAATGTTAAATTAGTTAAATTATTATTATCAAAAAAAATTAAAGACATATTGTCCCACATATTTTTTTTAAAATATGAATCTGGAATATTAGATTTGAAATATTATATCAACAGAAAATATTAAAGATAAAGAACAAAGACAAAAAAAATATCAATTTTAAAATGATCACTAACATAAATTTAAATTTTAGAACAAATATGAATAAAAATAAAACCCCAAGAAAATAGAAAATATAAAAATCAAAAACCAACACTTAAAACATAAATACATAAAATAAAGGGGGGGGGGGGTAAGTTTGTCAAAAAAGGACCGAAAAAAACCAAAGTATTAAAACTAAACAAAAAATTAAAACAATAAGGATCTTAGTGAGAAATAAAATATACATCCATTAAATTGTCTATCAATATCAATAATGAGTTAATGCCTTTTGAGTTAGTTTCATTATCATTATTATTAGTAATGTCATTATTATTGTAATGATTATAACAACTAAAATTATAATTATTATCACCACTTAAACAATAAAAAATATTAAATTATTCTAAAGTAGAAAAACCAAAATTTCTAACAAAAGAATAAGCAAGAAAATAGAAACAAATAATCACTAAAATTATTACTATTATTGCATAAACAATAAAAACTTTATAATTGTCTTGAAGAATAAAACAAAAAATTAAAAAACTTTAACAAAGGAGAAAAAAATGACAAAAATAAATATTATTAGAAATACAAAGTAATTTGATAGGAAGAACATATACAAATCATAAAAAACAAAAAGAAAAAGAAAGAGGAAATAAGAAATATCAAGTTTAGAATGATTATTAACATAAATTAAAATTATAAGATGAAATTAAATAAAAATAAAACTCGAATGAAAGAAAAAATGATACAAATAAAAACTAAAACGAAGAGTATAGTTACATAAATATAAAAAAACAATAGTGACTACCCTAAAAGAACCGAAAAAAATAAAAGAATTAAAAACAATAACAATCAAAAGCCCAAGGATTGAAAGGAAACAAACATAAAAAACAAAGGATTGATAACCAATTTTACCTGTAAGAAAGAGAAAAGTGAGAAAAAAAGATTAACTGATCATCGATACATCTCCGCCCATCATTAGCTAACACACGTCTCATGACATGAAAGAGGCCATGATGACGCATCAATGAAATAAGGGATAGACATTTTTTATTATCCAATGACGCCACACATGCCGTAAAAAAGGCACGAACAAATGAAAAACACGCGTGCAATTAGACATGCCAACCACTTTTTATTAAAAAAATATTACCCTAAAGATGAAAAGATGACTATACCCCCAATGTCAATTCTTCGAGTTTGTCGTTCGAATGGTATATAAGTAGTTTTATTGTCTAGTAAGTGACAAAAACCTAAAGTATCCCATCTGGAACTTTGATGTCTTGTCTTATTCGAGGGTATAATAATTATTGCATTGTTCATTAACAAACACAAATATTTAAAATACCTTGCCTAGTTAGCACTCTTTTATTAGATACCAAGGGCAAAAACGTATTTCAACTGTGCAAACAAGTGAGATGCAACAAACATAAGTGAAAACAACCAACAAATGACAATAGGGGCATGAGAAGAGTAGAAAATACCATGAAATTAAGGCCCGTTTGTTTCTTTGGAAAGTGGTTTCCTTTTGGAAAGTGAATTCCAGGAAAATGAATTTCAATGTTTGGCAGTGTTATGGAAAATGAACTGGAAAACACTTTTCAGTGTTTGTTTGTGTTATGGAAAATAAACTGAAAAATAATTTATTAATAAATTATTTTTTTTCAAGTTTATTAAAATAATGAGGAACAAATCTTACAAATTAAAAAGTTGAATGAGAATGAAATTGAAAAAAATATAATTTCATAAATTATCTCAAATAAAATAAATAAAGATCAAATCTAAAAAATTAAAAAAATGAAAGGTGAATAAATTAAAATAATAATAATTAACATTTCATAAATTATTTCAAATAAAATAAGTAACAATAAAAAAAATGAGGACCAAATTTGATAGATAAAAAATTTCAATAAAAAAATGATAAGAAAAAAGCAAATAGCAATTATAAAAATAAGGACCAAAATTAATATAAAAATTAAATTTTAAGAGATGGAATTGAAAAATAAATATTCAAAACAAATTATATATAGCAATCAAAAGTTTGAGGATCAAATTTGATATAATCAACAAATAATGATATTTCTAAATTTTTCACAACTTCCGGAAAGTGTTTTCCGCCCATATTTTCCAAAAAACACTTTCCAAAAAACCAAGCCAAATTCTTCTTTGATTGGAAAGTGTTTTTCGTTGACCAACTTTCCGGAAGGCAAACAAACACAGGAAAGTTTGGAAAATGGTTTCCCGGAATTCACTTTCCGGGAAACAAACACGGCCTAAGAGTTAAAATTTAAACACAATAAAAGAGAAAAATAATAATTAGACTATTAAAATCAATTGGTGTCATTTGCTACTCTATTTATCTCACATATTATAACTTTCTTTTATTTCTCTCACATATTATAACTTTCCTTTTCTTTTGTTTTAAATTATTAAAATTTTAATATATATATATATATATATATATATATATATATATATAAAACAACCAATTGAAGTAACAACACTATTAGTATATATATATATATATATATATATATATATAAACAGCCAATTGAAGTAACAACACTATTAGTATCTAATAACTTTTAGAATTAGTTTATATAATAATAATCTGTTGGGTATACGAGACAAAAATATTTGAAGTGGGAGGATCCCATGCGCAATATAGTCAAGGGAAACGATTGACCAAATCGAACGGACACAGTATAAATCCTGTCGATCACAAGATACAGTTCTGTCAAATTAAGAGGCCGATTGGCACTTAAATAATTTGTTGAAATATCATAATGACTAACAGGAGGAAAAAGGCCAGTCTATAGATCACTGGTTGACCGTGGAATGATCAAAATCTCCGTCTGTGCTGCGGAAAATCTTTCTTTTTTCTTCCCCCCATCATTTTCTCCATTTTCTTTCATCTCATTTATTAAGTTCACGTTTGGCGTAAAAAGGACTGCCAGAACAGGTGTTTTCACTAGGCAGTGCCTTTATTTCGACGGATCCACATTTTTCCTTTGTTTTATTATTGCTCGATAATATAAATTGTATAGTAGGATTATAAATATTTTTTTCACATTATATTAGAGTTTTATTGACTTAATAATCACAAATTTGAATCTCACTATCTCTATTTTATTTAATAAAAATTAAATACAAATACAAGAAATTCAAATTTTAAGTACAAAGATTTTCACTTAAAAAATATTAAACATTTACAATCATATTCTTGAAAGCATAAACCAACACTAATCGTTTAAATTTTTAAATAAAATAGTTAATTAACATTCTTTAAATATTTTTTTAACAAGCCCCCTCAATCCCTTCCTGTGCTTCCTCCCCTCTGTCTTCCCTTCCCGGTGCCTGTCAGCCTCGAACCCATCCTCTAGCTGCACACAAAGCTGACACAACACATCACACTACGTTACTCATCCATGTCGATTCTCAACCAAAAAAGAAAAAAGACAAAAAAAAGGGGGGCCATTGATTAAATGGCTGACACGACACACAATTTTCCATGATATTTACCTTCATCACACGTTCCTCTACATGGTCAAGTCTCTCAATGAGGGTGCCTTTTACTTCAGTCTCCATCATGACATAGCTAATCGGACGGCAGTGCTTCTCCAGGCTCTTCGGGGAGAGATCAACGAACGAAACTTTGCCCCCGCTCGTAAGGGTCCCACTTGATGGGGTGGATGGGCATGAGCTCCTCGGAGACCTGTTGCAGCCTCTAAGTTCCTCCAGCTCCCTCATCTGGTGATCATATGCATAAACGCATTTTAAAAGCATATCTGGGCCCGAACGACAAGAGGTTTTCTTGACAGAAGATCAAAAGTGAGACCGCCAAACCACAGAAAGCTCGATGAAGAGGGCAATTACAAAACCACTTATAGATCATACAGATAATGGTTCTTGTTTAACTAAGTGATTTGTTTCGTTTTATTTTGTCATTTTGTTTACCAAATGTGTTCCCATTTTATCAAGAGGAGGAAAAACACCATCTTTTCTGACCTTTCAGCACTGACTAGTAGAAATGAAGAAGACATGGGAGTGTTTGAAATGTTCGGTAAGCTTATTAATTAGGTTATTGATGGCATAGCAGTTTGTACGAAGACCATCGTCCTTTACCTTACATGATTCCTGCAGGGCCCCCTAAGAAAGAAAGGATTGCAAAGTACAATCGCCCTTTCTTCCTTCTTTTTAATGTAATCAATTTACTTAATGGATAAGATTATAGAAAGAAAGGGAAAAAATCAAAACGAGATTAGGAGTGTGAGCGGTATTATGTTTGAAATTAAAAAAAAAATTTACGAATAATATTTTTAATTTCTAATTAAAATTAAAGTGTTTGTTTACAATTGTGGATGAGTTTGAGGTTAAATGAAAAACAGTTTTGTATGTTTAGTTAACATATTTATATATTGATGTCAACTTATAAAATTACTTTAATATATATATATATATATATATGACAGTTCTTTTTACTCTCTCATACAAACTACTTGTAATACCATCACGAACAAAATCCATACTGCAAAACACAAACTACTTTTACAATTTCTGATTAATTGTGCGAACTACAAAATCTAGTAAAAAATCATCCAAAATATAAGTGAAATTACGAGGTACAATCCCGAGAGACATAAATGTGAAGGATAAGGGGAGCAGAGTTGGTGAGGACAAGAAGCGATAGTTTGAAATTAATTTCCAAGGGTGATTTATATGGTGGGAATAAACGAGGTATGTCGGTAACAAGCAACAGCGAAAATAACTAATAGCTACTACTCCTAAACCGTGGTTTGAGAGATTCAATTTATGACCCATACAAATTACTTGGGTGTATAATATATAACCAAGCATAAAATACATTAGCTTTTTTCAAACTCAACTTCAACTACAAAAACAAACGACTGCTAAAGCACACACTCAAACCTAGAGAACCAAAAAGAAGAGAAAAGTAACATACAAGGGAGAATATCACACGACGCAATTTATAATGTGCATCTCAAAAGATTCTAACTCAACAGCAGTTGATATGCTTACCATGTTATCTAAACGGTCCAACCTAGCGAGAATAGGTTCTTCGGTGATAGCCATTGCAAGAACTTCAACGGGAAACAAGCAGAATCCTTGCCCAAGATTCGTTACGTGACTGTTGTCCGAACGAAGACACTGCTATATGTACGTTTATCGCGCATTGCCACGTGTCCAACATCGAAGGATTAAGGACACGTTTCAGCTTCCTACGCGCCACGCGTGCTGAGTGCATGTGCTGGCATCACCCTGTTGATGAGCTCGCGTGGCGATCATATAACGCATGTAGATGATTTGCTGAGTAGACACGTCATTTCTTGCATGCAGTCGGCGGGGGATTTACCACGTGGTGCCGGGGGGCGGGGAGGGAACGTGATCACCGAAGCTTATTGTGTCAGGATAAGTGATCCGCAGTCATTGGAAGGGGAAGAGGATCTAGGGGTTATGATCTTGGCCGTCAGTTATGATTAGCATACAAAAATGGAAGGAGAAGATCGTGCTGTTTTCATCAATCCAGTAAATCTCCGTTGTTATCTTAACTGGGGTGACTTCGTGGCAGTGACTCATTGGTGATTGCAATGGTTTGATTGCTGAGAGAAGGGAAGGTCGAATGATTGCTAAGAAGTAAGTTTTGTCTTGTTTCAGAGCCGAAGGATGCCATTGGAGACACCGAACTGATCCTCACAACCCGTTACGAAAAAGCAATTTTGTCTTCGGACCCAAAATGTTAACTGGGCTTTATAGTTGTCTGCACAGGATATGGACCGGCGAGGTAAATATTATCACAGGCAGATTGGAGTATCGTGAAATTCTATTCTAAGAGCTAAGTCATCCATGTAGCATTTTAAATAGTAAAATTAAAGTTTTTTTTTGAGGTGTGAACACTAATAATGATAAATGCTATTTTAGCTGATGCTGCAAGGGAATACTGCAACCTCAATATAGATCTACCACCGTGAGGATAGAAGAAGCTAACCTGGGTGTATGGAAGCATAGAGGGCAATTGAAGGGTAACTATGCATGCAGTCATCTTAATACAAGGTTTCTCTTATAAACACAGTTACAAAATAAATTGATTTTTTGTTCCACCAGAGAAATCTAGGAGTTCACGTCCAAAATATTACAAGCGAATCCCCTCATGAAACTGCAAAATAATTTAAAGTACATCTATAATTGTAATATGCACATTTAAAAAGCATGAGAGAATAACTTAAACCCACTCACCACACCTTACTTTTTTTTTTTTTTCTGATGAGGATAGCAGCCCGAAATGAGTTCTCAGCTCATTTCTTCTCTAGCAGTTGATGCCACACTGCTCAACATCTGGACCGGTAACCCTAGTGGTGAAAGGATCAACTCTCACCCACAACAAAGAAAAGATTGAGGCAAGAAGAATAGACCACACGACAACAATGGTGGGTGTCCGGTTCTGGCGACCCATCAGACCTTTGAGGAAAGGATAGAGATGGACGATCACCCAGAAAGCGAAGAAAAGTTTGCCAAAGAGTGGACCCCATGTCTGATAACCGCTATTGATGGCATGGGATATCCCGGCCACAACACCCACCAAGTTAACGATGAGGAGAGTTGTTGGCGGGATGAGGAGAGTTGTCCATTTGAACAGGTATAACTCGGCAGAATCACCGTCCTCGTCTGATGCCTTGGACGTGACAGTGAAGTTGGTGTCAATGCCGGCAAGTACTTTGAGCAAGCCTTGGAAAACAGCAAAAAGATGGGCTGAAACACCGCCGATAACCCAAAACTGTTCATTCCTCCACCACTCATCAATCCCAACACCACTCCACCTCATCTCCAAGATACCGGTAGCAAAGATGGAAAGAAAGAGAGAAATGAACCATATGCTTGCGATGTTACTAATCTGCAACATAACAAGTGAATCAAAAGCTTAGTAGCTGCTAAAGATGCAGTGATGGCAAGTCTATTATACATTCGATGCCGATTGAATTCATATGCATGAACATAAATAAATAAAAAAATTAAACCGTTGAAATTTCAATAATTTTAGCAATCAAACCAAAATGCCATAATGGCGATATTCTGGGTTTCTTTAAAATCACTCGCAGATAACCTACTACCTCCCTACATGCAGTTCCCAAGTGAGCAGGGACTGCACATATAAGGAGCACAGAGAAACAAAATGCCTTCGAGACCAAGTTTGGACATAGAGCAGCATGGACAGAAACTGTGGTGTAACTAACCTGTGGAATAATGAACTTGTCCGTAAGTAGACAGATAGCTGGAAGTGTGCAATACAAGAGAAGAGGAATGGCGGTGATTGGATAAATGGTAGTGTTGACATATGCAAACCTCTCAAGCCATTTCAGCCTACCACCATAGCCATACCAAATTGGACAATGTCGACTGAGAAGAATTTCAACAGAACCCAGAGCCCATCGAAGCACTTGGTTCAGACGATCAGAGAGATTAATAGGAGCAGACCCCTTAAAGGCTGGGCGCTTGGGCATGCAATAAATTGACCGCCAACCACGGGCATGCATCTTAAAACCAGTAAGAATATCTTCTGTAACAGAACCATAGATCCATCCAATCTGCAGTTTGAGAAACAAGCATCAAAGCTCTCTTGAGGAATCAATAAAGTAAAACAAAGGTAAAGCAGCTAGAGTAAGCAAAGCTTGTTTGTAGGCAATTTCAGATGCTTGAATGAACAGATCCGTTTCAAGGTTTGCCTAATCCAGAAGTTTGTTTTAGGCCCGTAAACTTTGGAATACAATATAGGAAGGATTATCCAGGTACATAACATATTGTTGCTCGTTAAATTATATTGCATCCCCATCCTTCTCACAATTATCCCATGAACATCAGATCATGGCCTTCAAATTCACGAAATACTTAAATTTCCTCAAATGTGCGGTTGGAACTATTTTTGGCAAAAACAAGTGACAACGCCCAAATGGAAGTTAAAGCAATAAACAAAGGAAATAAACATACCTCATTTCCCCAATCTGTTTTGTCCTCGTAACCACAACTGATGACATGAATAGCTTCTTTAAGAAGAGTTTCTGGTGTTGCAGAATCAGGAACACCGCCATTCTCCATAAGTGTGGAAGCAACAAAAACAGCAGACTGGCCAAACCTCTTCTCCAGGCTCATTTGAGACATGAGAAGTGACTTCTCATCATCGAACCCAGCTCCTGAATTTACAAATGTACATAAAACAAATCTTATTCACACCAAATATGATTCAGTAATTGGAAACCGAAGAAACTTTCAGCAATCAATTCATGCTACCCCAGCAAGATCAGTAGGTACTTGTATAAACAATTAACTATATGCTCACAAGGGAAAAACATGACAACATAGCTAACTTCCACACTAAATGTTGCAATAATATTGCTTTATTGATCGGCAGAGTCATGGGTTAAAGACTGAATTCAGTTTCATGGCTGACTTAGGTTCCATTTGGAATTGCGTTCCAAACAGTGTTTCATGAAAATTTAGATTTGTTTTTGCTTAAAATTATTTTTTTAATTTTTTTGCATCATTTTGATATGTCGATGTCAAAAATATTTTTTTTTTAAATAAAATATTTCGAACATTTTCCGAGCAAAATACACTTTGAAAAAATAAACTAACACACTCCTAAACACCCCATTAAATGTTAAACATATTGTTCCTGATGACCCTCACCTGCAGTAAGAAAATGAAAAAAATGCCTTCTAATAATATATTTATATGAAACCGAATGAGAAAAAAGAAAATGTACCTTCAACGCCTTCTTCTATATCATCCAAGCTGAAAATTGGTACAGTGGGATCTACATGCTTTCCAGATTTCTTCTTGTCAGATCCCTTTTTGCTTGATTTAGAACCCTTCTTTCGTGATCCACCACAGAGTGAAGACAGCAAGCCTGGTTTCTTATGCTTGGGTTTGAGGGGAGGTTCATAACCATACAATGCCGTCCTATTAAAGACACATCCAGTACCCACATAGACAGGTCCTTGAATACCATCCAGACCCCTCAAGTTTATCTAATAATCACACAATAAATAAATAACATTAAACAATGGCAAGCAGTTTTATGCCGCATTCCGATCAGCCAAATCATCAACACATAACAGACATGGCACAGAGCCAAAACAAACCATTTAATAACACCATACTGAAAAGAAAAACATTACTTAATCAAATGATGAAGAACTTACGTCAAAGAATACAGTATTGCGATTGGCATATCTATCATTCCTGTCGATGCCATCAAATCTTTGTGGAAACTGAACATAGCAGACATGTTTCCCAAGGTTAGGATCCATCATGAAACACATAGCTTCTCTCAAAGCCTTGCTATTGTTTATGTAGTGATCACAATCAAGATTCAACAAGAAAGGCCCATTAGTTAGCACGGCTGATACACGAACCTGAAAGAGGCGGAAGTGATTGTTAGAATATGTCGAGACCTGAAGAAATAATATACATACCTGTACACTTCATATAATAACTCCTATATTTATCTACTTACAAGTGAATTCATGGCACCAGCTTTCTTGTGGTGCTGGAAGCCTGGACGCTTTTCACGAGAAACATAAACTAATCGTGGAAGCTCATTACCATCAGAATCAAGCCCTCCACTTTGGCCCAAAAAAACCTGAAGGCAAAAATGAAAACTTTCTTAGGGTACTCGTGCTTGGGATCTAAATTCATTTGATCAGCTTTAGTGAACCCATGAATCCAAATTCAGAAATTTGCAAAAGTTGGAGGCAGAATAAAAGGCATGAGACTGGACATGACATGATTAGGGAAGAAAAACTTAAAGAGTATACGAGGCAAATAACATGCAGTAAAACAAGATCCAAAAAATTGTTTGGTGTGCACAATATCATAGATATTTTTAACTATATATAGGCTAGAGGATAAAAAAATGCCTAAATCTTAAGAGAACACACCTAATCAATGAAAACTTGAACCATAAAGAAATGCCAAATGCTATTACCTGAATCATTCCTGGATGGTCTCTGGTGTTATTTCCAGGCCATGGGGTCCCATCTTGCATAATCCATCCTTCTTCAGGAACCTTTTGTGCCTTGGCAACAAGCCCATTGACACGAATTTTAAATTCTTCATATTCTCTCTGCAACAACAGGAGGTTTGCCATAAGAAAGGTTCAACTATGGAAAACATTGGCATGGCTAAGTAAACAAAGCACTGAATTGATACCTTCATAGCTCTACGGTCTTTGACAAATGATGGCTGCACTTTATCCTTCAAGTAGTCAATCTTCTGTGCAAAGTACCATTCTGGAGCCCGAGGCTCAATACTGTATTTCTTGCAGAAGGGCACCCATTTCCTGGCAAACTCTGAAGTCTCAGACAAAGCTTCAAATGTCAACATTGCAGCACCATCATCAGACACATAGCATGAGACTTTGTCAATTGGGTAGTCAACTGCAAGAATAGATAGCACTGTATTTGCTGTCACCAAAGGGGGCTCCTTTAAAGGGTCCACAGTACTGACAAAAATATCAACAGCAGCTAGCTGGGATGGCTCGCCTTCTTGGTCATATCTGTTACCCATATAGAGCAAAAATCAAAATCTTAAATATGAAAAGGAAAGGTTATCATTACTTGAGAAGCATGGAGGAGATTTGATTGCAGCAAGGACAGATGCAAAAGAAACCCAACCTCAAAGCAAGCCTGTCAAGATATGTTTCACGATTTACAGGGAGCCACTTAGGGAACTGATCCAGTATCCAGGATATTGCAAACCAAATCTCACATATCACAGATATTAACCACAGAGCATAGGCATTACGCACAGGATTTGTTATCCGGTAGTGCAAGAAAATGCTGAGGATAATAAGCCGCAAAACAATAACCATCCTGTATGGATTAATCCTGGAAGAAGGAATGGAAACCTTCCTTGAAAGAGGTTGCCGCGCTTCATCATTCCTGCAAGAACACAGGCAGGAGTATTATGGTCTAGTATTTGAGTGTAGTTAGCACCTAGTTTTCTATTCTCAACTATTGCCAACTGCAAATGCTCCAAATATCAGAATAGATTGCAAGTGGTGTGAAAATTTGGAAGGCACCATTACTTTATCATTATGGATTATGAAAACATGGTAGACGTAACCACATGGAAACTTACAGTAAAGAGTCATCCACAAGCACATCCGTGGCAGCATCAATATCTCCAGCACCCCTTTCAGAAGGAGCATGGGCGGTACTCATAGGAACAACATTCTTGTCCTGCTTCATCTTCCAGCCATCAACTCTTTCCTTCCAGGCCACATTGCCCAGTCCTGGTGAACCAAACTCCCTTACTGGGTCCACAACCCTCACATTAGCTGCAAAAAACATAAAGAATAAATGCCACATATGACCACATAGCATACAAACATATTACACAAGAATGAGAAATGTACATGATTGATGGACATCAGATGCATAAGGGATGCGCTTTCCACCAGCAGCTCCAGGAGAGGCCATAGAAATATGGTCAGGTGATGCAGCAGATAGCTCTCCAGATACCTAAAAGTTAAATGTAGGCAGAGATCAAACTCCCAGTTTTGCATTAAAAAATCATCTCAATTTCAAGTTTTTATGTATTTATTTATTCTGCTTTTCTTTTTCTTTTTCTTTTTTTGAAAAAGAAGAGCAACAGCATACCATAAGCTGATTGACTTACCTCGTGTCCATTGGTGAGTAGTGGAATATGGTTATGCGAAACCTCTTTATCATAACTTGTAGCTCCAACATCTTCCCCTCGTCCATAAGTCATCTGCCAGCTCAGCATGCGTTCTGCAATCTTCTGTTTCTGATTTTGATTTTCTGAAGAGTAATTAAAATCACTAGCACCATCATCAGCATCACCATCCTCTTCTCTATCACCGAGAATGGCAGGGCTACCTGTTATGACCTCACAGTTAGTGCTAAGACTATTTCATTCGAAAAGTTAGTTATCCAATGAGATATTGACTTGCTGCTTTTGATGGCATGATTTTCATTTTCCATTCCATTACATGAAATATACAATTTTCACATTATTTTTAACATTCAAACACTGTGATATTAAAATTTAGAATTTATAAGCACTCAAAAAACCATAAGTTGCACTCGAATTAGAGTCACAACCTCTTCATTTTCTGACATTGAATAAAGCATCTAGTGAGATAATGCTGTTCAGCCTACCTTTGAGCCTCTTGTATCTGGTTTTGCACTGAGGGCAAGACTGATTGCCATCCTTCCTCTCATACTCGTAGCACGGCCTGCACACTGGAAATCCACATACATCACAAGCAACAAATGGTTCACCGTCCACGGTCTTGCCAACATTATCACTACAGATCTGGCAAACCTGTCCACCTATACTTTTCACGGGCTTCGCCTGTGTAGCCAAGCAAAATGTAGTCATTTCAGAAACCATACATAGAATTTCAATGAAGTAACTCCAGAGAGCAAGCTAAACCAGACTGGAACACTCAAAATATATACTATAGTCGCCATCGGAACTTACCCCGGTTTCACCTTCTGATTCCATTGACAACTGCTATCTTTAAACCAGAATTGAACAGTGGATAGAAATAACTGTTGAGCCTCACCAAACTCTATGCATCCCTAATCTTACAAAAAGCTAAGAAGTGTCAGCTCCTCTCTAACTATCCACTTCAAAACCAGCCTCTTATCTCCCAGATCTACTGCATAAAGAGAGTGCGAGAATATAACTGCGCCCCTCGATAAATACACAATACAACAAAAAATATATATCCAGTAAGCAAAATGAGCCATCAATTAAGTTCACCAAAAAAAGGGTAACTAGCCTCAAATCTCTAGAAGAGCATTGTAAACAAAGCAATCAAAACTCGAACCTCCATTTGATTTTCATAAATTTACAAAATTGAATAAAAAACCAAAAGTTTAAACACAGAAAAGCTAAATTTGTTAAGCTATAAACAGAAACGACACACTTTTCTTCCATCCCCTAGAGATCAAATTCATTTTGATTAAAGAATCTCCATCAGATCTCATTATAGAAAACAGAAATCAGAAGGTAAATAGAGACCTACAGACTTAAGCAGTCAGAAACCGAAATTACAGAGAAAGAAAGAGAGTGGATTGAAGGAGGTAGTAAGAAAGACGAGCAATGCAAATAACAGCTCTGTCTCTCTTTACGTTTATTCAAATAAATGTAGAATTGGTTATGGATTATGTTTTCACAGTAAGTGTAACGCAGCTGTTATAGAGATACAAGATACGAAAGCGACGACATACCACCGGCGAGTTTTTCAGTGACAGACCGCACCGGCCAACGATACTCGAGAATTCAAGGCAATTCCAGTATTGAAGATTACAGAAAAAAATATCTTACATTGCCAATCATTTCTTCTTCTTATTTTTTTGCCCTTTTGCTAAAAAAACCTATAATGAAAAATACGAGGAGAGGATAAGGTGGGAGACAGTTGTTCTGTCTTTTGAGTAAAGGTCTGCTACTGTAACTGTTACGTGTTTTTTTCCCTAGCGAACTTGCACATGGGTTTTACCTACCCAGTAGTGTTGTGCCACGTAAGAGTGGAAAGGCAATGTGTTTTTCAACGGCTTTGCAGCAGAGGGGAACACTTGCAAACTGAGAGTATCTCTTCTTCTTCTTCTAAGGAAAAACAAATCTTGGTCCGGCGACTGGCGTGATTTTATTTATTGGGGAGCGTGGACGATGGATGTTTTTAATATATTTTTCTGGCAAGTTGTACTTTCAATCATCTGAATAAATAACATTCTGCTATTAATAATTAAGAGTATTTAAATATGTCTGGGGTTTTTGGTATAAATAACACCAGTGGTTGACGTGAATGGATTCAACTAATCAAGGAGGAAGACATTAAAATCTAATGAATTGAGCTTGAGAGATGAAGATGACGAGATGCTTACCATGCCCTTTTATTTTCATCCGGAAAAGAAAAGGAAAATATGGAAAAATATATATTTTTGAGATAGAAAATACAATAAATAAAAATGAAATATAAGGGAGGAAGAAGGGTAGATAATCTAAAATCATCCTAATTTTGAGTTAGACACAATTTACTTCCCCTCGTTTTTTTTCTTTTTTCCTTAATTTTATTTTATTGGAGTGGCATGGATTATTGTTTTTATAAAAAAAAAATAGACATGTTCGTGTAGATTTTCATCTCCCTTCATTAATATTTTTCTCATCATGTTTTTAGGTTATCTTTTAAAATTAAAATAAAAAATGATTATTTTTAACTAAAAGATAGTTTGAAACACTCGGATGAAAATAAAATAAAATTTAATTTTACTTGATTATATTTCAAAAAAAAATTTATTTGTTTTTGTTGAAATTATTTTTTTAATTGTTTTTAATATTAAAAAATAATTTATAAAAAATAAAAAAATATTATTTTAATATATTTTTATTAAAAAACACTTTTTAAAATAATTTTAACCATCCTACCGAACCATTACGTCGGAATAAACATGTGAGATATCAGTATGCGCCAGCTGTTTTAGATCCATGAGAAATTCACTAAAAAATAAAAACAAATATTTTTTTTAAATAAAAACAAAAATTAAGACAAAAGGATTTCAAATTCCATTTAAAACGCGTCTTTTCCTACTGATTATTCGCCATGAAATATGGTTTTCAAAGAAATGGACCCACGACATTATATTTCATTAAATATTATGTCCACGTGGCTAAATTTTACTTACAGGGCAGCATTGGAGAGGTTGTGGGCTACTGGGCTGGGTTAGATCTTGGACTCATTTTTTTGCATTCATTTGGACATTTGTTTTTGCAATTTTAAGTGTTTTGCTGCTTTTCTTATGGCCTTTTTAGGCTTGAACATATTTATCTGTTGCATTGTTTTTATTTTTATTTTTTATTGAGTCTTTTGTGTTTCTAATACTGTTTTATTGTAAATAGCAAGAAGGGCTAGAAATATATAGGGCTAAAGGCCTTAATTATCAAAGTGCTCAGCCCGACCCAGATGGACCCTTAAGAAAATTATCATGGCCCAGCCCACATTTACAAGCATATAAAGTCTTAAGAAATGCGAAGCCTTGTGATGTGAGTTGAACGAGCACTGGACAGACATCGTCTGATTTTCTTCACTTACCCTTGACAAGCTTGTCTGTACACAGCGAAATTTTTTCTTACAGATTTATTTTCTAGGGTTTTGTATTCCGAAAGGAGATTCATGGCCTCTTTTGGCTCTCTGAAATCTGCAGTCTTCAACAGAGAAGAGAGAAAACAGTAATTTTCTTCACTTACTCTTTCTCTTGAAAATTTAAAAAATGAGTGGACATATCCTTCTATGGAGTTATCGTTTTTTTTTTTTAATTTTTTTTGTTGTCTCAAGGCAATATCAATCACATATTCGAGGCCTCAACGCTTACGATCGCCACAAGAAATTTTTGAACGATTACGGTACAGTCACCGACTCTAATTTATTTTTTTAATCCAATCTAGTGATTTTGCTGTACAGTTTTATCTGTTGCAGTGGATTAATAAGTATTTCGTTATTATAGAAAATTTGAAGGGAATGATATATATTTTTTCCTTTTAAAAAAAGACTGAAATGAGGTCATAGAAGGAATTTATGCAAATATGAAGCAATGTGTTTGTAGAACATTCCTTTCCTCAGTGATGGTGAATAATATGCTACTCTAAGAATGGAAGGAGGCTACAATCATCCTTATATTTCTTTTCCTTTCTTTTCTTTGCATCAATTGCAAAGTATTTCTCACGGTTGTTTTTTCTTCTCGTGTGTGTTTGTATAAGCTATGTTTTGGTTTGGATAAACATATATCAAGATTATAAGTGTTTTGTATGGGCAATTTTGGGATGTGTTTTGACATTCGTGTTTGTGTGCAGTTAGTTTTTATGGGAAAGGAAATTCTACCATTGAGAAGCTTCCGATTAAAACAGACAGAGACACCCTTAGAGAAGGATACCGGTAAGTTCTAGACTTGGAAATTCTACCATTTGTGCTGTTGATCATTTTTTTTATGTTTAAGTTTAGCTGCCCAATTAAACTTGGATGTGTTGGGTGTTTTTTGTGATTTTTTGCCCTGCATGGATGCCCTGAATAATTTTTGTTAACAATGATATTAAACTGAAATTAATCAGGTTAGAAAGATGTGTTCCATGAGGTGGATGCCAATTAGGAACTATTTGGCAGTTGACACAAGCTTGTTGTCATATCTTTTTATTTCTATTGCAATTACATGATTTACATAAGGATTCATATGGCTCAATTTAGTGTTGGAACAAGATAGGGAGATGAATAAAAACATTGATTTTTGAGGAAGCAAGAGGGTATCATTTAATGTCCACCTAAGTAATGGGGATGATATGTTTCCATCCAACCACACATGTTTAAGTTTAATTCACTGTTAGTTGTATTATCATTCATTTCCTTTCATGCTCAATTCACACCGAATCATTTTCGATCTTGAATCCTATTCCGTGATGCTTTTGATGGTGGAAAATCCATTTACACCTATATGGTTAATGTGTCTTTTTCCCCTTCCTAGTTTAGACTGACATTATGTCATCTCTAACTTCCCTTTAATTTGTCAAGGTTCATACGCTCGGAGGAAGATGATATGGATGCATCCTGGGAGCAAAGGCTTGTGAAGCGTTACTATGATAAGCTTTTTAAAGAGTATCCTTTGTGAACTGATGTTCGACGTTCCAAACTATATTGCTTGTTACCACTACATCTAAAATCCTCTTTGATATGCATTGTACTTCCTTAGACTCTGTGAAGATATTGCATTGCTGATATGTCACACTACAAGGTTGGCAAGGTATGCAGTTTCCATTACACTAAGTCATCTAATCTGAGCTGTAATGAATTGAAACTGTCACTCTGACGTGCTTGAAAATATAGTTCTTTGTTTCATGTAAAGAGTAAACTAAACTGGTTGCAAAATATGAGTTGTAGATTGGATTTTCCTTTTCTAACATTGCACACTGTTTTCTTCTGGCTTTCCCCCCTCTTCCCATATGGTATAAACTTGGCATTTATTCCATCTTTGTCAGAGGACGCCATCATGAAATGCATTGCCCTATCTTTCTTCTTGCGGGGAAGTAGGGCAAGATTTCTGTTTTTCTGGCTGTTTGCCTCTCTGAGTCCTTTTATCACTTGGAGAAATTTGAATAAAAAGCATATTTGTGTCATTTTGAGGTGAATTGAAGCAGCATTGCGAAATGTTTTGGGACTATCGGGGTTCCACTGGCTACTTTATTAGATATGGTATGCACAAGTTCATTGTTGCAGAATTAGTGTTTTTTTTAAAAAAATGAGGATATGTGCTACTAAAAGGAAACAGAAAGGATGTGTTGAACCTGTTAAGTGTGCCAAGATTTAATACAAAATCTTTTAAACACTCAATGGCGAATTGCATTTTATTTGATATTATATCTCTCTAATTTTAAATTCCTCCTTGTAGATAGGTTTGAGATGGAGGACAGAGAAGGAAGTCATATCCGGAAAAGGTAATCTTTTTTCTTTGCTACTAATTTGAAGTACAGCCTCAATTGTGCACTTAGTGATTTTATTCAAGAAGGATTAGATGCCATTCGAGGAGGCAATCCGTCTTCTTTTGTTTATATCCATGGAAACACTTGTATTTACAGTTTTAATTGAAATGATGTGATAAACATGCCTGATGCATAACTGTCAGCATCAGATAGATCTTCATTACCGTTTTTTGCACAAGAAGCTCATTTATGTTCTTAAGCATTGTTATTGCCGCTACATTTTACTCATCCAAGTAAAATAATAATTATCAGTTGGTTCTTGGTTCTAATATGTAAATGCTACCATTAGATCTTCTATAACTCCCAGGCTCTAACACATTAGAAATCTAAATATATATTATTTTACTGTTTGCATCAATGCCCAAGATTTCTGAAATAGACTTCATTAAATAAGATCAAATTTTTACTTCAATTTTATGAGATTAAAGGATGCTAGAGAAAGTTGGGGCTCTGGAAATATTTGTGATGCTGATTTTTTCCACAAAAAAGCTTGCTAAAACTTCTGGTTCTCTTCCTGCTGGTTTGGGTATAATTGTGCTGCAATATCGCTCATGATGGAATGACATTCAAAGAATGGCTTGTTGTTTGGGGATAGGAAATTGATTTATTCCCCTTTCTGTCAGGGCAGTTCATTTGTGGTAAAAAGCATTGTGATGTCAAAGATGGTTTGGCAAGCTATGAGGCAAGTGTTTATACTTCCAGCAATAATTTAATATCATTATAATTTGTATGCTTGTGTATAGTTTGAGCATCATTGCATCTTGCTTAATTTGGCTACAGTTTCATTTCCCTGTATGATCTTTGCATTCCGATGCCTTGCAGGTGAACTTTTCTTATTTTGAAGCTGGAGAAAATAAGCAAGCCCTGGTGAAGTTGATACTTTGTGACAGGTGGGTTGGTTATCCATAAAAGTTGGCACACCCATTTACTTTTGCTTTTGCAATAGACTCTCTTTCTATGTAGCTTTAATTGTCCCAGGAATCCAACTACATGGTTATGTGAAATGTTCTGTGTTTTGGCAGCATTGCTGCAGATTTGGGATCTGAATAATGCTGTAGTTAGAAACTATTTCATTTTCTTTAACGTCATTCCAGCTCTTATATGATCTCCTTTCTAAAATGTTAACTGTTTCCAAATAGATGTGCTGAGAAACTTCATCACAAAAGAAGAAAAGAAAAGGAACAAATAGAGAAAAGGGAGAGAGGAGATCGTATAAGAAAACGGTATGAGCACTTTGCAGATTCTTGTCCACTTGTGAGCCTATGCTGGTAAATTTTTATTGTCACGGACTTGCTGTATAGAAAGCTCACGGTCCACCTTTCAGGGAACTACTCGAGGTTGATGATGATTTGGACAATGAAGGGAGCGAGAAGAGGAAAAGAGGTTTGTGGCTACAAATAATGATACTATAACTTGTTTAAAGACGAAGGGCAATTGCCCTGAAAACATTAGTAGCAAGCTAAGCTTTGGTTCTGCCTGATTGGATTTTAGAAAGATGTTTGGCCATGAATGGTGAACTCAACACCTTAAACCTTCTTTTCTTTCGGCAGGTAAAAAGCCCTCAATATCTGGAGGCAATAAAAAAGCAGACGATGATGACAACTTCGATGAATTTCTTGAGGGAATGTTTCCATAGCTGGACGGCAGCTGCCATATCCAAGGGATGGTGTTCTTGTGCTTAAACCTTTTATGACCAGAAAAGTCTAGACGGCATGGCAGGGACCTGCTAATGGAGCTGCAGTGAGTTGAAGCCTGAACCTTTTCATGCCGAAAAAAAACCGTTCACCCTAGAATTGAATGGAAATATTTGTGTATTTGATGAGACGAAGTTAAGGCAGAAGGTTGCACATATACTGGGCAGTATAAAATGTTTATCATGCGTGCCTGCAATCCAAGAGCTGAAATTGGCCACCTTTTTCTTGAGGTTCATATTAGTTTTACGGGCTTTCCTGTATGTGAGCTCACTCTATTGACTTTAGAAGGTGGTATAAAGATGAGTCTTAGAGGCGGGGAGGTTCCCCCCCTATAGAAGGCGATAAGAATGAGCGTCATTGGCCCACTACCATCTCCGCCGGGCTTGTTTAACTAAATGTATTCATAAACGGCTCCTCATTTTATAGCGCCATAGTCGACTATTGTAATAGATAATTGAACTGGGAATTTTCCGGACTTGGATTAATGGGGAAAACGAGTTCGTCAACACCTGACTGTGAGAATAATTAAAATCCAGGTGCCGATCATGTGTACCTGAGCTCCTCGAATCACAAAAGCTTTCATGTGATAGCCATGGAAAGAGGAGAAAGGAAGGAACCCAGCCGCCCGTTTTGGGGGAGAAAAATAAGTGAAGATGAAATGCATCATGCTCGGGGAAAGGGTCATTGACCTCTTTATTATGCGTGTAGTTTTTCCATTGTAGGCCATCAACTTGGTTGTCGAGCCGGATGGAGAAAAGAGGAGCAACGGGTAAATACAAAAACCATAAATGTTATGAAAAGTTCCAGGAGACTCCGTCAAAGACCTTGCAACCCCTTTCCTTCTGGTACATGTATCTTTTAGGTAGGTACGAGTTGATCTGCTCGACTTACTTGGATTTTTATCAATATAAAAATTGAATGATTTTATAAATGTTATATTTTAATATTTTAATATTTAATTAGTATAATTATAATTGATAAAATCTGTTAAAAATAGTTTTTTCAACTAAAATGTGATTGAATATTGCTATTGTTAAAACATTTTTGATAAAATTTGTTAGAAAATTTGCTAAGAAGGTTAAATGATTTATTAGAAATTTGTTATAACGGATACTCTAGTAAAAAAAACAAAAAAAGAAACCCGGTAAAAAAAAACTGACTTGGACACTAAAAAATTAAAAAATACATGTGGAAAAAAGGTCACAGTATCTGAAAAGGATAAAAAAGAGTTTAAAATATAAATTTAACTTCATAGACAATTTTTTTTATAAGATTTATTCATTATCTTATTATATTAAATATATTTAAGAATACCGATATTAATTTTTTCCCAAGAAATTGCAGGTCATTTATTTTCTCTGTCTATATATTTTTAGGCGAGACTATTAAATAAATATTAAACACATATACCTAGTCCGACATATTATATAGTGTGATCGAAATGGGAATTGATTTTTATATTTTTAATTGTAGAAAACCTAAGTAAATTTGTAAAAAAAAGATTAGTTGCCTTTTTCCCTAATCATATTAGATCTTACACATTATAAATAAAAATATTTAAATTTATTTTCAAAAATCAATATAATTTTTTGTGTGCTATAATTACTTATTTACAGATAAAAAGAACGATGTAGTTGAAACGGAAAGTGCCTTATATATTTTTTAATTGTAGATAATCTAGGAAAATTTGTTTACCTTTTGTTTTTTGAGTCTGTATTTTTCCGGGTAATATTAGATCTTAAATATTAAAAATTTAAATTTTTGTTTTTTGTAAGAAATAAACTTTAACAAAAGAGCACAAAATTAAAATTCAAAGCCAATTTTTTTATATGATTTATTCATCACATTATTATATTAAATTTATTTAAGAATGCTGATATTAATTTTTTAATGCAAAAAATGCGAGGTCATTTTTTTTATCTCTTTATATATTTTTAGGCGATAATATGCAATAAATATGAAAACATATAATAATGACTTGTTTGTTGTTTAAAAGGAAAAGTGTAATCGAGACAAAAGTGACTTGTATCGTTTTTTAAGGGTAGATAACCTTGGTAAATTTGTTTATTTTTTGTTCTTGAGTTGTCTTTTATCCCCAGTAATATTAGATATAAAATGATTATTGCTATTATTGCAAAAATAATTAAAATTATCAAATTATCCTGAAAGAAAAAACACTTAAAAACATTAACAAAAGAGTAAGCAAGAAAAAGAATATATTATTATTATTATTATTATTATTATTATTATGTTAATAATGGAAAATAAAACACATATTATTATTATTATTGTTATTATTCTTATAATAATAATAATAATTATTATTATTATTATTATTATTATTATTATTATTATTTGAGCTGAAAATTTATAAACAAAATATTACACTACTTTGCGGGTTGAGTAAAAAGTTTGTGTAACTCTTAAAAGAATAAAAAATATCAAATTATCCCGAGAGAAAAGAAAACCTAAAAAACATTAACAAAAGAGTAAGTAAGAGAAAAACATTAAATTATTATTATTATTATTATTATTATTATTATTATTATTATTATTATTATTATTATTATGCTAATAATGAAAAAAAATAAAAGACTAAAACAATCATAAAAACTTTAACAAAAGATCAAACAAAAAAACTAAAGTAAAAATTATCAGGTAAAAAAAGTCATATGACGTAAAAATAAAAAAAAGGAAAAAGGAAAAAGGGAAAAAACAAAAAAAATACAAATATCAATTTTCAAATGATCATAGATATAAAATAAAATTTAAGAACTAAGTATATTAGCCTAACAAATAAGAAAATAAAAAAAAATCAAAACTAAGTATATATATATATATATATATATATATATATATATATATATAAACAAAAGTAAGGATTATTCTTAAAATTAAAAGAAATAAAAGGATTAAAATAAAAAAATTTAAAGTAATAGGGCTGAAATGAACATTAAATATAAAGGGATTAAAATCCAAAATTAAAAATATAAGGGTCGAAATGAAAACATCGAAGTCTTAAAATCTAAGAATATTATTACTATTACAACTAAAATAATAAAAATTATTAAATTATTACAATGAAAAAAAAAAAAACGAAACAAGAAAAAAACTAATATTATTATTCTTATTGAGTTGATAATTGGAAACAATTCAATAAAAAATGTCAATAATTTTTTTTTTAAAAAAAAAATGAGTGAAAAAAACATCAAAATCAATAAATAAATATAAATAAATAATAATAATAATAATAATAAAAAAACGTTAAAATGAATAAAAAAATAAAAAAAAATCAAAATAAATAAAAATGGAAAAAAAAAAGCAAAGTTAAAAAATGAGTGAAAAAAACATCAAAATCAATAAAAAAAATCTAAATAAATAATAATAATAATAAAAAACGTTAAAATGAATAAAAAATAAAAAAAATCAAAATAAATAAAAATGGAAAAAAAGCAAAGTTAAAAAACAAATGGAAAAAAGAAAGTGAAAAATAGGCACTGGTCGGGTCGAACCCGTGCCAGCGCCTCTCGTGAAAAGGAAATGTTTGCCTCTTGCCAGCCTCTACATGTATTATTTAGTCTATATCACGATAAAAATAGATAAAGGAGGCCTTTGTAAAAAAAAAAAAAAAGGTGGGCAAACTCAGCGCGACGCACTGGACGACAAATGTCCAGATCCACAGTACTCAGCTGAGCTCCTTTACGTTAAAATGAAGAAAAAAATCAAAAAAATCAAAATAAATAAAACTGGAAAAAAAAGCAAAGTTAAAAAAACAAATGGAAAAAAAAAGAAAGTGAAAAGAATTGGCGTTGGCTGGGGTCGAACCCTTGCCAGCGCCTCTACTGGGAAGAGGAAATGTTTGCCTCTTGCCAGCGCCTCTACATGTATTATTTAGTCTATATCACGATAAAAATAGATAAAGGAGACCTTTGTAAAAAAAGAGTTGGACAAACTCGCGCGACGCACGGACGACAAATGTCCAGATCCACAGATCGCAGGTCGAGCTCCTTTAGCTATATAGCGAGCGGATTTGCTCGCTCACTGAACATTTTTATCTGTATAAAAATTGATTGATTTTTTAAATATTGTATTTTTAATTTTAATATTTAATTAGTATAATTGTAATTGATAAAATCTGTTAAAAATAGTTTTTTCAACCAAAGTGTGATTGAATATTGCTAAAAACTTTTGATTAAATTTGTTAAAATAAATTGCTGAGAAGGTGAAATATTCATTAGGAATTTGTTGTCACGGATACTCTGGTTAAAAAAACACAAAAAAAGAAAAACGGTTAAAAAAGAACAACTAACTTGGACAGTAAAAATTAAAAAAAAAAAAGTCATCGTTTCTTAAAAGGAAAAAAAAGAGTCTAAAATATAAATTTAAATTCAAAGTCAAAGCTTTTTTTATAAGATTTATTCATCATATTATTATATTAAATATATTTAAGAATACCGATATTAATTTTTTTTTGCAAGAAATCGTAGGTCATTTTTTTCTCTATTTATATAATAAATATTCAACACATATACTTAGTCTCACATAATCTATAGTGTGATCGAAATGGGAAGTGATTTTTATAGTTTTTTAATTGTAGATAACCTAGATAAATTTGTAAAAAAAACATAAGTTGCATTTTTTCCCAAGTAAAATTAGATTTGACACATTATAAATAAAAATATTGCAATGTTTTTGAAAAAAGAAATATAAATTTTTATGTGCTATAATTACCTATTTGCCGTCTAAAAGAACAGGATAGTCGAAACGGAAAGTGCCTCGTCTATTTTTTAATCGTAGACAATCTAGGCAAATTTGTTTACCTTTTGTTTTTGAGTTATATTTTTTCTGGGTAATATTAGATCTTAAATATTAAAAATCCAATTTTGTTTTTTAAGAAATAAACTTGAACAAAAGAGCACAAAATTAAAATTTAAAGCCAATTTTTTATATTTTATAAGATTTATTCATCATATTATTATATTAAATGTATTTAATAATGCTAATATAATTTTTTTTCCTGCAAAAAATCTGAGGTCATTTTTTTTTATCTTTATATATTTTTAGGCGATAATATGCAATAAATATTAAAACATATAATAATGACTAGTTTGCCGTTTAAAACATATAAATGTTAAAACACATGTAGTGTGATCGAAATGGGAAGTGATTTTTATATTTTGTAATTGTAAATAACCTATGTAAATTTGTATTAAAAAATATTAGTTGCCTTTTTTCCCAATGAGTATCAGATTCGACACATTATAAATAAAAATATTGCATTTTTTTAAAAGAAATATAAATTTGTTGTGTGTTATAATTACCTATTTGCCGTCTAAAAGAACAATGTAGTCAAAACAGAAAGTGCCTCCTATATTTTTAATTGTAGATAATCTATGCAAATTTGTTTGCCTTTTGTTTTTGAGTTGTATTTTTTCCGGTAATATTAGATCTTAAATATTCAAAATCCAATTTTGTTATTTTTTCAGAAATAAACTTGAACAAAAGAGCACAAAATGAAAATTCAAAGCCAATTAAAATTCGGACAACCTAGGTAAATCTGTCTATTTTTGTTCTTGAATTGTATTTTATCCCCGATAATAATAAATACAAAATGACTAATGCTATTATTGCAAAAAAATTAAAATTATCAAATTATCCCGAAAAAAAAACACTCAAACATTAACAAAAGAGTAAGTAAGAAAAAGAATAAATTATTTTTATTTTTATTATTATTATAAAAACAAATATTCTGTTTAAAAACAAATGTAAATAAATAGAATATATTATTATTATTATTATTATTATTATAAAAACAAATATTCTGTTTAAAAACAAATGTATATCAAATTTAATGTAATGGATAAAATTGAATAAAATAGAAACTTTGACACCAAAACAAATAAAGAATTTCAAGTGAAATTGGAAATTAAAAGCCTGGGGACTGAAATGAAACTTCCATGTATAATGAATTTCCATTGAAGGATACAATTGAAAGAAATTAAAACTTTGATACCAAATATATTATGCATTGAACTCAAATTCGAAATGAAACTTTTGTCTGGAATGAAACTTTCAAATCAGGACCACAAAAGACAATCAAACAATCGAGGACGAAAGTGAAAAGAACTACAAAACCGGGACTCCAGTGAACGTTTTGTCTGGAAGGAGAGAGAGACGGTGGAGGAAGCGTTTGATCGCCAAGGGAACAATTAAGGACACCGTTGGTAGCAACGCGCGACACCATCGGCTAGAGCTAACGGAGGCGAACCGTTTGGTACGCCGGTATCAAATTCTTGACCACCGTCGCGACAACGCACGCGCCACTCTAAGGGAGTGTGAGTGCAAAATTAAACCGCGTCCAACGGACGCCGCCTGCTACTGTCGGCAGAAACTACTGTTTGGAATCCTGGTCAATTCTTGAATAACCCCTAACCCGAAAGTCTGTAATTTTGTCTTTTATAGGGATAGCAACGTATTAACACACTCGAGTATCTGTGCATAACCGAATAAAATATAATTAATGAAAGAGGCAATTCATCGAGCGACCCTCCGCCATGCTATCGTTTTTGTCTTTAAGGGGACGAGCGGTAGTTACCCCTTTCGACTAATCGTTGAAGAAAAGGGGTAAATACCGTTGAACTCCTGCAGCGAAACGGGTTTTGTCGCTTTCTAGGGGTTGTTTGGTTAATACACTCGTGCATATCCGGAAAAAAAAGATGGACAAACTCGCGCGACGCACGGACGATATAAGTCCAGATCCACGAGTGCACATGAGTCACAATGTACGATGAGCCATACCGAGCTCTTTTAGCTCTTTTGTTAATGGTTGAAGTTATTTTTAAATATATTTTTTATTTAAAAATATGTTATAAATAATGTTTTATTGTTTTTTTAAATAATTTTTGATATCAACATATTAAAATAATTTAAAAATATCAAAGAATTAATTTAAATTAAAAAATCATTTTTGAAATGTATTACCAAACACCTCCTTGTAACACCGTATCCTTCAAAATTATTCATAAGCTATGGAATTTGGAAGGAATAAAACTTAAGCAAGCAGTATGCTGGGTTATAATCATCCTTGAGAACAATATTCGCTTTATAGACAAAAAGATAAGCATTTTGGGATCATAATCAAGCCCATGAATCCTTACATTCCCTGATTTATCATTTTTTAAGATTGACCTGTACAAAATCCTGAAATTAATTCCGATGATAATTAAAAAAAATTGAGTGTCGGCAACGAACATATTTTTTTGGACGTTAATATATGTGTGTGACAGTGAAGTTGTTTGGTGAGGCGGGTTGCTCATCGTTGATAAATGCCTAATAATAATAATAATAAAAAAAGATGTAAAATCCACAAAGCGACAAAAATCAACAGTGGTAGAAAAAGTCAGGCCCAGAATTCGCCAGCGCTGCATGACCACGCCACCTTTTGACATCTAACCATTTACCACCCACTATTAATGGCAGCGCTTGGCTTATAGGGAACTAGGGTCACCCGCTGCGCTCCACGTGGCTTTATCTTGGCGTACAGCCAGTATGTTAGCACGTGTCTTCTGACTTCAAAGCCCGACCTCTCTTCAGGTGGTCTGATAAATGAGCCACCACTCCACCAGACAATAATTTCCAGCACCCACGTCCATATCGTTTTTTACTTTATTTTATATTGATAGAATATTTTGAGTATAATATATTTATTTAAAAAAGCAAAATTCATTAGTTTTAAATACATTATAAAAAAAATCAGATCGATTAAACTAAAAAATTAACTAATTATTCAATTTTATTTTCAATTTTTGCATAATAAATTAATAAAAATGGCGTGAGTTAACTGGATTTATTGCGTGTACCATTTATCATTTAGCTAATAAGCTCAAGAATATCACGAATAGTAACCTTGAGATGAACATGTCATTTTCCACCTGTCGTTTTTTTGTCCCTGCAGCAGCGTGATCTTGCACACCTGCTAAGGAGTCTACTATTTATGTTCGTGTATTCCCCTCCGTCTCACTGTTTGCCTGTTCTGTTTTTTGGGACCGAACACAGAGTCTGATGAGAGGGTGTTTTAAAAATATTTTTGAAAAAGAATTGTTTATTTGTTTATTTTGTATTTTAAATTAAAAAATATTTTGATCATTTTTGATTTGTTGATATATTTTAAAAATAAATAAAAATATTATTTTAAAATAAAAACATTTTAAAAATCAACCAAAACAGACACATGTAATGAGATTGGGTAAATTATAGGTATGGAGAACCAACCGACAAGGTCATAATTGGTACTAGCAATTTGACTTGGTTTTTATTTCTGGGGGGACTTCTGGGGTGGCTGCTACCTAGGATCACGACAAGAATGCCGTCATCTAACGCCGTTATGAATCCATCGGGTTTGATAATTGCTATGTGCGTGCGTCAACGTGGCATGGCATTAGTGGGTAGGCCCCAGCCTAAGTCATCATGTTCTGACACGCAGTGGCTTCCCCCCCCCAAAACGTCGGCACATGCAATAGAAAACAAAAACAAGTGTGCGAGAGAATAATTTCTCCTTTCTCTTTCTTATACCCTATACAAGAGAAGAATTTTTGCACCATTTTGTGAGCGTAATTCCTAAACTGCCCTGCTCTCGACGTTTGCTCATTTGGACCTCTCTTCTTTTAACAGGGCTCGCCCATGCAACATATGACACCTACACCTGGTCTTTGTAATCTCTTTCAAAAGTATTTTAACAAAAAAAATTATTTTTATTTTTATTTATAATTTTTATTTTTTAAAAGTTATTTTGATATGATGATTGATGTCAAAAATAATTTTTTAAAATAAATAAATATTATATTAATACATATTTTTTAACAAGATAAAAACTTTATAAAACAACTTCAACTAAGTCACCGCCATCACTTGATTTACAGTAAAGTTTGATGATTTTCAAAAAGCATTTCTAGTTGTGATGTACTAAGAGTATATTTATAAGAATCCATATTTGATTAAAACCATTATGAAATAAAATCTTGTAGGTAAAATAAAAATATATATTATTTTAACTTTTATAAAAATAAGATTTAAAACATAATTATCGTAGGGTATAATCGGGTAAAAATAAAATATATCAAAAGATTTTTCAATCCAAGGACAACTTGGTCACGATGTGTAATTTCTTATCGTGTTTTTTTTTTCCTTAATTAAAAAACAAATTGCACGTAACTCGCATGTCGAGGTGTGCTGCATGTTTTATTTTGGGGTTCGATAAATAACTGATCTGCTGCCTGGTTCGATTGCAGCTACTGTACTTGTTTTCCTTTCTTTCTGGAACCCAAGGAGGTGAAGGGCATGTACTTTCAGCTCATTCTCAGGTACTCTTTTTTAGAAGGTCGACCCAGCTGGCTTTCTATTTTAGAAGCTTCCAGTATAAATTAAAATTAAATTAAATAATTTCAATAATTTTCCCAAGGAGTTGTTAAATTTATTTTTAGGGTGTTTTTTTATTTAAAAACATATTAAAAATAATATAAATTTTTTCTTATAAAAAATATTTTTAAAACAAGTGCAAAAACACAAATCTTACATGACACATAAGATAAGATAACCACATAGAATAATGGAGTCATAGAAAAAGAGACATGAAAAAAGATCTAAGCCAATCTGGTCCAATCTTTCAATCCTATGACCTAAACACAGTCTCAATAAATAACATACTAAGAATAAAAGAACAAGAATCAAATCTAAGATAAAATTAAATGAGCTAAAATATAGATGGATAAAACTAAAAAAATTAATTGATAAAAAGAGTGATTAAAAAATAACAATCAAGAGGACGGGATCAAATAATCTGAAAGGTAAAAAAACTAAATAAGAGTTAAAATTGAAAGAAAAAAATAAAATTTATGAATTATTTAAAATAAAATAAGTAACAATAATAATAAAAACATGAATCAAAACTGAAAGAAAAAAATTCAAAAAACACTTTGAATATGTTTAAACGAAGACCATAAAATCAAGGGAGACATAACGGGGATTCAAGTGTTATCATAAAAGCTGGAGTTTGGTCATCGAACGCATATGGTATATATAAAAAAATATAGTATCAAAATGCATCCATGTGAATTTCACGTGCAACTGACACTTTTAAATTAAATAATAATTTTTTTATATATATATATATATATTAAATTACCCAAGATTAGATTTGATAGCCGGAGGAAAAAAGAAGAGAGAAATATACCTAGAAACCTTAAATCAAAGCAAGGGTAATTTCATTTGATCACGCATTTTGCTGTGTATGCGAGGTAATAAACGACACTGCTCGCGAGTTCATCAGTTTCTTGTCTACGAGGGAATGCTAGTTATTTTATTGCAAGAACGGAAGAGACCGCTTTATCCCTCACTGCAAGGCTATTTGTGTTTCTTCCGAGGGTAAATTCATAATTTTACTATTCCAAGCTAAAGCAGCCTGTACGGCCCCCCGGGCCCTTGGGTGCAAAACATAATTTTCACTAATTAGGGATCGAAGACAAAAGCGGAAGTAACAGAAAGAGACAAGAGATCCGAATTGACCCAAGGGTGGTTTTGTCATTCCAGAAAGTTGAGAGACCTCGTGTTCTTAAATTTATCATTTTCTTCGAAAGAACAGACAAAGAAAACGACCTTTGCGTGAACTGTAAACGAAATAAACAAAAAAAACAAATAAAGAAATGGTTTTTTTTATTATTTCTGAAATATCCAAAACGCTAATTTCTATAATATATTTCTCTCCATCAAAATGCCACTGTGTCTCTCTGTTGAGGTTTACCTTACACTCGGAAAAACTAAACAAAGATGGAACAAGCCCAATGACTTCTCTATATATTCTCCAAAAATCCAAGCTTCTTTAGGGTTTCCAGTTCACAGTAAGCAATTCTCTCTCCGTTTTTCTTATCTCCCCGTGCCTGGATCTATACTTAGTTGTGGGCTTTTAATCGAGTCTTTAATCTGTGTTTTTGATGATGAGGTCATGTTCTTTGGGGAATTTCTGTATTTGGGCTGCTAGAAAACTTGTAGGATAGAAGATAAAATTGGTAATTTTTTTATCCTTGGTTCTTCAAATAGAAAGGGTAGTTAGAACTGGACTTTGGCTTGGTTTGATTTGATTACTTTTTGCTGAGAAATTGAAAGGATGGAGTGGATTTAGGATATCCTGATGAGAATCATACCTTAATTGAGCTAAAACTTGCTGTTTTTAGGTCTATATAAGTGAGTTTGTTATTCAAGCTATTGAATTTTGAATAAACTTTTGTTTTTGGTTAAGCTTGGAATGAAGCTCTTTATTTTTCGGGTCACCCCCCCTTTTTTTTCCGGCGGTGGTCGTGGTGTTGAGAAATTCAATGGAGATAGGATTTTGCGTATAAGTGTTATATATAAAAAGTTTTATTTTGAATAAATTATTGAGAAATTAGGATTTCTGAATCTTTTCCAGGAGGACGTTGTGCATGATGCCGGCAAAATCTGAAAAAGAAGATCGACGTTTAGATCACCGTGGACAGAGCCTGTTCCAATCAAACATTTACTCCCAACCTTGGTGGCGCGAAGTGGGGAACAATCCCTCTTTAGGCGAAACTGCATCAAAGCTGTCTTCAGTAGAGTACCTGAACACTGGCTTACAGAAAGGAGCTATATTGAACAAAGAAACGCATAGCGATGTAACTTCACTATCTGGTAGTAATCCTTGACACCATCTCTTCTTTTGCAAGTATCATCATCATCATCACAACAGTTATCTTGTGCAAAACTGTTTAGGCGTTACAGCTTCTTTTTGCTTCATAAAAGTGATCAGCATGATCTTTCTGTCTTTAAAATGGGTCATTGAATTTAACTTAATCGGCTAAGCATTCAATGGTTCGTGGTTAACATCACAAACTTGTTTTTCCATGCATATTCTATCTACTGCCCACAGATTTTTACATGAACGGTTTATTCTTAAACGGAAAAGCAAGAAGAGGAATATTCTAGCATGGACAAAGTTTAGTGGTATGGCAAGGATACGGCTCCTTTTATTTCACTCTGGGTATCATATTCATTTGAATAGGTAATATGAATGTTGGAGGCTCCAAAATGACTGAGAGCTCCTGAAAATAATCAAGCTCCACAGTTAGGACTTAGGACATGGAATTAAAATTGTATCTGGTACACGAGTTCATGTAAAAATATTTCAACCGCAGTTGTTTTTGTTTACCCTGGATCATTTCTTAAGTTTAACTATGGCAAAAGGGTTGAACAGTTATGGTCGCCCAATCCTCTATAATAATGAATCTCTCTAGTTTTCATTTTGAATTTTGAATGTAGTGTATTGGGGCTATTGTATATATCTAACCTTTCTCACCACTTTCAGGAGTTCAGGAAATGTTATGCATTTGAAAAATCTTTTACTTGGGAGGCTTTGTTGTTCCTCAATATTTTTTGCTCAACAATTAATCCTTAAAAGTTTTTTCTTTCTAAAGATTCACAGGTACATATAAAATATCATGTCTTTTGTTTTTGGTTGGTTTAGGATTTCCTGGTATGAATCATTCCTCAATTTTTGATTTTGTGCATTAGGTTTATACTCCCAGTTGTGTATCTTGAAGTTGTAAAGATCTTTTTGTGGAATTGGGTCTGGGAGAACAACTCAAGGAAAAGAAAAATTTGAAGGCCTATTTTTGTCTTTTCCTGCTGTTAGATAAATATTACGAGTACAAAGTTTTTAATACCAATTTGTTTGTTTCTGGATTTCATGTCCGAAGTCCAAACACATTTCAAATTTGAATTGGAACAATATCTTCCTTTTACTCTAGTCTTCTCTTTGACTCCATATGTATTTTGTTCTCAGCCGGTAGCACTCTGCTACTCCCTTACCTCTGCCACTGCCCAAATTTTGGTAGGAAGACTCGACTCGACTCAATGTTCTGCACCAGATGCAGAAAACTGAAGGGATAAAATTGTAGCAACAGTTTAGAAATCCCTCCACCTGAGAATAATATTTTGATATAAATGCTTTTGCTGAGTTTATCTCGCACTTGGATAAAAAATGCTGCGTGTGAATGCTCGCTTCGTGTTGATTACTGGTGCCTTCGTGACTTTTAATCTCCAGCATAAAAAAAATTAATATGATATGTTTGCCCCTTGTTCAAGAAATCCAGACGTACCCTTTTCTCTTAGATGTCGTTGCAAGTTTCACAATTTGGTTGGTGAGTACTCACCAGTTTTTCTTTTCTTGACCAGATGAAAGTACCGGGCAACACCATCTCAAACATCTCCCATCACCAACAACTGTTACTATGGACGGACACCGTGAACCAAATTCCCAGATGGAACTTGTTGGCCACTCAATTGTAAGATTTCTAGTTCTCTTTATCTTCCCTCTGTGCATGTGAGCACCTGTCTTTCTAGTGCACATTTGTGAGCACAGTTGTCTGCCACTAACAGCTAAATGTCTCTTGGACTTTGCCTTGCGTGGTTTGAACTTCTATGCACTTGGAATTCTGACTTCTCTTACTTTTTCAGGTTTTGACTTCACATCCATATACAGATCCACAGTATGGTGGGATGTTTGCTTCGTACACACCACAAGCTATGGTATGAACTTCACGGTCCCATGTATGTAGTGTAACTTTAATAACAGAGACAATTGTACCACATTTGGCATGCTCCATATCCAAATCTTATTTTACATACCATGTTTTCTTCCGAAATACTTTTGGCATACTGCAGTCTCATAACTATAATTGCTTCTTACTTTAGAAACTCTCCTGTTTAATTATTGATTTATATTTGCAATTTTCTGTTCACAATTCCAGTTCCCATCCAAGTGTGGATCTGGCATAGTGAACAGAAGTTGATTGGGGAATGAGACAACCAAGACCAATAAATTTCTATACTCTGCTTTTCATGATTACCCAAACAATTACATACATTTACCCATCAATGGTCAAGTCATCAGCTCACCAATTCATCTGTTGAGCATATGGTTCATGGTTGGACCACCATGAATGCATTAAGTTTATTTCTGGTGGACTAAATTATGAAAAAACAAAAAAGAAAGATTATGTTCATCGTCAGATGACAAAGGAGACCTTTATGGTAGGCTGAGAAATGTTTTTTTTTGGTGCATGTGTATTGACTTATTTGTTGTTGTTTTTATTGTTTGACAGTAAGAGGATAAAATTTGAGATATAGAACTAACACAGGCCGGTAAAAACTTCATGGCTGTTAGTCGGGATTTATTGTCCACCTTAAAGCTTAACTTATTATGGTCTTATGCTGGTATCTTCCCATTACTATTGGTTTGATTATCTTTCATTGCATGTCTGGTCTGAGAACCAGCTAGAGTGCTGTCTTGTATATGGTCCTGATAATGACATGAGAAATGATTAAATTAATGTTCTATTTAACTATTGTTTTTCAGACATCTATAGTTAAGAAATTTCTTGCTGTGATACTAGGTGCCTCAATATTATGGAATGACTCACGCCAGGATGCCTCTGCCTCTCGAAATGGAAGAGGAACCTGTTTATGTAAATGCAAAACAGTTTAATGGTATTATGAGGCGAAGACAGGCACGAGCTAAGGCAGAGCTTGAAAAGAAGGCAGTAAAAGTTAGAAAGGTAGAATCAATATATCTATTTTTTTATCCACGAAATCATTTAGTATTTCCAACTGTAAAACTTTAGGTTTAGATAAATAGATACCACCTTAAATTGTCAATCTGACATGGCCTGTTTCATCTGTTTGAGCAAATTTATAGAGTTAATCATGCATTCTCCTTGAAAATTCTTCCATTTATGAGAAGCACCTTTCCTTGCAAATTTATGGATGTAAGAAGCACCCCATAGTTGGCAACCTCCAGTTAATGAGAATTTTAAATAGAAAAATTCACACGAAGTTGGATGAAACTGCTTTGAGTGATGGGGTAATTAATGGAGATGAATTTTAAATAGAAAAATTCACACGAAGTGGTTCGTGGGATAAAACTGCTTTGAGTGATGGGGTAATTAATGGAGATGCTTTGCACTTACAAATGTCTGTCATTCTTCAGTGTATATTGTTATGGCCTGAAATTAATCGTGATTTTTTGCATTCTGAATTTAGAAATTGCCTGTTATATGATATAAGTCTCTTGTTGTTTGCCACAGCCATATCTTCATGAGTCTCGACACCAACATGCAATGAGAAGGGCAAGGGGTTGCGGAGGTCGTTTCCTTAATACAAAGAAGCTTGATCATAGTTCTGGCAGTCCAATGTCAGATAAAGGTATTAATCCTGGTGCTAATATTTGAAACCAATCCTCTTGCTTTTCAGTTTCTGAATGTTTGCCCACTGAAGGTACTGGAGATTTGGATTCCTCCGGTGATCTGCGGGAAGGAAAAGGGTCCACGGTCCAAGAAATGCAAACACATGCTTTCTCCAATGGCCATGGTGGCGGCACTGGACTCTCATCAAGATATCATTCATTATCAAATAATGGCAGCTTCTTGGGTCAGCACATGGAAACCACACATGGGAATGGAGTCTCTAATGGGGACGTTCCCATTCATTAAATTTCCACCTTGAATTGTACGTTCCCCTTCAGCATTGCTCCATTGGTTTGATGATGAAAATGATATAAACAGCATTTAAGTTCCTTTTTTTCTCCCTGCCTGTCACTGTATCTTACGGGAGTTTTCTACTCGGCAGGCGAAGCTGGAGGCATTAGCCATCTCAACTCGGGTGGAAATATTCCGTGGGTGGTGTTTCTCAGGCAATTCATTCTTGGCTTTAGGTACTTGGTGCATGCTGGTGGTGAGAGTGGAGCATATGTGATGGATTTCATGCTGTCCTTCAGACTTGAACTATTTGCATCTCTCCTTTTCGCCACTTCTGTAAAAATTTAAGAAAACTAGTGTATCTACCTTGTAGGAATCAGTATCAAGTGTAGTAAATTCCAAATGGTTTGCATTGGAACTAAACTTTCGTGTGAGCTCTTCTTTTATGTGTGAGAAGAGAGGTTTTACCTCTTTTACCCAGACATCTCAAAAGTGTTCAAGAGTTGGCGATTATTCACCTCATCTTCATCCCAGTGATTGATTGTAAAACTGTTTTGTCTTTTTGTGTTTCACAAGGATATGCTTCTTGATCTTTTGGGTCAAATTCATCACCATTCTGCCAATTTTTCGGGTTGAGGACGTGCTGTACAGAACGTAAGGCCAACGCATCACGTCTGTTTGTCGGCAGGCGACGCCATTTGTCGGCAAGTGACTCCAGCATGCACCTCAATAAACTGGCATGTTACGGTCATGGCCAAAGCTCTGTTTTTAGTCTCTGTTTTTTTATGCAGGGTGGGAGACCATCTCGTAATTTTGTAAGTTTAGATTATTGCCGGGCATCAGGGAAGAGAACCAGGACAAGATCATGGGGGTGTGTGTTAATTATCGTTTTTTACTTTTTATATTCTTATGATATTTGTGTGTTTTTCTTTTTTTAAAAGAAGTCAACTTCTAAGCTTTTCATTTTTTTTTATTTAAGTCATTTTGTAATATGATTTTACTTACGACTTCATAATATTTTATAATCAAACAATTTGATATATTAAATTTTACAAAGCAACGACACAACACATCAGTACAACGCACAGCAAACACAATCAGAACCAAACAAGCCCTTCCTCTTCCCCTTGCAATGCTTCGACCTTCAAGCAAGGAAGCAGCCCTCCGTTCACTTAGATGGACACTTGGTGTATCATTACAGGGTGCATGAATTAGGATACGATGCATGAAATCGAATCTCTGTTTTCTGGAGGTACGTAGTGAAACTGATAGAATATAAAACAACGTCGTTTGGTTGATCTTCTTAAAACTAGAGAAGGAAAGCATTTTCTTTCCGGTTTACTATTTATATCAACTCCCTCCATCTCTCCTTCACCTGATTATGATACGTTTAGTATTTCTTTATACATAAACATCCCATTGATAGATTTTTCTCGAAAAGTGAAGACGTTTTCCGAGAAAAAGCTAGAAATGAAAAGGAAAAAAAGATGTCGAACAGGCCCTAGATATTAGAACTGATAATTAATTGACACAGGCGGCGCAGAGTTGAGGTTTTATAGTAAAAGGTTTGCAGTAAGTACAGGAATAAACTGCACCATAAGAGGTAACGAGCAATGGAAATTATTCTGCTTCCAGTTCTCAGTTTGACAGATGCTCTGCCATCTCATGTCGAAATGGTAGTCGACTCATCCTGCTGCGCAATTACAGGTCTGCCTGTTCTTGAAGTTGTTCCTGATCAACATGTGATAAAGAAGTGTGGTCAGAATCAAGTTTGAGGGTCGAAAAGCTGTTCCTGATCAACATGGTACTCTTGCTTAAGCAAGAGGGTTAGGTTTCAAGTTTGAGCCCCACTATTGACAATTCAAGTCTAATTATAAATTGGATAAAATTCATCAGATAAGAAAAAAAAAATGCTATACAGATCAATACATGTTCTTGTTAGCTGTTATTTGGTCATCAACTCTTTGATGCTTCCTAACTTCATTTGATTGATTTCTCAATGGTGATTGTAGGGAAAGAAAACAAAACCCTGAAAATTCTTCCTACCCCTCGTCGAAAACAACTTCCAGTGCAAGGAAGTTTTCAGAAATGAATCGAGTACGAAAGATTAAAGTTGAACAAAGGTCCAGAAGTAACTAACATTACGCTCACCTCTGACACAAAGAAGGCATGGAGCCCATATGGAACTCTGCGTGGCAGCTCAACAACTGCAACAGGATCGGCTGATATTGTTTTTGCATCAATTACATTCACTGATGATTTTCTGCATATTTAAGATGGGAGGTTAATTCCTAAATAAACCATGACTTGAGCTTAAAATTCCCATGAACCTGCAAACCACCCCATCCTAAATGTCCCTCAGAATGAATAACAGAAACAGAAAAGTAAAAGGGAAAGTGAAAACCAGATCTTCATTGGCGGAGCAGTCAAGCCCTCTTATTAAGTTGGATCCTTGGATGGAATTAAACGGGGGAGGGAGGGCAAAGAAGGAAAAGATAAAACAATAATCGCTGACAGATTTACAAATTGAGGGAAGAAGGAAGCTTTAATTGAAAAGCAGAGCAATTACCCAGTATTTTCATCATGTGCAAAGAATATCAGGTATCCATCATCTTCCTCAGAAGTGGTGCCTGGCTTACTAGGGACAAATACAGCCTCTGAATGTAGATCAAATTTGACAATCCCTATGATCTTTGCAATGCTGTCCAGAAGGGTTCCATATACATATCTTTGTTTCCTGAATCCACACAAGACAATCATTAGATAAAAATGATAGGAAAAAGACATGATCTACTCAACACCACATGTACAATATGAAACAGTAAGAAGTACTCAAACCAAAGAACAGCACTTTATTGGCACAAATGCTGCACAGAGGAAATGTAAACCTGCCAGTGTAACTCTCATTCACCCTGGGAAAATCAACAGCAGGTTCTAATAGTTTCTTTTGTGAAGCTACACTATTTTTCATATTGAATCTCATCTCATACCTACTCAGAAAGAAAAAAAAAAAAGGGCCATCAGAAACACATAAAAATCAAACTCCTGAAAATTTCACAGGAATGTCTCATATTTCTCCTACAGTTCATTTGTGAAATTCTCAAGCTTTTCTTTGACAGACCCATTGACCATGTCCAGATCTGGATTTTGAAGGCGGCAAGTGATTAAAACAATTTCATCCTCCTCCTCCCAGGCATTGGCTAGCAAAGCCAGCAAATAAAGTTAGAACGGACTTGTGAAGACAAGAGAAAAACTAGTGTCTTATTCATAAGCCAATAGAAGCCTTTGTATATTAGGAATTCCACCAAGATATATCAGCAGCATATGATGATGGATAATTTCACTTCCAAAAATAAATTCACCTTTTTTGCAGATCACATATCTGAAGAGAAGCCAGACTATAGATTTAGGAAAAGGAATCTGACATCCCAGAGACTGTTACCAGCAAAGTGGATGGCATCAAAGTATATCAAAGACGTGGACGAAATGCAAGGATTGCAGACGTGGATGTTGCAATTTGAAGTTAAAGGTTACACTGGGGAGATTCACGCACGTGTTAATTACTCTTTGTATTTTCAGTTGTTTATTTTAGTCCATTGTATTCCATTATGTCAGTTATTTCAATTCAGTATTTCCTTTCCTGTATCCCACTATGAGGATCGTGCATTAGTGGAGCCAACTTTGAAGGAGTTGGTTTTCAAACAATTTGTATAAATTGTATGCAACATCCTTACGAGTAATGGAAGAAGAAATTTATGTTATTCTTGTGAGATCGTTGGGTTCTCTCCTAAAAACGAGCCCCTGTTCATTTCACCAAAAATACACCATAGGTTCCAAAGGAAGAAAATCTGTAAATACCATTCATTACCAGTAGATTTTACATTGAATCGACCTATAACTAGATCACAATTCAGGGACCATAACAACTTGGTATCAGAGCCAGAAGTTATGGGTGATTCTTCAAACACTATACAGGCTCAATTTGAAGCGTTCATGAAGATGTACCAGGAACAACGTCAACATGATCGAATCGAAAGGGAGCATCTTTCTGCTCGAATTGAAGAACTTTCTCGGGAGTTGAGTGCAACCAGAACAGAAACCCACCAAGGAGATGATGGCGGTGCAAATAGTAACCCAAGAGATTATCCTCATGGAGGGCAACGTCGGGATGGTCGTCTGAACTTACCAGGTATAGTAGACTTGAATTTCCGTTGTATGATGGGAAACAAGATCCACTTGCTTGGCTTAGTCGTTGCGATCATTTTTCCGTCACCAAGCACATTCCGAAGTCGAAAAGGTAGAGATTGCATCTTACCACTTAGATGAAGATGCTGCAGTGTGGTTCCTCAAATTGGAAAGAGATCGGCTGGACTTTCTTGGGAAGATTTTAAACGCCGATTGGTTCGGCCCGTCCATTCAAAGCAACAAATTGGGCGAACTATCTAAGCTACGACAGATGACTACGGTGGAAGATTATCAACGCAAATTTGAACAATTGGCGGCTCAGGCGAGTCCTCTCACCACGAACGAGGACCGGAGATTTTTATAAGTGGATCTGCAGGAGTATATCGCAATTGAGGTGGAATTGCACGAGCCACGAGATTTAACTAGTGCCATGAGCTTGGCACGCTTGTATGAGAGGAGGGTGGGGCCGACGATTTACACCCACCAATCCTAGATTCACACCTCCACCCACAACGTTGAATCCCAATGCCGCCAACACCAAAATCTTCAAACGTTTAAGCCGTGCGGAGATGGATGAACGACATGCCAAAGGATTGTGCTTTAAGCGTGATGAGGTCTACAACCGTGGGCATCAATGTAAAAGATTGTTACGGCTGGATGGTATTGAAGAGTCAATCCAAGGTGACAAGGAGTGCACTGATCTTGAAGATGACATTCCACCCGAAATTTCATTGCATGCCATTATGGGGGAGCATTCGGGAGGCAAAACAATGCGTATCCATGGAATCATAGGGGACATCAATTACTCGATTTTAATTGACTCAGGCAAGCACTCATAGTTTCTTGGGTTCTCAGTGGATGACGAAATTGAAGCTTCCATGTGAACCAAAGGCAGGATTGCAGGTAATGGTGGCCAACGACGACAAAATCCGGAGCCCAGGTCAGTGTATGGACGTTCCTGTTACAATGGGGAATCAATTGATTCACCTTGATTTCTATATTCTGAATTTGACTGGGATTGATGCGGTTTTGGGGGTTAATTGGTTACAAACTTTGGGTCCTATATTGTGGGATTTTGCTGCAAAAACCATGGTGTTCAAGCAGAATGGCAGAGTCATGGAGCTCTAGGGGACGAATGTGAAGCATTCCCTACACCAGTTCTACTCCAAAATGCAGAATCAACCTCTACACTAAGTGCAGACCTTGAATCTTTCATTGCGTGAATTTGCTTGTTTTGTTTGATGAACCGCAGGGTCTTCCTCCCAAAAGAGCATTTGACCACCGGATTAACTTGGAACCAGGAACACATCCAGTTGTAGTTCGTCCTTACAGGTACCCACATGTCCAAAAGGATGAAATTGAGAAGCAATGCAAAGAAATGCTTGGCAAGGGAATCATTCGGGCCAGCCAATCTCCTTATTCCTCACCAGTACTCTTGGTAAAGAAGGCTGACAGTACATGGAGATTCTGTGTTGATTACAGAGCATTGAACTCCAAAACTATCAAGGACAAATTTCCGATTCCAGTAATTGAGGAGCTTTTGGAGGAGCTACACGGTGCACAATTTTTTACAAAGCTTGATTTACGTTCGGGGTACCATCAAATCCGAATGTCTCCACCCGACATTGAGAAAACGGCGTTTCGCACTCATCATGGCCACTTTGAGTTCTTGGTTATGCCGTTTGGTCTCACCAATGCGCCGAGCACATTTCAAGCCTTAATGAATGAGGTATTTCAGCTATATCTCCGCAAATTCATCCTTGTATTTTTTGACGATATTCTCGTCTACAGCAATTCATGGACAGATCACTTGGCCCATCTTCGGTTGGTGTTTGAAATCCTGCTTACCCATCAATTGTTCCTCAAGCGTTCTAAGTGTTGTGTGGCTCAATGCCAAGTTGCATACCTTGGCCACATTATTTCAGCCGAAGGAGTTGCTGTGGATAACAGCAAAATTGAAGCTGTAAAGGGATGGCCCAAGCCGATGACAGTGAAGGGCTTGAGAGGTTTTTTGGGACTAACCGGTTACTACCGAAAATTTGTCCAAAACTATGGTTCCATTGCAGGTCCCCTCACAGCCATGCTTCGCAAGGATTCATTTGGCTGGAATGAAGAAGCATCACAAGCCTTTGAAAAACTCAAAGCTGCCATGACCTGCACACCAGTACTAGCCCTTCCTGACTTCACTACACTCTTCATTTTAGAATGTGATGCTTCGATTCGAGGAATGGGGCGATGCTCAACAAAATGGACAACCAATTGCATATTTCAGCAGGCCTCTAGCTATGCGTTATCGTGCACTTCCGAAGATATGAGAAGGAATTGATTGGGTTAGCCAAGGCGGTCCGTCATTGGAGTGCTTATCTATGGGGCGCTCTTTTATCATTCGAACAGATCACTATAGCCTCAAATTCTTGTTAGATCAGCGAATTATTACTTCCCCACAACGAACACTCGGTTAAACAAGTCGATGGGGTTTGATTTTATTGTTGAATATCGCGCGGTAGACACAATACCGCTGCAGATGCCTTATCGCGGTGCTTGGAAGATCAACTTGTGTGTTTGGAGGACCAACCACGCCTCACAGCTATATCTATGCCGCTACTTCCTCTCTTTAACTTCATTCAGTATGGAGATACTGGACCTCGGACCAATTACAACTCTTATTGCGCAATATCCAACAAGGAGAGGCCATCGGTCCATGGGAGTACAAAGATGGTCTTATTTTTTTTAAAGGGCGTGTTTATTTGCTGGACACTTCTCCTCTTGTCCAATCTATTCGGAGGTTCTACATGATGGGAGCCATGAGGGGTATCGTAAAACTCTCCATCGGATTGCAAAAGATTTTTACTGGAAAGGCATGAAAGCTTCCATTCAGTCCTATGTACGTCAATGTCCGATCTGTCAAAGACATAAAACCGAGCATTTGCATCCAGTGGTCTTCTTCAACCTCTACCGAGTACCTCTTCAAATCTGGTCCGACATTTCAATGGACTTCATTGACTGGATTACCCCCTCTCACGGGAAGTCGGTTTTATTGGTGGTGGTTGATTGTTTTTCAAAGTATGCACATCTACTTCCCTTGCTCACCCTTATACTCGATGTTAGTGTGGCTCGTTTGTTCTTTGATCATGTTTTTAAGCTTCATGGATTACCGAAACAATTGTGAGTGATCATGATGTTACTTTCACTAGTTCTTTTGGACGGAATTGTTTCGTTTAAGTGGCACTAAGCTAGCTTTCGATTCGACCTATCACCCACAAAGTGATGGGCAAACCGAAGTGGTTAATCGCACAATGGAGATGTATCTGCGATGTTTCACAAGTGATCATCCTCGCCAGCTGGTTTCAATGGCTACCTTGGGTGGAGTCTTGTTACAACACCAGCTACCACTCTTCTCTTAAAGCTACTCCTTTTGAAGTAGTGTATGGTCGCTCACCTCCTCTATGTTGTCTTACTTGTCCTGGATTGGCAAAGGTAGAAGCTGTGGATCAAGAGTCGCTTAATCGGGATTTGGTTCTTCAAGACTTAAGGGGTCGTTTGCTGCAAGCTCAACAGTCCATGAAAGCTACTTATGATGCTAAACACCGTCCTGTTACATATGAAATTGGTGACCAAGTTTTACTTAAATTACAACCTTACCGCTAACTTAGCCTCTCTTCTTCCAAATACACTAAACTTGCCCCACGTTTTTATGGCCCCTTCCCTATCTTAGCCAAAATTGGTTCTGTAGCCTATAAATTACACCTCCCATCTACCTCTCGCTTACACCCAGTCTTTCATGTTTCCTGCCTTAAACCTTTCCATGGCAACTCTGTGAACATTGAACCCTCGTTACCAATACTCACTCAAGGAGAAATTCACCCCTTCCCTAAAGCTATTCTAGACTCTCGGATTCATCACAACAAATCCCAGATTTTGGTCCATTGGGAGGGTTTATCTCCTGCAGATGCATCCTGGGAGGACACAACTACATTTCATCTGTAAGTTTCCTTCATTCGCACTTGTCGACAAGTGCCAATTTAATGGGGGAGTAATGTTACCAGCAAAGTGGATGGCATCAAAGTATATCAAAGACGTGGACGAAATGCAAGGATTGCAGACGTGGATGTTGCAATTTGAAGTTAAAGGTTACACTGGGGAGATTCACGCACGTGTTAATTACTCTTTGTATTTTCAGTTGTTTATTTTAGTCCATTGTATTCCATTATGTCAGTTATTTCAATTCAGTATTTCCTTTCCTGTATCCCACTATGAGGATCGTGCATTAGTGGAGCCAACTTTGAAGGAGTTGGTTTTCAAACAATTTGTATAAATTGTATGCAACATCCTTACAGTAATCCAAGAAGAAATTTATGTTGTTACTTGTGAGATCGTTGGGTTCTCTCCTAAAAAGCGAGCCCTGTTCATTTCACCAAAAATACACCATAGGTTCCAAAGGAAGAAAATCTGGTAAACACCATTCATTACCAGTAGATTTTACATTGAATCGACCTATAACTAGATCACAATTCAGGGACCATAACAGAGACTTTTCAAGGTTAAAGAGGAACCTAAAAAGACAGTTCACTGCAGTTTTCATATACCTGTTTACATCGCTTCAACTTACTAATTTATGTCTTTTAAATTTCATCGTCAACATTACGCATGTCATGTGCCTAAGGTGACAATTTTAAAAAAACCATGCAAAGAAAAGTTGACTACAAATTTTGTGCGAGGATGCCCACTAAGTTGATTGAATTTAATTGACAAGAAGATTTGGCGAGGTAGTCCCAGAAAATCAGACAATGAAGCTTGATGTATGCTAAAGACACAAATGATAAAATTCCTAGCCAATGCTAGAAACCAGGATAGCGCGCAATAACCTAAAGACATGCTGCTAAATGTGTTCATATTACATATTTATCAACTCAGGAGGCCAATGTTTTTGGAATTTAAAACTTGTGAAAGAAAGGAGCGTACCATTGTGGAATATGAAGCAATTTGGAAGCTCAAACCATTTGATTAGGAGATCATCCTTAGCATATCGTGGAAAGACACCAAAACGAGCTTTTTTTGTTTCATCAAATGCGAATATGAATTTCTTATCTTTCACCATTTCCTGAAAAGTTGTCAAGGAAAATATTTAAGGCTCATTTTTTCCATTACATTCCATACCATAAATGAAATCTAGAACAAAAATTCAAGTACTGATGTGACTTTTCATGCAATTTACAGAAGGCTGCTTTTAGCTGCCCAGAAAGTTCTGTTAGAATTATATTCTGGGAGAAAGTGAAAAGCAAACCGGCAGTAAAGAAAATGATTTTCATGCATATTTGGTCTAGGACTTCGAATAAAAGTTTTCAGAAAACAACCATAACTTTCTTATGGTTGGACAATAATTGAGAGGCATTTTATAATTAACCCATGCATAGCATTCTGCTTTGCTGTTGCTTAGACTAGGTTACAGTTAGCAGAAACTAACACATGGAACTCGACTTGTTCAGTTTTTTCTGAAATTACTGGCCTGATATTCTTTCTATTTAGAGCATATTTATAAGACCTGGCCTGCCCCCCGGCCTAAGTTGGAGCTGCAGACCTGGGTGCTTTGACTTTTATTTATAAAATAAACTAAAACGATGTTATATTGGTAGTAGTAGTGAAAAATAAAAAGCTTTTCCACTAACCCGGTATGGCTCAGGCTCCAAATTGACCTGTCGAGCCATGCCAGGTCTTTTAACAATAATTTAGAGCAATTTATATTTAACTCAAGGATTAAAGACCGTCCATTCATTTGTTTTATAAGTATTATAAACTATCCGTGTCCACAAACTGCAATAACTGAGGCATCATTGTACCTTTGGCTGGAAGTACGAAGGAAGATCCATAAAAACAGCATAGTTCTCTGTAATTGCAAAGTCATGCATCATGATGGGGTCTGATATTGTTATTGGTACAGGGTCATGCATGACACCATCCTTTGTTTTATAAGTATGACTTTGTTATTGGTACAGGTTCACGTGAGCACCCAAAGGTAAACATCTCTCCTGCAAGAAGGGATTTTTTAATGTTAGTGTTCCAATTCAGTAAAACCAGTTGCTGAATTTCTTTTCACGCAGCTGGACATTACCAGTGAATGGATCCACCTTTGGATGAGCAGTGAAAGAATGTTTTAGTCTTTTGTCGTAATCCAACAGGCCAAGAGTTTGAAGATCTCCATCTTCCATAACTTTAACAACATCTGCAAGATTCAAAGGGCATCACTCCAGTTGTCCACAGAAGGACCGCAAGACATAACTTTCTCACTCGGGAAATTTTATGATCTTTCAGGGTTTGTCAGCCTCTTGAAGTGCTAAGAGTTTTCCATTGTGATAAATGAGATTTGTATTGCCTGGAAGAGGATTGCAGACAATAAGTTTCTTCTAACACTCAGTTTTATGAGGGTGCTTGATATGTATAATGGCGTCTGTGGGCCAAACTTTGTAGCCAGCCAAAAGAAACCAAGCTTACCGGTCCCAATTCCATATGACTTGTCAAATACTTTTGTTTTCTGTCTTAGTATTTGCATGCTAACCATAAGTAATCCAAACAGCCCCTTGAGGTCTCCAATCTGCAAATGACAGGTCAAAGAACAGAAGACAATATTTCAAGTGAAAATATGTAACAAGAGGTTCATAAACTCTTTGATTGCCGAGCAAAACTACAAGATGTATGAGAGTATTCAAGCGCCCTCAGAGCATCAAGCAATGTTAAAGATTCAAAATTAACTCAAGGCTCCAGACTTTGCAGTGAGATTACAATATGTACCTTATAAAATTCAAATATGTTGTTTCTCAGGAATGATTCATGAATGAGTATAGCCAATTACTATCTGAAGTATAAAAACAAGGCAAAGAAAAAAAAAACTCATATAATCAAATGTATAATGTATAGTTCATACTCCATAGGTGAGTGTTCCACCCAGCCATTTAGCTTTCTTTTGAGTGAATTCATCAAATATCAGCCCCTTCAATTAAAGAAGAATGGGACTGAGATTGTGATTAAATGAAAACCTGAGAGCATGGTACTTAATTAAAGAAGAATTTTTTCTTTTAGACTGGTCAAAGAAAAAGAAACTCAGATATTTCTTTTACTTGAAGCATATAACAAATCCGGAATTTATAAACAAGCATACTGTTAGGGAACTACAATTGCAGCAGATGGGGGCATTAGTCTCAATATTTATGTAACAATTAACATGTTACTCAGAGAACAGGCAGGGCATTACATACTTCCACATCCTTACTGTTACACATCTGAAATCAGTTTTTTGGAGGTGCCAAATTGTGAAGCTTAAGTTTGGATCCTCCATGTCCATTTCCAATATTTACCTACTGGATCGAATTCACATAACTTGTATGTATCATATATGGAGCAATCACAAATAAAAGAGATTCAATGCTCACTTTAGGTTAGTGACTCAATTTAACTTGATATTCTCAAATATCACTTTAGGTCCTCAAAAATGAATATTTGAGATCATAATGCAATCTCTCTCTCTCTCTCTCTCTCTCTCTATATATATATATATATATATATATATATATATATATAAAATATACTATATCAGTTTTGTATCACTGTATGGTAAAGAACTCCATCACCAGACACCAGATGTGGCCTGCTTTGTAATGAGGTTTATGCCATGTACCCAAAGCTCCAAATTGGAAGCAGAACTTGCCTCAAAGTGAATCTCCCTCCCTGTCTCGGTTAAAACCCTGAAAACCATCTCATCTCCAGCCGAGTTCACCTTTCTCCTGTTCTTCAAAAACGATGTACTTGGCCCTGCCACTGCTTCCTTACACGCCACATTCCTTCGGGTTGACTTTCCCCAGGTCAACAGGCCAGATTTGAGCATCTGAACAGCCTTCATGTGCGGGGAACCTCTTCCCTCACGGGTGTGCTTCGAAAGATCCTCGCCGAGTAGAACATGAGAATGAGCCAAATGATCAAATATGACTCCCTCTGCAGCCTTGCATTTCGAACTTTTCCTTGCTAGAGATATCGCTGCCTCCCCTCTCGGATTGATAATCCCGCAATCAGCACCTCTTTGCAGCAAGATCTTGCAGGCATCTGCGTGGCCTTCCCTTGCTGCAATCATGAGGGGTGAGTTCCCACTGTCATCCACAGAGTTTATCGGAAATCCCATTTCCAATAGCTGAACTATCGCCGGCAAGTTGCCCACTCGTGCCGCGAAGTGGAGGACTCTAAACTCGTAATAACTAGTCACTCTGTGAGTAAGCACAGCATCCAGCAGTATCTCTTCGAATCGATTCCTCGCACTGGAAAATGCATGGTTCTGCACGAAAGACACCAATGCCTGACCGTCCCTGCTCCTCCTGCTGATGTCAGCTCCGGCATCAATCAGGAGCCGGAAAACCTCGGTGTGGCCAGCTTTTACTGCAACCATAGATGGTGTCAACCCAAGACCATCATGCTTGCTCAAGTCTTCTGACGAATGTTGAAGGATCATCTGTAAAAGCTCTGTATTGCCGATTCCAGCAACGAAGTGCAGTAAAGAAAACACCTCTAGATTGGAGGAGCAGACTTTTCTTCCGGTGGTAATAGCCTGTCGAAAAATATCTGCCAGAGACGATCCAAACACACTTCTTTTCACCAAGTGCACCGCACTCTCCCCATTATTGTTAACCAGACCCAAATCAGCTCCTGAAACAATAAGCTCGAGGAAGCAATCAGCTTGGTCGGATTTGGCCGCCAACATCAAGGCTGTGTCGCCAGTTTCAGTCCTCGAATCAACTTCACAGCCATAGAAGATCACCTGTTTTAGTATAGGAAGGCAACCCATTCTAGCAGCCAGGTGAATAGGACGAAATTCATGACCTTTCTTGGTCCTCAAGCGGAACTCAACATCAGCACCAGCATTAAGAAGCACACCCATGGCTTCTGAATTCTGGCAAAGGATGGCATGGCAAAGAAGGTTTCTGCCTTGCTGTTGACTCTCAAGGAACGAAATCTGATGCTGAAGCAAGAGGTTCAAGATTTGGCCACTTGCTTCATAATATTCAACCGCACACCAAACTTCATTATATGGCTCACCTAAGCAAGCACCTACTCTCAGTTCCTCACCAGAGAAAATATCCCACGACCAAGCTCCCAGCCTAACGTAGCAATTGCTTCTCGCACCTGCCTAAATATACACTTATAAAACCCCATTCTTAATTAATTAACAGGAATTACATATCTAAACAGGGAAGTGGTGCTCTTATAATATGATTTATATTATTCTCTAATACACCCCTTTAAATGAAAACCCTTTGAGCTTGAAACTTGCACCGACCCACGTTATCTTGTGCTTAATTTTTATCAAATAAAATGGGGGTGGTGAGATTCCAACTCGTGACCGCTGGGTTAACAAGACTCTGATACCATGTTAAGGAACCATCTTACCTAAAAGCTTAAGCTTGTAGGTGAGATCCCATAATATAATTTATATTATTCTCTAATAATATCTATGAATGATCCTAGTGATGTTGGGGAATTCAGGCTCTCCCATGCACGGACCGGGGGTGTACTGATACTTGCTCATAGGAGGCTTAACCATACTGACACAATATTTAACGTGGTTCGGCAAAACCGCCTACATCCATGGGAGAGAGTCATTGTATTAGAGATAGAGAAAGGGTTACAATAAATACATATAGAGGAGGAGGATTACATCCACTCTACTAAACTCATCAACTCTCTCTAGCTCTCTCTACACAACACATTCACTTGTGTTTTTTTCTCTCTCATATCTACCTCTAAGAAACTCCTCTATTTATAGCAAGAGTGAGAAGACAACCTTCTTCATGAGTCAAAAGTTGGCCACCAACCTTCTTCATAAGTCAAAGGTTGGCCACCAACCTTACCATTTTCAACAATGGTGGAAAGAAAGTTTTCATATTATTATGGAGGTTTCACACCATTGTGTTCACACTTGAACAAAGTGATGGGGTATTGCCACAAATGACAATATACCTAACAATCACCCCCTTTGTCATTTGTGTGGACAATTGTCCTCTTGCTTCTTCAAGCACAAGCTTGTATTCTGCAGCTCTTCCAAGCTTACCATTCTAAGAGCGTCTTCAACACAACATTCCCTTCGAGCATATCAACCATGCTCTATCCGAATGATTTTTCAAGCCTTACACCAAGGCTTACAACACCCCTCAAACGAATATTTCCAAGTGTGACAAGTCATTGAGTATTTCAATGTGATCACAAGCTCACCACTTTTCCAAGAGTTTACTCATCCAGGAGTTGCGTCTGCCCTCTGTTCCACCCTAGGAACCACGCCTTACTTCTCCATGAGTCTCTCGCTCTTAGTCGTAAGAGTCCAGGTAGCTCTCCACCTTTAATCATGGGGGCAGCCCATTAAAGGTTGATCCATATTTGTCTTCATACTCTGAGTATTACAATGTCATTACCGAGCTCACCACCTTGACAAGAGTCAACTCGTTTCCTGAACCTGCACATGTCCTCTGCTCCTTCATAGCAGCCGCGTCTTAATGCTCCACAAGTCACCCTCTTATTGTCCAAGGCAAATGTCTTCTAGCTCATTGATCTTTAGCATGAGGGTAATATCCATGAAAGTCAATCCTGCATTTGTCTCCATACTCATCATAGCCACTTCATTGGCTATACACTTGTCCACTCATATCTAGCCATCACATTGGCTCTGGGGTTGTTCTGAACTGGGCTCATATCGTGGCCCACACACCTTCTCCTTAGGTGTCTGAACTGGGGCTTCTATCATGGCCCTCACACCTTCTCTAAGGTGTCTTCGCCCGTTGTCATGGGGCGGTCTGATCCGGGCTCCTATCATGGCCCTCACACACCTTCCATCTAAGGTGTCTTCACCTTTCATAGGTGACCGCATCCTCCTTCAGCTGAGATGCTTCAAAGTGGATCCAAAAGTCTCTACCACCATGTGCACTTATGGGAGAGATTACATCCACTAACTACATAGAAAGAGAAAGTTGCGGTATACTCCTCGCAATCCTCCATCTCGATTTCTATGTTTGGAGCTTTTGTGCCTTTCTGCTTGACAGCTCCACCTGCACCAACTCTCTTTGGTGTCTTCGTCTTTCATCATAGGCGGTTGCCTTTTATCACAGGCGTTTGCACCCCCTCAATTAGGTGCCTCTGCAATAGCTCTCTTTCCATCCTTGCATGCATTGGAAAGGTCTTCGCCTGTTGTCTTCATTAAGAGCATAAGAGACTTCCTGTTGTACAAACTTTAACAGTCTCTGCTCTGAGCTTCATCTGGGAACACTTCTTCTCCTTGCACCTACTGTCTCATTACAGTACCTCGTTGGATCCTACGGGTACTCCTGCACAATCTCCGTGTGCCCTCGTGCAATTTCTGTTCTCCAAATTTCTCCCTATTCCTTGCTTATGTTTGACAGCAGCTCATCCTGTCATAACACCTGTCCAAGTCAAAATAGGGTGCCAATCTTTATCCTCGCTGTATTTCTCTTCCATTATCGTGGTCTTCATCAATTCTCCCTCGAAATCACAGATCACCGAATCTAACTTCTTTGGAGAAATCACCACTTCATCGGATCCTTGATCATACAGAACCCAACTGTTCCCTTGTGCCGCCATCCTGCTAGTCTTCAACTGTTTCATTACAAACTGCTATATATACGAAAATAGTACCGTATGGATAATCCTTCCACTAAGCAAGTTCCCAGGAAAGATTGGAGGGGTCACACTGGTCCCGCTTAAAACCCAATCTCCTAGACAGAACTTCTTAGGCCATATCTATCCATCGTACTGTCTTTCCGTATATACAACCATTTGCTAACTTTGTCCCAGTTTTTCTTTACAAGTGATCTGGAATATACGGTTTAATACATGATTTCTCAATATCTGGCGAGACTACCAGTGCTTAGATTCGTCAAGATTGGTCTTCGTCAATTTCCACTCTTCACCTTAAATTATCCACATGATCGGGTGTCCAGAGTGTCCCAATTTTACCTTCCTCAAGGCGGTTAAATTTCTCCCCACTTAGCAGCTTCAACACATGTAATTTGGGTAAACATGTGCACCTTCTTCTTCTTCTCTTCAACGACCACCATGATGACCTTCGGATGCCTCCCGATAGGGCAATCTCTTTTGTTAATTCACCACTGCCATTTTTGGTCTCAAATCTTAATGATCGGACCATACCATTGCATCCGAACGCATCAAATTAGCTGGAAACAAGTCTGAAATTGTCCAAATCGCACTTTAGACGGCTAAGATTTGATCAAAACAATTCGGCCTCGATGAACAACCCAAATTCAATCTCGAGATCCGGTTGCACGTAGACTCTGCTGCACAGAATCTTATCCTCGGCTACGCTGACTGGATCGATGACGTGGCGCTGACTGGACTGATGACATGGTGCTGACGTGGCGCTAACTTTTCCAATCAAAACTTTGACCGACAATAACTCCTTCGTTTGAGCTCCAAATTAAGTGTACTATACACCGTTGGAATCGTGGTGACCTCCTTTGCAAGATCAGATGCTCAAAACTCATTTTTGAACACTTTGATTTTTCTGTAAAAAATCAAACACCTACACTGGAAGCTTCGATACCAGCTTGTTGGGGTCAACTGGTATTCGGTCGGGTCAATGATAAAAAGATAAAAAATTAAACGAAATCGTAGTTTGAACAAGACAACCAGTTCACTCTTGACCCGTTAAGTTGAACAAGCCACACTAATTTTTCTTATTTATTAACACATATGATAATCAATTAATTTAATATGATACAATAATTAATTTTTTAATCTTCAATTCAAATAGAAAAATGGGATGCTTGCATTTTCTTAATGGAATAGATAAGTTTCATTCGACTACACTGAATTGTGGTGTGTCAATATTAGTTATTAAAAAAAATTGGAAACCCGAAGCTTACTGATATGACAATGAGTTCATAAAGGTTTTCTTCGATGAATTTCAAATCATGTAAATAAAAAAGAAAATAAAAAGATAATCCAGGGGGGATATAATTAACTGTAATTTACAAAGGATTAACTGTAATTATGGGAGAAATAGGAGGAGAGAAAAATGATAAAAGCAAAGTAACAGGGGGGATATAATTAATTAGAGAGATGGGGATGGACTCTTGTTGGGTCTTCACCAGCACCAGGTAGTTGCTTAAGTAGACAGAACAAGTGGTGGGGGTCCTCTTGGGGGATAAAGTTTGGAGATTCAGAAGGGAAGGATGCCTCTCCTGCTTCCCTTACATAAACACTGTCCTCATTCACTATCTCTAGCCCCCCCACATCACTTCTCTCCTTATACACTAATCTTCTCTGAGTATGGAAGGAGAAGAAGGGACATCTTCAAAAAGTGAAAATAAAAGAAGGTTCAGAAGAATTTGTGTCTTTTGTGGCAGCAGAGCTGGGTACAAATCTTCATTCAGTGATGCTGCTCTTGAGCTTGGCAAACATCTGGTAATGTGTACATATAAAGAATCGTACTCTCCATCTTTTTAATCTTTTCATACTGGCCCAACTTATATATATATATATAAGAGGTTTCTTGTGCTGCTTAGCAGACATTTTTCCCTGTAATAATTGTCAGGTCGAGAGAAATATCGATTTAGTCTATGGTGGGGGAAGTGTAGGTCTTATGGGCTTGATCTCACAAACTGTGTTTAATGGAGGTCGCCATGTTCTTGGGTATCACTACTATCTTTTATTTCTTTACGTTTGATATTTGCCCTTCTTTTGGCTGCTATTAGAAAACTCGGCAGTGATATATATACACGCTTGTTCATGATATGTATATATATATTTTTTGTATAGAGTGATTCCTAAGGCTCTAATGTCTCATGAGGTATGTATTCCATCCCCATTATTGTTTTTTTTTTTTTTTTTGTCATCTAAAATCTTCTTGCATCTTCGTGGAAGAATGAAATTAAATCTCTGCATGACAGATATCAGGAGAGACCTTTGGAGAAGTGATAGCTGTAGCAGACATGCACCAAAGAAAGGCAGAAATGGCAAAACATGCTGATGCGTTCATTGCCCTTCCTGGTACGTACATGTATTCTCATTCAAAGGCAACTCTACTCGTTCATAAAATACAAAAAGAATCCATGTTTTAGTGAATCTTTTTCATTAGGTGGTTATGGAACCATGGAAGAGCTGCTAGAGATAATTGCCTGGTCTCAGCTTGGAATTCATGAGAAACCAGTAAGATCAAATGGGTCTTAATTTGTAGATTCTCTGCATCTTCTTCATTGATATTTTTACAATTTAGAATATACATTTTCATAGGTTTACTGTTTCTTCTTTCATTTTCACATCTCTACCAGGTGGGACTATTAAATGCTGATGGATATTATAACAGTTTGCTCGCCTTGTTTGACAAGGGAGTTGAAGAAGGTTTCATAAAAGATACTGCAAGGGACATAGTAATTACAGCAGAAACAGCAGCTGAGCTTATCGAGAAAATGGAGGTATAGAAGAAAACTAGTCCAATTAATTTCTTTTATGCTCCAAGGTCATTAATTATTGTCTACATATATTATAAAATATGGCCAGGTTTGGGTTTCTGTGTGTTTTATATAGTATACGCATTGGGGTAGGTTGCTGAATTATTGGAGAGGATGACAGGGTAAAGTTTCTGATGGAAGCAGGAATAATTTATTATTGTTTTGATTGCTATATATGATGCAGCAGTACGCACCAGTTCATGACAAGGTTGCACCCGGACAAAGTTGGGAAGTGGACCACTTATCAGGGCCTGCTCCAAGTGGGAACCCCTAGGATCTAAGATCTTAATGATCCATGTGTATACAAACATATATATATATATATATATATATATATATATATATATATATATATATATATAAGATAAGACACATGTTGGTGCAGTTTCATTTGAATAAAAAAGAAAAGGACAGCAAGTTAACAAATATCCTTTAGCGGGGAAGTCTAGAGATTCCATGCTATAATCACCCATTTGTATATTTATTATAATGACATGTATGCTCTACTTTCTCCTTAAACCAGTTGAACAACAAGAGATTCTCAAGTACTTTCTACTCTCCTGTCATTTGGCCATTGACCATGTCAAAAACAAACACAGAAATGTGACTAGGAATCAGGAAAGGGCAAATAGACTATGATACTTAAATATTATGTATAAAGAATTTAATGATAAAAAATTGATATCTGTATAGCAAATATCAAATTCAAGTCCAAAAATATGATATAGCTGAAGTTTTATACACTTATCTAGATTCATAAATTGTGTTTTTCAATGGATGTTTTTCAAATTCAAAAAAAGCTGTGAGGGATAAAATGATAGATCGTTTTCACTGTGGGGATTACTTTTCTTCGGGGTTGGGACAGGCAAGAAAAATTTCTCCACTTGCTTTCGGGGCCAATTGTTTATTTGATTCCGACGATGGATTGGTGCTTTTGGGGCCAATTGTTTATTAGATTCCGGCTATGGATTGGTGCTTTCAGATTTTGGCTGGATTGCCACCACGTCTGAATGGATGGGGACGTCTCAATTGACACAGTTTTGTTGCTTAGTACCTTTTCAACTCCTAGCCTCCTATTTTGATAACCACCGGTTATAAATAAGAGTGTAGGGTTTTTCTTCTTCTTTTTTTTGTTTCCTGTAGCCCAGAGGCAGTCTCATTGTAAGAAAATTAGCAATAAATATTCACGTGAAGTTGGAAATGACTGGCAACAGAAGGAGCCGATTGGGTGATATAATCATGACCTGTTTCCTAAAATTTTCATAGATTATATATATATATATATATGGCAGTTTCTTGGCTTTTGTACAGGAATCCACAGACAGAGTCCTTGGAATGTCTTTTCCAAAAGCGAAATATTTCGAAGTGGTTTTGGAATCTCGGAGATTGAAAACATCCACTCTTCGAGAGATGCCCCGAAACATATTGAGATTTCTTCGTCGAAGCCGGCAGAACCGCAGTTAATCAAGAAGAAGTCGTATATACGCGTGTGTGGATGCATGCATTCATATAACACAGCTTTCTACAGACAATTCCTCCTCCTTTTAGTTGCAATCTGAAAGAAATAAGAAAAAACGATACGGTAATTAATTACTCCTCACGGAAGAAAAATAACAATATTTTTCTTCTTTTTTTTTTGAAAAAAATGAGCATTAAACATGAAGAAAATTAGGAGATCCTGTAAGGATTTTTTTACCTCAAAGCATTGCTGGCAAATCCAGTGTTGAGCGCGCACTCACATGCCTATGTGTAGGAATCTAGAATAGGATGGATAGTCCCGTCGCATCACCAAATTCAGTTGTTTCCACGATAGAAAACATGTAAAATTGCAACCATCACTACATTTTGAAAAAATGGAAATAGGTGGGGGGATTTTCACTCATTGGCACTGTTTTATATATATATATATATATATAACTATTTTAACAATTTATATAGAGGTTGATATTCCCAGCCTCTAACTTCTTATAAAACCCTAGTCCTAAATCTGACATATATAAAATTGTGCGATTTTACTAAGAAAGTGGAAGCAGAATTAACTTTAAAAAGAAAATCACGAAACTAAGAACAAACGTTAAGAAGCAAGCAGAAAGGTCGTCCCGCGAAACTATAAGTTCATCAAATTAGCACGAGCACCAGCGCAGCTCAGAGGCTTCCTTGAAGCTTCAGAAAACAGTACTTCAGGTTAGGTTTCAGAACAATAAAATATGTTCTGCTCGTCTAGCTTAAAAATAAACTCATAAAACCGTCCACTTTGAGCGGAGGACGAGTGGCAGCAACGTCGCCTTCAGGGAAGATCATGGATCCAAAAAAGAAGAAGAAAGGCAAGGACGAGTTTATTAGGAGGTAGCAAAAATGACAATCGAATCAAATTCTCAATCATTTGGATTTGTTACGATTCATCTCATCAATGGAGCAGTTCCTTGACTTTCTTTCCTCTATAGTCGTCGGCGTGCAAATGTCCAGCTAAAATGAACTTTCGGTGAACATGTCTATCATGAACCTACCACTGTATTAATATACCTAGAGTATGCCATTTTAAAAGGCTACGAAAAGAGAAGAAAACTAGAACCCTAAATCTGGACACCTACCTTAGACGTTGACGATGAGCCCGGAGAGCTTGCTACGAATACATAACAATGGTGAGAGCGTGCACGTGTCGGGATGTTACACACGTGAGAGGACAGATCTTTCACTCTTCCAATTCAGTTCCCAAAGCCTGCCCCTCTTAATGCAATATCTGAAATAATATAGCCCTTGCTGGTCATTTCATGGACATGTCAAGAAGTTCACGCTGATTTAAATCGAAGGTTATCCTGCTTGCTGACAAATAAAAACTGCCGGGCTTCTGTAAACGAGGTTTGTTTTGAGGCTGAAGGGAATCTGTTGAATTATATGTATATGATCCCAATAATAAGTCAAAAAAATGAAGAAAAATTAACTACTTTTAGGTGGCATTTCTTACTTTGAAGAACTCTTAAATTCTAATTCTCACTTTATTTCATAATGAATTCTAGAATATATATATATATATATATATATATATATATATATATATATATATATATATATTAGAGCAATTATTAACAACACACAAATAAGTATTATTACTTAGACTCTAATTTATAGAAAAGAATATTTGACTTTCTGTGTTTACTTCCTACAAATTAGCTTCAAATATGCTCTAATTACTTCAAAATCTTCAACATTCAACACTTACAAGTTGACAAGCCTTCCAGTCTATTGTTCTGTGCCATCCTAACCATCTACTGTATATATATAATACAAGGAAAATCTGTTTTCCTCTTGCTTGGCTGTTTCGTTCTGATCAGCCTTGTTTCTTCCATCTTCTTTTATATACCTTTGAAATTTAAAAAAAAAAAGTATGACGAAAAAACACACTTGGCAACTCACTAATATTAAGTGTCAAAAACATTTCCGGTGACAATGGACGGTCCAGTTTCATCGTAATCTCCCTTGGTAACATGCTGATTCCGAGGGAACACAACTCTGGCAAGTATGGCGCCACCCCACCCATGCAAAGTACTCGTCAACTTATCGGACATATATTCTGGAGGCTGTAAGGAACACAAATACATAATTTGAAATGTTCTAAAACAGAGGATATACCAAAATTAAGAATAGAAAGCGCTAATGAACAGCAAAACCATTTCCACTACTTCCAGGAGGAGAAAACTGTCAACTGTTACTCATAAACTGGTGCGTGAAACTATGTGGGGATTTTAAAAACTGCTGGCATTCTATGATGACAAACTTATAAAGCAAATGTCTTGAAACTATACAAAAGAGAGGATGGAGGTTACCATTTAATGAACTTTTAATTTGTTATTTGATCTTGTTTCGTTTATTCTTCCATAGAAATATATACTGGTAAATACTAGGCATGGAGGCTAAAAGGTAACAAAGGCAATAGATATCTCTAATCATTGTAGAAAGAGTATTTCAATTATGATACGTGATATTTTCAGTCAGAATAACCCTTCTATAAAACATATTATATTCAAATAATTGTACTTCCAAATTTTTTTTTTTGATAAACTGACAACTATCTAAAACATGTATTTTGCTTATGAAAACTTCACAAAGGAAATATGCGATGGGACAATGTGCAGCTTCTTCTCATCAAAAGGAAAGCATTACATGGGAATCAAGAATCAGAATACGTGAGTCAGAAAAATCCTAAGCATCTGAAGATTGTTATGCACCAGCAAGAAGGAAGGAAGAAAAGTGCTCCCATCACTGCAATTCTTCATGTCAACCTTGCCACAAATAAGCATCCGCACATCACAGGGTGCCCATAAGGATAATTACAGTAAAGCATGAGCACAATAATTGTGAAATCCAAAAGTTAAGGAAACAATAAATAATTAAAAGTCTATCTAATCATTCACCTTTACAAGTGAAGGTCGAATAGCTGATGAGCACAGGCTTGCTTCCTTCTCAAACCTGCACCAGTTCATGACAAGCTGGTTGCAACCCAGACAAACTTGGGAAGTGGACCAATTATCAGAGCCTGCTCCAAGTGGGAACCCCTAGGATCTAAGATCTTAATGATCCAAGTGTATACAAACATATATATATATATATATATAAGATAAGACACATGTTGGTGCAGTTCCATTTTGAATAAAAAAGAAAAGGACAGCAAGTTAACAAATATCCTTCAGCGGGGAAGTCTAAAGATTCCATGTTATAACCACCCATTTTTTATCTATTATATTGACATGTATGATCTACTTTCTCCTTAAACCAGCTGAACAACAAGAGATTACTTTTCTGTCATTTAGCCATTGACCATGTAAAAAAAAAACATAGAAATGTGACTTGGGATCAGGGAAAAGGGTAAAGACTGAGAGGGATAGAATGATAGATCGTTCTTCACTGTGGGGATTGCTTTTCTTTGGGGTTGGGACAGGTAAAAAAAAAAAATCTCCACTTGCTTTCGGGGCCTGTTGTTTTATTAGATTCCGACGATGGATAGGTGCTTTGGGATTTTGGCTAGATTGCCACCACGTCTGAATGGACGGGGTCAGTTTTGTTGCTTAGTACCTTTTCAACTCCTAGCCTAACCACCGGTTATAAATAGGAGTGTAGGGTTTTTTTCATATAATTAAAATCATATCTAAAATCATGCCGATAAAAAAAATCATAAAATCATAAGTAAAATATTTTTGAATATAATTATAATTATAAAACTTCATTAGTTAATGTTTATATATAATTTAAAATAATTTAAAAATATATTATAAAATAATCATGTTCATAGATTAGGTAAAAACTAACAAATTTAAATCAATGCAATAGTTTTTCAACATTACTTCCTCAAAACCAAGTCACGTAGTAGATCTTCATTCTAAATTTACAAGTTGGTAACCCATGCCTTGTCTAACACCATATGTACTCTTAACAAAAATGGAAAACAAGATCTAACATGAAGAAGAATAGGCAAAAGAATGATCCCATCGACATATAAAAACACCATGTCCCAGATGCAGACACAACCAAAGTGGGATATGAAAATGTCCTCCATAATTTTCTAACCCAAAAGCAGGCCTTGAACACTCACAAATCAAAAATTGATATATTCTTTTGGTATTTTAAAATTATTTTAATAGGATCATATCAAAAATAAAAATAAAAATATTTTAATTTATTTTTAAATAAAAAACATTTTATAATCCAACATCAACATTAGTCCCAAAAGCTTAACCATATAAAAGGTTGTTCTTACTCCAGGTATCAGCGGACGGATCCCCTTCTCACGTTCCTCTTTCTTCTTCGTCATCACACTCTCTGTCCAAAATACACAAAAGAAAATCAAGTTAGGCAGCATGAGTTCAGTTCTCCACACAATGATTTGGAACCAGAGCTACAAGACACGAGGTTTGATCTCCTGATAAGGGATTTTGAGACAGTGGGGTGGGAGGGAGATAGATAGAGATTCATGGAGTTATGCATGGCCATGAAAAGAAGAGGCAAGGTTGGATAAGAACGAAGTAAGGCCATGCATCTGCAGAGTCATAGACAGGTTGTCGTTAAACCAGTTAATTAGTTAACACGGACCAGTCAGATCATAAAATTTGACGATGTGGTCTGATTTTACCCGATTTTATCATCAAATCTTGATTTTCACACAACAATGGCTCAAAGCCAGTCTCATTTTAAGAAAAATAGCAATAAATCCTCACGTGAAGCTGGAAATGACTGGCAACAGAAGGGGCTGATTGGATGATAATCATGGCCTGTTTCCGAAACTTCTCTGTTTCCTAATTTTTTCATAGATTATGTGTGTGTGTGTGTGAAAGAGAAATATTTAGAAGTGGTTTTGGAATCTCGGAGATTGAAAACATCCACTCTTCGAGAAATGCCCTGAAACATATTGAGATTAATTTCTTCGTCGAAGCCATTAATGGTAAAAATTAGGAGAGATCCTGTAGAGGTTTTTTTTACCTGGAAGCATTGCTGGCAAATCCAGTGCATGTTGAGCGCGCACTGACATGCCTATGTGTAGCTAGGAATCTAGAATAGGATGGATAGTCCCGTCGCATCACCAAGTTCAGTTGCTTCCACGATAGAAAACATGTAAAATTGCATCCATCACTACATTTTGAAAAAATGGAAATAGGTGGGGGGATTTTCACTCATTGGCACTGTTTTTTTATTTATAAATAACATAGTTTAATATATATTAAAATGAGAAATAATAGTTTTTTGATAAATCCAAGTGAGAAAATTGATTTATAAAGACATTGTGCAAAATAAATTGGCAGAAATTTCAAAAAATAAATATAAAAACAAGTATAATCGAACTTCAATTACAATATTATTGGTATTTGTTAAGAATATATATGTCATGTTATTTATTATTCATTAAAAATAGAATAGTCTCTTGCTTTAGTGTTATTTTGTTGGTGTTTCTTACTTGAAGAATAAATTAAAAAAACAAAGGGAAAAAATAAGAAATAGTAATTTTCAAATGATCACCAACACAAAATAAAATTTAAGGACTAAATTAAAAAAAAATACAACCTCAACAAAAGAGAAAATAATAAAAATTAAAAACAAAAACTAAGAGTATATATATAAGCATAGACAAAAATAGGGACTATTTCATAAATAGATAATATAAAAAATAAAAGAATTAAAACTAATCCCAAAATTAAAAGAATATGTACCGAAATGAAACCGAAATATATAATCAATTTCAATTGAATGACAAAATTGAAAAAAAATCCAAACTTATATCAGGTTCGTATAAAACAATCAAAAGATCAGGAACTGAAATGACCCCCCATAAACAAAGGAGACTTCCATGTAATTTAGCCTGGAAGAGAGAGAGAGAGAGAAAAGGAAGAAAAACAAGATCAATCGATCACCATCATGTTTCCTACCACCATGGGACGTCACGCGCATCATCATGAGAAAGAGGATACAGTGGCACATCCGGTAAGACATCAGATGAACATTTTTCACCACCATAAAATGTTGCACGCGTCGCCTGAAGGGAGCGTGAGGTAGAAAACCATTGGCAAGTCTGTGAACACGCTAATAGTGCAGAAAGAATATTTAAAAAAAACATAGAATTACCTAAATACTCTACCAACAACTCTTTAATTTTATCTTTTCTAAGGGAATATTAGTATTTTTACTAATTAAAAAAATGAGAAATTCTAGAAACAACCCCACCTGCAGCTCTTGGTTTTTGTCTTATTTGAGGGTAATATGATTATTTTACTATGCATAGAATTGTAAAAAATCAAAAATACCCTCGGCTAGGCAATTGTTTCTTGTATGATTGAGGGGATAAAATAGTATTTTTACTGTGCAAAAATACCTGAAAAAAGACAAAAACATCCTCAAACATTCTAGTAATGTCAACTAGTCCTTTGAAAAGGTCAAAAATACCCTTGAGCCCAAGGTTAAATTGAGACGCACTGCGGGGTAGAATGATAATTATACTATTACAATTCATAATAATTTGTGTCTATTGCCATAGTAATTTCACAACCTGATTTAGTTTATTTCTTAATTGTTGTCTATTTGGCATGCGTTTCACCAAGGTAAAATATTTTTTTTTGAAAAAAACATATATATAAATTTTTATGATGTATTTTTTTATAGAAAAATCATAAGAGATTTGAAAAGTTCATGTATACATTTAATTAAATAAATTAAAAGCTATTTATACAACAAATTTTTTTTATCAAGCTTGAACTCTATTCAGTCAATGTAAATCAGTTAAACTCATGAGTTTGGTCATGAGTTTAATGGGGTTTAACAATTTTTTTTGTATTTTTTTATCTAAAACGTCACCTAGAAAATTAAGAATCAATAAAATATCAAAGTGATTAAAAAATAAATTAGATCAAAATAAAAATTATCAATCAAATATTAAGTGATGAAATTGAAAAAAAAAATACAATTTTAATAGATAAAACAAACAAACAAAAAAGGCTCATTCTAGAGCTTGGAAGGCCTAAAGCTCGAGCCCATGTGCTTAAGGGTTTTTTTTTCAATTTTCTGTAGGGGTAAGCAAAAAATCTGAAAACCCAATTAAATCGAGAAAGCAGGAAAAAAACTAATAAAAAAAAACTAAACCATTAAGAAAACCGATTACAATTAAAAAAAAAAACTTTTGGTTTGGTTCAGTTTTTTTTAAGACTAAAATTGGTAAACTAAACCGGTTCAAATTAAAAAAAAAATTGTACTATAATTTATTTTTTCCTATTCTTCTAGTTTGGTTCAATTTTTTTGGTCAGATTTTATTTTAGTGAAATGGAAGAAAGGAAAAAAATGGTTAACGTAAAAAAAACCTGAAAAACTATTTTTGGTTTTTTAGTTAAAAAATCAAAAACAAACTGAAACCGGTCAAGTTTAAACCAATTTCGGGGTTTTGTTTTGAATTTGCTTTTGATTTGTTTGTTTTTATAATTAAAAACCGAATTGAAAAGAATCACTCCTAATTAGTTGTCTACCCCTTAATGATTTGAAAAGAATAAAGGTGACATATCGTATTTATTGCCAAGATCTAGTCGCTGAAAAATCAAACTGGTCTATTTCATGTTAAGAAAAATCCATTTTTAATCATTTTCTTACTCGAAAAAATCATAATAACACCTTTAACATCTTTAAAACATATACATAACATCTAACAACCTAAAAATTATCTTCAAAACCCATAATAAACCCATAACCAAAATTTCTTTTTGGGTTTAGATCCCCCATTTTGTGCAAGTTTAAGAAGAAACGGCACATTGTCTAAACTCTACTCATAAAAAGGAGCCCATTGAAACCAAAATCAACAGTTTTTTTCTGGCCGAAATTGATCTCGACCAAGAGTTTCTCTCACCGCCATCAAAATCTTCTCACTCTCCTCTCTCAAATTAGGGACTGATAAATAAATAAATAAATAAAGTTTGAGGTCAAAATTAGATTTAATAAATTGTTAGGGAGTGAAAACGTTCAGTTTGAAAGGTTGGAGAACTAGAGTTTACTTTTTAGCCCTAATTTCAACAAAACCGTATTATTTTGCCTTGTTTTTCATCTTAGTTCACTGTCTTTGAATTTTGCCCTTTCTTTATAAGGAGCTCTAATCGGCAATCAATTTGGGCCTATAAGGGTCACTAAATGATGTTCTAAAATTCAATAGGCTCAAGAATATATTTTTTTGTATTTGCACAATGGGTAATCACACGTTTACGATCATATTCCCTTCTGTAAAGTTCACCACGAAGTTGATGGTTGATGACCTAACACGTAACTGAACTCATGAAATATTAAATCAGTTATCTCCCCACTCATATACAAAAACTGAGTCGAAAATAAGCAAGTCAAACCGATATGATTTAAGTTTGGTGCTCTGACACGTCAAGGTGTTGTAAACTAAACACGTTGACAAAGGTAGAAATGAAGGGTTGACCGGTCGAAGGAGATAATAGTTGCCAGAGTACTGGTTATAGTACGGACATATATACAGCTTAGCACTCTACAATGAACAGAGGCTGATTCTCATATCAGACTTACAGCTGGCATTTCCTGGCTGCTGCTTGTATAACAACCGTGCAGTTTATCAGCTTCAATAACTGAAGGCGTCTCATTAAGGCTGTAATAGTCCATATCCACTGACATGTGAGAATCGGTTCCAGAACCTGTTGCTCCAAGACCCTCAACTGAAATTAAGCTGTACTGATCGCCATTTTCAGACCCATCATTATTGTTTTCCAGGACTGATGGAACTTCGACCTCCAGATCAGGCATGCCAGCCAAAAGGGCTTCCAGAGGAGACTTCATTCCTGAGTTTTCTTGCGCAACAAATTTCACTTCCAGGATTGGAGATTCAAAATCTACTACAGAAGAAGCGCGTGACAGTTCAGCAATGTTCTGCAGAATGTCTTGTTTAGATACTTCTTCTGTGCCTTCTTTGGAAGCAACTAATTCATTTGAAATTGCTATTTCCTGGGCAGTAACAGAGCCATCACCAGTCTGATCTTTAGAAAACTGCTCCAGACTCTCAGTTTTCTGGAGACTGGGAATTTTGCTTATTTTATCGTCAATTTTCCCGTCCTTCATGTTGTTTTCCAGGTTATATGAATCAGTGCCCTCCACATCATGTGCAGCTGGTGCAACTGCATGGCCAACACAGATGTCCGGTGAATCACTTTCTCCCCTCTCATTACGATGGCATTGCTCATCAACTCCGTTAACCATTTTTGAAGAGTTGTTATCATTAAGAGATCTCATCACATTCTTTTCTCCCTCTAAAGAAGTAATATTTGATACAGATGAAAGTGGATTTCCCAAGTGCTCTGTTCCATCAGGTTCACAAAAACAAGTGGTAGGGTCCATATTTCGTTCAGATTCAGCTATTGGTGGAGTCATGTGCTCATCGATGTTTTCTTCTATGCTTGAAAAATCAGGAGTCTTAACTGCAAGAGTTGGAGAATATTTCTGCGACTGGATTGAAGTTGAAGATAAGAACCCAGCAAGTGCATATGCTAATGCATCATCAATTGACATAGTATGCTTTTGTTTATCCTTTGGAGATTCCTTCACCGATTCCACAGCATGATCTTCTTCCTCATCATCGTAATTCGAGAACTCAGGAGCAGTGACTACCAGACCAGGTTGTATCTTTATGTCATTTACAGAAACAGAGGCGACATCAGGGAGAACAGATGTCAGAAAAGAAGTTGAATTGCTCCTATTTGCTTCACATGCCGCATAACTGATATCCCTACTTATACTGTTATAGGAGGAGTTGGTCTCTGGTTCACTGCATGAAAAATCAGGAGCAGATATTCCTGTACAACAAACCAGCGCAGGGTTCTCTGTTTTCTTAGTGAGAGCATCAATTTGCTGCTCGACTCGCTGGAGCCTCACATCGATGCTGTTAATGGGCTTCATCATACTTTCCTCAAACCTCAAAAGGAGATCCTCTATTCTGTTAACTCGAGAAACAAGCACATCTAGAACACCTTCAAAATGATTGTGTGAAATATTAGGCTTGCTCTCTGTATTTGAAACTTGTTGAGAGATCTCATGCTGGACAGATTTCGAAGTAGGCCGAGCTGCTTCTTGCAACCTTTCTTCCTCCTGAATTTTCTTCTCAGCATCAGCTGGAGCAGCTGCTTTTGACCCATTGTCCTGAGAATTCTGTCTTTCCCTTGTATCAATATTGTACTTATCTTCTCCTCCACCAATACCCTTTGATTTAGACATCTGGAAAAAGGCAGGTACAAGCATGGCCATAAGTGAATTTCCAGCAGAGTTCTCCATTGGACCCACTTGATTATCTGAATTACTTGCATCAGCAGGATCACCAAATACATAAACTTCATCAACACAAACATAACCTTTATTCTGAAGCGAGAGCAGTCTGAGAGTAAGGGAAGTGGAGGGGTTTGCATCAGTGATCTCTGCTGTAGCTTCATAAAAAACCTGAAGGTTCTATCCATCAGGCATTGAAAATTAATTAAGATAAAGCAGAAAGAGTCAAATGTGCTTCAGTGCTTTCATGCTTAATCTGACTATATCTAAACACCCTCTTAATTCCCAAGTAATTTTCTGAAAAGATATTATAACCTTAGAAATTCAACTTCATCTGAAAGATCCTTCTATAACAAATAAATTCAGCTTTGGCAATCTTCCAACAACCATTAACAATAAGTCACTAGGCCATCACTGTCAAATTGGTAGTTCTATGCAATCTATCAGTTTGCTTCTCTTCTACCCTCCCTCAGAATTAGATTTGTGTTAGTTCAGGAAGGGATATTGTGCAGTGAGACAAAACCAAACAGCTAGGGAAAACCAAAAAACAAAGAGAAGAAAAAAAAACACAAACATGCGAAGAAAGCAAAGGCAAGTCCTTTCTTGATCCATTACTAGTATCACAAGCCTCATTTCAAGAATTCCAGAGATAGCATCCACATCTAGTTATGGAAAAGCAAGATAGATCAACACCCTTCTAATGATATATTCCCTGAAAAGACCTAGTCATTGAAAACACGTAACATTCATGCTTTTGGATTCAACTAGTACTTTAATCACATCCAATTTCCTTGTTTTTTTGTTTCTTGCTAATTCAATATGAACGAAATGATAATTTGAGGGGGATGGGAGGCAGGTTAGAGATTAAACCAAGCCATTAGAAGGAAGCAAGCCAACTAATATCAACAAGTCAGTAAAAGAGCAAATCTCAATACCTGTGAGTTTCTTTCTGTCTTTATATCAGAATTTGATGATGAACTGCTTCTGTTGATGGCCAGGGGACTATCAAGAGCTTTCACTTCAACCCAGTCATCTTCATTGGGGGACAGGCTACTACCATTTCTCAGTTTCTCTTCAGCTGGTTCTTGAGTAGAACTCCTTGCATGTGCCAAAACAGCTTCAACATTGGTAGCAAGCAGCACTTCTTCATCTCTAGCAGCAATGCCACAACGAACAGTACACAGATACTCAGTGCTGCTCTGCTGTTCAGGGGCACAGTATATTTCATAAACTCGAGCAGTACTTCGAACATAAACCTGCCTCACTTCATGTTTTTGTGCAAAATTTACTGCATTACAAGAAATTGTTGATCATTTACAAAGAGAGGGTAAAAAAGAATAAAAAGTCTCCTGTTCAGCTTCCAGATGATGTAATAAGAAAATAACAAAAAATAACAGTGTGACAGTAGGAATGACAATGATGATACACCAATTCTGCATAAAAAATTACAATTTTTGGAACTCTTATTTGGTTTTTACAACAATATTAGATGGACATAATCATTATTCAGCCATCTAGACAATTTTAGTCTGCCATAACACTAAGATATCTTGTAAAACCAGGAAAAAAAACTTATCATTTATAAGCATTTGAGTATTCACAAACCAACCAAACCATTGTGGATGGAGAAAACATGTCACAAGGCAATAAAAAAATGCCCATTAACTAATAGACCAAAGGGAGGAAAGGTTCAAATCTTTTTTCAAGCCATCAATTAAACTATTCCATAAGAGCAACAAAACAAAATCCAAGAATATAAATTTAAATTTTCCAACAAGTTCAAACGGCCACCAATTTGAAAAGGGTAGGCTTCACCAAAACCAAAAGAAGAATCAAGACTCCATCGCAAAAAAGTGCATTATAGGACACGTGACCATGCATGTTTTAAGAGAAAGCAAAATTAATTTCCATCTTTGAGAAATTTCAGATTGAAATACACATGTTTACTCTCAAAATTTAAATTTGTACACAAAGTACATTAACCCCAAAAATAACACAAAACTCATCCGTAATAAATTCAGCAATTCCTCTTTGGTTTGCCGGAAACTTTGTAGCTTAGTATCAAAAGAAAAACATATTTCACTATTAAATATCTATTTATACGAGAACTTCAATAAACTACTCAAAGAGTAAAGCACAAGTAATTAATGAGCGCTTTCACTCATTGTATATTTCTAGATTTTGTAAACCTAAATAACATTAAAAAAAATCCTCTTTTCTTTTTAAATCATCCATTTATTTTCCCTCCGTTATCTTTGTGTCCAAACAGCAACCACACTAAAAACATACATATATTCGAGAGGCAAATGGATTCAGAAACAAATCTAGCAGATAAATAATTTAAACACCTAACCGCTCTACAATAAAACTAAACTCGAATTCATTTGGATTTCCATCGGTTTCTCAGTAACCAAACAGAAGTCACAAACGTAACCTAAACTCATTTTCCATTATTAAATTTTATTTCTCAATGAAAATAAAAAGTTTAGCAATCCTCTAAAAACAAAAATCAGTAAAAAAATAAGCGAAGAGACTTACTAGTGATCTCGCAGGGAGCGGGATCAGACGTGGGAGCGTAGAGGATAAGAGGAGATTTCGATTTAGAATCGACGGTGGAGAATTGATCCTGATCATTATTATCCTCGTTGGTGATAGGGGAAAGAGAGGATTCGAAAGCGAGAGAGTCGACGAGAGAACCACCGGCGATGGACCAGTTAGTAGCAGCGGTCCATGAAGTGTCGTGGTTCAGTGATGATTCCATTGTTGCTTAGTTAGGTAGTTAGGCTTTTCCGGTGTGTGTGTGGGTTTTTCTGAGAAGTGTGGGGAGCGTGTAGCAGACCCAAAAATAAAAGTTAGATCTTGGATTTTACACGCGTGCTGTGGAAGCTATTTGGTTGGTTAACAAGTTTTTGCTATTCTTTTGGGGAGAAGAGTTCTTCACTCCTAAGCTTTTAATAAAAAAATAAATTAAGAAAGACTAAGAATTTTGGTAAAAGCTCATCGCATTGACAATTATTATTTTTTTTAAATAGTTTATTACCATTTTTAATTTACAATTTGAATATATTGTGAAAGCTATTTATAAGTAGATTATTAAAGAAGTCATTTCTATTTTTCAAGCTGATTCTCAAGCAGCAATAATAGCTTTCTCAATGAAATTGATTGACACGTGGCGATGGAGCATATGTACAGATAATAATAAATAAATAAATAAAAAGAATTTAACAGAGATGCCAAATTTAAGTTGCTTCATTACAAGATACAGATCACAGGCACATGGGAATGGCGACGTCACATCTGATCCAATCCCAGCAGCTGCTGCTGCAGCAGCAAAATATCATATCCCTCCTCCCATTGCTGCCGTCTTTTTTTATTTCATGACTCAACCTCACCTTTTCCACTTCATTTCCTCTAGCAACACTTGCGACCACAAGCCTCCGGGTGGCAGTTGCCTGAGACTGGCCAGTGAGGGCGGAGCTGCTGAGAAATGAGGCAGCCATGGTGATTGAGGCCACTTGCACTCTGGAGTACTTAGTATTGCTATATTTGTGGATAATTTCTTAATTTTCTTTTTTTTTCTCAATACGGTCCAAGCTTGTTAAATTCAGGGAATCCAAATGAAAGAGAGTAAAAAAATGGGTGATCCAACATCTTATCATAATACTTATATCGATCCAGTAGATCAATGCCACCTATCAAGGGAAAGAACTTGTGGTCTTAAATATCTGGTAGCTTATCTGGTTAAAACCAATGATACAGGGAAACTGGTCAGCCTAGTTTCTTCATCCAAATCAATGTTTCTCCAGCCCATAAAAAAATTGGAATCCAATGTGCAACAAAGAGGTGAACACAGCACTTTAACCTTAAAAAAATGTTAATATTACAAAAGCAAAGAACTTTGACATGTGGAGTTTGCCAGTATCAAAGATCAGATTCATTGTCATACATTTGTAATTTCACCTTTTTGCAATTTGGGTATCCTACTGTAATTAGCAGACATCCAAAGTGTTTGTATCTCAGTGTTGAGGGACAATCATAAATCTTACAAAATTTATAGATAATGTTACACTGGCCGATCAACCAGGTCATCCAAAAAATTGCAGGTTGTTTCAGCTTAATATGGGATTTAACGAGGTATATATGTTAAGACTAGGCATATACTGCTACCTCCTCTTCTCTGGTTTCATACGGTTGTGGAAGCAATCCCCGTACATTAGCAAAAAGATCTTTACGACCAGATGGTAGCTCCGCAACATGTGAATCCAAGACAGCATCAGGGATCGCTACTAGGGTTTCCTCGAAAAAGGATTTGACTGTCTGCAATATTCAAAGTTGTTTTAAGAACTTCAGCCAGCAATCGGGTAATAATTGCCTTGTGGTCAACAGACAGGACATGGTAGAACGAACAAAAATGACAATGAGCATCCACAAATATTAGGATAAAAAGCATAACCATGATTATAACCATATTCAAATGAAAAAACAATAATCATAACTTATTCATTACCCATTAGATTTAGATTTTGAATAACCATATTCAAATAATCAGATTTCGAATATCCACTCAGATCAATGCTCATCCATTTGATTTAATTTTTCAATAAGACTTAATTGAATAAATAACTTTTAACTTTCTTTAGAATCAATAATTTTAATACATGCTGTTAATTATACGTAGCAAAAACCTTATTAACATATCATTAATAAATAAGTTGAAAAACAATAAAGAAAAATATATTTTAAAGCACATCCATTCATTCCATAACCAAATAAAATTGTTTCAATATGACACTACAGAAAAAATTAGGGTTTGTGACAATTTTTATGTAATGGCAAAGTGTGTGTTTGTGTATTATGTATTTTGTAATTATAATTTTGCCATAACATATACTATATAAATACAATACGTGTATGCGTGTTTCAAATCTAATATGAAACACATTTCAGTTCGAATACAATGAAGGCAATATCATAATCATAATTGCAATTTGTTTTCTTCAAATTTTATCCAAATACAAAAATGAAACACTATTTGGCCAAAAAACTACTGATTCGGCTCAGATCGAACAGATACCCATTGGATTTGGATACCATTTCCATCCCTGATAATGAAGGTGATGGTAACTTGATTAGAGAGGAGACAAATTAAAAATAACGAATCAATGTTTTCCTAAACTTCTGCCTTAACCCTATGAATGCTTTCCTGAACTTCTGCATTAACCTTAACTAGCTATCGAGTGCATGCACAGCAAGAAAATTTAAAATTTCTGATATTGTCATACAGTCACCCATAACCCCTGAAAACCAAACTGCAGGTTAAACACTGTCTAAGCTTGTCCAATTCTTCAACATGATATAAATTGCAAGTTAGGACCCACAGCCATTAGAACACAGCAAAACTAGGTATGTTATCACAATAATCTTACTGTGATATTCTTCATCTGGAAAGCAGCATCAGCTTTGCGCTTCCACAAATTGTTTCCAGGCTCAGAATGGAAAAAACCAAATAAAGGCTGCAGCACAGTAACACAACTCAAATATATTGAAGTTGTAAAACAATGCAATTTAAACAACAAGTTAACAGAGCGGTGTAGACCAGTTTGCATTCTTATCCAAAGGGATTGGGAAATGAATTAAATCCAAAACCAAACAGCAGACAATTTTCAAGACATGACATATGATGGGGGGAAAACGACTCCTACACCAATAACTTGTCTGCTTATCCTTTTTCTTGCAACTGAATGCAAGTAGGATGAAATCTTAATTTCTCATAGCAAACTCACAATGGGAAAATGCAGCACGCCCTCTCTATACTCTTCAACAAGTAGACATGGGAAAAAAATGTAACAGAAATATTGTTCATCACTATAGAGTTAAAATGTCTGACCATTCATCCCTAACGAGAAGCAAGGCAAAAGAGAACATTTTATGAGATGTAGCTTTGTCCTTCAATGAAGACATTCAGTTATTTCCAGAAAAATGATTGCTTAAAAGTTATTGAATAAATTATCTAATGTACCTTTATTAGATCCCGTATATTAGGTCTACTATTCCCAAATGTTCCCAGAACAGCATCCCCGTATATTTGATATTGTTCAAGGACCTAAAAATCAATAAAGCCATGACGTTGAAGTTATTAGGATAAAAAAAACCAGAAGATATATCCCTGTGGAAGGCCATATTTGCTCTTGAACCTGACGACGTGTAAGACCACTGCTTGGTGCACCATAAATTGCAGTATCAACATGTGCCAGAGTATTCCAGAGGCTGATAAAATATAGAGCTTTCTTTAAATTAATGATCAGGGAAGAACAACGTAATAGAGAGAGAGGACTGCATAACAATCAACCATGCCCCTAACTACAAGAAGTGCATAAAAAACTCATTATACATACTAATTGTAGGCAGCACGCCCAACCATTACACCATGTGCTCCTTCCCTTAATGCTGCATTTACCTAATCAATTGAGATGTCCAATGGAAATAGGCAAGCAAGGAATCAGCAAAACAATTTTGCCATGTCATGAGAAAGAATAGTGCAAAAACCTTTAAAAACATTTCAAAAGCACCAATCAAAAGCTGAATTATTCAAGGAGAAAACAAGGCCTCACCTCATCAACACAATTTATGCCTCCATTTATTGTAAATCTCAAGTCAGGAAAATCCCGTAAGAGGGCATAATAGTACTCATATCTGCATCAATATGACAATCATAACACAAACTGAAGCATATCATTATTTGATCCAAGGATGCTTAATACTTAAGGAGAAAATAATTTGTAGAATAGCAGCCCAGTATTATGCTCACTAAATAAATATAAATATTCTAAAACTTCCAGAGAATCACATTAACATTCAACCACACAAACAAAAAAATCAGCTCATACATACTTCAGGGGAGGAATCCTTCGATTGTCAGCTGGGCTAATGCCATTAAGCAAAGCTTTCCTTGAATGTATAATAAAATGCTTAGTCGGAGATAGAGAAGAAACCTTATAGATAAAATCACCTGAAAGGGGAAATTAACATCAAGGTCAAGATACAATGCCAGAAATTGTAGCACAAAATGTCAGGGAAGCAATTAGCCCTTAATATTCAACACAGATAATCCCTTCTGAAATCTACCGAAAAAAGATGCAAATCAGAACTAAAATGACAACATGAGCAACAAAGGGGTACATGAGGGCACTAAATGTGATCAAAACGTTCATCAGTCAAGCAATATGTTACGGTCCCAGGTCTGTGATCGAGTTACAGGACGATTTACTACAAAGTCTACTGGAAAAGGATGATGCTTCCCAGTCTTCCTGCCCTTGTGACCTATTGTGTGTATTTGTGAATGAAGAATTATGTATAGGCTCGTTATGAGAGAACCCAACGATCTCAATGTAAATAACACATAAATTTTCTTGTCATTCACTGTAATGATCTTGCTTACAATTTATACAAATTGTTTTGATAACTAACTCCTTCAAGTTAGCTGGCACTACTGCACGATCCTACAATGTGGAAGTTACAGGAATTGAAATAACTTACAATGAAAATAACAATGCAATAATTAAATACAATAAATAAACATGCTTGAAACGTGCTTGAATCTTTCCCACGTAAATTGCCCTGACTGCAATCTTCAGCTTCCAACTGCTACTGCTCCAGTATCCACAGCTCCTATCTTTGAGCTTCCACGCCTCTGGTATACTTTGGTTATGTTGCTCCATTTATCTACCTCCTGGTTCCGGTTCATAACATCACTCCCCCCATAAACATGGCACTTGTCCACAAGTGCAAAAGCTGGGAACCGAGACTGGAAGGATTCGACATCTTCCCAAGAAGAGTCTGCAGGGGATAACCCTTCCCAATGGACCAAAATTTGACTCCTGTTATGAGAAGAACGGGTGTCTAAAATGGCTTTAGGTAGAGGCTGTATTTCACCTTGATTAAGGGTGGGTAAAGAGGGCTCAATGGCAACAGTAGTACCATGAAATGGTTTGAGGCAAGAGACATGGAAAACAGGATGTAATTTTGAGTGGGCTGGAAGGTTGAGTTTATATGCCACAGTACCTATTTTGGAATGAACTGGAAAGGGACCATAGTAACGAGGTGCCAGTTTTGAATATTTGGAGGAAGAAAGGCTGAGCTGGCGATATGGTTGTAGTTTCAACAGGACTTGATCCCCTACTTCAAAGTGCACCTCTCTGTGCTTAGCGTCATACCGTGACTTCATGGAATTTTGAGCTTGCAATAACCTGTGGCGAAGGTCCTGCAGAATTAAATCACGGTTCAATAATTCTTGGTCTACAGCTTCCACCTTTGCTAAACCAGGGCAATAAGTTAGCATTGACGGTGGAGGACGTCCATAAACGACTTCAAAAGGAGTGGCTTTGAGTGAAGAGTGGTAGCTGGTATTGTAGCAATATTCTACCCATGGCAGCCATTGAAACCAGCGTTTCGGTCTGTCACTAGTGAAACAACGCAGATACATTTCAATAGTCCGATTGACAACTTCAGTTTGCCCATCACTTTGAGGATGGTATGCCGAACTGAATGCCAATTTAGTTCCACTCAACCGAAATAATTCGGTCCAAAACATGCTAGTGAAAGTGACATCTCGGTCACTGACAATAGTTTCCGGAAGGCCATGGAGTTTGAAGATATTATCAAAGAATAATCTGGCAACACTCACGGCTGTGTAGGGATGAGTCAAAGGAAGAAGGTGTGCATACTTGGAGAATCTGTCAACCACCACCAAGAGAACTGATTTCCCTTGCGAAGGAGGAAGGCCATCAATGAAATCCATTGATATATCTGACCAAATCTGAAGGGGTATTGGCAATGGCTGGAGAAGACCAGCAGGGTGCAAGTGTTCAGCTTTGTGTTTTTGACAGACAACACATTTGCGCACAAAGTCCTGAATGGAAGATTTCATTCCCTTCCAGTAGAAATCTTTAGCTACCCGTTGAAGTGTTTTCTGATATCCCTCATGAAACCCATCATGTAGTGCAGCAATAATGGTCAGGACGAGTGGGGACGTGTCTTGCACATACACACGCCTTTTGAAGAAAATTAGGCCATCACGGTATTCCCATGGTCCGAGAGCTTCACCAGTTTGTATTTTTTGCAGCAATGACTGTAATGGTTCCGAAACTTGAATTTCCATGCGAATTGAATTGAACAAGGGAATGAGTGGCATGGAAATAGCCGAGAGAGTGGTTTGATCTTCTAAGCATCGAGATAATGCATCAGCCACTGTGTTATGCTTCCCGGCACGATACTCAACTGAAAAATCGAACCCCATGAGTTTGCTTAACCAATGTTGCTGGGGTGACGTGATGATTCTTTGATCCAGTAAGAATTTGAGGCTGTAATGGTCGGTGCGAATGAGAAATTGACGTCCCCATAAATATGCACGCCAATGCCTAACCGCCTTGGCCAATCCAATAAGTTCTTTTTCATAAGCCGGAAGTCCCTTATACCTGTTGGCAAGGGGTCTGCTGAAGTAAGCAATCGGGTTGCCTTCTTGTTGGAGGACAGCCCCAATTCCTGAATCGGACGCATCACATTCCAAGATAAATCTGCTTGTAAAATCTGGAAGCGCCAACACAGGTGTGCAGGTCATTGCCATCTTCAATCGGTCAAATGCAAGAGCAGCTTCTTCGGTCCAGTTGAAGGAGTCCTTGCGTAACATTGAGGTTAGTGGACTTGCAATGGATCCATAATCTTGGACAAACTTGCGGTAATAGCCAGTGAGCCCCAAAAATCCCCTCAGGCCACGCACTGTTGTCGGTCTTGGCCAATCCATAACTGCATCAATCTTTGTATTGTCCACAGCAACTCCAGCTTCTGAGATAATATGTCCCAGATATTGCACTTGATGTTGAGCTATGCAGCATTTAGACTTTTTGAGAAACAATTGTTGAGTGGTGAGTAACTCAAAAACCAGCCGTAAATGAGCCAAATGTTCAGTCCAAGACCGGCTGTAGACGAGGATATCGTCAAAAAACACAAGGATGAATTTACGCAAATAGGACTGGAATACCTCATTCATCAAGGCTTGGAAGGTGCTTGGCGCATTGGTGAGGCCGAATGGCATGACCAAGAACTCAAAATGCCCATGATGAGTGCGGAAGGCTGTTTTCTCAATGTCCGCTGGATACATACGGATTTGATGATATCCTGAACGTAGGTCCAGTTTTGTGAAGAATTTCGCACCATGCAGCTCCTCCAAAAGCTCCTCAATCACTGGTATAGGAAATTTATCCTTGATTGTCTTGGAGTTCAAAGCTCTATAATCGACGCAAAATCTCCAAGTGTTGTCTGCCTTAGTGACCAAGATAACTGGGGAAGAATATGGAGACTGACTTGGTCTGATAATCCCTCTCTTTAGCATGTCCATACACTGCCTTTCGATCTCATCTTTTTGTATATGGGGGTACCTGTACGGGCGCACCACAACAGGGTGTGATTCGGGTTCCAGATTGATACGATGATCAAATGCACGTACAGGGGGAAGACCTTGGGGTTCCTGAAATAAAATCTCAAACTCAGCCAAAAGGACATCAATATCGGTATTAGAAGTGGATTCCAATTCTGCCATTTGAAGTAACCCGGTTGTGTTGGTTGAAGCTCTATCGGCCCCTTGCAATTCCATGACTCTCCCGTTTTGCTTAAACACCATGGATCTTGTTGCGAAATCCCACAAGATGGGACCTAAGGTCTGCAACCAGCTTACTCCCAGCACAGCATCAATCCCTGTCAATTGCAACACATAGAAGTCAATATGAAGTAGCTGGCTTCCCATCGTTACTGGTACTTGCAAACACTGTCCAGGACTTTTGATCTTGTTCCCATTAGCCACCATGACTTGTAACCCAGCCTTTGGCTCGCAGAGGAGTCCCAGCGTTGTCACCCATTGTGCACCCAGAAAATTATGGGTACTGCCGGAGTCGATCAAGATCAACAGGTGGTGTTCCCCTATGATGGCATGAATCTTCATGGTCTTCCCTCCAGAATTTTCCCCCATAATTGCATGTAACGAGATTTCGGGTGGATCTTCTTCCTCAATTTCATTCTCCTCCGTTTCTTCATGAATTGATTCATCTATCCCATCCAGCCAAAATAAACGTTTACACTGGTGCCCACGGGTATAAATTTCATCACAATTAAAGCACAGCCCTCTTGCCCGTCGGTCATCCATCTCGGTTCGACTCAGTTTTTTAAAAACCTTTGGATTGGACGGACCAGCAATTAAAGTGGGAGTTGGTTTGGGGCTAACCTGGTTAAACCGTCGGGCTCCTCCTCTTCTTTCATATAGTCGTGCAAGACTCATGGCCCCAATTAAATCTCTGGGTTTATGCAATTCCACCTCAATTGCTATGTATTCATTTAGCCCACTGATGAAAATCTCCAGCTCTTGTTCTGACGTGAGAGGACCTGCCCTTGCTGCCAAATGCTCAAACTTACGTTGATATTCTTCCACAGTGCCTCCTTGTCGAAGCTTAGATAGTTCCCCCAATTTATTGCTTTGAATGGAAGGACCAAAACGCAGATGACACTGCCGTTTAAAGTCTTCCCAGGAAATTCCGGGGCGATCTCTCTCTAATTTGAGAAACCAAACTTGTGCATCTTCATCTAGATGGTAGGAAGCAATTTCCACCTTTTCGTCCTCCGGAATGTGCTGATGACGAAAGAAATGATCACAGCGACTCAACCATGCAAGGGGATCATTTTTCCCATCATATAAAGGAAACTCCAATCTGCTATACCTGGGAAGGGGTGCTCGGCCTTCTGGTCGATATCCTGCCGGTAATGGCTCTCGTTGGATCCGATTAGCACTATTATCGTCTCCCTGATGTGTCTCAACTCGGGTGGTAGATAGTTCCCGAGAGAGTTCTTCGATGCGAGCTGAAAGATGTTCTCGTTCCAGCCTGTCATGGTGACGATGTTCCTGATACATCTTCATAAATGCTTCAAATTGAGCATTAAGAGAGTTGGAAGAATCGCCCATAACTTCCTGCTCTGATACCAAGTTGTTACGGTCCCAGGTCTGTGATCGAGTTACAGGACGATTTACTACAAAGTCTACTGGAAAAGGATGATGCTTCCCAGTCTTCCTGCCCTTGTGACCTATTGTGTGTATTTGTGAATGAAGAATTATGTATAGGCTCGTTATGAGAGAACCCAACGATCTCAATGTAAATAACACATAAATTTTCTTGTCATTCACTGTAATGATCTTGCTTACAATTTATACAAATTGTTTTGATAACTAACTCCTTCAAGTTAGCTGGCACTACTGCACGATCCTACAATGTGGAAGTTACAGGAATTGAAATAATCTTACAATGAAAATAACAATGCAATAATTAAATACAATAAATAAACATGCTTGAAACGTGCTTGAATCTTTTCCACGTAAACTGCCTTGACTGCAATCTTCAACTTCCCACTGCTACTGCTCCAGTATCCACAGCTCCTATCTTTGAGCTTCCACGCCTCTGGTATACTTTGGTTATGTTGCTCCATTTATCTACCTCCTGGTTCCGGTTCATAACACAATACTTTAATGCACAAGTTAAGCAAGGAAGCTGTTAGGGGTAGTATTAGCAAACTATTTCTGAATACATGCTCTTCACTCATCATGTACTGGCCTCACCCAATTAAGCAGATTTTTTAAGAGTGTGAGACTTCATTGTCCATGCCCCAAATTGTAGCAAAAACTTTTCTCAATAATTCCCTCATTTTTGCTAACCCAATTGGGCAGGAATACAGTAGCTGAGATGATGGGCCTCTGATACAATATCCAATTTCTAAAGAGTGGCCGGTAAATACCATAATGATGAAATACATTCAAAGAGAATAAAAACATAACATAATGATTTTGAAACTTTTTCAGAAGCAATTATCAATAGCCATGCGATAAACCATGAAGAGGAACAACAGAGGACATCTATTCTCAACCTTGAATGGACAAGGTTTTAAGTTACATAATAATATCTCTTTCTTCCCTTAAAGAAACATAAAATGCATATAAAGGGTCCTTACAGAGCTCATTATAAGAATCATGATCATCTAAACCAATTCGGCACTTCACACTAACAGGGACATCTGTGTTGGCAGCAATAACTGACATAGCTTCACCAACAAACTTTCCTTGTAAATACCAAACAATATATGAGAACATATTGAATATTAAAAAGAATGTAAAATACATCATCTAGCCCAGAGACTCGCCAATTGAATTGGCATGGTTACCAAACCTTTGGATCAAGCATAAGACGGACACCAAAGCACCCATGTCCAGCTACCTTGGGACTAGGACAGCCACAACTAGTAATTTTGGAGGGAAACAAAGTGCTGTCTCAGTTTATCCCAAAAGAAAAGGAATAAAAAGAAGCATAAAGAAAAGGAAAGAATTCTACTAACTTCAAGTTAATTTCATCATATCCATAAGAATTGGCAAGTTGAGTTGCTTTTGCGATGCTGTCCAAATTATTCCCACCAATTTGCAGCACAATCGGATGCTGTTCCGGAGAAAATGCCAAAAATCTGTCCTGAGCAATATGAACAAGAAATACAGAATTAGTTTTTTATCTGCAAAGAACTAATTAATAAGCCAAAACATTCACAGCAGTGATAAAAGAAAAGAGAGAACTTATGAGACAAATATAGGCATATTCCTTTACAAGACACCAAAGAGAAAACTATTTTTGATGGATGGTGCAGATAAGCTGATAAAATCCAAATTGAATTCTTAGAAAGTAATAAAAAAAAGTACAGCCCATTGACAGATTGCATGAATTGTTTGGTTTCATCACTATTTATCATGTACAAGCGCACAAATTGCCTTTTATATGGCATTGTTGGAACCAGCTATGTAATTACTAACACAATGAAATCTAGACTAGAAACATTATATTAAAGCAACACTGCTTCTCATCCTTGATAGCCATAAGAAACTCCCTATCGTTCTTGAAAACTCTCTGCGCGCTAGGACCCGATCACTAACTGATAAAAAACGAGTCAATTTTCTTTCTTAATCTTTCATTCACATACCAAATCTCCTTGTTGATGGACAATTGTTTCAGCAGCAAGCATCTCCGTATAAAGCCATGCATGTTTTGATATTATCCGTGCAACAGTCCTATAATGATTATCGGTCCAGTCCATCATTGGAGCAACACTGGAAATATAACCAACCAAAAACAATCAAAATAAAAATTCATTCTATCAACTCAACCGGAACAAACCACATAGGAAAACTAAAATTCATGGATACGCACCTAAATAGAGGAGGACGATATTGTTCGGCACCCATCTCGGTGTGAGTTTTTATATTACGTGGTTGATGTTTATTAGCAAAAACAGAAAGTGTTCTTCTTGACTTGGTTGAATTGTTGATATATAAATCTAATGCTGAAAATATGCGCTGTTTTTTGAGAATAACAGGATGAAAAGGAGTAAATGAAGAAGTCAAAGAATACCCAGAAAACTTCACCATCTCTTTCTCTCGTTAATCAGAGAAAGCTTGCTCCTTTTAGGTACCTATATCCATATAAAATAGAAACTGCATCATCATATATATTAGATCATACGCAGCAAACAAGCTAATGTTCTCCACAACAACTTTCCCTCCAGAGAAATTAAACTTATTACATTACTTCATTCAAGCCCAAATGATATATATTTCCTTTTCTACTCAGATTTAGTCGAAATAACTAAGACCCGAGCTTGGAATTTGTACCATTAGACTAAATTCCAGTTGGAGCTATGTGCTGTAGTGAATGCATAGGAACGAACTGTTTTTGGTGCCAAGAAGTCAATGAGAGAAGATAAAGCACTCTCTAATAGGCATTTAATCAAGCAGGAAAGGGGCAAAACGTTGACACAAAGAAACACCAACATTAATTAAAACAAAAGTTGAATAACTAAACATGTTATATAATGAAGGGAAAGGTAAAGAGATATAGGGTTTACATTAGAGGAATATATCGGCCTCCGAGACTGTAGAGGTGGCTCCGGCGTCGACCTTCGCGGCAAGAAAGAGTAGTTTTATCATGCAAGGCAGCGTGGATTCTGTTTGTACACACGCTACCAGTTCAGTTTATCTTCGTAAATAGAGTACCAAGGGGAAAGTATTCTGAATCCTTATGGGCTGGGCTTTCCAAATGAGATGTCCAAGAAAATCACAATTTTGAACAGAAAAAATAGTGTTTTGTTGGAAATAACTTTTGTTGGAAATAACATTTAACTAAGATTTTATGTTTGTGTGTAAAAAAACCTCTTAAATTTTATACCAATGTAGTATTTGTTTTCACCTTTATTGTGGGTCATGGGCCTACAACTACTTCATGGATCAGCAATCTTATCCAAGTCCAGCCCACGAAACCCAGCGGGCATGAGTGGAGGATACAGAACTGACAAACTACCATGCTTGTCTACTCTTTCGTACCAGAGCTTCCATGGCCACTCTTAGCTTCAATCGTGTACTTTTGTTATGAACGAAATTTTCTCAGGGCTATGTTTTCTGAAGCTAAGATAGCATACTCTGGCAACTTAGAAATACCGTGTTATGATGTGTTTGAGAATCTGCTCTGTTCGGTGCTTATATATTTCCTGTGTTCAGCTGTTCTAGAGGGAGTTGCATCATTAGACAAGATTTGCCTTGTTGGAAGTCTGGATTTGGATTTATTGGGAATTGAGATTGATGATAGGACATGGATACCTGGGCTTGCTGTTTCATCTTGGTATGCTAAACGATTACTAGGTCTTGTCTGCCTCTAATTTCATCTTCTGTGGCCTTAGAAATGTTTCGTCATGTTAATTTCCTTCATTTGGCTACAGTCGAAGACAATAGATTGAAATGTTTCTAGTTACTTGTCTGGATATGCACTTGTTACTGCATTCAACTTCTTTTACAGCGTGGATGTTCGTTGTGTGCAATTGAATCTGACACTGTTTTTCTCTTGCTTTGATTCTATCTGTTTGAATTGCGACCCGCTATTTTTATGCTCCCTACAAGAAAACTCCGGTAACAACTGCTGAGGCTGAAGCTTGGGAAGCAGCAAAGAAGGCCTGTGGAGGTTTACGTTGACGACCTGTAATCAGATGAATGTTGAATCTTGGCTTTTACTTGACTGGCCGTCTCTACCTGTACGATTTTGCACATTGTTTTCTCAGAAAACTTTTTCAGTGCTGTTAATGTAGAAGGCAAAAATCCGCTGAAAATAAACGCAATAGAAAGGTGTTCTCTGCTATTGAAGACAGCAGGGGATTTCCAAAAGATACAATCTCACTTGACGCAGGCATTTTAAGTATTTAGCAGCTAATTTCTGCTATGACAGGAAAACATTGAGAAGGAAGTTCCTTGCCAGCACATCCAGTGGTAATGCCATTTTATATTGTGATTCCGAAAAAAGATTCTCATGCCAACTAAAATCATTCAAAACATCAAAGCCCTCATTCTAGATCCAGCAATCTGACATATTTACAGTCTCGAGTTTTGATTAAGAACCGTCAGTTTTCTATAGCAGCGCATGTATTGACAATCAAAAGCACTAGGAAAACTAGGGGGCTGTTTTCATAATACACATGCACTTGAATGTCAGTATCGGATAGAGCAGATACTAGCACAGGTATAAAACTTCTCATTTTGGGAAGCAATGAAACCCTGGCAGATCAAATTTGAAAAGAAAAAAACAAAAGGTAGGTCTGGAGCTTGGTAGCTCAAAAGGCTACTTGCACGTGTACTAATTAACAACAAAGGCAGGTTATTCTAGATGCCTAGATACAGAGTTCCATACACTCTACATTTGAGCAAATGAAGAGAAGGGGATGGGGGCCACAAGGTGAGCCCTCCGTCAAAATAATATCTGGTTGTACAAAAGAATTTCACACAAATGTTGAAGCGCCATAGTGAAAGTGCTTCAATGAAAAATCTCCAGCCATGTATGCAACCAGATAGGCAACTGAAATCTCTATGGTCCTTGGGAATGGAGACTACCTCTTCGCCTATAAAATGGGAGGAGTATCTGGAGTCCAGATGCATTTATCAATAGTCAAAGACAAGTTCAACTTTTCAGGTTTTTTACCTCTTTTGCTTTTGAGGAACAAAGCGAACTGCTTGCTTCCCAAGTTCCAAGGTTTTTACTCTACCATCATCTAGAGTGATAGATAACAACGATGTGCCTTCAACAATGTCAGAGACAACTCCCTTGTGCCTGGATTAAGAAGACATCACCAATGTAAGAAGATAGATCAAGCCAAAATTCAACGCAATTTCAAAAGAGTAGCAGGACATGAAGGTTTCTAAGTTATAATGCTCTTAAACAACTCAATGCAGCAGCAAACAAGCAGTTATAACATGGATGAGGTTTAGATAAGTTGAGGAGTTGCAGGAGAGTCTTAGACCACTGAGGAATCCTCCAAAATCAATTTAAAAATAGATCCTCCACATCATCAGCCTCATCATTTTGGTTTCAATGATATGACAAAGGTGGCCATGAACAAGCTGCCTTCTGCTTTCAAACAGGATGAGATGGATGACCAAATGGAGCAAATCAATTTGGCAAAGAGATGTGTACTCAATGGCCTAAACTTTTGTACCTCAGTAAAATGAAAACTCACCATGAATTGTCAGATGGCTGATGAACTTCGACTCTCTTTCCAATAGCATCTTTACCCAACTTTTTCAATATCCAATTAGCTTCCATCATTTCACTGTCTAGATGTGATTCTGACATGTCTTCGTCTTCATTATACATTGTTTTCTCCGTGAAGGTCGATGCTCTCTTCCTTTTTGACCTTAGGCCCCTTATGTTACTCTTTTCTTCTTCGTGCAGAAGAATCTGAGAACTTTGATTTTCAAGATTAGGTTTCTTAATCTTTAGCTTCAAAGAAAGTTTTGAATCCTTTGGCAATGAATGTAAAATTGGAGTGTCGCCAGAATCATCATTGCTTTCTGTATGCGTATCAAGCCTGGCCTCTGATTGCTTTCCCAAAGATAACCTGTCATTTCTTAACATAGGAACTTCACCTGCAGCCCCCACTGCAGCCCTACTCCCTTCAAGGCTCCTTTTAGATGATGTAACACGAGCATGATCTAGGGGAGTGGCTTCAAATGCATCAAAATGGTTCCCTCCATCAGATTTGAGATTTAAATTTGAAGCTTCAGATTTTACTTTCCCAAACTTAATCAAATTCCCTTCTCTCCTTGCAAACTTGATCAAACCTCTTTTTTGCTCAGAGTGATCAACTCCATCTCCTGCAAATTGCAGAAATCAATCATGTCAGTGAGTTAGAGGCTAATTGATAACACCCACAATTATATACAGGTCAAACAAACCTTTACCACGAAATGATTGAAGAGGAACCACTACACTACCATCCTAAATTTTAGCAGTGACCAAAATATGGTAATAATGACACCAATGAGAACTTTGACAATAATTGCACTAATGGCAGTTGTATGGGACATGGATCACTTACCGTTGGAAGCCCTCAAATCTTGTTTTCTTTGGCAGCTTTGAGCATCAGATTTTGGAGAACTAGAAACATTTATTTTTCGCGCACCTAGATTTATTACTAACTTCTTTGCCTTAACAGATTTTGACTTGCTGGGTTTTTCAGCATCATCCCCACTACCCAAATCATGAGGCTTACTGCTCTTAATTTTTACAACTTTGGATGCCCTTTCTCCATCGCTCACCATCACCTCTTCAACAAACTTGTGTTTCAAAGCCCCTGGCTGATTGATAGAGCAAATTCCTTCAGTATGATTCACAATTCCAGCAACAGGAGAAGAACATCTACCCAATCCTCCTTTAGCATGAGACTCTGTATCATCATCAGTCTTCTCATCACCCAAATCATGGTCATAAGAGAGAATTTCATGCTGATATGGTTCTGTCTTACTAGCAGAAGCAGCGTGAGGACCTTTTCTCTTGGAAAATTTTTTATTCAAATGTTTCTTTCCATGATCCTTGCTCTTCTTTGGTGACTTTTCAACTAAGCCTTTAAGAGAGAGTTTTATAGAACGCCCAAAATCATTCCTTGGTGCTGCTGGACCGTTTTCATCATCATCTGAATAAGGAGAAATAGAAAATATATCTTCTTGAGCTGGCAACCCAGCAGCAGCCCTCAAGCTTGCAATTAAACCTCGATCAGCCTTGTCTCGTCGTCTCCATAGCTCTTGAACAGCATCTTCAAGATCCTTTACCTGGAAGTACACATTTATGAAGTAAGAAAAGAAGTCGATCGCCGCAACATGCAAGACAAGCCACATGTGAACATGCCAATAGAGAAGAGAGAGATTTCTGGAATTATCAAACCTGATAGCATTCTCCACGACATGTGGCGCACTGGTACTGGAGATTTCCATCTACTTGAAACTGAAGATATTTTTCATCACTGCAAAATATTTCTTCCAGAATAAGATATCTCATTACTCAAAATAAAAACTACTTCCTACAAATAACTGCTCAGGAAAGCTTTATCAGAGATCAAATAGGGACAACAAAAAGGGATTTGCAAGCAAGGAAAGTCACTCACATTACCACAGAAACAAGGAAGAGAATCTACTCGACTCATCATACAGGAATTGTCATGGTTTTATAAGGAAATCACTCATAAAGAATAACTTTCCATCATGTCTATCAATAATTCAGAGAACACTCATCATCCTAGCATGACATTAGCCCTTTTTTTTGGGGGGGGGAGACGAACCTGATGCCATCACAATGACAGTGCACCCATCGCTGGCAAATATCACAGCAAACCATTGGAGTTGATTCTGAATCTCTATAAACCTACAAGGTTGAGCCAAACCATATAATGACTTTCATCCATGTTCAGTGTAAACATCAAGTTACTAGACCAAAATCATCTAGAACATTTTTCAGCCTGATGATGAAGCATTTAGTTATAAAGATCAATCGCAACAACTTGCAAGTTGTTGGTAATTGACCCAAAACTTTTGTTTTACATGAAAAGTTTGTACAACCCAAAGGTAACATGAAGTGGAAAATACCTTCAAGCAAACAGGGCAATAGTTTCCCTTCACAAATAATCTTCCACATGCATCGCAGCAAGTGTATCCCAGAAACCACCTGGAGGGGGGGGAAAGAAGATAAATGAACCTGCTAATAGCAAGAAACAAAGACGACAAAAGCCTTTTGACAAGTACAAACACACAAGGATTATATATATAACTACTGCATTTAGATAAACAACTTCAACCACTAAGTACCAATATCATGCTCTGTTGTTTCCTTTAGCTTTGGTTATTTTGCATGTTAAAGATCAATGGAAATTCTAAATCAGAGATAACTATGAGCAGAAAGTAAATCAAACAAATTCATCATCGTTGCAGCTGTACTTAACAATCTGTTTCCAAATTGTCATGTAAAATCAGACAAGGGTAACACTAAAAGTATCAAATTGCAAACATAATAGGTCAGAGAGTGGATTGGCACCTGCATTAACAGGTATGTAGCTAAAAAGTAAGCTTAAGAGAGATTAATACAAGAAAAGACAAATCATTTGTATATTGAGAGGTCCCATTAGTCACACACCAATAAATCTATATATGAAAGCACAATATATGCATTTTTCACTGTTCTGCAAGTAATCAATTTTCCAAAAAAGACCATATTTATGTGCAAAGCTAGCTCTTGATAACCAGTACCTCACACTTAATCCATTTCCTGGAACAGTAGATAAGCAGCTGTGACATTTTGTGTGTTTGATGCACAAGTATGGTCCAGAGCTGACATTCTGCACTATTCAGAAATCACTGTTAATAATGTCATTCTGATCTAGGTATGACACCAAAGAACAGGCAATTACCATCACCTTGTGTGGTGGATGCTGGCAGTAGCAGTGGTAAGCACCATCACACCTTTTGCAAAACATAAACTTATTTGGGTCTCCAGTTCTTTGGCACACCTATGGAAAGAATAAGACTCAAAGTGTAAAAGCAATGATAACATATTAAAAACATGATACAAGACAACAACGCTTCCAGCACACAGAAACTACGCACAACATGACTAAATCATCTGTTTTGAAGACTTTAAACAAAGCACCAAAAATGAACATTTAACTCTAATATTTCTTGGCCTTTATAGTTTTCAAAAGAAAAAATGATCAGATTCACAGAAGGCAAAGAAGGACAGACATTGCTACATAGCAATGACTCTTTGGAGCTTTCTTGCCCAGAAAATGTAACGATGCAATGGAATTAATTGATTGATGATACATATCAATGAGTACCTCACAAGTTCGGCAAGACGGGCAGTTCCATGAACTCCAGTGAAATAAATCTGCCATCAATAGACTTATAAGAAATTGAAAAGTAAAAAAAAGCAGCAGCCTTCAAAGTTTATAGCCCAACGAATTTTACCTCTATGCTGAGCCCAAGTTTTCAAACAGCTCCTGTGGTACTTCTTGCCACAGCTTTTGCATGGGAGCATCTTCCTAGCTCTCTCACTTCCTTCTATTTCACCCACAAAGCACATCCGACACAATGGACTCGCATCTTCTTCTGAAATATCTTTTGAGGTTACCTAAAACAAACAATAGGTGATTAGATTGTGCAAACGGTATAGTACATGATGTCAGAATAAGAAACCGGCAGATATTTTCACCCCAATTTCCACAGCTCATCAACGGGAGGATTTGTTTGTAAATAAAAATGTTCATGCATCTAGATGAGAAAGTTTTAGCACATTAGTAGGGTTGGAATACCATGCCGTCAAATAAAAAATGAATAATGAGCAGGCCAATAAGAGTTCATAGATTTCCTCCCAATGTCCATAGGAATTATAAACACACTAACACAATATGAACAGCCAAAACATTAGAAAGAAAAACAATGACAGGTTCCGCACAAATCAGCATTTAGCAAATGAGTGAGTGCTGATACTTGTTTTGATTCTCAACTACCTCTGACTTTTATACTTTTTAGCAAATCCAAGATTAGGTCAAACTCAAAAACTGTCTCTGCATTCACAATCACTATTCAAAAGTAAAAATCAAACATTGCAGTGTAATTAACCACTTCTTTTCTATGAACTGAATTATATAGATAGCATTTGATTGTAGATATGCAGTTGGATGGTAAAAACACTTTGTAATTCATCATTGAACTACAAACCATCAATACAAGTTCAAAGTAACTACTGCAGATACCCAAAATCAGTTCACGATCAATAAACTAGCTACCAAAACACCCCCAAATCACAAACTTCAGCACAAGTATCCATTAAATCAAAATTTAGCAATTAATAAAAAAAATCAACGATAGCCATTCCGCGCACAAGAACCTAGTATCGGTATCTAGACATTGAAAATGAAAGAATCCAAACATATGCAAAAGTCCAATTATTCGTAAAAAATCGAAAGCCCTGCTAACCAAAATATTAACACGTGCACAATATACACAAAATTCATTCGCAACAAAAGAAAAAAATATTAAAACTCAATTACTCAGATTGCAAAAAGAATACAAATTAATTACACAAACGCATTAAAAAAATCTCACCGGGGTATCACCAGACTCGACCTTCTTAGCATAATACTCAGCAGATGCCTTAGCAGCAGCAGCCTGCCTTTGAATAGCCACGCGCTTAGTCTGCGCTGACAAAGCCTCCTCCGCCACGACGCCCACACCACCACCATCACCTCCTCTATCTCTCCCCGGAACGACCGCGAGCGACTGCGGCGGATGAATCTGAACCGGCAGAGGCACAGGAACAACCTTGGGAACGGAGACCTGGACAGTTCCTTCCCTGGAAGCTCTAATTCCAAAAGGATCCTTCAAAAACTCATCGATTTTCGCTACATCGAACAGGTAGTCCGCCTTGGATTTCGTAGAGTGGAGATCTCGCGGAAACCCTAGCGGGCAAAAACAAATTCGGCGACTGCAAGTGAGAGAGGGACAAAACAAACACGATATCGTATCAGTCTTCGAAAAAACAAAATAAGAACTCTCTCGCGAGAGAGACAGAAAAGAGGAGAAATATGAGAGACAGAAGGGGGTTATAGTGTTTATAGTAGTGAAGATAGTAATAATACTAACCATGTAATTGGGCAAGCTACGTGAAAGGCCATAGTGAGGGATTTTGAAAAAAATTTAGAGAGAGAGAGGATTTAGAGGTTGTTCCCTTTTTTTAAAATTTATTAATTAATTGGAATTTTGAGACGGGGGTTTATCTTTGTGGTTATTATTGAAAGTGAAAAATCGATTTTAGGGTCTCTTTTTAGTTTTTATTTTTAGGGTATGGGAAAGTAAAGAGGGTTTTGTCGACGGATCTGGTTGCGCAACTGCGCCTAGTTCTTTGTATGCGTTGCCCCCCTTGCAGGCTAAGATGCACAATAGTATCGAATCTAAATTTTATTTTAATTGATACCCTTATTTGTTTTTGTGCATCAATTGCGATGTTTTTGAAGTTTTGTACTAGCCATTGTTTTTTGAAATATTAATTATTTCATAGAATATTTTTTGAAAAAATAATTTTTAAATCAAGCAACAAATATTTAAAAAATAAAGCAATATTAAATTTATTTGATTTTAATACGTAAACCTGAAGTTTGCTTCAATAGCCCTTCTTTTGAAATATCTTCCAGTTTTACCACTTGTTCTCTAGTTTGTTTTACATTTTGAAAGTGTTATTTTAAAATATATTTATTTATTTATTTTTAAAATGTTTTGGTGAAATAAAAAAAATATTGATGTACGAATCTTAAAATTCGAAGTTGATTCTTTTAATGGTGAAATCAAATTACCAAGATAAAAAGTTTGTTTGAAATTACTTTAAAATATGATTTAATTAAATTTATATATAAATAATTTGTACAGAAAACTAGTTAATACAACTTGAATTTACATTAAATGTATCTTTAGCATAGATAACTCAAAATAACTATTTTTTAAAAGTTTAAAGTTATTTTTTAAAAACTTATGATAAAATAAAAAATTTGACTTGTCATATTAAGAAAATAAACACTTTATTTAAGTCAAAGTTATAATTAATCAAATATTTTTATAACTTTTTTAAAAGTCAAAAGTAAAAAAAAAACAATTAAAATAATCTTCAAAATTCATAATAAACTGACTAGAAATCTAACTTTACCTAAATTAATTAGATTTTTTGTGTGTGTAGAAGAAGAATTTTGAATTTAATTAAGAACTAATTTTTCTTTCCAAACATTAGAATTTGCTCTTTTGATACAATCTTCGCTACTTTAAAAAAAAAAGATTAAACTTTGCCAAACAATATATATTACTAAATAGTTTTCCAGACAAATTGTAGTTTTGTCTCCAGGATATCGAAGACGACGACTTGTCACCTTCATCTATTCGAGGCCAGAGCCGCCCATCGTTAATCTCAAATTAACCAAAAAAATACAATCATGATTATAAATTTATAATTTCTCGTTGTAATTTAAAAAATTATATTTTATATTATAAATTTTATATACATGTCAATATTTTAAAAAAATAAAATAAAATCTCAAATTAACCAAAAAAAATACAGTCATAATAATAGATTTATAATTGCTAGTTGTAATTTAAAAATTTATATTCTATATTATAAATTTTATCTACATGTTAATATTTTTTAAAATATAAAAATAAATAAATTATTTTCAACATTATTATTATAATTTAATAACTAAAAAATCATGTTAAACATTACAAATATATCATTAAGCGACTGTTTGAGAGAGCGGTTGCGATAGCTTTTCAAAGTGTTTTTTGTACTGAAATATATTAAAATAATTTTTTTTATTTTTTTAAAATTATTTTTGATATCAGCACAATCTAAAAACAATAAAACATATTTATTTAAAATAAAAAAATTTAATTTTTTAAAAAAAAGCTTTTAAAAAGCCCTCCCAGCACCCCCTAAATAAATAAATAAACCTACCATCTTTTTCTACCCGTCTTCTCCCCTTAGAAAACCTAGATTACCATTCTACCCATATTCTCCCCCACCTCCATAGCCACCATATCACCAAACCCATTGTCTCATTGAGATTCACGCTGCTAAAAACCCTCACCATACACGGCCCTTCATCTTCCCCCATGTTCATTGTCTACAACCACATACTCCTGCCATCAACCCAGCCGTGCCACTTCAACCTGATTTACCACTCAACAAACCACCGTCCACGGCCACGAATTCCAGCGGCCAACCACCTGAAGATCTACCAAGAAATCAACCTGACATCGCAATCGAATTAACCCAAAAAAACAGACCCGAAGTTAGCCCAAAACTCTCTAGAAATAATGGTTGGACATTTTTGAATGTTCGAGTGCAAGCCACAGAGATTCCCGCTATTGCCACCATTTGCCCACTTTCTTTGAAGTACAACCAAGCACGATTGTTAAGAAAAGAAAATCCAACAAATCTTTCTAACTGGAGGCTCGAAAAAGTCCTCCATCTTGCTTCCTGTTCATACCTTGCAATTACGCTCTCTTCCCTCAGTGAGTGAGTGGCTAACACTACAACTGAGTTGAAAGACCTTGCTTCCTCCACCGGTTTGACAGTGAAAATTGCTAGTCATGAATAAGCAGTTGCTAACATTACAACGGAGCAAAAATTAATTGACGTGGTTTAATTATTGCAACGTTCAAAAATTGGAAGAGACAACTTATGGATTCGGTTCTGTTTTGATTGGCATTGGATCCATAAGTGTTTTCAAAGTTTTTTTAGGATTGAAATATTATATTAAAAATAAATTTTAAAAAATATATATTATTTTAATATATTTTCATGTAAAAAAACAATTTTATCATATTTTAAAATAAATAATTAAAAAGAAAGAAAATGATATACTGTTTGGTGGGTTTTTTATAATAATATATATAAAGGTAATTTAATTAATTTATTCGATTTATTAATTTAAATGTAAGGTTTAAAATTTTAAATCAGGAGTAATCTGTATAAAATCATTAATTGTATTTTTCTCTTAACAAAATTAAAAACGAACAATATGTGGTATGTGGTTTTCAATCTAGTTACTATTATCACATAAACTTCCCGTCCTGCCCCCATTTTGAAAAGTTGAAATCCTTTATATTATGTGATGTTTGATATTTAAATAAGATAATATTTTTTTTATATTAAATAGCTAAAACAATATATATATATATATAAATTAAAAAAAAAAAAGCGCGGCGGCTTGGCAGCGGTTCCTGGGTGCTCCAGAGAGAGTCCTAGAGAGAAAGAGGAAGAGCGAAAATCCAAAGCCATCATCATGACGAGCAATTCGCTGTTCCCGAATTCACCATAAAGTGATCTCCGCACCACAAACCCTGCTCTCTCTCTCTCTCAAACTACCAGTTTTTTTTTTTTGTTCAGTCGGGGTTTCAAATGAGAGAAGATAATCAGTGCGGCATAGAACACCATAGTATTTCTAAAATCACTTTATTTTTATATTTCAAATTTCGCTAAGATATGAGAATAAGTATTGCGAGGTGTAAATCTAAGATATTAGAATAAGGACTAGTTCTGTATTGTGGTTGTTGTTGTGATCGAGACTTAAAAAAAAATATTTGATGAAAAATATTTTTAGTTGCGATATATAATTTAAATTGAGATGTTTGATTAAAATTGTAGTTGAGTTTGAAGTTTGATGAAAAGCAATTTTATGTGTTTGCTTATCATGTTTTTCATATTGCTAACAATTTGTGAAATTATTTTAAAGGACATGCATTTACACACACACACACATATGTTAGAGAATAATATAAATAATATTATGGAGTCTCACCTACAAGCTTAAGCTTTTAGAGCTGAGATGGTTCACTTAACAACACATATATATATATATAGTTTTTTAAAATATTATAGATTAATAATCATAACAATAAAATGTAGTTAATAATTCAAATAAATTAGACACTTGTTTTTATTCTTTCATCAAACTACTTACAATTTTATAACAAACTTAATTGATACGTGAAGACCTATGTGATCCTTTGCTATTTGATTAAGGAGCAGTATTTGGTAAAATATCATTCGAAACAATATCTGCGATCCATATTGAGCTTCAGGATCTCTATCTACATGTTGTAGAGATATAATTTCAATGTCAAATCAAGTTGTAAGTTTTTAATCCATAATCAATCGAAAAGAAACAGTTTTGTGGAGTGAAATGAAGTCATGCATTTTTCCCTTTCATCAGGGTTAATCTCTATCTATACATTTTTTTTTCAAAATATGATTTTTATATTTTTTTTAAAATTGGATTGGGCACGAATTACTAAATGGGTCGGGCAACCAAGATGGGTGAAAAGGCTTAACTCTACTGGACTTGGGTTGGGTGGAGAGTAGGTCCAACCGAAAAGTTAAAAGAAAAAAGAAAACAATGTGTTACACTATTCACGTAGCACGTGAACAATAGCAAGGTGGTGTGCTGACGGTGATGAGAGACTCATCTGCCGATGTCACCGGGTAAAGGAGACCGGGATGGTTCTTCCTGTGATGGAAAGTCAAAAATGGTGCCCGGAAGGAGCATCAGAAGCTTGTTGTCGTTGTTGTTGCTTCTACATTGGGGCTTGATGGTGATGTTGCTGGAGGTCACGGCGAAGCTTCTAGGATGGAGGAGAATCTATCGATGCCGAGGGGGATGGTGGTGGTGCTTTCTGGGAGTTGTCATTGACTGTGGAGAGAGAGAGAGATATCGTTGGTTGTGTCTGAATACAATGTTTTCAGTGGAGTATTGGATAAAAGTCGCAAGTTTTCATCGTGCTCATTGAACCAAACAATGACAATGGTGTGCCTGTGACTTGGCTCTGCGTGGTTGAGGCGGAAAGCACCTCACATATAATGTTCAAAAATGAGTTTGAGATCAATATTTTATGGGACCCACAATTGCAAAAATATGGATGTGGTTGTTACCAAATGGTTTGGTTCTGTGATGAGCCTCAATTGCAGAAGTCAACGTAAAGCCAAACACCTACTTGGTATTACGAGGTGAAATTATCAAATATTTTTCACCTCATAATACTTATTATGTGATTCTATCACTAAAAAGGATAAAACTTTTCTTAGATATGTTTTGGCATGCCTCGCTCGGGGAATAAATAAGGCATTACTTGTGGCTTATATATCTATTTGAAAGTATGGTTGAAATTATTTTTTAAAGTATTTTTCATTTAAAAAAGTATTAGAATAATTTATTTTTTAAAAAATTATTTTTTATATCAACACATTAAAATAATTTAAAAATATCAATAAAAATAATTCAACTTTTTTCAAAGGTATTTTTTTAACGCAGGGTAAAAAGGGCACTATTCTTTCAGTTATGAGATTTTCGCTTTCGATTTGCTGCAACGGCATCGCTTCTGAGCTTGAAAGACGATCAGACCAGTCACCAATGGTCTGGAATGCAGTGTCATCGACTTTTGGATCCATTTTAGCCAAACTGCATGCTAAAAACTGATTAGACATTTTATTCGCAAGTTTACTACATCCGTTCTGCCATCTACGACTTGATTAATCGGACTGGTGTTGGCTTCGAGTAATACGACATAGTTATGACTCTAAGCGGACACTTCAGTAAATAGATGGAGCTTATGTGGTCACTGCAACCTAGCAGAGGCAGCTAGCTCACAGCTACAAAAAGCTTTTCTCAACATCACGTCTGCCACAAGTGTGCAAAACCCAGTGGCATAAACAGCAATCAGACGTGCTCTCAGGTAAGTTTTCCGTTCATGATCTGTTGCCCCATATATATCAGAGGCAGAAAATTGATGAACAACATCAACATGGGAAAAATGCGGTCAAGCCAATCATGAAGTGGCCCAAAACAGAAAGAAAAAACACAAAAAACTAACACGGTCAACTTGAAGAAGGTTAGAAGCGTAGAAAAGGGTCAGGACGATGGTCAGAGAAAATATTTTTGATCATCCAACTGCCTTTCCAACACAGGGAAGATAGACCCGTAATCCATCTTGAGCCATATCTTCGATACCTAAATTAATATTAAAGACAAAACAAGAAGTCGTTCCTCCTTCTCTTTTTTGTCACAGTGGATTTGTATTCACATAATTATGAGTAAAAAAACTACAAAAATACGAGTTGTCAAAAGAAAAGGACAGCGTTCCATAAGAGCTGTTACAACTTTCAAACAAATTCATTTGTGAAAGACTTCCTGCTAGGATGTCCCTTGAGTTACCTTAGAAGCATGCTTCTGTCTTGACTAGAAGAGTTTGTCCGGTCACATTTTTAGCCACTTAGGCTTGACAGGTTTTTTCCCTGTAGCCTTGGGATCCTGTGGAACTGGAGGAGGAGGAGCTGTAGTCACAGGTTCTGGAGTAGCCTGGATCGGCTCTACTGGCTCTGGCATAACATCCAAACCTTTCAAAGACATGACCTCTTCATGGAGGAAGGGACCACAATTGACAGCTGCATTATCCTCTCGATTTGGCATGTCATTTGAAAAATAAACGATTGCACCAGGAATGAGACCAGCAGAGTAAAAATCCTGTGACATGTCTTTGATTTGCTTCTTTGGAGGAGTAGTGTATAGAATAAAAGGTACTTCTGGTTGAGTGACTATTCTAGAGAGAAGATCAAATAAGCTCTGAATCTTTTCAGATGGATGAAATACCACCTCCAATGTATGATTATCAGGAAAACGAACCCTGATTGTAGTCTTGGTTATTCTTGACCTGTGGGCAGCAACTTCTGCTTCTCGAATCTTTTTCGTCTTTAAATATTTATCGGCCTTCTTTGTAGCCAGCAGTCTATAATAATCCGCAGCAGTGAACTCATAAAAATCATCCCTCTCATCGTCATTGGACACTTGAGTCAGTGATGAAGAGGCCCCCGACGTTTCAAACACACGGAGATCACGCCCAAACTTCTCTTTAACAGCCACAAACTTGGCCTTAGCTGCTTCTGCTTCCATGATATCAACTGGGGCAAATCTTCTTCTCTTTAGATGCAAATGGGAAGAACCATCCACAATCATCAGTGCATTCAGGGAATCCAATACAGACACAATCTTGACCAATATAGAACCACTGTTACTTTTAAATTCCCATTGACCAAAATGGATAAACACAAACTACGAAAAATAACCTTTTTTTCTTTCGCAAACTTATTCAGAACAGAATAGACAAAACAGAACGTTGTCCGATGAAATTTCAAGCAAATAAATAAATATAAACACGCTGGGGCATTACAAGAACAATGAAGCTTAACAGAAAGCAGATGGAGCCATAACATTAAGTATAATCCTTGAATCCTAAAACCCTAATCTAATGAATTAAAAGCCAGATCATGAAATTAAAGGCATGGCATTAAATACTGAAATCTCAAATCAAAACAAAATTTGAAACAATAACAGTAATAGCTGACAAAAAACCCTTACTAGTTAACTTAAAAGCAAACGATTATCCAATTAGAGATCGATTTACCTGTTGAAATCAGATCGCTGCTTGGATTCTATATATATATAGAGAGAGGTGCTTATTCTGAACAAAGATGGGCGATAGATTTGGCCTGAGACGACGAGGATGGGAATGGGTTGCTAGGGTTCCAACGAGTAATATTTCCGGATTCGACGGAGAGAGATATAGAGTGATGAGTGCTTGGGAGATTAGGAGAGAGCAGGGGGTGGAAAAGAAGTTTTCGTGATGGATATTTCGATATTGAAATTTAAATTTTTATTTTATTTTAAATAAATAAGTTTTATATATTTTAAATTATTTTATTGTGTTAATTTTAAAAATAATTTTTAAAAAATAAAAAAATATATCATTTTAATATATTTCAATACATTAATTATTTTGAAAATTCCATTCGCTTTCCGGATACGCAGTACTTTTCTTTTACAAAACAAATATGAAAAAACTTTTTAAGACATCGAATTGAGTGGAGTGCGTGAGATTTTTTTCTTCCATTAATTTTGTGCTTATCATGTATCCATACTATCCTATCAATTAAATTAATTTAAAGAAAAGTTTTTAAAAAATATTTATCTAACGTGTTTTCAATTGGAAAATTAAATTTAAATAATATAAATATTGATTACATATAACCTGAGAAATTTGAAAAATTCAAAAACAATTTAGAAAACTAGAAAAAAAATTGACTAAAAAAACTCAAGATGATATCTTTTTAAAAAATATTGGAACGATAACATATTAGATCAACCTAGATCAATTCAACTTAACATGTGAAATTTATAATTTAGGTCATGAGACAGTGAAAACCTTATAAAAACAAATTAAAAACATATTAGATCGACCTAGGTCTATTCAAGTTAAGATGTAAGAGTTATTATCTGAATCATGAGACAATGATAATCTCATAAAAACAAATTAAAAACATATTGAAACTCAAATTTCAGTCAGTTCATTGGTGAATAATAAAATTAAAAAAAAAACTCAAGACTACTTGACCTAACTTAGATAATGAGATCAGGACAACCTAATAGAAAACAAATTGAAATAAATTTTAAGACTCAATCTCCGATAAATCTAATATTGAATGGTGATATTTTTATAAAAAAAATTGATTAAAAAAGAAAAAAACTCGGGTCATTTCTGTTACAAACATCAAACACTTGACTAGGATCATAAGATTAAGATAACCTTATAGAAAACAAATTATAAAGTTTAATTCTCAATCAAAAATAAAAAAAAATCAATTACAAAAAATACCTAAAAAATCCGAGTTAACTAAGTTGAATTATAAAATATATGCGACTACAAGATTGAAATAAAGTCATAGAAAATAAATTGTAAAATTTCATTTTTAATTATTATATAATAATAAACAATAAAATTGAAAAAAAAAATAAACAATATGGTGTGAGAAGGAAACAATGATTTCGTCTTAATTAATTCTTGTTAAAAAAAATTATATGTAAGATGATTATACATAAAACATGTATCACTAGTAAATTTAATTTATGAGATAAAACTACTCTAACAATATAATTTAAAACACATAAATATTAAATTATTACTCAATCTCTAAATAAAAATCCAAAAAAATAAAATAAAAACAGAATGTATTAGTATTCTAAATTCAAATTTACCAGCTCAAGAAATAAAAAATAATGCTATCTTGAATGGAAATTATGAAATAATTAGAAAAATGAAACGGTTAATTAATCGGTGTGGGCAGAGAAGCTTGAAAATGTTTGAAACCCATGAAGAAAGACTTTTGTGAGGACCGGATGGAAAGATACTACATAACTTAGGGACTAACTTGAAGGATGCCCCTCTCTCCCTCCTGCTTTCTTTGCATATATTTTCGTTCATTCAATTGGGCAATCATTTCAAACAATTGTTTTTAATTAAAGACATAATTTCACGAGTCAAAGAATTATCCCCGATCGCAAACATCATCTCCCAACATAACCCAGACTAATCCAAATTTAATTAACTAACTATTATAAATACATATTAAATTGTATTGAATGCCCATTATTCTAGAGGGACAATTGGATTTCTATTAGATTGTATTTTTATGTATTGAATGTCCATTACTCTTGAGGGACACTTGGATTTCCATAACCCTTGAGTTCATTTTCTTCTCCTATAAGGGCATCTCCAGTGCAGGAGGCGTCAAGGAAGCCAAAGCCAAAAATTCAAATATTTGGCTATTTTGGGGTGATTTTCGTCTCAGTGGAGGAGCCAAATGAAGAGTCAAAATGGCTTCTTCATTTTCCGAGCCATCCGGAGCTATTCCCACAGATCAAAACCTCGCAGAGGCAAATGAAAAATGACCGTTGCAATATAGTCGTTGGCCATGCCACAATAAAAAGCCAAGAACAAAGAAATTAAAACACACAACACACAACCGATTCAACAAAGCAACATCAACCTGAATTCAACTCAAGAACCCACATAATTAAAAATTGAAAAACATTTGATTTTGCATCCAATCTGAAGAAGAAAAGTTGGTGAGAAAATACCTTCATCAAAGTTTGTTCTGTCAAACCTTCGCCCTGGAATCGCTCGGTTTGTTTTCTTAACTTGATATATTTTTGTTTGTACAATTAGGTTTGTTGATAAAAAAAATATAACCTATATGCTAGAAACTTGACAGAGGGGGGAGAGCAGAGTGAGAGGGAGTCGAGGGAGAGGAGGAAAAGAGTAGAGTGAGAGGGGGGAGCGCCATGGGAGAGGCCTGAAGGGAGCTGTGAGGAATTTTGTGGGGGAGGCGATGAGAAGTGAGAAGGAAAGATCGACGATGAGAAGTGAGAAGGAGAGATGGAATTTTGTGGGGGTTGCGACGCAAATGTGAATTGAAAGAGATAGGGTTTGGAGAGGTGAGCTGAAATTTTATGGGGGCGGCGATAAGAAGTGAAAGAGGTAGGGTTTCGGGGGGGTAAAATTTAGGAATAAATAATAATAATATTTAGGAGGAAAAAAAAGTGTCATTAATAATAATATTTAGTAAAAAAATAATTATGAGAAATTGAAAATTTATGATTTTGTTGATCAATTAACTTAATTACATGTTTAAATTTACAGTTAGATTTAAGAACTGTGTAAATATAGTTTTTTGAATTGTTGTGGAGGTGATTAATAATAATATTTAGTTAAAAAATAATTATGTGAAATTGGAAATTTACGATGTTGTTGATCAATTAGCTTAATTTATACAATGTATTTTTTATGTACATGGACTCAGATTTGTCAAATTCATTCACTGACTTTCCTATAAGTGAACAGAATGTTACTCAACAAAGTGATCATATTGTTCATACAACTAAAAAATTCCAAAGAAGTAAAAACTTCTTGCCGGAATAAGATTGTTTACTTGTATCTGCGTGGTTAAATACTAGCAAAGATCCAATCACGAGAGTTGATCAACAAAACAAGACAATTTTAGGCTCAAGTACATGCTTACTTTGTCGAGAATGGAGCAAATCTGAATAATCATTCTCAGATAAGCATCTCAAATAGATGGCAAGAAAAAAAATAGAGAAGTTGGAAAATTTGTTCATTTTGTTACCCAAATTGAAAATCGTCAACAAAGTGGAACGACTGAAGAATCAAGGGTAATGTTTTTTTTATCATTTCAATATTAAATTATTTGCTTAACATATTTATTATATAACATTGTTTTATTTATTAAAATTAATCTACCAGATTAATGATGCTCGGCACATGTATGCTTCAGTCGTTGGGAAACGATTTCAACTGGAGCATTGCTGAGTTATCTTAAAAAATGAACCCAAGTGGCAGTTTGAACGTGCATGTCTTCATCAGAAGTCAAACAAGAAACAAAAAAAATCATGAAAATGCAAGTCCAGCTTCTTCAAATCCATCAACCGCTGATTCTGTTAATTTAGGAGAAGACAATGATGCATTTATTTACCAAAATAGTTCAATTGATCAGAAAGCTGCAAAAGAACGACTTGCACGGAGACAAGGAAAAGAAAATGTTGGCGAGATTTATGTATCAAATCTCTTAGACAAATTCACGAATAGTATCAAAAAAATTGAGGATAAAAAATATCACCATAGAGAAAAAAATGTTAGAGCAACAAGCCAAATTAATTGAACAAAATGAAGAGAGACAAGAAGATGAAATCATGAAGGTGGACACTTCTGGTATGGATCCAATGTCTGCAGTCTATTTTGAAAATAGAAAACGGAGAATTATGACAAAGAATGGTTTAAATTTGTAATTGATTTGATTGAATTATTTGTAATGGAATGTATGCTTAATTAATTATTTTTAATTTTCTTTAAATATTTTGTATCGTGTTATGAAATTGATAGCAATAAGTAGCATTAATTTAATTTCAATATTTTAGAATTTCTAATTTAATTGTTTTTTGAAATTTAGGGTTTTAAATTAATTTTTTTCATGTTAAATCTGAAAAAATTAATAATTCTATTGTTGGATGGCTTTTTAAACGTAATTATTTAATTATATAACTAACTCCTATTTATTGTATAATTAATTGCATAAGTAAATTACATACAAAATAATTGCATTACATTAAAATAATAATATAAAAAAATGGCTCTAAAAAATGCCTCATACCATTAAAGTTCACATCAACCCAAAAGCCATATATACACTATTCAAACATCCATTTTAAAGATTTGGCTCTCCAAAATTGCTTGTCTCATTGGAGATGCTCTAAATAGACCACTTGTCTTGTATTCCTTACACACACACGCACACAACTTTGGAATAATAGAAGAACAAATATTAAGCAAGATATTTCTCTCTTATCTCTTTTGCTTATATATTGATCTATGTTCTTCTATGTTAATTATTTATCCTTTTATAACAATTATATTGATGTTATGTCTATGCTCTTCGATGTTAATTATTTATCCTTTTTATAACACGTTATCAACATGAAGCTCTAACCATCTTATATCAATTTTAATATATTCGCTTTCATTATTCTAATTTATTTTTGGCAAATTTTATTTCATTATTATTCATAGAAAGAGATTTTAGTTCCTGAACGAATATTATAAGTTCTGAAGAACTAAATAAATTAAAATAGTTCCTTAATAACGAGTATTACAATTTACTGAAGATTTAAATAAATTAAATACAGTTACTGAAGAAATAGTATTTCTATAGATAAATAAATATCAATCTTAAAGGACTGTTTTTATTTTCTTTTATATTCATGATTTTATTTAACAAGTTATTTCTTGTTTTCATATATAGAAATAATGTCAAATCTGACGAAACTTGAATTTTCCGCTCTCGATATCTCTGGAAATAATTATTTGTCATGTATTCTTGACGCCGAGATTCATCCGGAAGCCATGAATCATGGAGAGACCATCAAAGAAGGAAATAACACATCCCTGCAGGATTGTGCAAAAGCAATGATATTCATTCGTCACCATCTCCATGAAGGATTGAAAAGTGAATATCTCACAATAAAAGACCCTCTTGTTATGTGGCAAAATCTAAAGGAAAGATATGACCACCAAAAGTTTACTATACTTCCTCAAGCTCGTTATGATTGCTTGCACCTGAAGTTGCAAGATTTTAAATCGGTTAGTGAATATAATTCAGCTCTTTTCAAAATTACCTCACGGCTGAAATTGTGTGGTGAAAATATCACAGAAGACCAAATATTAGAGAAAATTTTCTCTACTTTTCATGCCTCAAATATTGTCCTGCAACAACAATATTGAGAGCGTAATTTCAAAAGATACTCTGAAATAATTTCATGTCTTCTTGTGGTTGAACAAAATAATGAGCTTTTGATGAAAAATCATCAATCCCATCCTACAGGTTCTAAACCATTCCTTGAAGTGAATGAAACCTTTGTCCAAAAGACAAGAAAGAACCAAAGATATAGGTATGAAAAAGGTCAATGGAAAAGGAAAAGAGATAATCCTTCTAAAAGCAACCCATCATACCACCAGAAGTGGAGACACAATGAACTCAACCAAGGAAAGGGCAAGAATTTGCATAAACCAGAAGATAAGTGTCATAAGTGTGGTATGCATGGTCATTGGTCGCGTACTTGTCGTACACCAAAACATCTTACAGATTTATATCAAGTCTCTCTGAAACAAAATACAGTTGAGACTAATTTCATTCATAAAGATGATTCTGAAAATCATAATGCTTGTATTGATGTCAATGCTTGTATGTTTCTAACTTATTTGAAAACTCGGATAAGACAGAAAAGATGCTTAGTGGTGGAATCATTAGAGATGTCAATACTTATCTTGATGTTTTTATTTGCAACAAATGAATCTATACAACGCCTGAAGAGCGGAAGACCTATTGGAGCCAAAGACAAAAATCCTAGAAAACAAAAACTCCAACGAATAGATGATGGTACCCTTGGAGAGTCCTCATCCATAAAACAAACATCAAATCGTGTATCCAAATCATCTCCTAATACTGATACTCCTATAAAGGGATCTCTTGAAGAGAACCAGATACCTAGAAATAATGAGATCTCCATAAACTATGTTCATACAGGAGAGATTTTGGAACGAGATAAAATTATTATAGATGATGTGTTTGCATTTAAGGTTGCTTTTGGCATCACCAGAAGTGATGATGAATTTGAACCACAAACCGTTGAAGAATGCCAGCATAGAAATGATTGGCCAATGTGGAAAAAAGCAATCCAAACAGAGTTGAACTCACTTTCAAAACGTGAAGTATTTGAACCTGTAGTCCATACACCTACAGGTATTATACCTGTTGAATATAAGTGGGTTTTTGTTAGAAAACGCAATGAGAACAATAAAATTGTGCGATATAAGGCACGACTTGTTGCACAAGGTTTCTCGCAGAGACCTGATATTGATTATGAGGAAACTTATTCTCCAGTGATGGAATCACTTTTAAATTTTTAATTGGATTAGTGGTCTCAGAAAAGTTAGATATGCGTTTAATGGATGTAGTCGCAGCATATCTATATGGATCATTAGATAAAGACATCCATATGAAAATCCCTGAAGGATTTACAATGCCTAAAGTTTTTTGTAATGAACCCAGAAGTGTTTATTCTATTAAATTACAAAAATCTTTATATGGGTTAAATCAATCTGGTCGAATGTGGTATAATCGTCTTAATGAATACCTCTTAAAAAGAGGGTTTGAGAATGACGAGATTTGTCCATGCATTTTTATTAAGAAAACAATATCCAGATTTGCTATTATTGCAGTATATATTGATGATTTAAATATTATTAGTACTCTCGAAGAGCCCACAAAATTGCAACTTATTTGAATAATGAATTTGAGATGAAAGATCTCGGAAAGACAAAATTTTATCTTGGTATACAGATTGAACATGTTTCAAATAGAATATTTGTACATCAATCGATGTATACAGAAAAGGTCCTAAAGCGTTTTTATATGGACAATGCTCATCATTTGAGTACATCTATGGTTGTTCGGTCACTTGATGCAAAAAATGACCCTTTTCGACCTCTAGAAGTGGATGAAGAAATTCTTGGCCCTGAAGTGTCATATCTTAGTGCTGTTGGAGCACATATGTATCTTGCAAATTGTACAAGACCATATATATCTTTTGCAGTAAATTTATTGGCAAGATATAGCTCTACTCCCACAAAAAGACATTGGAATGGAGTCAAACATATATTCCGTTATCTCCGCGGAAGAACCAAAATAGGGCTATTTTGTTGTGGAAGAAATTCACAATTGATTGGATATGCAGATGCAGGTTATCTCTTTAATCCTCATAAAGGGAGATCACAAACAGATTATCTATTTACCTATGGCAATACTGCAATTTCTTGGAGATCTGTCAAACAATCATTAGTGACTACTTCATCAAATCATTCAGAGATTATCGCGATACATGAAGCAAGTCGAGAATGTATATGGTTAAGATCAATTATCCAGCACATTAAGAGAAGATGTGGATTGTCAGCCATTCACCTTAGTCCCACAATATTGTTTGAAGATAATGTTGCCTGTATCACTCAACTCAGAGGAGACTATATTAAAGGAGACAAAACAAAGCATATCTCACCAAAGTTCTTTTATACTCACGAGCTCCAACAAAAGGGAAAAATTGATATCAAACAAATCAAGTCAAGTGATAATTTAGCAGACTTATTTACAAAGTCTTTACCGGCCTCAACTTTTAAGAAACTTGTCCATAATATTGGAATGCGATATCTTAAAGATTTCTCATAAGACATGTACTTTTGAGGGGAAGTCAATGCAAATTGTACTCTTTTTCCTTCGCTTAGGTTTTTTCCCACTGGGTTTTCCTTTGCAAAGTTTTAATGAGGCAATTTGACATTGTTTTAAAGAATCCTGAAGTATTCATATATGGATCTTGAAGTATCTATATAAAGTTCTTCTTTAAATTTTAAAGTACATGGTCATTCAAAAGGAAATGTTATAAATACGCATTAAATTGTATTTATATGTATTAAATGTCCATTACTCTTGAGGGATACTTGGATTTCCATTAAATTATATTTTTATGTATTGAATGCCCATTACTCTTGAGGGACACTTGGATTTTCATAACCCTTGAGTTCATTTTCTTCTCCTATAAATAGACCACTTGTCTTGTATTCCTTACACACATACACAACTTTGGAATAATAGAAGAACAAATATTAAACAAAATATTTATCTCTTGTCTCTTTTACTTATATATTGATGTTATGTCTATGTTATTTTATATTAATTATTTATTATTTTTATAACATTATATCTATGTTATGTTATTTATCCTTTTTATAAGACTAACTAACTAACTAATTAACCATCTCTCTAGCTCTACTAATCTCGAATCTTCTTCGACTGTTACAGAGCAGACTCCACACATTCATCTCTCTCTCTCTCACTCAAGCACAAAAACAGCTACAGATCTCATCGAAGTCAAGTTAAAGGCAAGACAATACCTTCACTTTCTGTTTTTTTCAGGCTTCCATGTCAGTGAAGTCAACTCACCTTACTGTAACATTATTACACGCTTTTCTTTAATCTTTCATTTCAGTTTCGAAAACTAAGGATTTATCGACCATACGAAGTGAACAAGTTTGTTAATCAGCTCCTTTTCGCAGGATTTGTTTGTGTGATTAATGGAGGAGATTCAAGAGCACACAAGCCAATCGATTGGTAATTTATTATTTTCTTCATTTCTCTTTTATCGAATTGGATAGCAAATTGATTTTTTTTCTAGATAATAAAGTGAATGACATAACTAGTACTGTTTCCTGTGATTGTTGAAATCCCTAAGATGTGTTAAAATTGATGGAATCAAAGTTATTGTTTATACATGTTGTCATGTTTGATTGGAACTTGTTTTAGCTGTAAAAGAAGCGTGAGCACACTGAACAGCAGTTGTTACTGTTCTAAATTTATTCATTTTTTATGTTTACAGGCAAAGATGATGAAGATGAAATAGTTAAGGAACAATCTGCGGATGCGCATGGTGACCCTTTGCAACATGGGAATTTACCTCCGAAAGTCGACTCTGCAGTCGAGATCCTTCAAGAGAAAGTCACTAAGCAAGTCGTTAAAGAAGGTCATGGTCAGAAGCCATCCAAATATGCAACATGCTTTTGTAAGTTCAATTAGCTATGTCTATTTTACTCCTTCCAACTGGCTCATTGCCGATTTTATTTGTCTCCTCTTGAGTTCATGAATCTGGACATGTAGGAGCTATAGTTCATAAAATAATTGAAAGCTAATATAATTACATAATGGTATGATCTGTGAGCTTGTGTTTGTTATGTTGTAAGGTGGACGTGCTCTATTTGACAATTGTTTCAGTCCATTAGCAAAATATTTTTTAAATGAATTATTCATTTCATGATATGAACTTTTACCTGTGAGGGTTTACAGAAGGCCAACACCAGTGGATTAGGGGTTTGGACTAAGCGGACTAGTGGTTTTAAACTCTTTGAGCTGATTATTTTCCTGCACAATTAAGGCAGCGAATTATATAGCTTTCATGGTGGGAAATTCTGTAGATGGTTCATTACCTTGGTTATCCAACAAGCAAAACATTCATGTTATTTTATGTAAGCCATTACCGGATTAGGTTGTTAAAACAATTATATTTATTAGCATGTGGTTATAATCTCAGAGGAGCTAGCTATTTTGTTTGGTTGACTTTATCCATTGCCCAAGGTTCCAGGTATATTCTTACAACTGCTGTTGTCACATCGTCTTGTTTTGTTGTTATTGGCATGCCTGTATATGTTATGTTAACACACACACTTCCATTTTTATTTTTTTTATGCCTTGGTGTTTGATGGTTTAGACTGCATGGATCTCCCCACCTGCTGGCCTAAACTTTTGGGTTGGACACGTTGAGAAACATTTGATATATATGCACACATTTTATTTCAGGGAAGGTTTTAAACACACATTTTATTTCAGGGAAGGTTTTCCAGACAATTTTAGCTCTGTGTACTGGAACCTAAAAATCTGAATGACTATGTGGACAGTTACACTACATACTACATAGTACAGACTAATAGTACCAACAATTGGTTGGAAACGGAAATGCAGATGCTCGTGTGTTTTTATCCATCTGCAATTGTGCACATTTTATTTCCTCAAATGCTTTCTAAAAAAGTCTAGCATCTGCATGATAGTGCACTACAGGGCATGGACGGAAAGCACCCAGCACAAGTTTGAAGATACATGGCATGAACAACGACCATTTGAAATGGTTTTAGGAAAAGGTAGATGCCTATTTTATTCACATTTCGAAGCCTTTCAATCCTCTTCTTTGGAAATGTTGCAGTCTGTTCTTGGTCTTAAGCTGTTCTACTTTTAGTAATGTAATTGCCATCTATAATTGTCAGGTATCCATGATTTCATGGGAATGCTTGACAATTAACTGTTCTCTCAATGACCAGTGTTTGATGGAAGGACTTGGAATGACACAGAAAACCATCATTTTCTTTTATCTGGGTGTGGGACTGATCTCATACAAGTAATGATTGTGCAAGGATTTAGCAATGCCGTGATAACAACTAAACAGGAATCTAATAATAGAATCTAGCTAGATGCTTATATATGCCACAAAAACAATACAGCATGCATTTGAGTCCATTTATTCTGCAATCATATTGTGTTCCTAGCTTGCTGCTGAATGTATCACCAAACATTGATGGTTCACAACCATAACAGAGAAGAAAGAAATGGCTGGTTTAGCTGTTGGTGTGTCCAGTATGAAGGCTGGTGAACGTGCCCTCTTACATGTGGGCTGGGAACTGGGGTATGGGAAAGAAGGAAGCTTTTCTTTCCCAAATGTTCCTCCCATGGCAGATATAATATATGAAGTTGAGCTTATTGGATTTGATGAAGTCAAAGAAGTAAGTTACATCCAATTGATTTTCCAAATGCATCGTTGTGAATGTTTAAAACTTTTGGTTCAGTATATTTGCCCTATCTGATTTGATTGCTTATATGATGAACCTGCATGGGGGATGCATTTTATAGGGGAAATCACGCGGTGACATGACTGCAGAAGAGAGGATTGGTTCAGCGGATCGAAGAAAAATGGATGGAAATTCTTTGTTTAAGGATGAGAAACTTGAGGAGGCTATGCAGCAGTATGAAATGGTACAATTGCATTAGTATTTAAGTAGCATGGGAATTTTTTAGTTCCTCCTTTTTCCTGTTCTGACAAATTCTGATGGCTTTTGCTCATAATAGGCCATTGCATATTTGGGTGATGACTTCATGTTTCAGCTGTTTGGCAAGTATCGAGACATGGCATTGGCAGTTAAGAATCCATGTCATCTTAACATGGCGGCTTGCTTGATAAAGCTTAAGCGGCATGAAGAAGCCATTGCACAATGCACATTTGTATGTATACTTTAATGGGTTTATAATGTTTTATTGCCAATGTCAAATAATTTTGGTTTATATGGAATTGGTAAAGCAGCATTCTAATGCCAGCTCAATCAGTCAGCTTTTATCATTGTCTGATTGTGTGGTATTGTGCGTGTGTGCATTTATTTGTTGTTATACGTGCAAAGTGCAATGGAAAATTATGGATATTGAATTATTGGTAGTCATTCTGAAGGGAAAATGTGTTGTTTAGACTTGTTTTGCACCTCAGAAAGGCTTTAACATCCTGGCATCTTCATATAATCGATTGTTGTTTAGCTCCTTTGTTTTTGCCGTTAATTCATGCCTTAAACTTAAATTGGTTATTTTGATGTTTTATATCATTGCCTATCTAACCCACTGAAAAAATGGATTCACAGGTACTGGCTGAGGATGAAAACAATGCTAAGGCTCTGTTCAGGAGAGGAAAAGCCAGGGCAGAGCTTGGTCAGACAGATGCTGCACGGGAAGACTTTCTCAAGGCACGAAAACATGCACCTGAAGACAAGGCAATTACGAGGGAGCTGCGCTTGCTGGATGAGCATGATAAAGCTGTATATAAGAAGCAAAAGGAGTTATATAAAGGAATTTTTGGACCACCACCACAGCCAAAGCCAGCTAATGTGCTGACCCGCATATGGGAATGGCTAATCCTCATCTACCAATGGCTGCTTTCACTGATTTATCGCCTCTTTAAGCGTGAAAGGCACAAAGCCGACTAGTTACAGGTCAGCATGTGAGTGCAAAATGTGTGAAACAAGATCGACTTGATCAAAGAGTTTCTGATGACTTTCAAATCCTTGCATGCCAAAACTCTTGCTAACTCTAATGTTGATGTTCCATTGTTTTAGCATCCCGTGTGTAGTTGCATGGTGGCATTTGCTAGCTTTGATTATTGGATCTCAAGATAAATTAGTTAGATGGTGAATTAGAAAACTCTTACAACAGCTGAAATTTTTAATTATTAGTGCAAATTGCGTGTTCCGTTTCAAGTCACTTCACCTTCTAGGTGATAAGGAACCATCTCACCTAAAAGCTTAAGCTTATAGGTGAGGCCCCATAATATGATTATATTATACTAGGACAGTGGTTATATTGCACTGTCAGGGATGTGATTGATCTGATATCCAGCAAACATGGCTATTTTGTTACCTAATGGTTTGTGTCAAATGACCAAGGTGTTTTGATTTACAGGTGTCTTGAATCCAAAGTAATGAAATAGGAGTTTCTCGAGCAACAATTTCAAAGCCAGTGTGGGAGAAATCGTTCTTCGAGCAAGTTGGGACGAGCACTGTACATTCTGTGGACATCAGTGTGGCAACTGCTGGAAACTCTAGAGTGGAGTTTAACTTTAATGTTGCTGTCGAAATCAATAAGGTGGACATTAATCCGAGGAGCAAGGACAAAATTTTTTGGAGACTGATGCCCAATTTGATAAAATTAACGTGTACAATGTTAACAATTAACAGATGTGTATTGCTAAAACACGTGGTAGATTTACCATAGCAATGCATAAATTGCTACAGTGCAATTATTGGGAAAATTTAAGCTGGAAATTTTGGTCATCTTTTCTTTTTACTGGCCCTAACTGGTAGTTCCTGATTGTCGTTTAGGTCCCGTGACTCCTTTTAAACTAACAAATATATCGCATCATTACACATGGATATTTATTTTATCTACATTAAAAATCTATATGACTCCTCTTTAACTATCTAATTCCTCATTATTCCTAATTCTTAAATTTACATTTCATGCACCCATTAAATCTTCTTCTTCATGTTCTTCAAGAACAACAATACAATTCACATCGAATTTGACAAGATTGTCTTATTCAAGCATTGTCTGACGTTTCATCCATAGCTAAGATTATATAATTTTTTTTTTCTTAACAGTGTAGTTTAATCATTTGAAAATCCAAGACATAAGTATGCAAGTACACCGAATCAATTTTAAATTAATATTTTAAATTATTTTAAATTTTAAAATAAAAAATAAATTTCAATATATATGTATATAATATTTTAATATATAATAAAAATATTTTAGAAAACAATCAAAGTTACGCAGACGCTGAAAGAGAAATTTCCAAAACTTGAAGAGTCTAAGAGCTGAAAATCTTATCTTTATTATTAATGCGATTTTGAATATGATGTCAAAGTTTCTGTAGGAGTCAATTCACTTTTTAAATACATGCTCGCAAGTAGAGAATACTTAGAACTCGCTGCTTGCAGTGTACACGTGTAACATACTAAGAACGTGTACGGTGTAGATTTTGAGCACTGGTTTTGGCTGCGCATCTTGGAGTGCGGGGCAATCGGGTTTTCTTTTTATTAGAAATAAAAATAAATGCAGCTTTTCAAGGGCAAACCCATCTACCCAGGTTGGCCAATAGGAGAACCTTATGATATGTGCCTTACAAGTTACAAGACAGAAATAACCAAGCAGACCAATTACATGATTACGCGTGGCTAGTAATAATTTTGATGGACAAGGGATTTGCAGCCATTGTTTTTGTAAAATTGTTTTTTTAATATTAACACATAAAAATAATTTATAAACATTATATTATTTTAATTTAAAATTATTATTTTTAAATAGTGTAGCCTGAAAGTTCATAAAAATGATTCTTGTTTCCCTCGAATTAATAATCCCGACCTTTCAGAAGTCACATAAATGCATGTACAAAATACAAGTAGCTGAGGCATGTTTTTCTTTAAATTTAATGATAAATGTTTTTAAAAAATACTTTTTATTTAAAAAATATATTAAATTATTATTTTTTATTTTTAATACCAATATTTCAAAATATTAAAAAATTAAAATATGGCGCTGGCTTGGACAGGTGGACTGGCTTTGCGTAACCTAGAGCTTAATTTAACTTAAAAAAATCAGCAGCAGTATACTGCGTTGACTGAAATAAATGAATGTGAGAAAAAATGACACGACTCTTTGCTTTCCCAAATCTCATCTCTCTTTCCTTCCTTTGCCTTGGTACTCTACAGTCTACACCACATCCCTATCTTCTCTTTCCTCTCTCCCGGTCACCTTCCTCCATCCTTCACCGGCTCGACCAGTAATCAGCATATGTCCATCTGACAGCCACCCTGAAAAATCAGTCAAAGTTTCCCTCTGGTATTTTCAATTTCGGGTCAAAACAACAGGCTACCGATAGTGTTAGCTTCCAATCTCAATCTCTTGCTCCTTCTTCTTGCTTCCGCTGCTGTTGCTGTATCGTTTTACCTTCTGTAAATTGGCGTACCAGTTTAGCTTTTTTTAAAACCCTTTACCTTTTCAAATTTTACCCTAAAAAAATCAAGCATTTCAAACTTCTGGTGTTTTTTTTAATTTTTTTTTCAAATCTGAAAGTAGTTTACAGATGAACCCTAGCTTTCATTTTGTAGCATGTAAACTATGTATTCTAAATCTGATCCCAAAAATTAGGGTTTCAAATCTCTTAATTTTACTATTTTAAATCTTAGGTTATTGTGAATTAATTATTATTAGTTTGGAAATGAAGAGATTGAGATCAAGTGATGATCTTGATTCTTATAACGACAAAAGCTCAGTCAAGGATTCAAATCCAAGTAGATCATCCAGAAGTTTCTATCACAAATCTGATAATGTACGCAAAGGTTTGATTTCCTCGTCATCATCCTCTAGCCGGTACGATCGAGATCGATCTACTGATGAGGATAACAGAGAGAGCTCAAGAATGGCTAGGAAGCGACCGGATCATGAATTTGATAGCTTTGATAGGAGAAAAGGGTTAGGGTTTGATAGGTATGGCAGTGGAGGAGGTAGTAGTAATAGCAGAGAGAGTTATGGTACAACTGGTGGTGGTGGTAATGATAGGGTTATTAATCGATCGGAGAGTTTTGTTGGGTCGAGGAGGGAGTTTCCTAAAGGGTTTAGGTCGGAGAGGGAAAGGTCAAGGAGAGAAACGAGTGTTTCGTCATGGAGGAGGTTTGGGAGTAAGGAGCTTGAGGAGAGTAGAGGTGGTAGAGGTGGAGGTGGAAATGAGGAGAGGATGGGGAGTGCTAGGTCTTCTCCTAAGGGCTTGAGAGATGTTGTTAGGTCACCTTCTTGGTCCAGGGATTCAGGGAGTGAGCAAACTAGAGTGGTGAGAGGAAGTGGCAGTGGGAGGGACGAGGGGAAAGTGAAGTCTTCGAATTCTAAGTCTAGGTCTTCACCCACGTGGTCGAAGGATTCTGGGAGTGAGCAATCTAAGAGTGTGGAGGTGGGGAAGAAAAATGAAGCAGAGACAAAGAGTGTGGAGGTGGGGAAGAAAAGTGAAGCAGAGACAAAGAGTGTCGAGGCGGGGAAGAAAAGTGAAGCAGAGACAAAGAGTGTCGAGGCGGGGAAGAAAAGTGAAGCAGAGACAAAGAGTGTTGAGGTAGAGGCTAAAAGCGTGAAGATGGAGGTGAAGGGTGTCCAGGCTGGGGATTGCAGTGAAATGGAAGAAGGGGAGCTTGAGCCAGAGCCTGATTCAGTTCCAAAATTTGCCAAGGAAGATGAGAATGGTAATGTAAATGAAGAGCTAGAGAATGTTAAAGTAGATATTGATCATAGGAAGGTTGAGATTGAGGCTGAAGTTAAGGAGCAAGTAAATGAAGAGACAAGGCCCCATAAAGAAAATGTTAACGAGGGGAAGGATGTGGTGAAAGAAGCTGAGGAGATGCCAAATGCTGAGGAGAATTTAAATGATAGTGGTAGTGAGGATGAAGTTGGAAATATGGATGGTGATGAAGATACCAAGGACAACAAGAGTTTGAAGGGAAAAGTTATTTGCAAGGGGGAGGTAAGTAAGAATATAATTGTCGAGGAGTCTTTGAATTTGGAGGAGAATAATAGGCTAGATAAGGGTATTGATCTCGAGGTGAAGGCAGATGATGCTGAAGTGACTGAGTCAAATAAGGAAACTGTGAAGGAAATTAAAGGAACTGAAGTGAATGTAAATATGGTGGCAGAGATTTTGAGTCATAATGTGAAGGACAAAGGCAAAAGTGTGGCTGTTTCACCGATCAATGCTCCTGATTCTGCAGAAGATGGTACATGGGCTGAAAGAGAATCGAGAAATGTAGCAACTTTCAGGAACGGGGAAGATGACATGGAAGGACCAAGTACTAGGGGATTTGAGTTGTTCAGTACCTCTCCAGTTAGAAGAGTTGAGAAAGCAGAGGAATCAAGTGGTATCAAGTTGAAAGATGAAAAACTGTTGTTGGAACCGCTTGATCTTTCTCTTAGCTTGCCAAATGTTTTGTTGCCTATTGGTGCAACCGGAGACACAAGCCAGGCTCCTGGTTCTCCAAGTCATGGGAGAAGTGTTCAGTCTCTTAGCTCATTTCGAACAAATTCAGATGGGTTTACTGTATCAATGTCCTTTTCAGGTTCTCAGTCATTTTATCACAATCCAAGCTGTTCTCTCACCCAGAATTCCTTGGACATGGACAACTATGAACAATCTGTTCACAGCCGGCCCATATTTCAGGGTATTGATCAAACACATTGGCAGGGTCAGACTCAAAATGATTCCAAGCATAAAGATGTTCCCTTGTATCAAAAAATTTTGATGAATGGAAATAGCTCTCTTCAGCAGCCTCAAGCAGTGCCGGGTCTGTCAAATGGTCAAGCTTTGCAAGGAACCTCTAAAATGCACAATGAACTTGAAAGACAGTTGAGTTTCCATAGACAGTTGTCAGGAGGGCAGGTAAGGAACCATGATGACACTAGATCCCTTTCTCAAAGTGTGGGATCTCATGATATTGGTTCAACTTATAGCTTTGAAAAGAAGCGTGCTGTGAAAGAGAAACATGGTAGTAGCCTATGTAGAAGCAATAGCCTGAAGGAACAAGAACAATTTTCTATAGGTGGAACTGATTTTGTTGAGACCATCATTGGTAGAATAGTTTCTGAGCCCATTCCTGTGATGGCTAAGAAATTTCATGAAATGACAGCACAATCTGGATCATGTTTCAAGGAGAGTATTCGAGAGTTTTTGTTAAATGCCAATAAGCAAGGGCAAGCATGCGCATTCCAAAGCATGCTGCAAAACAGGTCCGAGTTAACCTTTGATATGCTGTTGAAATCCCATCGTGTTCAACTGGAAGTCTTGGTTGCTTTGCGAACAGGGTTGCTGGAGTATCTTCAAGTAGACAGTGGTGTTTCATCTTCTGATTTGGCTGAGGTTTTCCTAAACTTGAGGTGCAGAAATCTAACATGTCAAAGTCATTTGCCTGTGGATGAATGTGATTGCAAAGTTTGTGTGAAGAAGAATGGCTTTTGCAGTTCATGTATGTGTCTTGTGTGCTCAAAGTTTGACATGGCATCTAATACATGTAGCTGGGTTGGGTGTGATGTTTGCCTTCATTGGTGTCATGCTGACTGTGCACTGCGAGAAGCTTATATTAGGAATGGAAGGAGTGCGAGTGGTGCTCAAGGGACCACGGAGATGCAGTTCCATTGTGTTGCCTGTGATCATCCTTCTGAGATGTTTGGCTTTGTGAAGGAGGTTTTCCAGAACTTCGCTAAAGATTGGACAGCAGAGACATTTTGTAGAGAACTTGAATATGTCAAGAGAATTTTCCGTGCCAGCAAGGATTTGAGAGGGAGACGGCTGCATGAAATAGCTGATCAGATGCTGGCAAAATTGGCAAATAAGTCCAATCTTCCCGAGGTGTATAATTATATAATGGGTTTCCTGACTGGTAAGTTGCTCTGAATCATTCATCCAATGGCTCTCTGTATATTGTTTTGGAGTGCTTTGTGTTCTCTTTTTTGAAAATGTGTGCTGCTATGCGATGCTTCACTATCAATTAACTTTTTTATGTCCCTTAAAATTGATTATCTGCTTGTCTGTTGAAAAGCATAAACATACTAGTTTTTCGCATTTGTTTGTAGTTTGTATCTCTTAGTTTTTAGGTATATACATATTTTTATATCAGGGTGTCTTGTCATTTTGAAGATGGTGAATTTGAATTTTATTGCACTAGGGAGTTTATAGCAATTTCTAAAGCTGGCAACATTTTAGACTCTAATTTATTATTTTCTCTGAATCGCAAATGAGCAACTTGTGAGAGAATTCTGATATTTCTTGTGAAGACAGCTTTCAATCTTAGTTTTCATTATTTCATTCAGGATGAGGAATGTCATTTTCACCTTTTATTTTCTATGGTGTACAAACTGTGAAACGCATACCAAATTTTATACAGAGTTCAGGACATGGTTATTTGTAGGAAGCACATTCTGTAAAATGACATGCTGAGTTGATTTTCTTGCCAGTTGGTCTGAGTCAAGGTTGTCAAAAATGCATTTTTGACATGACACGGAAAATGCAATGCAAATTTGGATTGTAAAATCCTAAGGAAATTCTTTTTCATACATAGTTCAAGCACCTAAAAATACATGGTTCAAATAAAAACTTACATGTTTAACTTAAAAATATAATACAATTGTTCATGTCCATAGTTTTTCATTAACTAACAATTCAAACATGTTTGAAAATTTTAAAAAAAATACAGAGATCAAGAACTCTACATTTCAATTGTAATCAGCTCAAACATTTGATGATTCTGATTAAATTTTAGATGATCAATTAAAATTTTAAAACAACAAAATAAACTCTTCTGTAGTTTAAATTCTTAAAAAAATTGGACAGTTGGACAAAAATTTAAATGATCTCCTGGTTCTGCATCCCATATATGAAAAATTAAAAAAAAGAAGAAGCAGAGATCAAGAACACTACATCTCCTCCTTTAGAAAGCCATTTAATTTTGTCAACAAGTAGGTGACCTTAAAACTGTAAAAAAGGATACTGTTCGACTTGTAGCTATGCTAAGTTTGCCTATTAGTCAACTTTAACTGCCTGCAGGTCCATCTGAAAATAGGATTTCATCAAAGAAAAAACTTCAAAGCATATTTGAACCTCAAGATTGAATTATTTTCCCCTTAATAAAAAGGGAAAAAAAAAGAAGGGATAATGAGCACAACCAAATACAAGAGATAAGGAACCTGAAAATGACATCAAACTGATCAACACCAGCATAAATGAAAACAAAAGATAGATGCCCATGTCCTCAGAAAATGATTAAGGGAGAACCATAGACCCAATTTTGTCCTTGGAAAATCAATTAATTACTTTATGACTTCATTACTGTTGGGTTTATAACATGCCAACTACTGACTGAAAAAAAAACAGATTTGCACATCAGTGTACAGGGATACTATAAGCCTTGTATTAATAAATAAACAAATGAGTTTGGAAGGCTGTGCTCACTGTTCCTTAGGAATAAGCATAACAAAGTGAGAATAAGCATAACAACTTGAGAGTAAGTATGCATAAAATTATGAACCCAATTATAAGAATTCATATCCCTGACAGAACACAGAGTAGCAGTTAACACTCAAGTGAACAACTTGTTTGAAAAAATAGTAACTTGAAGCGGAAAATGCTTTCAAATAAAAAATCATAGTTTGACCACTAATGGATCTCACCTATCTAGCACATACCGGGCAATCCCTAGCACTCCTTTGAGACAAGGCACAACCAAGGCAACAAGCATATACCTGTATGAAAATAATTTCAGAGAGATTGCAATAATTAACGAGTCACAATTAAAACAAGTTGAAAAAGGCAGTTACTGCTTAAGTCCTAAATATTCATTCTCCTGTACCTAAATATTCCCATAGATCCAGGATTTGAGTTTTCCACAACATTTTAATCTTTGCTAATTAGTAGAATATTAATTATCAGAAAGCAATGTAAACACTAAAACTGGCATTGAAAAGGAAGAATTCAACAACTTACCAGAACAAGAGATGGGGAGATACACAGTTCAAGAGCTAAAATGTTAAGAATACAAGTGTACAGGGACAAAAACACACAGATCAGCTTACGATGACTGGTGGACTGGTGGAGAATATGCTGCTGCTGCTGCCTGGACTCTGGATCTCACGATCGCTGGTGGAGGGACGCTGTTGATGATGGGAAAAAAAAGAGAGGTGGGGTTTGTTGTTGTTGGTTGATTGTTGAACAGCTGAGAGAAAGAGGATAAGAGATGTGGAGGGCTGGAGGTGGAATTTGGCGCAGTGTATAAATTTCAGTTGAAGTTTGTAAAAACAGTTTCAAAATCATGATTTTAGTGAATTATTTCATAGAATTTGCTGGTCTTAACTCTTCTGTGATATGTTAATGCTGCCACAATCTCCTGTAGCATCTGTGTTTATGTTTTTCTTTGTTTATTTGTGTTTTATCTCCATTCCATTGATGTCCTCCATTATTGCAGAAAGCGATCCATCCAAGTTTGGCAACGCATCTGGGTTCTCTGGAAAGGAACAAATAAGTGGAAGCAATGGCACCATTGCTGGACCAAGCCAGGATACGGTATGGCTCAAATCTGTCTATGCTGAAAAAACTCCTCAATTGGAAAGATCAACTAGCTTCCATTCTGATTTGAATGATAAACGCCCTGTTGAGTCCGAGTTGTTGAGAAGTGCCCAAAAGGAGCCACTTTTTGATGAACTAGAGAGCATTGTCAGAATCAAACAGGCTGAAGCTAAGATGTTCCAAGTGCGTGCTGATGACGCTAGAAGAGAAGCTGAGGGCCTGAAACTAATTGTGATTGCAAAGAGTGAAAAAATTGAGGAAGAGTACGCTGGTAGATTCTCAAAACTGCACATAGTCGAGGCTGAGGAAATGCGCAAACAAAAATATGAAGAATTTCAGGCCCTAGAAAGAGCTCACCAGGAATACTTCAGTATGAAGATGAGGATGGAAGCTGATATTAAGAACCTCTTATTAAAAATGGAAGCTACAAAACGAAACCTCACCATGTAGTCCCAGCAGTTTAGGCATCGTCAGAGTAAATCTACTCTTTAGAACTGTACTAGTATGTGTATTTGCAATCTAGCAATATGGCACCCATTTGCTGTTTCACAGATTGGAGGTGCATCTTTTGGTCCATTTTGTTTCCCCCCCTCACATCTAACATGAATTTGTACAGAAACTGCAAAAACCCCTCTATGTTGTAAGCCGCTCCCCTTTATGGAAGCGGTTTGAAAGAGATGATAGATCAGGTTCCCATAATTTGAAGGGATTTAAGTACTGTGCTTAGGTTAACTATAGGGGCATTTTCTGTGAGCGGATCAGCAAATTAATATAAACGGGTTATGATCAGCTATTACCAGTTCATTCATGCATATTTTGAATACAAAGATCGCCTGTATTGGGCAGTACAAATTCAAGTCTTTGAACTGGAACAGGAACAGGAACAGGAACAAGAATGTTAGACCAGAAGAAAGATTTGTCTTGGGGATAACTTGACTGATTAGAAGAGAGAGAAGATGTGGTTCGTTCCAGGATGAGTCTACAATGGGCAGTGAGAAAACCGAATGGACATGGAAAACAACAACTAATCAAGTCACCGTCGCCAAATTTTAGCAGCCTTTGTGATTTCTTCAGTAGGATAGAGTCAGAAGCCGAAGCCAGAGCCCAGGCAGATCAGCTATCTCTTTGCGTGGCATTTTTCGTTAAAAAGATAACATTTTGGCAATGTGGGTATTCATTTATTTGGATGTCAATTTTTTAAATGGAAGGATTCATTGGAAACTTAACCGTAACTTACACTCGGATGATCACGAATACAGCTGTCATAAAATAGTGTATTATTCAGCTAATTCTCATAGAATTTATTTGATGCAAATGGGATGCTTCATTTTGGTTTTGAAATTAGAGAGTCAAGGAGATGGTTATCCGGTTCGTGACGTGGTGAGAGAGAGAGAGAGAAAGGCACGCAGCAATTGGCCCTGCCTGTCTTTGTTTATGCGTATCATAGCTTTCATGACGCCCGTAGCCGTTAACTATTCCCGAGAAGTTGAGTTTTCGATCCAAACATAGAAAAGTTTGAGAAAAAACATGTTCGTCAAGGGTAATATAGTCAAAATAACTATCACCTAGGCCCTAGAGTATAGTAGCTGTAGATCCGGGTTTTTAATAGGTTAATCGCAAATAAATAAATAAATAAATAAAATATTTGTCAAGTTATCATTAATAATCTATTTTCTTGCCGTTTCTTTCCGAAATGAATTTGCAAAGAAGTAGAAAAATTGTCTACCCTAATTTAGTTAATAAAAAAAAAATTACTGAAGTGTTCATCCAAAATACATAAGCACACCATGAACTCCTTTTTTCTAATTTTTTTCACTTTTATATAAATATAAGTGAAAATTATATTCTACTTAACATAAACGAGAATTAAGATTGCAATAAAACTAAAAGATTACAATAATTTATAAACTATAGATACTTAGTTTTTGTGAAGTAAAAAAATAGAATATGATTTTTATTTTTATAATATTTTGAATTATATACTACTTAAAATATCGATATAAAACAATGAATAATTTAATAAAATTATTTATATATACATAAAAAAAAAACTTATTAGGCTCGGGCACATACTCAGCCGGGAGGATGCATGCCCAGCAGGACCAGCGTGGACCCAATAATTGGATCCAAGCAAATCAGGTGCTAGCGTGCCAATGCACCAAAATAATTGGGCCTGGCATGACACCCGGATCCAATAAGGGATCACCCCAATCAAGTGTATCCACGTGTTATGCATTGACCCGAAAATAGATTTTTGCACGCCCAGCCAGCATCTCTTCTCCATCCATGTCCAGCGTTTCATTTCCATCCATGTCATTTTAATACCATGACATCATTGAATAAAATCATCATCTAATTCAAATTAAAAATAAAAAAAAGCTATTAAAAAATGTTGCATTGATATTTGAAAAATAGAAAAGGCCAGGAAAAGAAAATAGGAGAGATAATGTATACTAAAAAGTCTGCTTGAAAAATGATTATTTTTGTTTTTGAAAATATTTTTTATTTAAAAATATATTAAAATGATATTTTTTTATTTTTAAAAAATTATTTTTCACATCATCACATTAAATTGGTTTAAAAACACTAAAAAAATTCATTAAAAAAACAAATTGAAATTTGTTCCAACATAGTTCGATGCCAGTCTAAGAAAATATCAAATTAATATTCTCAAGAACAATTGTTCCAGGGAAATCCTTCGAAGGACTGAAATCTTATCAGGTAATTTAGCTGACAGACCAATTAATCAATGTTAATGGGGAAATGAGCTCCAGTTTCCCATTCCTAATCTAAAGTTTCATAAACCATGCAAACACCTAGTCAGAGTCTGAATCTTCACTAGCCTGTTCGAAGTCTGAATCTTCTTCACTCTCAGAGTCGCTCAACACATACCTAGCCTGCTTCCGGTTTGCCCTCTGCGGTCTTGCTTTTGCTGGCACGTCACTGGCAACGGCGCGTTCAGATGTAGAAGCTGGCATTGTTTCAGTTCCAGCGTCGTCTTCCTTGTGAATTCCGGCCAATAAAGAACCACTCTTCTTGTTGAATGGAGATGCCCTAATTTTCCTCACTTTCTTTTCTGCAGATATTCCCGCTCCTTCAGAAGGCTTCAACATTTCAGTTAGAAGCTTCTGGCCCAATCCCTGGGACTGCTTGCTGGCCGGCCCTCTCCCCTTTGTCACTGCAGGTGGTTTGGCCGCCTTATCATTTGCAGCAGCAGCTTTTCTCCCCCCCTTCTTTTTTGTTTCCCTGACAACTTTCACTTGCACATCAAAATCATCGTCAAGATCTGGCTCATCCTCACTGTCAGAAATTACTGAAACAGCTGCTGGAGGCTTCTTCCTAGCAGCGTCTCTCCCAGCCGGTACTCGGAGCACATCAGTCTCCATGTCTGTGACAGCAAAACAAACCAATAACCAACAAACACAAGAGTCTCCGCGTCAAAGTGTCCTTTCAAATTAACAGAGAAAAACTGGAACTCCCCAAGTTCAACCATTTCATATACTGGGAAATAAATTGGATAGAAAAACTCACCAGCTGATCGCTCAGGCGAAGAATCAAGTCTATATGCATCAAGTCGATCCTTCAACGATTCTATTTCATCATCCTCGTCCACAAGTGGAGAGGGCTTTTCCTGATGATGAACAGAAACAGGGGGGCGTAAGTTTCAAATAGCTCAATTCTGTTTGTGGGGGTGCGTGTCGGGGGAATGTCTTGGGTGTACCTTTTTATCAGGAGCCTTCCTTGATTCTGCCCTTCCTTTGGGTTTCACTACCTCAGCAGCTTTCTCTGACAGAGATATAGAGTAAACATTTCAAGGAAATTTATAAGAACATGCCAAAAATAGATAATTTGTTAGTAGAAGCATCTCTACCTCCCTGCTGATCTTTTTCCATTGCAGAACTGGATGATTTTCTCATGGTCTCAACAGATACTTCTTCATTGATGGCTTTCTTAGTGTACTTCCTTGGATTTTTAGGTGCTTGTTTAGAAACCTTAAAACCAGCTTCGCCATCTGCATCACCTTTTAATTTCCTTCTTGCCTCCTCTGCTTCAGCATCATATTTATCCAGCGCCTAAATGTAATCAAAGATGTCACATCAAAGACAAAGAAAAACAAAGAAAATGAAAAATCAAAGTGAAAAATAAGTAAATGAGAACGAGTAAATATAAAGTTGTTGAGTTTTTGCACATACATCAAGTTGCATTTCAAGAGCCTCAAGATCTTTCACCCACAAAGCTGTTGGAGTTGTCTTTCTTAAAATGTCAACCTCTCCATTGAGTTTGTCATGGTCAGCACATAGCTGCTGAACCTTTTCTAGTGTCAAGGTTCCAATTGCCATTGACAGCAAATAGTCATAGTCACTAGCTCGCACCCCAGAAACGTCAGGACTGTCTTCTGCTGCTTCTTTATCATCAGTTGCCCCAGCAACAACAGCCTTAGATTTCTTCGGAATGGGGGTAAAACCTTTCTGGTGCAGCTCTAGGAACAAATCAGCTCTCTTCCTGTTGTTCACAATGATTTCACCTCTCACAACTCCAAGTATAAACCTGACCTTGTTTTCCAGTTTCAACAACTCGAATTCTAGATTTTCCAGCAGAACTTTCTGCATTATTTATAAAAGCACTAATCAAACCTGTTGGGAAGTAGTTGATAAACGTTCATTGGTAACTCTATGACTTACCTTTCTTTTCTCGTAGTACTCAAGCCTCAAGTGGAAAAATTCTTCAAGGACTGCAGATAGAAAGATGAAAAGTGAGCATTCAAACAAGGTAATGCACTGTAGAACAGGCTTAAATGACATCTAACTCATACTTTGTTCAGGGTTGTCATATTTTCTAATCACCCCTGCTGAATCAAAGAGGTGCATATTACTTGTGCTAATTGAGGTGGTTAATTTAAATTTCTTTAGCAAACCCTCTTGCTTTGCAGCCATCATGTTCTCTTCCGACAACTGAACTTCAAAAACTAAAGCCGCATCATCACCATACTTTCTGAAATCCTGCAACCAGAACATTGTCCATGAGAAAATAGAAGCATTGAATAGTACACCTGTTAGATATCAAAATTACCTTAACAAAGGGATCCTTTGGTAAATTGCCATTTTCATCTCTATTCCCCTCTGTAACAGAATTCAAAAATGCCCTGTAATCATCTGTCCATCGACGGACGGGAAGTTCAGTTATCCTGAGTGTTGTGTCGTTGACTTCACTGATGACACCATTAACTGTGTAGCTACAACCAGCTTCCTTTGATGCACCTTTCTCAATAGTTCCTTTAAAACCTCTGTACCATGGATTCATAGGCTCCGTCATTTCACCATTCATTAACCGCCTTATGTTTGCAACAACATCCCTTGGGTTATAGTTAGGAATGAAAGTGCTCCAACCAGTGCCGATTCCTTCACAACCATTCACAAGGACCATTGGAATAATTGGCATGTACCTGGACGAAAAGGAAATTAGGCAACATTCTTAAATGTAACCTTGAAGGCACTCAGAATGTTTTGGGTTATTGAAATAAAACATTTACCAATTAGGTTCAATGGTTTGCCCATCTTCATCCAAGTAGTCAAGAAGGCTATCATCATCCTTTGGGAACAAGAACCTCGTAATAGGAGAGAGCTGGGTATAAATGTACCTAGAACTTGCATGGTCCTTGCCTCCCTGTGAAATGATGAAAACAGAAATTGAGAATCAGATTAGTGCTCTATAATGATAACAGCACTCCTTACTGCGGTTGATTTAACTTTAAAAAGTGAGACAACATTTATCTTACCACACTGCGGGTGCCAAATTGACCATTTGGAAGAAGAAGGTTGATGTTGTTACTGCCAACAAAATCTTGTGCCATTCCAATAATTGTACTGGCAAGACTTTGCTCGCCATGATGATAAGCAGAATGCTCGGATACATAACCAGAAAACTGGGAAACTTTTGCTTCTTTGACAAAATTCCTCTTAAAAGAACAGAAAAGGATCTTCCTCTGACCAGGCTTCAGGCCATCAACCATTGAAGGAATGGACCTTTGAAGATCCGCCATAGAAAATAATATAAGCTCCTTGTTAATGAAATCGCTGTACTTTATGAGCTTCTGGTTCTGATCTAGGTGAGTGCCAGGCTGCAAAAAATTTCAGAGAAACTAAGATCTCCGTAAAAGACAGTGGTTTCATGCATTAAACATTCCTCTTATGGTGGGGAAAGGGGTAAGAAAACTATTTAAAACAAATATGCAGAAAAACCAACCTCGTACTGCCGAAGCCAATTCTTCCTTGCTTCGATCTTCTTTTTACTAAACGCAAGCTCTATTGCGTCCCCATCTTGCTCATCCATCCATATAAAGTGTTTCTTGTGCTTGTCAAGACTTTGAAAGTATGCTTTTCCTTCCTTGGATGTACTTGTTCCCAACCCCTGCGAAATTAATCAGCTATATTACCCCAAGATGGGAATAGCAATGGCAAATTAACGCTGATTGATAATAGTACATAAAAATAACCATGTATACCCAGATTCCTATCTTCCATGTCAAATGAACAAACCTTATAGTATTTGATGGACCAGCTACTTGCATTTCCCGCCAAACTTCCTTTCCAGGATTCATACTCCGGCATGGAATAAAACGATAGAACTGTTCCGTTTCTATGAGTTGCCTGCATAAACAATTAGGCTAAAAATTACCAAAGTTCTTGTATAAAAATATCAACATTTCTGAGAGTGGTTAGTTATATGCACCAACCTTGACAATAGGAGTTATAAACTCAACCAAGAATGATGGGACTTTCAGTAATGATGGCCAGAATGAATGAAGGAAATTGATCAGCAGGCCTTTAATATGAGAACCGTCATGATCCTGTTTGAAGCACAAAACGTTAGAAAATATCTTCTCTAGGAATTCAGAGCGAATTCTATGGAGAAAAAATCCAAAGGAAGCACTAGCCTGGTCTGTCATTATCATCAGATGACCGTATCTCAAAGACTTGACATTACTATACTGTTTATCATGCTGCAACCCAAGAATCTTCTTGATGCATTCAATTTCCTTATTCTCTTTGAGCTGTTTAGTCGTGGCTTCTCGCACATTGAGCAATTTACCTCTCAAAGGAAAAACACCGTAGAAATTCCGTTCCATCTGAGACAGCCCAGCCACACCAGCTATCTGCATACATTCATTGCTGTTCAAGAAAGTTGAATTGATGTTGCCACAGAAAACGTTATTGCTCATGGAACTTACAGCCAGAGCTTTTGCTGAATCTCCTTCTGTCAATATCAATGTACATTTTTCAGAGTACCTCCCTCCAGCCTCGTTGGCATCCTCGAGCTTTGGAACGTTAACCTTGGCTGTCTTTGCTCCATCAGTTTTCTTAAGCTCCTTGTTTTCCTTGAATTTTGCCCACGAGAGAAGGTTGTCGACGATTTCAGACTTTGCCACTGCAAATAAGATAATGATCATCATACAAGACCCAAAGCCAACATCTATAAATAAAAAACCATAGTTTACATAAAACAAAGCAACACATGTAACCGACCTTTCTTCAAAAAATCTTCAGAAAGTTCACATTTTGACCCAAAACTACTCTGGCGAAGTGTCAAAGTTTCCTTTGTTTGAGAATCAAAAGCAGGGTTATCAATAAGGCAATTGACAAAAACCCACAAATAATTCTTCACGTTATGGGCTTTGATGTTGGAATTCTTGTGCTTCTTATTAACAGCATTCATCACATAATTAGTGATCTGATTAGTGACGTAATCAACATGAGTCCCACCCTTGATGGTTGCAATGCTGTTAACGAAGCTGACCTGTTAATGAAACCCAATCAGTATACAGGAGCTTTACTGTGACATATTTGCAAACAGCTTGGAAAAAAACTAGGATCCATTCAAAAAGGTTCTTAATTACCTGCTGGAATTGACCTTCTGTGAGGCTCACACAAACCTCCCACCTCTCACCAACTTTCTCGTAGAAACTGCCCAGCACCAAAATACCTAATGAGCATCTTAACTGTGGAAACATTTAAAAAATTGATAGCTAGACAAACGATCATTAAAAACAACCTTTTAGGGCGTTCTGAGCCAAGTTGAGAGGCAGAATTCAAGTACAAGTTAACATAATCTTGAAATGATTTGACAGGCACACGACTTCCGTTTAGCTCAACCTTCACAGTCTTTCCAAGGCAACCAGCCATGTCAACCACCCTTTTCTTCATCAAAGCTACCACATCTTCTTCCAGATGACTCATGCTAAACTTAGCCAAATCAGGCTTAAATGTTACCTTGGTCCAATTCTCACCCTCCTTGCACTTAGTTATCATTGGCTCAGATTTTCCCCCCATATTGTTAGAGAAAACCTTTTACATCACAGCACAAACCCATATACATACTTAATAAGAGCATGTTAAAAGATAACCAAAACATCCACCATAAACATCACCATCTGTCCCTACAAGAGAAACTGCATTATTTACTTACCTTAATTCATGTGTTAAAACAAGCTACAATTTTAAAATTACACTTCTATCCCAGTTCACATATCACAGGCTCCAGCCCAAAAAGATCAACTAAAAATTCGATCAAATCTTTCACAGAACCTTAATATTCTTTCCCAGCAAAAAAAAAAGAAAGAAAAAGGAATTCAATTCTAGCAGATGATTCAAGAAAAGAGCACCCCAACTGAATAAAAGCTGGATTCGATCATTTAATAAGTAATTCTATAAAAAAAAATATAACAAATCACAAAGGCGGTAACAAAAACCAACATTACCTGCTTATACTTCTTTTGCCTTTTTCCATCAGCCGTCTCAATCACAAACTCGGTCGAAAAAATATTCGTAAGCTTTGCACCATACCCGTTTCTCCCGCCAGTGGTCTTTTTCTCAGCATCATCATAATTACTACTAGTCAACAAATGCCCGAAAATCAATTCAGGCACGTATACACCTTCCTCCTTGTGTATCTCCACCGGAACCCCATCTCCATTGTTATAAACACTAACCAGATTGTTCTCCGCATCAATCAGAACCTTCAAGGAGTCCATTTTAGGGTCTCTTTGCTTATTATCCGCTGCATTCACCAAGATTTCATCAAAGATTTTGTAAAGACCTGGCACATAGGTGACCGATCGGTGCACTATTTTGTCATCCTCGTAGACCCAGAGGGTCTGTGCGTGCTTCTCGATTGACCCGATGTAGGTGTCGGGTCGCAGAAGAATGTGCTCCAATTGAGACTTTTTCTGGTAGGTTTCTTCGATTGTCTTCCCCGGGTTCACGTTTACGCTGTTGCTTGTTGCTAATGGGAATCTCTTGGCTTCTGCCGCCATTGAAGAGAGAGAAATTCACCAATTAGTGGGTCTAACAGAAGAGATGAGTGAATCTTCTGTTCTTGTTAGTGTTTCTGAAGACCTTTGTAGAAAGGGAAAGTTTAGGGCTTCTATCTAAACAAACAGAGAGGCTTTTCTGCGATGGATTTAATTTTAGGGTTTTGTTTTTTCCAGACTTAGAAAGTGAGGGTTTTAATTTTGAGAGAAAAAGGACACAGAGATGGTGTCTGGAAGCGAAACGAGGGAAGGAGATGGATGAAGGATTAGAAAAAGGGAAGCCAGAAGAGATCTAACGGTCGAGTGAGTTTGAATTTTAAATTTTAGGAGGGAGTTTGAATTTCTATGATTGTTAAAAAGGGTTTTGATGATCCCACGGTGGAGGATTGATCTTGTGATCAAGACCCGAAAGAGGGGATCTCTTAAATTATCTGGTGTATCTATGGAAGTGGGTGCTCTTGATGCTCTTCATACTGGTCATCATCGTGTGGCACGTGGCGCAAGGTTACTGGATAGGATTAGGGTTTGAAGACTCTGTTTGGGTGGAGTAAATCAAGGATCAATGATCTGGATCCTGATAAATGGACCTTTATCAGCATTTTGGACTTTATCAGGGCTAGAGTCCAAGAAGCTTTTTGATCCATAGGCCTGTTCTGTAAAATTCATCTAAATTATGACTCAAATAGTGTTTTTTATTTTCAAAAAAATATACACGTTTTATGGTATCAATAATATCTTTAAATGTAACTATTGAATCATGATGAGATTTTACGGGAGTCTTCTCGTATATTTTTGTATCTCAAGTAAAAAGTTTAGGTCACAACAAGTTTAGAAAAGTCATGTCATACAATGATATTTTCATGATTGTTTTCAAGTTTTTAATTATGTTTTAAAAGGTTATTTTTTGTGTTTTTTATTGATTTTTTTTTCTAGTTTTATCGTTAAATAATAGGTTTATTGAGAATTAAGTTTCATAATTTGTTTTAATTTTATTTATTATAGTCTTATAACTCGAGTTACAAATTTAGAAGTTAACTCAGGTTAACTTGGGTTGATTCCATATGTTGTCATATCAATATTTTTTAAAAAAAATATATGTCATCTTGAGTTTTTTTTTCTTAAGTCAAGATATATTTTTACTAGTTATTTTTTTATCATTATTTGTTTATTTTTTATCATTTTCATGACTGTTTTTTGTCAATTTCATCCATCAGTATTTGATATCAAAATATTTTCATATCAAATTTAGTGAAAAAAAATTAATTGTTATTTCTTTTATTCCACATCTTTGCTTTTATCTATTTTTCATTTTTATTTAATAACATTTAAATTATTTGGAATTTTATTCTGTTTTTTAGAGTTTGTTTCTACAGAATTAGTCTCGAGCTCATGATGAAAGCCATTAGTTTTTAAGATTATTTTGGATTGACTCTTTTCTTTTTATATTTTTTTATTTTTTCATTCGATATTTGATATATTTCAACCTTTTTCTATGTAGTTTTGTTAATGGTGTGCTCATGGTCACAAGATTAACGAGTTAACTTAAGTTTACTCAAATATTTTTTTAAATCATGTTTTTTCCAATTTTTACATTTAATATTAAATTGTTTAATAATTTAGCTTCATGATTTTATTTAGTTTGTTTTTTATTAGGTTAACTTGGTATCACTACCGGACCGTAAGTGTTGCATGTTAACTTAAATGGGATCGGGTTATGTTTTTTTTTATATCTTTTGTATGCATTTTATTTATTTCTATTTTTTTAATTAATTCTATTTGAATTCAATAAAGTCAATAATTTATTTTTACAGTAACTTTCGTGTTAATTATTTTTACATGGGAGCTTTTTAAGTCAACTCGCCTGCGTACCTTGCCCTATCTATTATTATAACAGATATTAAAAGAGGTTAGTTTTTTTAGTGTATGTTATGAATGTTTTCACTATGGACAATAATAGTATTTTTGGATCGGTTTGCATTTTGGGTTGGTTTTGTATGGCGCTTTGGTCCCAGTTTTTGTGATTTTTTTATATTTTTGTATAGTACAATAAATCATTCTACCCTCATATACCACAAAAACCTAAAGTATCCGGAAGAGGTGTCATGATAATTTCACATTTCATTGCATAATAAAATAACCCTTTTACCCTACAATAAAACAAAAATCAAGGTTTGCATGCGAGAGTATTTTGGATATTTCATATTTTTTAAAAATATCTAAATACTAATATGCCCCCAATAAGATAAAATTGAAGAGTTGATTGTAGGGGTGTTGCGGTAATTTATCATTTTTGTCATTATTCTTTTCTGACGAATACTTGTGCCCGTATGACACGCGCTGACGATGTTGGCCTCAAGCTACTGCTGACGAGTATTCCGCCTTGCGCCCACGTTGGATAGCGCGTGTGGCGTCGTCTGTTGGTAAAAAAATATCTTTTGACGTCTCACCCGATGAGCCGTTATGTACTTCTCCTTATGGTGTGGCGCATGACCGCACATAATGGACGGAGTGGTCATTTGAAATGTTCTGGCCTTTTTTCTCTCTTACATGCTAAATCATAAGGTAGACTCCTATGTTTATGGTGTTTTCATTTCAATTGCCAGCTTTCATTTTAGTTCTATAAATTTTGATTTGTTTCAATTGTGTTCTTCGATGGAAATTGATTATATATTGTGTTTTCATTTCGATCCTTGTTCTTTTAATTTGGGGGTTGGTTTTCGATCCCTTAATATTTCTGATACAAATATTTTGATTTGTTCGATTTTGTCCTTTGATTGAAATTTATAATATATTTTGTTTTCATTTCGGTCATTACACTTTTATTTTTATTTTAATTCCTTTTTATATTTCAAAATCGCCCCTATTTTTGTCCATGTTTATATCTATGTGCTCTTAGCTTTAGTTTTTATTTTATATACTTTTATTATTTGTTGAGATGATATTTTTTAAAAAAATTAGTTTGTGCTTATGATAATTTAAAAATTGATATTTCTTTTTTTTTCCTACTTGTTATTTCTCTTAGTGTTTTTATTAGTTTTTTATTTTATTTTCAAGTCATTTTCAGCTAATAATATTTATTTTTGTTTTGTCATTTCTTTTTTTTTTGTTTGCTATTTTGTTAAAGTTTTTAGGCTCTTTTTATTCCTATATTTAATTTGTTTATTATTATTAACACAACAAGAATAACAACAATTTTAGTTCTTAGGCTCTTCCTCTTGTTAATATTTTTGAGTTTATTTTCCTTGAAGCAATTTAATAATTTGTATTATTTTACAATAATAGTAATGGTAATTTTAGATGTTAAAGCTTAGATTTTGTTGTTGCTATAATATGGTGTATCAATGTGTTTCATTATATCACACCCTCCATGTATAGATGTTATACTTTTTTTTATCATTTATTTTATTTTATTGTTTGCACTTTTGTTAAAATTTTAAAGATTTTTTATTCTTTGATTTCATTTTGTTTTTCCATTATCAACGCATTAATAATAATAATAATAAGTTTAGTTTTTTTCTTACTTACTCTTTTGTTAATGTTTTTAATTTTTTTATCGGGGTAATTTAATAATTTTTATTGTTTTAGCAGTAATAATAATGCTAATTTTAGATGTTAAGCCTTCACTATTGTTATTGTTATAATCATGGTAGTTAAAATCGCACGAGTTTACTAGTTGGCTCAGTAAACCAGGTTGAATCGAAAAGAAAAATTGAACCGGTCAAAATCGGTCAAAATCGGGTTGAATCGTAAAATCGAACCGGATCGGTCCGATTTCACGATCCTCTCAAATCTTTCAAATTTTCAAAATGAAAGCCATTTCCCAGAGCAAAACTGCAAAAAAGCAAGCACAAGGAAGATAATCTGAGAGGTGAAGCCTACTGGGAATGAAGATCTAAGCACGAAGAGAACAGATCTGGAGATTTTAGGCGTTTTAGAGAACAGATCAAGAGCTCCATACATTTTGGATTGTTGGATCTTAATCATAGAGACAGAAGAGAGAGTCCAAAAGATATAGAAGAAAAAAAATATCTTCACCAAAAGAAAGAGAGAGCAGAGAGTACTGGTGTGGCACGACCACTATACGCTAACTACCTGTAATTTTTCAGCCAGGTTTAGGGAAGATCAGTTCTCAATGTAAGTTTTCAAAAGATCATGAGTTCGGGCTGCACATAGAGAGTAAGAAAGGAAAGGACGAGTATGGGTATTATTAAGAATGATTTTAATAATTGTTTTTTCCCATTATCTGTCGCTTCTTTTTTATTAAACCATGAGGCTTTTTGTTGATTTGTCTCTACATGATGCTTTAATTGTAGTGGCTTGGGTGACAGTAATTATGGTTTGGTTAAGAAACTAGTTTACTATTAAGATACAAAAGAGTAAGAATTAAATTAAGATACTTTAAATTAAATTAAATTTTTTTATATATTTAATATCATTCTCATGTCCTGATTTAAAAATATATTTTTTTTATTTTTTATAGCACACCAACAAAATATTTTATTTTAAATTTGTTAGTTTTTATATAATAAAATTCAATGGACATATATATATTTGTCCACTTTACAGCCAGAGAGTCTCTCGGCTGTATTTAAAGTTCTCTCAATTGAGAGAACATTGTGGTTCTCCGATGTGGGACAAATGAATCACTCTTGAAAATCAATAATATTAACTTTAAAATTTATACTTAATTTTTTTAAATTTTAAATTTTTAATTTTTACTTTAAATTAAAAAGTTTTGATGTTTTACATCATTTTTGTACGGATATCTCGGATAAGATCTTTCTACGATTTTATGATCCGATTTTTCAGAACCCTTTCCGATCCGTGTCAAAATCTCGATTTTGACTACCACGATTATAATAGAGTGTGTTGATATATTTTAGTATATCAAACCTTTTACATATAGATGTTATGAGTGTTGAAATTCACGGATTAAAGCAACTATGCACCTAAAAGCGGAATTGGTGCAAATACAATAATTATAGCAATTCTAAAATCAATTACTTGAAAGTAAAGAGATAAGGGAAAGAGATTGCTAACTCGGGTTTTTAACGTGGTTCGGCAAGCCTACGTCCACGACTCAAGTACCAACTCGTACTTGAGTATTGTACTCTCTTACTAAACCAAGTAACAAGATTACAATTTCCGCTTGATGAATCCACACCAAGACTTTACACCACTTGAAGATATGCCCTCTTCAAGATTTTCCCTTTCCACTTGAAGATGTCCCCTCTTCAAGATTTTTCCTTGGTGATGTTCCCTCACCAATACCAAGAGTTTTATACTCAACTCTCAAGAGTTTCACAATGGTTGTTTTAGTAAAACAACAATACACTCTTAATAGTGTGGATATTACAAATGAAGATCTAAAATCTCTTTCTCTCACTTAATAGCACTTAGGATATTTGAAGGTGTTTAAGTGTAGTGAGAATGAGAAATACTCTTTGTGTTAGGATATGAAGATTTAAACACAAATATGAGTATTAATGAGGATTGATGATATGAAGGTGTTTATGCACTTCTAATTGCCTCAATATAAGATATGAAAGTTATTCTTTTTTGTTTTGCAATTAAGAGGCATATTTATAAGTTTCTAAAAGAAACTAGCCGTTTCTAGCCGTTTTAGTGCAACTGCCATATCAAGCGGTCGACCGGTTCATAACGGACAAAACCAAGCGGTCGACCGGTTCACAACGGATAAAATAATTTGTCTTCCAAGCGGTCGACCGGTTCACAACGGATACCTCAAGCGGTTGACCGGTTCATGTAAAAAACTATTTTGACAAATTATCTTTTCGAATTTCTTGAACCGATTGATTATGACTTAAACCTTTTAATCATCAAAACCTTTTAATGCATGCACTTGTGAAGTGTGTGAGTTCATTTTAATTTGTGCTATCAAGATAGAAATTGAGATTTACACAAAGCACTAAAATGAACACTTATTCTAAGTCTTCACTTGCTTGCATCTTGGACTTCTTGGAGTGATTTCTTCTTGAACTCCATTATGCTTGTTGATGTATTCTTTGAATAAAACCTGTTTATAGCTTAATCTCATCCAAGCATATTATTAGCCCATTTTCTTTTTATTGTTATCATCAAAATATATAAAGCATACAAAGTATGACATTATATGTCAACAATGAGTTAGCTACCCAGCGTTGCTTACTGGGCTTTTTGATATAGCAAATTGATTAATTATTTCGTCTGCAAAGAATTATTTAGTTGATAGATAGCAAATTATAATCATATTCTATTGTAAATTTATTTTTTGGTATCTGTAATAAATTAGTTGATTATTGTTATCAGTTTAAGTGTTTGGATAATAATTTAATTGATAGCTCTTAAAATTATAATCAATAAAATTTATCAAAGATGAGTTAATTGTATTTTATAGCCAAATCATTACTGGGTAAACTTGCTTAAATATTTTATCAATTTATGTAATTTGCATATTGAAACTATAATTGATTAATTGTTGTGCGTGTTTTAATTGTTTAGACAGCTATTTAATTGGTGGACATAAATTTGCAATTCATAAAGCCACACCTATACATTTTTTCTATATAATTAGGGTGTTCGGGTCAGTTTACACATATTGAGGTGCAACTATTAAATAAATATCAAAATATATAATTAGTCTCACATATTAATAGGGAAAAAATATTACAAATAATCATTATCATTATTTTGAATATCTTATCTATAATAAACCTAACAATATTAACAAAAAAACAACTAAAAAACTAAATAAATGACAAAATTAAAAATATATTAGTAGATTTAAAAATATTATTTGAATGGAAGAATAAAAAAAGAAAAAATAGAAAATATCATTATTGAAATGATCACGAATAAAAATCAAAATGTAAACATTTAAAAAACAAATAACCTTAATAACAGTGGAAATAATAAAAATTGGCGAGACCATAATATTGTTAGAGAAGAGAATTCCATAATTTTTTTTTTACTTTCATATTATTATATTAAAAATATTTTAGAACAATGATATTAATTTTATTTTTTTTCAAAAAAAACTTAGGTCATATATATATATATATATATATATCAAGGCTCTAATATCAAATAAATATCAAAATATATAATTCATCTGATATATTTAAAAGAAATGAAACTTTCAAATAATCATTATTATTATTTTGAATGTTTTATCTGTAATAATTAGAAAATTCAATACCTAAAAATATTAACAAAAAAATATTATTATATTTAAATAAATTACATAACTTGAAGGATAAAAAAAAGAAAAATAATAACAAATATTATTTTTTAAATGATTACCAAAACAAATTAAACTTTAATCATTAAAAAATCTTAATAACAGGTAAATTAAAAAAATTAGAAACAAAAACAAAAAGCATGTACATATAAACATGGACTGAATAATTATTTTATTCTTATTTTGTTAATAATGGGAAAAAAATTCAATCTAAGAAAAAAAAAGAACATTAACTTTAACAAAAAAAACAAATGAAAAATGAAAAAAATAAATTTTAAGCAAAAACAATATTTTGACGTAAAAATAAATAAAAAAACTAAGAAAAAACAATCAAAAGAAATAGAATCGAAAAAAAAACGAAATTGAAAATAAAAAAATAAAAACAATGAACAAAAAGAACACAGAAAAGCACAAATAAGCAGAGCCAACGATTGAACACCGCACTCTCTATACTTACCAACAGAGCGTCATCCATCGAGCTACGGACATTTATATGCCTCTTGCCGTTAAGCATATATATAAATATCATTTAACGAGCGATAAGTTACCATACTTGGATGCCATTTGAAACACGAGATCACGCACTCTGATCCATAGTGGATCCGGGTGTGCGTGAACGATAATAGAACGATGCCTTTTAGTGTTTTTGTTAATATTTTATTTTTGAAGTAAAAATCTTATTAATTACTTCAAACTCAACAATTTTAAATTACTCAGCCCACATAACATATCATAGACAATCTAACTAGTTAACATATACTAAAAGAGGATCCGGCGTCATGGTTCAATTACTATGCATTGTGAGATAAATCACTCCGGATTGGAATAATATTGCTCAATTTTGGGCTAGTTCAACTTGGTTTGAGTCTGCTCGGTCGTCGATTTAGTGGTTTTTCTCTTTGCACGTTTTGTCCCTAGAAAAGACAAAAACAACTTCAGCCCAAGGGTTCAGCGGTAATTGCACTCTTTCGATCCGATCCGGTCCGCCGTATTGCTTGATTTTTTATATTTCTTTGCACGATGCAATAACAATTATAGCCCTTAAAAGGGACAAAAACCAGTCCTAGGGGGAGGGGTACCATGTGAATTTCATTTTTTTTTTAAAAATAGTTAAATACGGATATAGACCCAGATAAGACAAAATAGATGACTTGGGCACGGGGAAAGACAGGTAATTGACCTTAATTGTTTATTTTTTTTTTCAGATTTCTGTCGGCGCGTGTCACGCACGTACACAATTGTATTTAGCCTCACTCCTTGTTCCGAAGGAGCGTAAAGACTATTCCGGTCGATGAAAATGGGCTTCCGAGGTATCAGTTGATTCATCGCCGTGTGTTCTTCCTCATGGTGCAGCGCGTCTTGGCCAGTGGTGGTGGTATACGTGGCGGTGGCTTGTTAAAGATATTTTTCCATTTTCTCTTTCTTGCATGCTAAAGTGCGAGAGAGTCCTGGGTTTGTCTATTCTTTCACTTCCATCCTGTACTTTTTATTATTTTGTATGATCCTGATTTCTGCTATATAAGTTTTGATTTATTTCAATTGAGTCATTCAATTGAAATTAATTATATATTTAGGTTTCACTTTGGTCCTTTTAATTTCCGGATTGGGTTTAAATACCCTAATATATTCCGTACATAAGTTTTGATTATTTCAATTTTGTACATGGATTGAAATTGATAATATTTTTTATTTTCATTCGGTTCTTATACTTTTAATTTTAAATTTCAATCCCTTTAATTTTTTATTTTTTTTAGAATAGTCCCTATTTTTATCCATGTATATATAATTGTGCTCTTGGCTTTGGTTTTTATTTTTTGTTATTTTCTTATTTGTTGAGGTAGTATTTAAAAAAAATCATTAGCTCTTAAATTTTATTTTGTGTCTATGATCATAAAAAAGTTTTTGATAGTAATTGCAATGATAATTTTAGATGTTAAGGACTTTGATGTTGTTATTATTATAACAGAGTGTGTTGATCTGTTTTGCCATATGAAGCTGTACATAAATAGATATTATATTTTAATTTTGAACCAACAAATCTTATTAATTTCCTGATTCCAACAACTATAAAAATTGTTTACTTAGCCTGCAACGCAGTGCAGTCAAATTTTTTAATTTTCAAGTCAAATGATTTTTTTTCAGGTAATAATTTTTTTTATTTGCTCTTTTGGTAATGTTTTTACGCTTTTTTTTGTCTTTGATTTAGTTTTTTTCATTATTAATGCAATAATAATAATAATAATGTTATTTTTTATGGTACTTGCTTTTGCTGATTTTTTGTGTTGTTTTCTCGTGATAGTTCATTAATTTTTATTGTTTGGTAATAAGGGTGCTGATAATTTTATATGTTAAGATTTTAATATTATTATTGTTATAATGATATAATGATCTATTTTATTATATCAAATTATATATATATATATATTATATTTAAATTTCAATAATTATAAAAATTATGTGCTCCGTACATATCATAACCCCTACATAACGGGGCAATTAACTAGCGCTTGTTTGGGAGTGTGGCAGCAGTATCTTTTCAAAGTTTTTTTCGTACTGAAATATATTAAAATGATATTTTTATTTTTTAAAAATTATTTTTAAAATCAGAACATCAAAATGATCTAAACCAACTAAATTTTTTTTATTTTAAATATAAAAAAAATTGAATTTTTGCTAAACGACGTTTCCGCTCCTAGTCATCCACTGAAGAAATCCAGGAGAAGATCCACACGGCCAATGATCATGGAAAATGAAAAGATGAACAGCACAAAATAACAAAATAGAGATGGGGACATGCCAGCTGAAAGATATCCAAAATAATTGGGATTCGAGTCAAAGATTTCCCAGTCGGCGTGGGCCCTCTTTGTGCTTTCGCTTTCAGCTTTTTTCATAGCCATGGCCCATTCATCAGCTAAATCTGAACGGCCTACCTAGGGACCCAGCTATGGGCCCATGAGCACATGCTTGCTAATTTCTCCACCTGGCGGTGCGCAATCTCCTCTCAATCAGGAGTCGTATCGTTATTCACACGATATTGGCTAAACGATATCGTTTAACTGCAAAACAATATATAAAACCAACAAATTTTGCCATTAGAGTACTTAATTGACACAGTCTAATAACCTGTATAAATAAATCAAAATCAATATATCAAGAGCCTGTTTGGGATGACGGTACAATTGTTATTTTCAAAAAAATCATTTTTTATTTATTTTAAATGATTTTTTTTATTTTTTTAAATTATTTTGATGTGCTAATGTCAAAATAATTTTTCAAAAAATAAAAGATATTATTTTAATATATTTCTAAATAAAAACACTTTTCAACACAACCACAACCACAACCAATCAAACTTGACAAAAAAAAGAAAAGTGACAAATAATTAAAACTCGTCAGAAAAAGAAATATATTAATTATTGATGTGTGTGCATTTCTTCCAAGATGATTGATGGTGATGGAAGAAAATACAGATTTGGGCACCGACGGTGATGTCAATTCCAGCAACATCGGCGATGATTTTGCATTATAGGATCCTTCATGACACCAGGTGTACGTGGACTAGATGATACCGGGCCAGATGGCTCGCACCGTTCATGGGCACATGAAAAGAGGGCATGCTGCTGTCCATGCCAGGATGAAATCACGCTGCGTGAAGATACCTTACACTACGTACAACTGAAACAAATACAAACCTTTTTTTTTTTAATATTAGAGGTGTTTTACAGTTTGTTTCAAAAATATTTTTGAAAAATTTAATTTTAAATTAAAAAAATAATTTATTATTTTTAGAATTACATTCATGTTTTAGATTAAGAATGATTTTTAAAAATAAAAAATATTATTTTAATATATTATTCAATGAAAAATATTAATGGTTATATGTAACATTAAATATATTTATTTTAGTAATAAAACTTATTTATTTTAATATTCATTAAATATTTTATTAGTAAATGTAATATTTCATTAATGATTTTATAATAAGTATAAAATATAAATATATTTTGCAAAGAAAATTACAAAGTTGTTATGTCATAAGAGTTTTATTGCATCAAAATATGATTCTTAAATATTTCAGGTAAACTCTCTATTAAAACTGGATATTAATTAAAGTTATTTAGACTAGTATATATCATGCTTTTTTATTTTACGAGAGGAAATAATTATTCTCGCAAGCTGGAGTATGAAGGGTGCATAGAACTAATATATAAATGTTTGTTATGTGATATGTACACTAAATTGATCTGCATTAGAATTTTATATGGAGATATCACTTGTGTTTATGAAAAGGTTCGCGTGAAGATCATGAAAGTGATCCTTAAACTTTAAACCATTGAGTTATATATCACATTTCATACTACAATATCCAAATCAAAGCATTACTGATGAATGAATAATAATTACAACGAAAAACTTACAAGTAAAGCCTTGAGTCAAACCACTCATAATTTTCTTAATATTTAAGGATCATAACAAATTACTAGACATTATACTTAATTTTTCAATATAAATCAATCAACTGTTAAAATTAATGATACATTAATTTATCCAATATTATTTTCTATAGGATTATGATTTATATTCGGGCCAACTTATTAGGGGATCTAATGGGTCACACATGTAAGAACAATTATCTTGGTAAGATTTTTTGTTTTGAATTGATTTCAGGTTTTATAATGGTTTTGTGAGATCATGAACAAGTTTTCAAGTTGATTTCTAGGTGTTTTTGGTGAAACAAAGGTTGAAAATTTGAGTTCTAGGCCTAAGAAAATCATCAACTTGTTTTTCAGTCATCAGAGTGACAAAAAATAGGCAATACAGATAACATGTCTTTTTTTATATAAAAAACCATCAAAGCTAACGATCGGTGGCCCCCAAATGCAAAGAAAAAGGACCTAATTGCACGAATCTTAAATGAAATGAGTCGAACAAGCTATTCTGACTTCTCAAGCCAATCATTGCCTGAAGTTTTTTTATTTTAAAAAACTATTTTTCTCTTTTATTTTTAAAAATAATGTGTTTTAATATGTTATTTCGTTTTTGTTATGTTTAGATTAGTGTCCATTCTCTCTTTTATTTTGTTTAGAAAATCTCTTTTAAATGATTTTTTTTGTCATGCATTTAACTTTTGAAGAGGGTTTTCTGATTCATCTATATTTTTAATCTCTTGAATAACTAGACTTTATTTTTGAAAGCAAAAAAAAGAAGATATTTTCATATAATATTTCTAATATGTGCACCTTTGCAAAATAATTTTTTATCCAATTTATTTAGTGTGCTGAAATTATTTTAATCACCATTTGATTGGATAAAAAATGTTTTTATTTTATTTTCATATAGTGTTTCTAAATGTGCAAAATATTTTCCTTTCACTTTTATTTTATTAAATCAATTTAATATGTATGTCTATTTCTATTATCATTTGATTGAATAAAAAATATTTTAATAAATGTTTTTAGCAAACACAACCAAATAATACATTATCGTGTAAGATTAAATATCTTAATCTACAGCCAACAAGGTCTTGCCCTGGTGGTCGGAAGGATTTGTCTTCCTCCCACCTCAGGTTCAATCCTTGCCAAGTACGTCTGTCACCCCCGCGGTGCCTTACCTACTCATTGGGCTTGTAGGATGTTCAGTGAGCCAGGGATTAGTTGTAGTGCGTGTAAGTTAGCCTGGACACCTGGTCATAAAAAAATCTTAATCTACATATTTATATGGATATTTTTACATTTTTAATTTATTAATACATATAGTTCTTGATTTATTAGATTATATATATGCATAAACTTTTTTTTTTACTTAGAAGTAACTATAAGACCATGTTAAAAAACCTGTATATATAATTGTTTTTGCTATAAAAATATATTTAACCCACAATAAAATGTGGGAAATGTCTACTTCCTTGCCTCTTGGAGAATTGTGCACATGCTAAACCAATGGACCCACGAACGGAAATTAAGTGTAATGGCTGGAATTCTACATAAACGCCGGTGCCATGGAACGTGGAGAACAGTGCGGATTTTTGAGAGAACAGAGACGGATGGATCAGATCTTGTGATAACCTCTTTTCGCCTTTTCTCACACTGCCCATGTTCACTTTGCTCCCTCAACTTTGTCATCTTCTCGCTATAAATATAAGCATTTCCTATCACTTGTTCTCTCCTATATCAAGAATACTTCACCTCTCTGCTTCTGAACACAGAGCCTAAAAATGACGCTTAGGATTTCACTCTTGCTCACATCATTCCTGCTCTTCAATGCCTCTGCTTTAGCTGCTACGTACATGGAAGGTAATGCTGGCTAAGTCTTACTTGCTCTGTTTGATGTTTTGACCCCATTCAATTGGCTTAGACAAGGAAGATTTAGCGTGATAGTCACAGTGTGATCATTCGAGATGTGGAGTTTTGTGCTTTGTTCTCTCTTTTTGCGTGTTTGATATGTGCTTTCAGGGCAAAATTGACATTGTATGTTGGGTTCTTGGCAGCGAATGCCTTGTTTAATCTGTTAAACTAAAGGTCGAATCTTTGTTTCATGCTTACTCAACCTTATTTCAGGGGTTTTATGTTTGTTTTATTTCCATATTCAAAGATTCCCAAAAATAAAAGGTAGATTGATTTTAGTTTCAGAGCGGCCAACAATGAAAGAGAGATTCAGATTTGGTTCTCTACATTCTCCAGCACGTTTCTTTGCTGACTACTGATTTTACAGTCTCGTTTTGACTCGGTTTGATTTTTTTTCTCCAGGCTTTCTAAAAAATGGCAACTTTGAAGAGAAACCTAAACCTGGTGCGATCAAGAAAACAGTCCTTCAAGGAAAATATGCGCTTCCCAGCTGGGAAATCAATGGCTTCGTAGAGTACATCTCTGCTGGGCCGCAACCTGGTGGCATGTACTTTAATGTGGCTCATGGTGTCCATGCAGTGAGGCTAGGCAACGAGGCCTCAATTTCTCAAACAATAACGATAAAAGCTGGCTCTCTATATGCCCTCACATTTGGTGCCTCAAGAACTTGTGCCCAGGATGAGGTGTTGAGAGTCTCAGTTGGGACCGTGTTTGGTGACCTGCCATTGCAGACACTGTATAGTAGTAATGGCGGAGACACTTATGCTTGGGGATTTAAACTCAATGCCACTGCTGTTAAAGTGACATTTCGCAATACTGGAGTCCAAGAGGACCCTGCCTGTGGACCACTCATTGATGCAGTTGCTATCAAGGAGCTCTTTCCACCAATGCCCACAAGAGGTAATGAAAGCTAATTATTATTATAATGTCCTGTTTTTGGTATGGGGAATTTGCTTGCCAGATGCTTTAGTTTCGTTTTTGTGATTTCTTATCTGGTTTAGTTGTGCTAGTTCGTTTTCTGAATCACTTGTTTCGGTGGGATTGTATGTGTAAGGCTGTTGCATGTGTACACATTATCTTGCTTGCTCGGACCATCAAGTTTCAACGATTTACAGCTGATAGCTTTCCAAAGACATTGTTTAGTGTATCTGAGACTTTTCTTGGTCTGTTATCTGGTTGATTTTTGAAGATAAATCATTCGATTTGAAATGCTATCACCTTGTCAATTTCGTCAAACAAAAATCACCTATCATCCATATAAAGTTCTCAACACCTCCCTTTTCTCCTTGAATGGTTGCAATTAGTGACCATTATATCAGTGTAGTTGATAATTAAAACATGTAAAATCTTCACATTGCATCTGCATCTGCTTATATACGAGTCTGATTATAGCTTTCCTGGTGTCATCGATGGCTGTAAATGCTGTCTTGTAGATAATCTTGTAAAGAATTATGGCTTCGAGGAGGGTCCTCATCGGTTAGTCAACACCTCGAACGGTGTCCTCCTCCCTCCGAGACAAGAAGATCTCACATCTCCACTTCCCGGCTGGATGATCGAATCACTTAAAGCCGTGAAGTTCATCGACAAAAAGCACTTCAATGTCCCATTTGGACTCGCTGCTGTCGAGCTTGTTGCCGGAAGAGAAAGTGCAATTGCCCAAATCCTCAGAACAATTCCCGGCAAAGTCTACGGTCTCACATTCACCATCGGGGATGCAAGAAATGGTTGCCATGGATCAATGATGGTCGAGGCATTCGCTGCTAAGGATACCTTCAAAGTCCCCTTCGAATCCAAGGGAAAGGGTGGATTCAAGACCGTAAGTTTCAAGTTCAAAGCCATTACAGCTCGGACAAGAATTACGTTTTACAGTTCATACTACCATACTAGCATTGATGACTTCGGATCCCTTTGTGGTCCTATACTTGATGAAGTTAGGGTATTCCCTACTGCTTAGATGTTATTTCCACCTGTAGAAAACTACACCTTGGTTGTTTTTATACGCTAGTCACATCATCTGCAGAGAGGCACGTGCTTCGTTTTCTTCTTCTTCTGATCTAGGGCATGTGGTCTCTTATTGCATGATGTTGCCATCACGTGGTGTCGGCAGAAGGAGCCTTATGGACAAGAGGGTGGCAGAAACTACGTGATTTATTTCCTAGGACATGTAATGGCAGCAACTTTATTTACTCAAGTGTGTATGATCCTTCAAAATTCCAAAAAAGTCAAAACTAGACTTGTGCTATGACCACGTGACCAGTCCATCAATATGGTTAACACTTGACGGTAAGTTTTTTTTGTTTTGTTTTCCTGAATGGGGAGGATGTCTTCCTTCCAAATCAGATTTTGAAGCATTTTATTGGGATTCAAACCTGGAAAATAAAATAGAGGGCAAGTCCAATTATTAATCACAACATACCTCCACGGTAAGGATAACTAGAGGTTATCAAGTTCGAGGATTATAATTGTTAATATCAGGACTTGTAAAATTAGTCAAGATGCATGGGCTAGTTTAAATACTTACGTTAATAAAAAAAATGATAACCAGAGGCAAACTTTAAGGGTGATTCAATCAATGGCATGATTAGTGGAACAGCCTCACATACTGAAATTCGAAACGAATATCAGAACCTGATGGATAAACCCGTTGTCTTGAGATTCAAAATAAAACACCAGCTGTCTGGGACCCAACATGGTCAATTCAATCTTCAAGTGTTTTGATGAATCAAAAACTAAAAATTCCAGGATGGACCGATATAGTGCTTGAAGAAAAAAATGGTTTCTTTGTTCATCATCACATGCGACTCTCTCTCTCTCTCTGAAACAGAAGAGACCAAAAGGCCCAAAAACGTCAGCGACATTTACTCAACTCGTTCAGTACATTCATGCATTCAAAGCCCATTTTTTAACAAATAACAAGTACTTCAAAAAAACAAAAGCGCTCTCAATATTCATCATTAACCCTGTCATCCAGGATCGTCTTTGACAGGAAAAAAAGAGAGAAATTTCACATAGAGGTGTGTGAAAATAATTATTTATCATATCAATAATGTTAATACATTTATTTGCAGATGACAATCTTGTACATAACAAATACACGGAACCCTGCCAGCCAACTGGGATAGTGTAATTAGCCCCTATCCAAAAAATGTTATGACATAACTGCCATGATAAGCTACACAGTTTCAATAGGAAAATTACCGGGTTAACTTTGCTTCACAAGATCATTTCTCAAAGTGGCTATGATCCACTTATGGAATGCCTGATATAGCTGTCTTCACTGACCTACATCCAAAGTGCCCACAAGGCACTTCTCCAGCAAGAATTCAGCATTCACCCAGGCATGGTATTTGTCTGAAATAAAGAGTTGAGGATTGCAATTTGTGCAGCAAATTTAAACAGTTTAAAAACATAAATCTGGTCCATGGATTGGAAATCTGTTCCTTTTCACCCTTGAAAGCACAATCATGAAGGACATCTTCTTCATTAAGAAAGACATCAGCTTAAGCTAAACTGATAGACTTTTTTAAGGATTGAGCTTGGCCATAGTTAGTAAGGTCGATGGTGAAATAGAGGATAACTCAATGTTGGGTCATCCAGTTTAAATAATTGCTTCAAAGAAAAAATAATGCATAAATTCATCAAGAAAAAAAACTCATAAAAGGATACTGAATAAAGATGTACAGTCTTTTCCTACTGCCTTCATCAGTATATCAACACCTGAAAAAAGGGAGTTTGTCAATGATCATAGCAAGCAATGAGAATATGAAACTCTAACAAATGGACAGCTGCACAGAGACTACATGGCAGTGACTCTTGAAATGAAAAGCTTCCATTACTAAGCTGTACTTTACTATTTTAGTTATGGCATGGGAGGCAAACTTTAGCGAATTATATGAAGATCGTTATGCAATTGAGGAACATCACCTTATGGTGCTTTGGGCATGATTAACTAATCATCATGATCTGTGTGACCATAAAATGTGCTTGTGCATGCGATTATACATGTCTAATTCAAAAAACTGCTAGTCTTAATACATGTAAATCATATACATTCTGGAGATATTGTAAGAAGCAACAGCAATTCTGTCATTCAATTTTAATTAAGGAAAAAAACTAAAATCACAAAATATTTTATACATGGACATAAGATAATGCACACACCTCCTGGATGAAAATTGAGGTATGGAGACAAATTGTACACACGACCTTTTAAAACAGTCCACATGGATCCTTCTGTTTGGTGTTGTTTAACTTCATCCATGGAAATAAGCCTTTTGTTGGACTGTCCCTTCAATCCTGGAAGCAAAATTTAAAAATCATTAGGTGAAAGCTGAAAAGCATTCCAGCTGTCACATAGGTGAAATTAAAAACAATCAGATGTTATTTTCATTAGTTCACAAGACGAAGCACTTCACAATGGAAAATCTAGTTGTCACTAAAGCACAACAAGAGCGATGGCAGAAAAGTAAGGGGCATGATTTGAAAATATATTAAAACTTTCAAAAATAAAGATCTTCAAATGCCTAGTTAAAACTTAGCTATGCAGACAACTCCTGCCTAAGAGGAAAAAGAAGAAAGAAAAGAAAAACTATGTAGACACCCACAAACAATATACTGATGTAAATTGACATAAGGCACCTTCCATGATGACATTTTTCTATAATCAAACAGATCATGGATGTAAATTTGACAATCAAATGTCTTCAAAATATGTTGAGACATGATTTGCAAGTATCATTGTTTTGCACACATAACCATGCAAGCAGAGATGCAGATGAGAAATGTTGTTGAAACAGAAAGATCCACAACATACATGTACATCAAATGCTCATATTTTCATGTGAAGGTGTTCAGACCCAAAATGGATTTTGAGCATGATTGCGATACCCCCCACCCCCCAATAACTATGCCAGTTAAGTAAATTTGCATAAATTAAAACATGTTTTGGCATGAATACATGTTTGCAAAGTTAGACTGGAATCTTGCTAAGACCAACGCGTGCTTATATTATAAGAAGAAGAATCTCAAGGTGCGAGCATGCTTCTCAATTGATCCTTACACAATGAGATACAACAGGGATATTAATAAATCCTTCGAGGGAAACTCAATACACTAAGGTTTTAAAGATGGAAAATAGCAATGATGCAGGACAAGTTAAAAATAATCCAGACTATTTGTTAAGTTACCAGTAAGAACCCCACATTAAAACCATAAGGATACAGAAAAAAATAAAGAAACACATTGACAACAAATTTGCAATTTTATACCTGCAAGATCAGGATGAGTTCGAGTGAGTTTAAGCCAATCCATTTGGCTAAACCCTTTCTCAAACGGAACCTTACTTCGAACCACTGGCTTCCTAGCAGAAACTTTCTTTTCATCAAATTTCTCAGCCGAAGTTCCAGCATTTCCAGATACCACTTGTTTAGGAACTCCATTTGACTCTCCCCGAGCCGATGCATCAGTAACATTGAAAGACAGAGAACCAACAGTTCTCTCGTTCTTGGAATCAGCATCACTAGGTAAACTATCTCTCCACACACCACCACCACCACCACCACCACCACCCTGACTGCTATTAGTACCGTTGGAAAACCCATCTGTAATAATTATGCCACCAATATCCGATGCAAGATTCTCCGCCTCGGGTCCATTTTTTTCAACAGGCAATCCCGCCTAATTTCATGAACATAAACTATAAGGACTCCGGGTAGTCGAAATGATTTCATGAAAAACAAAGGGTGATTGTAATTAAATAATTAATTAAAAAACAAGGAAATCGGTGCAAATATAAATACCTGGCAAAAGGTGAAATCATCGTCACTATCCATTTCACGCTAAATTTAATTATATATAAAAAATAGCTCAAGCAAGATAGAATTTCCTGGCAAGTCGTACAACAATGATCAGCTACAGTAAATGAACTAATTTAGCTGAATTTGACGCCTTTTTTTAATTGTTTAGGTATATCTAAACAGCAACAGCAGCAAACGAAAACGCAGAAACGGAATTCAAAATTATCAGAAACCAAGTGAAATACTTACAATAGGAAAGAGCTTGTGAATCGGTGTAAAACGCCGCAGTTTTAAAGGTAGAGATGGTTGTTGGGAAGATCAATTGATTTCTCTTAATCTGATTCCTGCAGTCAGAAGCTCGAGGGAAAAGGGTTTATTCGTTTTTTCCGGTTTTGTTGTCTGTTTTTCATCGTTTCGGTCAAGTGGCCAGTTAAGACTTGCCACGTAGTTTTTATTTATTTTAGTGCTTTTTTTTTTCTTTTTTTTTAGCTTTCATACCGCCGAATTGCATTGGTAGATTTTCCTTGTTTGGTAACACGATTCAATAGGAGATTCAAACAATAAATAGTTTTTACACGTATGATAATGAGAAAATGCGGATTAATTTATCATACGACCCATCAAAAAATCGACACAAATCGTGGTTAATGAGAAGCAAAAAATTCAAGCTTTTTCTACAACCGTGATTCATATTTTTTTGCCTGCTTTTCATGGATTGCAGGTCTTGGTTGTGTGTGTGTTTGTGCAATATCATGATAGGAACCGACAAGTCTCTCTCTCCACAGCTGCAACTCTATTTGGAAATGATGCCGACAACTTTCTTTCTCTATATAGCGACGACTCTCTATCCCTCCACAGCTGGGGGTAGCTTCCAGAGACACTATCGCCACCCCCTCATCACCATGAGCTTTTCCACCACCCTAGAAGCTTCGTCGTGACCACATTCAATGAGAGCAAGAAGCCCTTATGTCGAAGCAATAACATGCTTCTGACACTCCTACCGGCTGCCACAAGCCACCATTTTTGACGCCACCACCACGGGAAGAATCACTTTGGCCTCCTCTACCCATCAACATCGCTAGTTAAAGCTCTCGTCGTGGTCAATCAGATGCTACTGTTCACGTGAATTAATTCTGATGAAAATGAAATATTTGTTCATGATGAAATTGCTAGTAGTTTGATGGGAGAATAAAAACAAATATCTATTTTTTTTTCATGAATTATTAATTATATTTTATTGTTATGTGTGCGCGTGTGTTCTTTAAAATAATTTTACAAGTTGACAACAATATGAAAAACATGATAACCAAACACTTGAAACTGTTTTTTATCAACTTCAAACTCAATCACAGTTTTAACCAAACATTTCACTACTTATTTTAAACTGCAGTAAAAGTGCTTTTCATAAAAGTGATTTTTAAAAATTCAACCACAAAAATAAAAACAATATCAAATACAGGCTAAAGAATGGTGATAATAATAATAATAAATTAATAATAATGAAAAGCAAAAAATCATAAATCTCAAGGTACTTAATGACAGCCTGGTCTGGGCTCGGTCGACAATGGATATGCTGGACCAAAACCTCAACAGGCTGTCGTCCGGTAATAAAGTAACTGGGCCATTGCCTTGCAAAACCCTGCTTCCAGAATAAAATTGCTGGGCTAGCTCATGCGGTCCAGCTCTGGACTTGCATGTCCCACCATGATTTTAGTAATCCTTATATTATATTTGTTTTGGTTTAGGATCCAGCGACCGAATGGCATCACTTGCAGGGTGTGTTTACTTGTCAGCATATTTTTTATATTAAAAATAATAATAAAACACACAGTTTAATAAAAAAAAATGATAAATCTAACAACGTCAGAAGGGTGCAACTGAAGTGAGACACCCTTGTTATCCACGTCAGATACGGCGTATTCCATTTGGAGTTGTAACCGGAGATGATAATTAATAAACGTGAATTAGATTTTTTATATTTTTATTTTATTTAACATTTATCAGATAAAATATTATTCTTAAATATGTGTTTTATATGATATAAATATATATTTCATAAAAATTAAATCTATAAACAGAAAACATTATAAATGAATTCCTTAACCTATAGTTTTAGTCAAAACAGTAAACATTTACAAAATTAATTCAGGTGCTGCTGAAGTGTAAGTGCACGTTCGATTGTGTGGTGCGCATCAATTTGATGCGAAGACTAAGTAATAAATAGCCCACTTGTACACCCTCTCCTCAAATTTAGCCACCAAGTTTTAAATCTTCTCCCTCTATAAATCCCACTCTCAGCAAGATCAGCCTCTACTCCCCCCTCTCCTCTTCAGGCCTCTGATCAAGGCTCATCCCCCGATCTCAACTTACGATGTAATTTTCCAGGCTCAACACACACCAAATCACATTTTGCATTTCCATCGAAAAGTCTGGAATCCGTTTCCACTGAAGCTTTTTTGTTGTTTGTTTCAGATCTCTGTTTGTTCGAATCTAAGAGAAATGTCGAAAGCTGGTGCATTGGATCTCGCTTCTGGTCTCGGTGGAAAGATCGATAAAAGCGATGTTCTCTCCTCCGTTGAAAAGTATTTCTCCTTCTCCTGGCATGCATGATTTAATCCTCTTCCTCTTTCTCATATGCCTGGCTCTTTTAGAATTTTCTTCTCTGTTGAAGATTTCTGTTTCCTGTTTCTGTATCTCTATTTTTCAGGCTTTTGTTGTTCAAAACTGTACGTTTCGATCTGTTATATAGAAATTTCGATAAAAGCATTTTTTCTAAAAGAAAAGAAAATCTGTTTCTTCGTAGTCTGTTTTATCTCTCTTTATCATGTTTGATTATTAACTGGGAACTTTTTTTTTTTTTATAATATTGAGAATTATTAGAGGAATATCTGACTTTGAAAGGCGAGGGGTTGTGACACGTGTGTGGACCACCCTAGATTGTGCTGCCCAAGATTTCGGGACACCATTAACTACAGAGCTTCGGCCTGGTTTCGTAAGAAAAATCGCGCGCATTCCCACTTTCTTGAATATGACATGTCATCGTCAACCATTGATTTCTCCGAGTATCTCCGAGAACAGAAATCATAGTTGGAAAAAGTTGATAGGACCATTTTGTTTTTCATTTTTCCAAAGCAAGAATAATAGGGGTGTTTTTCTATTCATTTCAAAGCATTTTTTTAAATTATTTTTTCTTATAATATTTGAAAATTATTTTTATGTATTAAAATTAAAAATATTTTTAAAAAATAAAAAAAAAACAATTTTTTTAATATATTTCTAAATAAAAAGTATTTTAAGAAACCATTTCAGCTGCACCGATGACGAGGAATGTTTGCTTTTGAAATTGGGGAATTATAAAGAAAAATGATAATAGGTATTGATGTAGGATTCCATTTGATTTGTCTTATTCTCTACGTCCGTGTATCGACACCACATGGGACCCGAAACAGACAATTATCGTTTCATTTTTAATCATTTTTACGGGGTGTTCAAGAGTTTTTTTTATCTTGTGCCACATGATTTATTTTTTGGATTTATTTTTGATATATTAATATTAAAAAATATTATTTTATTTAAAAATATTTTATACAGTAAACTCTATCTCATTTTACATTTTCTAACAGGCATTCAGTGTGTACCTGACTGTTTAGAGGTCAAGTGTTCATGAGCTTTAAGGGGAACAGTGACTTCTATATGTTGTACCTGGAAGAGGGATAAAAAAGAACCACATAAATGTCTCCAGACTGTGCAGGCGATAGGGCCTGTTTACTAGGAAAATTCCCAAGAAAGAATCTGAAAAGTAAAGGAAAAACGAAAAAAATCCCTGGACTTACTCTTTTGTGCAAGGATAGAATTTTAATCTTGCATGCACGTGAGTTTTTCAATTATTCTTGCTGAGCTACTATAGTGTAAATATATATAAAATCCCAAATATAATTGAATCCGTGAAGTGGGTGGAATTGTGAATCAGCTGAATAACACGATCGATCTGCTTATTTACATGAATGATCTTGCTGGGAGTTTTATTAAACCTTCCTAGAAATTCTTGGCGCGTGCAAACTCTTAGGTTTTCCAGTCCTAAAATTATCTGGATCTTACTGAAAAAAATTGAGATAAAAATATTGTATTGACAATCCAGGTATGAAAAGTATCATGTTTATTATGGAGGTGCTGAGGAAGAGAGAAAAGCCAATTACTCTGACATGGTAAGAGAAGATCAAGTTTCTATCTCCTTAAGATTGACCTTAAGTATTTCCTGCCAATAAGCTGCTCCTTTCAGTCTCTTTCTTGTTATGTTTAGCTTCGGAAAACTGTTTTGCTTCGTCTTGTGTATTTGGTCTTTAGAGGGATACATTTTCATTGCTCTTGAGAAAGTGCCAATTGATTGAATAATGCTCGGAACGTTCTATTGATTCATAAAAACATTAACATCATACTGCATGTGGAGTCCATTTCATTTCATAGCACATAAATCTCAGAGAAGCCAAGTTTCTTGCTATTCCTCCTATGAGTTACTACTCAATACAAATGAGTGTACTCGAGACCAAACAGTTAGATTTTAAAGAGTACCTGATCTGTGAAAAAGATTTCTTGAAACAGTATTTCGGAAACATCCACGGAAGTTTTTCCTTGTAACTTCTATCAAGGATGAATTATATCTTGTTTTCTAGTGTATTGGTCAGAAAGTTAGATTCTCCTATCTAAAATCAGTCAGCTAGATACGGTAACATGTGTGTCAGCTCGATTAATTTTTTATGATGTTTCTATTTGAATAAGAAGAATTGAAATCTTTCGCTGAAATATGAATAACCTGTTTGTTTTCTTTTGGATGCGAACTAAATGCTGATCCAAACAATATTATTTGTAACCTATACCTATTGGCTCATCACATTTGGATTTCAGGTAAATAAATATTATGATCTTGTTACCAGTTTTTATGAGTTTGGCTGGGGGGAGTCTTTCCATTTTGCACCCAGGTACCTTTTACTGTCTTCTACATTTTACATTGAAGTTCTGCAGGCATACTCTGTGCTTCTACCGCTGCTTGTAAGGCTGATAAAAAACAAAACATTTATTGTTTTAGATTCAAAGGGGAATCTCTTCGTGAGAGCATCAAGCGACATGAGCACTTTCTTGCTTTGCAACTTGGCCTGAAACCTGGACAGAAGGTTTAACCTCTTCTTCAGAATATTGCAAAACCAACAGGAGATCAGCTTTATTTAATAATTTTGATGCATTGGCTTGACTTCTTTTTGTTAAAATAGGTTTTGGATGTAGGATGTGGAATTGGTGGACCTCTTAGAGAAATTGCACGATTCAGGTAAGTGGCAAAAGTTTCCTTGCCCTGATAATGTCAGCAAGAAAAAGGGTGCAAATTTAAGTTATTCTAACTGGCATGCTGACTTTAGTCATAGTTCTGTCATTGCATCATACTGGATTTTGTTTTGTAGTTACTGTTGAATCCCTATATGATATTAAGCTCTTATCAATAATGCCTTCTATATTAGTTCAAAATCTGTAAGGATGATATATGGCTGCTACTGCCTGCTAGCTTCTTATTCATTCGACATAAACCATACAAATGACCTGTCTTAGCTGGAAGCAAAGAAAATAATACTTGTTGGACTGGAATCCTACTCTGTTTCTTGTTATGACATAATTTTTCTAGTGATATGGTGGTATTTCAAAGAAGTGGTAGATCCAGTTGTTAGAGTCGTACCCTACTTTGCTCTGCCATTACAATAAGGAATTTTGGTATCCTTTGGTAGTATTTTTAACATGGATCATGCAAATGGTTGGCTTTATCTGGAAGCAGCACCACCATTAATTGTTGGATGGAATCTTACTGTTCTTCATGGTTGTGAAAAATAAATTCACGTTTTTTCCCATTAAATTCCCATGCACGAGAGTGCTTTGGGCATATCTTAACTTGTGGTGATGTGCTGCAGCTCAACATCAGTAACAGGGTTGAACAACAATGAGTATCAAATATCTAGGGGAAAGGTGCATGACTATCCTTTTTTATCCATGTCAGTTAAAAGAATGGCGTGCTTGTATTTGATGGATTCTCCGAGATTGATTGACTTCATTTGATTTCCTTCTTGCTTTTGATTTGTTAGCCATGGAGTTTTCAAAATGGCTTTAAAGCTTACTCTGCCTATATTACTTTGCAGGAACTCAATCGCATTGCAGGAGTTGACAGGACATGTGATTTTGTGAAGGTTGGTTCTGTTCTTGATACAACTTCAAGTTCCTATTTATTAATCACTTCTGTTCTTTAATATCTTCTTGTGCTGTCAATTTGCTGTACTTGGTTTGAAGTTTCAACATTTTCATGTGTTGTAAGAGTTGCAGGATATGATTTTTACTTTCTGTGGTGACGCATAATTTTAGTTGTTTGTTGATAATGCAGGCTGATTTCATGAAAATGCCATTCCCTGATAACAGTTTTGACGCTGTATATGCAATTGAAGCTACATGCCATGCACCAGATGCAGTAAGTTCCTAGAAAAACTCGCAACTTATATTTTCTGCTAATTTTGCATTTAAATATCCTTCTCTCTCTCTCTCTCTGATCTTTGTAATATTCTGTATTTTCTGCACAGTATGGATGCTATAGTGAGATTTACAGGGTATTGAAACCAGGACAATGTTTTGCGGCATATGAGTGGTGCATGACTGATGCTTTCAATCCACATAACCAAGAACATCAAAAAATTAAGGTTAGATATTTTGTCTGTCTAAAAAGGCCTCCTGTTTTATGTTAGTGATTTCGATCCTCATGACCATGAATTTAACATATTTCAATTGGTGCAGGCAGAAATAGAGATTGGTGATGGCCTTCCAGACATTAGGTCGACTGAGCAATGCATTGATGCTCTAAAGAAAGCTGGTTTTGAGGTCAGCGAACAATCTTTATCTCTCTTTCTTTCATAATTGACATCTGAAACATTTGATCATGATAAATCGTCGTTATTATTCTGCCTGTAAAGGTCATATGGTCGAAAGATCTTGCAGCGGGCTCACCTGTGCCATGGTACCTGCCTTTGGACACAACTCACTTCTCACTGAATAGCTTCCGTTTAACAGCTGTTGGGAGATTCTTTACAAAAAATATGGTAAATGTTGGTCCATTCTGTTTGGTTCTCGATACTGTTATCACCTTATTTTTAGGCTCATTGATGGTTAACTGGTAAATCACCTTGCAGGTCAAAGCCCTAGAATATCTAGGACTTGCACCTAAAGGAAGTCAAAGGGTTCAAGATTTTCTTGAGAAGGCAGCACAGGGATTGGTTGAAGGTGGAAGGTGAGTATTTCTGCTATCACGTTAACTTCCTTTCCGGACCATTATTTCCAGCCCATATAGTGCTCGATCGTGTATTTGACCAAATTGATCACCATTCAAGACCATTTTGAGCCTCAAACAGAAACCGTTTATCTCATCCTTCCATTTTAGTTTAGGACGGCTTGTAACAGGAGCAGATTCACCAATGGGTGGGACGCGTCCGCCTTGAATTTTTCTCATCCTGACAAAAAGTAGAGACAAATTCCTCGTATTAGTTCCATGGTCCCAGATTACCTGTGGGTTACTTGTGAGTAGCATATGAGCAAAAGAATCTCAGAGTTTTAAAATGCCCGATAGAATTATCTTAGTTTTTTCTCTCTCTTCAAGTTCTTGATTCTGAGGTTTCCTGGTGCCTGTGTCACCATGTTAATGACAAAACTTTGTTATTATGCATTCCAGGAAGGAGATTTTCACCCCATTGTTTTTCTTTTCTGCTCGGAAGCCACACTCAGAGAGCCAGTAATGGAGCGCAAACTCTGCTCCATCAGTTTTAAATCTTCCTGGGAATCGTGATGGTATGTGTAAGGTGTAGAATTGACTATGACAATGTTATGCCGCTGCTGTTTTGTGATTCTCTCAACCCTATTCAGTTTTCTCCGATTGATTTGAGTTGTACCCCTTGAGATTAATTATGAAATAATTTGGTGAAGAAAGAAGATTATTAATGATTAGATTTACAGACATTTTTCTGAACAACTCTTTAAATTGTTGATAGAATTCAACGACATCATAGATCTTAGAGGGCTTGAAAACAAGTTTGAGCTCATGTTAGTGGGCATGATGATTGATGGCCTAGCCTACACGCCCGAGCTTAAACACTAAACATTGGTCCTGGCCCAATGCTACCCCATCTCTTGGCACCTTTGAGTCTTGCTCATAACATTAACCTAGTCTTTGAATATTATCTCACCTAGGCTTTTATCTTAAATCCAAAATGTTAGAGGGTACCACATATTTGGAGAGTTGGTTACTTCTAGACGAATAAATACCTGTAATACTATTTTCTTTTATAAAACATTTATTATACAATAGCTAAAACAACTGGTTCAGTCCATCGTACTCGTGACTCAGTGCACCGTGGATCGACATTTGCCCTTCGTGCGTCGCGCGCGTATGTGCGCCTTTTTTTCCCGATTATGAACAGTGTAATGGCGATTGTAGCCCTGGTAATAGAACAAAATAGTTGTCACTGAGGGTAAATAACTACTGGGTCAGGTGCGCGTAATTGCACGCGGACGGACCGGTCTGGCCCGCCACACCCCGTTATATTTTTTTAATATTTTTGAAATGGCTAAAGACGGTTCTAGCCCCCAATAAGACAAAATCGATTATTTAAGGGCAGGGACAAAACGGTAACTACCCATTATTTATATTTTTTCCGAAATCTGTCAGGCGAGTGCGGTGCACGCGGCCGATGATTTCCACCCTGACGCCCCGTCAAGTGGCGCGTGCGGTATGATACGGTGGCCGAAAATGAGCTACCGGCGTCTAATACGGTGCGCCTCCTCTTTGTGGTCCTCCCGGTGCGGCGCGTTGTGACACACGATGTCCGTGTACGCAGCGGAGACCGGTTGAAGACGGCGGCAACGTATCTCTCTCTCCCCTGCACGTAACAGTGCAGGCGAGGACCCTATGTTGTCACCCTTTGCAATTTGGTCCCTCAACTTTCAATTTCCTTTCCTGCACCTTTCACTTCTGTTACATTAGTTTTACTTTGCTGCAATTTGGTCCCTCCGGTTGAAATTAATTAAATGTGCACCTTTCACTTCGGTCCTTAAACTATTTTTCTTCTGGATTAGGTCCAAATTCGTCATTAAATTCGGTACACAGGTTTGAATTTTTGCAATATTATCCTTGGATTGAAATTGATAATAAATGTGATTTTCATTTCAGCCCTTCAACTTTTGATTTATAATTTCAATCCCTGTTTAAATTTGTAATGCTTATCAAATAATTGTTACATTTTTCCTAATAATTTTATTTTCCATCGATTTTTTTCCTTTGATTTATGTCTGCCATTTTCATTAATTAGAATAATAATAATAATAATAATAATAATAATAGTTTTTTTTCTTGCTTACTCTGTTGTTAATGTTTTTGAGTGTTTTTTCTTCCGTTAAAATTTTATAATTTTAATTGTTTTTACAATAATAGCAATAGTCATTTTATATCTAATATTATTGGGGATAAAAGACAACTCAAGAACAAAAAATAGACAAATTTACGTAAGTTACCTACAATTAAAAAACCAATACAAGTCATATTTGTCTCGATTACACTGTTCCTTTTAAACGGCAGACAAGTCATTATTATATGTTTTAATATTTATTACATGTTATCGCCTAAAAATATATAAAGAGATAAAAAAAATGACCTCCGATTTTTTGCAAGAAAAAAAAATAATATCAGCATTCTTAAATACATTTAATATAATGATATGAAAAATAAATCTTATAAAAAAAAATTTGGCTTCGAATTTTAATTTTGTGCTCTTTTGTTGAAGTGTATTTTTGAAAAAAAAATTGGATTTTTAATATTTAAAATCTAATATTACCCGGGGAAAAATACAACTCAGAAAAACAAAAGGTTAACAAATTTGCCTAGATTATATACAATTAAAAAATATATTAGGCACTTTCTGTTTCGACTACACTGTTCTTTTTAGACAGCAAATAAGTAATTATAGCACACACAAAATATATATTCCTTTTTTGAAAAATATTGCAATTTTTTATTTATAATGTGTCAGATCTAATATTACTGGGGAAAAAGGCAACTCATATTGTTTTTTTTTAACAAATTTACCTAGGTTATCTATAATTAAAAAAATATAAAAATCACTTCCCATTTCGATCACACTATATAATATGTGAGACTAAGTATATGTGTTTAATATTTATTTCATATTATCGCCTACAAATATATAAAGAGAGAAAAAAAATGACCTACAATTTCTTGAAAAAAATAATAATATCGACATTCTTAAAGATATTTAATATAATAATATGATGAATAAATCTTATAAAAAAACTTTGGCTTTGAATTTAAATTTATATTTTAGACCCTTTGTTTGTTTCTTTTAAGAAACGGTGACCTTTTTTTCACATGTATTTTTGATTTTTTACTGTCCAACTCAATTGTTCTTTTTTAACCGGGTTTCTTTTGTTGTTTTGTTTTTTTAACCAGAGTATCCGTGACAACAAATTTCTTATAAATCATTTAACCTTCTTAGCAAATTTTCTAACAAATTTTATCAAAAGTTTTTAACCAATACCAATATTCAATCACATTTTGGTTGAAAAAAACCATTTTTTGCATATTTTATCAATTACAATTATACTAATTAAATATTAAAATAACAAAATACAACATTTATAAAATCAATTAATTTTCTACAGAGATAAAAATGTCCAGCAAAGCAGGCTAATCAGCATTTAATATAGCTCAAAAAAACACTAAGATATATAGACAAACTAAGTATATGTGTTTAATATTTATTTAATAGTGTCGCCTAAAAATATATAGACAGAGAAAATAAATGACCTACAATTTCTTGAAGAAGAAAAAACTTAATATCGGCATTCTTAAAGATATTTAATATAATAATATGATGAATAAATCTTATAAAAAAAATTGTCTTTGAACTTAAATTCATATTTTAGACTCTTTTTTTTCCTTTTCAGAAACTATGATTTTTTTTTCACATGTATTTTTTATTTTTGAGTGTCCAAGTCAGTTGTTCTTTTTTTACCGGGTTTCTTTTTTTGTTTTTTTTTCTACCAAAGTATCCGTGACAGCAAATTTCTAATAGATCATTTCACCTTCTTAGCAAATTTGCTAACAAATTTTATCAAAAACAAATTAGCAAAAAATCTAAAACAATTATTATAATTATACTAATTAAATATTAAAATAACAAAATACAACATTTATAAAATCATTCAATTTTCTACATTGATAAAAAATCCAGTGAGCTGGCAGATCAACTCGTTAAATACTAAAACAAGAAAAAACATTATTATTAGAATTTAGTACTTTTTTACATATTTATTATCCTCCCTCTTTACTAAGACATTAATTAAACATTAGAGAGTTTTGAAATCCAATATTTATTAAAAACCTTATTCCTAAATTTGTTGAATATTAAAACACCATCAACTCTCATTAATTCTCCAATAAAATTCAGCCCCTCTTGGAGAAATAGAAATATAAAATTTATTTTCAAACATCATTTGACATCTTGAAAAAAAGTACATGGAATCATAATAATATATATATATAAAACCCATTAATAACATCCACCCATGGCAATTTTCCATTTTTAGACCTAATGATCTTAAGAGAACAAGGTTGACAATTTCTTGTTATGTTGTTCTAGTAATACTCTTTGGTGTAGTTTGTAAATGAATAAAGAAGGAAAGGATGTTTATCCCGTATTGGAAAGAAATACTCCCTGGATAATCATATAGTTTCATTAACAGTCATGATTTTTCTATTATGTTATTTCAAGTCTATATAAACATAAACATAAACATAAAACAACAAACATATTTTCCTTTCTTTGTCTTTTATTTTTATTTTTTCAGAGGTTTAAAGGGTTTAGTTGTTAGAGTATAATATAATCATATTATGAGGCCTCAACTACAAACTTAAGCTTTTAGGTGAGATAGTTCCTTAACATGGTATCAGAGCCTTGTTGACCCAGCGATTCGAATCTCACCACCTCCATTCTATTTGATAAAAAAAAATCAAGCACAAGGTGATGTGGGTCTGTGCAAGTTTCAACCCCAAAGGGCTTTCACTTGAGAAGGTATGTTAGAGTATAATATTATCATATTATGGAGCCTCAACTACAAGCTTAAGCTTTTAGGTGAGATGATTCCTTAACATGGTATCAGAGCCTTATTGACCCAGCGGTCACGAGTTCGAATCTCATCACTCCCATTCTATTTGATAAAAAAAAAAATCAAGCATAAGGTGATGTGGGCCCGTGCAAGTTTCAAGCTCAAAGGGCTTTCACTTGAGGAGGTGTGTTAGAGTATAATATAATCATATTATGGGGCCTCAACTACAAGCTTAAACTTTTAGGTGAGATGATTCCTTAACATTAGTTGTGTCCTAGAAGTGTTGTCTCTGTATGAGACAAATACATACTTTAAAGATAGAGTTTCCACGCTTCTAAGCCAACTCTTTTTTCATTTGGTTTCATTTTATACAACAATCAATATCAAATTTAAGGTGTTTATGTGACGGAACAAATCTAAATTCAAGCATCAAAGTTGATAACGATGTCAAAAATTCAATTCTATCATCTTGATGGTACGGACTACACAAGGAATATGAACAAGATGATGTTCATGTTAACCTCAATTATATATTTACTATATTCTTGAACAAAATCTGTCTGCAATACCTGAACCATAAGAAGATGAACTTGTTATTCTTAAGAATAAAAGACTAAAATATGAGGAAGATAAAGTGTTTGTTCGAGGGCATATATTGAATACTTTGACTAGTCAACTTTATGACATCTTCTCTAAATTACAACCGTTAAAAGAAATTTGGTGTATATTGGAGACACACTATACGCTAGAAGAATGAGGTTCTGATTATTTTCTTGCTTTAATTCATTTTGAATATGAGTTTATTGATACCAAACCAATCATATACCAAGTCCAAGAGATTCAAATGTTGATATCTAAACTTAGTGATTTGGATATCAAATCTCATGATTCACTTCAAGTAGGGGTTATTTAACAAAAACTTCCATCATCTTGGATAGGAAAAAATGTTGCATTATACAAATAATTATGCCATTAAACAATTTTAAACACACTTGGAAATTGAGGGTGAATCTCATATGTGTGAATGGAAAACAAAAAAATTCAAAGTGATTTTGGTTAGTGAACTGGATTGACAATGTCTTAAAACAATTTGAAAGTGCAAAAATAAAACAAATTCAAGAAAAAATAGAATACTAACAAGAAGACTAAAGTTTGTTTCCATTATGGAAATAAAAGGCCATACATAAAGAGTGTGCGGATTCAAGAGTTTCAACAAGAAATATAGTTCTTTCAAAGTGAATATAGTTGAAAAAGACGAAGGAGTTGGTTGTTATAGTTTCAAACACTGAAATTGGAATGATTATTGAATTAAATATGACAACTAGTCTTGTGAAGACTTTAGATTGATGGATGAATTCTATAGCAATAGTTCATGTCTACAACAACAAATCTTGATTCAAGACTTATATAGAATTGAAGAAACTTGATGTGGTTTTGTTGGGCAACCATACTTCCACCAAAGTCCTAGAAAAAGAAACTATTGAATTGTACTTTACTTCTGAAAAAAATATATTTAGTCAATGTGTTTCATGTTCCTAAGATTAAAAAAAAACCTTTTATATGCTAGTATTATGAGCAAAAAAAGTTCAAGATTGTTTTAGAGTCCGATGATGTTATTGTAACTAAGAGTTAGATGTTTGTAAGAAAGAGTTATTCTTGTGATGACATGTTTAAGTTCAATATTAAGGAGATTAATGCTATTTTTTTCTTATATGGTTGAATCTATTTTTTTCTTTGGCATGCTAGAACAAGACATCTATATTATAAATACTTGAAATATATGTGTAAGATTGGTTATATTTCATATCAACATGATATGAATTATAAATGTGAAGTGCATATTCAAACAAAGATGACAAAATTGCCTTTTCCTAAATTTGAAAGAGATTTTCAGTTACTTGAGTTAATTCATTTTTTTATAAATGAAATAAATGGTATGTTAACAATGGGTGAGAAAAGATATTTCATAACTTTCATTGATAATTTTTTATAGCTTTACATATGTTTACTTGTTAAGAACTAAAGATGAAGCCTTTATAAGTTTCAAAGAACTCAAGAAAATGGTAGAAAATCAAAAGGAAAATTAAAATTCTTAGAAGTGATAGGGGTGAAGAATATCTCTAAAGGGTTTTTTACATTTTGTGAGGAAAAAAAAATCATTCATCAAATGACACACCCTATACATTAAAATATAATAAACTTGTTGAAAGAAAAAATAGGACCATGGTGAATATGGTCACTGTCATGCTTTTAAATGCTAAGTTACCGATTAATCTATTGGTTAACGCTTTACTTATTGCATTTTATATTATAATAGAGTATCATTTAAGAAATTAAATGCTTCTCCCTATGAAGTACAAAATGGTAGAAAAATAAATTTGAATTATTTTAAAGTATGAGGGTGTGTAGCTTTTTATAAAGTTTTTTATCTTCAAAGAACAAAATTAAGACTTAGGGTCTTAAAAGTGTTTTTGTTGGTTATGCATAAAATTCAAAGGCTTATATGCTTTTGGATTTGGAAACTAATGTGATAATTGAATTTGAACATGTTAAATTTTTCAAAAATAATTTTATAAAAGATTTAAATGTGCAAGAACTAGATCTAAAAGTAATGATTCGAGGAAATATGGTCAATTTCATTCAGTTCAGTTTAGAATGACTGATATATCTCATTCCAGTTCAAAAAACGGAACAAACTGGTACTGGTTTTAATTTGCTTAGAATCTCGATCAATCTCAAAAATTCCATCCAAATTCCCCTGGAACATTCATGTTTCATTCTGTTTTAGCCAAATAGTATTTTTTAAAATGATGTGTCCAGTTTTGCAATATCAAATATATCTTTTAATCCGATCATTAGATTAAGCTAAAATTTTATGAGAAATCTCTTAACATATTGATATATTTCAGGTTAAAAGTTTAGAGAAATCAAAGAATATAAAAGCTTTGGGAGATTCCTAATGATATTCTCGTAATATCATCTAAGTTCATAATTTTGTTCAAAAAAATCATTTGATTATATTTTGTTTTTAGATTTTTTTTTTCAATTTCATTATTCAACAATGAGTTTATTAGAAATTCAACTTTATAATTTGCTTTGATTTTCTTTATTTAATGTTATCATTGTCTCATGACCTAGATAACACATTTGAAAGGTTAACCTAGACTAACCCGAGTTGATCTAATAAATTGTCATTTTAATATTTTTTTTAAGAAGGTGTCAACTTGATTTTTTTAGTCAAACTATATTTTTATCAGTTTTTCATGTTATCTTTGGACCCATCAAGTTGATCGAGTCATATTGGTTTAACTCACTTTTTTACTTGTGTTTGAAATTTGAATTGCACAATTTGAAATTAGTTTATATTTGGATTTGAATTAAAAAATTTGTTTGTTGCATTAATAGCTTAAATTACACACACACACATAGTAAAACCCCAAAACATAATGCTGAAACGCTTCAAAAACAAAACATTCTATTCCAATTGAAAAAATAAAACACCAATAAGAACGAAATTGACAACCTTGATTCCAAGTTCAACGTTAAGTGAAAAATATAAAACACTGGAACTTATAAGGAGTCAACTAGTTAGAAAGGAAAAACACATAAATAGAGATTTTATTTCTACTAGCTCAATTGTATTTTTACTATTGTATCTTTACTAAAAGGCGATAAAAATACAATATTAAAAAGACACCTTCTAAATGTACATATGAAGCAATGTCTTCAAGGGATGTTGCTTTTTAGAATGAAACAATAAATGATGAAATGAGTTCAAGATTGTCTAACAAAACTTGGGTCATGATAGATTTGCCTCCACGCTTTAAGCCAATAAGATGTAAGTGGATGTAAAGTCTTTTGTATGGTTTGAAGCAAACTATGACGCGGTGGCATGAGAAGTTTGACAAAACAATTTTATTTATTGGTTTTGATCACAATGGTGCCAATAAATGTATGTATTCAAAATTTACAAAAAGATTTTGGTATGCTTATTTGACTTTACATAAATGACATGTTAATATTTAGTACCAATATGATTGAAATAACTGAAACCAAAAGGTATCTCACTCTATCTTTAAAATGAAAGATCTTTGTGATTTGGATACAATTTTAGGTATCAAAGTTAAGAAACATAGTAATGGTATGCATTTAATCTATATTAAAAAAAACTTGATACGTTTAAGCATCTTAATATAAAGAAGGTAATACTCTATTTGACTCTAATATAAAGTTAAATGAGTGTTATAGTAAAACGATAGCATAGTTAGAATACACTAGTGCTATTAAAAGTCTTATATATGTTATATATTGTACAAAACTATATAAAGCTTTTGTCATATGCAAGTTATCAAGATATATTAGCAAGCTGAATATATATGGATCATTAGAAAACTATTGCAAAAGTCTTTGGTCATTTAAAAAAAACAATTGATTTGAGCTTGTTTTATTCTGATTTTCTAGCTGTGGTGGAAGTACATTGTGCAAATTGGATAAGTAGTTCGAGTGATACTAAATCCATATCAGGATGGATTTTTCTAAATCTTATGCATCCAAGAAACAAATATGTATCTCTCATTCTACCACGGAATCTAAATTTATTGATATGACTACTGCAAGTAAAAAATTAGAATTGCTAAGAAATATGTTAGATATTAAGCTGTGGCTAGAACCTGTGTCAACTATTTCTTTATACCGTAATAGTGAAACAATTGTCTCGATTTTACAACAATATTTGCAATACTAAGTCAAGACATATAAGCATTCAACATTAATATATTTGAGAATTGATTATAAATAGGGTAATCATCATAATCCATATGAAGTTTGTGAATAATTTAATGAGTCATAAGGAAGACAAATAATGAAATGATAACGATAATATAAATCACAAGTTACGTGCTTACTTGTTCTCCGTTATGCGTACCTCTTACTATCCAACAAATACAAAGATTTTATATGCATAAATCCCCCCACCAATGTCACATATACAAGGAGAATCGGGTTATACAGTTTGTGTATATATATATATATAAAGAACCAATTAACTAATAGCATCACAAGATAGTTGAAAATTATAATTAATTGAGAATAAAGTACGAATGAGAAAGAATATTCATTAATAGAGGAACAAACACGTACACATGTTTTTTTGTTTTGTTTTTGCTGTGGAACATCAAATAATCATCTTTCCTCATCGTTTTGTCGATGTCAAATAGAATCAAGAATGAACTCTTTCACGTCCAAACGCCCTCGCGACTGCCTTTCGATTGCTGACACTGCTGGTGGGGGTGCGGTGGTTGTCGTGTGGATGTCAGCGTTATTTGGTGGATGGTAATACATGCGAGCAGTTTGCGGGCAATGAGAATGAAATCTTGAAGCTATCCTAATCCCAGCATCCAAAATCTCCGTATACTTTCCCATATTCAGATCTCTCTTTGTATGCATGCATGCATGTATACATGTATGAATGTATATTCCGACCGTTCTCTCTCTCAGAAAAATTCTTTCTTGTAAACAGGAAAGAGAGAGAGAGAGAACGGGAAAGAAAAACGAAGACAAGAGAGAGACCGAAAGGAGAAGAAAAACAAAGTTGAGGATGCTTTGCTAGGAATCGTCCCAAACGTAAGAACCCATGAAACAGGGGAGAAGTAGGTTTGTGTTTAGGGTTAACAAAAGGAGTACGTGTAAATATTTATTATATATAGATGATTTCTTTACCATGTTTAGCAGCTGGTCTTTCCTTTGACATGTAATCAGTACCATCCTGCTAGCTATATATATTTCTCTGCCATGATTTGGTTGCTAAATAATTTCACATTTTCTATATTTATTCTGTTAGGTAAACGTATTTGCATAATGTGCCCTCGGATTTTAGCTAATTCTAATACTGGTAACGTTTTTTATATACCTCCCTCTATCTCGCTGTTCTAACAATAACCTTCGGCCCAAGCTAGGCTGTTTTAGAAGCTCTATAGAGGCCTGTTTGTTTGATGGTGTTAATGTGTATCCTGTGCTTTCATTTCTTTGAACCATTAAATTTTAAATTAACGATATTGCTATACAAGCATATTAGTCTCTCAAGAAAGTGATTCTCTTTTCCATGATCATGTCGATATCATACAATTTGTTTTTAAATTCAAGTTATGCATTTGACAGTTTTTTGAGGCTTGCTGCAATTTATGCACTTCATGATTAGTGTTATTGCTGCTTAAAATGCATGTATACATTCTAGAATAAAATGCATGTTTTTTAGAGAACAACTTCGTGTGCAACACTAGTATGATCGTCCCAAGAGGCGTGGTGTGATGACAAGTAAAGATGTGCATCTTTTAGAAAATTTTGGGACATTCAAAATTTTACTTGTTCACCTAGACTTACAATACAATTTACATAAATGAATTTACCTTGAATCTAAAAAAAAATAAACACTGGTATGATCCAAGAACCAAACCATACCCCAGTTGCTGATGATGCTTGGCAAGTGCAGGCAACATATGGAGGCAAGTTTGCTTTACAAGGTCATGTTGTTTGATTGTTGTTTATGTTAGAAATATTTTAAATAATCGAATACTTAATACATATAGCAGCGGAAATTTAGATTATAAATACCTTTAGCCATTGTTGCTCAAGTACCGAAATCAAATGAATTCCCAAAAGGCAGCAGCAACCAAACTTTTCCCAAAGCGGCAACAACGATATAAAATAAAATATTTTACGAGAGGAGCCTTCTGATCTATGCCTACCATTAGCCGTAGATGGAGTACACAAGCTATTATTTATAGGTAGATCAGGGACCCCACTCACTAATTTATTTTCCAATTTTCTCCTTCCATCATGGAGATAATTAGTCATGATCAATTAATTAATCCCCATGATCAATCAATTGATCCCCATGATCAAACCCCATGACCTATCTTCATGGTCATGGGTTTGCATGATCAAGAACATGGGTGTGTCATGAGGGACATAAATGGAAATTTTCAACAGTTTAATCTTTATTTTTATTTATAAATTAAATATTAGATTCATATTATGAATATTATAGATAATTTAAGTATTTATTAATAATAAATATATATTTACATGATTATAATAATAAAACATATATACAACCACCCGATTGATATATTACACTAACACCGATGGCCTCATCAAACCTACAGTTTATACTGCTCTTGTAACTTGTAAGTGCTTATGGCCAAAGTGGTCAACTTGGCATGGTGTTTTCTGTTGTTGAAATGAAACCAATCTCTGAATGCAAACCGATTGTTTCTGTACTCCTGATGATATGTTGCAATAAACTACATTGTTTTGAACTTGTTCGAGGAAATTCTTGCTGAGATGTCATATCTGGGAATCGAATGCAGCATTGCTACATACAAAACTATTGGTGATGAATATGGTCGGGCTAAAATGCTTGAAGGAATGGAAAACACATTGACGGATATGATTGAAAGTTCTGGAAGCTCCGCTCCAGATCTTTTCACATTTAATTCCATCACCAGGAGAAATTAAGGTGTCTATGATGGCTTCCAACAATAATATTTGTTCAGGTTTTAGCATACAGAAAGTTAAACCTGAACAGTTGAAGGAAAGATATATACTCATTGACCTATACCATTTCTTTTACTGTATTCTGGACCACTCTCGGCCTGTTTGTTTGAGAGTAATAGGGAGGACTTGTGTAGAAGATATTAGGAATTGAAAACTGTTTGAAGTATTAATTATTGACTGTGATTTAAGTTTTTCCTTCTGAAAAAAAGGGTCGTGCCTTCCCGGGTGTGAGAAGGAATAGTGTCTACTCACCTCAGTGGCTATATGTTTCAATATCTGATGAATACCGCTTCATGTTTAACCTGAAAGGGCTTGTTTGATATGAATTTAGAATTGTTTGGTTATGTTAACAAATTTCCTTTTAGTAGGTGGCTAGAATTTAGAATTAAGGGGTTCGCTTTTGTTGTGGTCTCGGATTCGGGTTACGTAGATGCTAATATGATGAATACTGGAGATTTATATAGTCGTTATCTTTAGGACTCGTGTGATTAGTCGAGCTACACGCAAGTTAATAAAAAACAAATTTCCTTTCTTTAAACTTGTTGATCAATGTGTTCTCGGGTAGTAAGTTGACCGGAGCCTTGCATGAGGATTGTTGTGGAAGAGCAACATTCAAATACTGAGCGATTAAATTTCTGAGGTGATAACATGGGAACAAAAAACCATTGTTCACGACCACTTCTTTTGCCGCTGCCGCCGCGTATGCTTATGGTTTTGTAGCTGTCTTGGTTCTCGAGGCGGCGGCTGCACCCTTAACTATAGAACTTATTCATTGCTTGCACGCTTAAATATTAAGACATCTGCTTTCGAGCACCGATAGTAATGGTTGTGAACTGTATCCGATGCTCACCAGTCATCCGAGAAAAAGGGACCAATGCTCCGACATGAGTATTTAATTGAAAATTATTGACCTTTGATTATTTATGGGAGATTTTTAGTTATTTGAAAATTACGCGGTTCAAATTTTGGGGTGGCCTTTGAAGAGAGAAGCCCTTGTGTATTTGTTGTCTCGCCTTCCGATAATTTTCAATGGTATTTGCCTAATTGTATAAAGAGAAGTTGTGGCTTATATAGCCAATACAATTGAAATCACCACATCATCCACATGTTGAAGATTCTGGTAGATAAAAGCAAAATAGAAAAACAAATAGAAAACAAATAACAAACTAACAACCCATGAAACAGAATATTAATAGTACTAACAAAGCCTCCCCTAAACTGAACTTGTTGAAACAATTCAGTTTAAGTCTTCCATACCTTGTACTCCCAGCATACTGAGCATCTTGACAAATGATTCCAACTTCAAAGGTTTCGTCATAATGTCTGCTATCTGCTCCTTAGTTCCATAGAAAATCAACTCTACAGTTTCTTCCTTCACTAACTCTCATAAGAAGTGAAACTTTACATCTATATGTTTAGTTCTTCCATGGAGAATGGGATTCTTTGACAGTTTTATAGTCGAACTGTTATCACAATGAATTTTCACACTTGTGCAGGTGAATGATCCAATGCTGTCAAGTATTCTCTTCATCCATATGCTATGACAAGCACATGCAGCAGCTACCACATATTCGACTTCAGTGGTAGAAAGAGTGACTATTGGTTGCTTCTTTGAGCTCCATGCAACAACACCTCCACTCAACAGAAATACATACCCTGAGGTACTTCTTCTATCTTCTACATCCCCCGCATAGTCACTGTCAGTGTACACTTCTAGTTCATTCTCAGTACCCCCTGCATTTGTTCTGTAGAATACTCCCAAATCTTTAGTTCCCATCACATACCTGAGAACTCTTTTGGCAGCAGCCATATGGGATGACTTTGGATCAGTCATAAACTTGCTTAATAGACATACAACAAACACAATATCTGGCCTTGTGGTCGACGGATACATGAGGTCGCCAATTATTTGTTTAAAAATAGTTGGGTTCTCACCGATTTCTCCTCCATTTTTGACTAACTCGTGCTCGGCACTATGGGATTCTTGACGAATTGCATGTTCCCATTCCAAATCATCAAGAATTTCTCCAAGATACTTTGATTGACACAAGTATATTCCTTCATCTGCTCTGTTTCACTTCCACTCCTAGGAAGTATTTCATCTTCCCAAGTCACTCATGTCAAATTCAAGCATCATTGATTGCTTGAATTCTTCACACATTTTCATATTATTACCGTGTAAATCAGATCATCTACATAAAGACTGATTATTAAGCATTTACCTTCACCTTCATGCTTTAGAAACAATGTGTGTTCATGGCTGCATTTTTCAAATCCATTCATGATGAAGAAACTCTCAATCTTATTGTACCATGCTCTTGGAGCCTGTTTCAACCCATAAAGAGCCTTTCTCAACTTCAAAACTTTATGCTCTTCTTTTTTTCGAACATACCCTTCTGGTTGATCCACATACTGCCTCTATCAATTCCCCATTTAGAAAAGCACTTTTAACATCTAGCTGAAATACAATCCAACCCCTTTGAGCTGCTACTGCCAAGAGAAGTCTTATGGTGTCCCATCGAGCTACAGGTGCAAACACTTCACTGTAGTCAATTCCATATCGCTGAGCATAGCCTTTTACCACTAGGCGTGCTTTGCATTTATCCACCTCTCCCTTCTCATTTAACTTTGTTTTGTAAATCCATTTAACACCAATTTTCTTGACCCCATTTGGTGGATTCACTAGTTCCCAGGTTTTATTCTTTTCAATGGCCTCTATTTCTAAGTCCATTGCATCTCTCCATTTCTTTTGTGTTACAGCTTCCTCAAAATAAACTGGATCATCAGTCACCATAAAGCATGCATCTTCTTCATCAACTACTGCCTCTTGCACATAATCATCCATCCACCTAGGTGTTTTTCTCAATCTTCCCTTTGCTTCATCCACAACATCATTCCCAGTCATCTCAGAAAATTCATTATCAATCTGCTCTAATGCATTACCTAGGCTATGGTCATATTCTGGAATCTGACCATCATCTTCAATTTCCAGTGTTTCAACTCTTGGTTCTAGTCCAGTTTCACCTCTATCTTCCTCCACAGATTCCTCATCATAATCACTAATTTCTCCATTAAGATCATCAACCCAACTAAACACATCATTTCTCACATTATCATCACTAATTTCCCAATCCCAGCCTACACTTTCATCACATACCACATCCCTACTAACAATTACCCTATTAATTTTGGGATCATACAACCTATAGGCTTTGGTTTCTTCACTCACCCTCACAAAAACACATTCATGACTTCTCTCATCTAGCTTTGTTCTTCCTCTATCCGATACATGCACATGTGCAACACAACCAAAAACCCTAAAGTAATCAACATTAGGCTTAACTCCACTCCAACATTCTTTAGGAGTCATTTCTTTCAAAGCCACAGTAGGGCTTCTATTTAGAACATGTATTCCCCATTTTGCAGCCTCAGGCCAAAACAGTTTTGGCATTTTCATTTCGGCTAATAGACATCTAACCATGTTTAATAGAGTTCTATTTTTACGTTCTGCCACTCCATTCTGTTGAGGAGTGTAGGCAGCCGTAAGTTGCCTTTTAATACCATTCTTAACACAAAAATCATTGAATTCTTTGGAGGTAAATTCACCTCCTCGGTCTGTTCTTAAACAACATATTTTACTCTCTACTTCATTTTCTACATAACTTTTAAACACCTTAAACATGCTAAAAGCTTCACTTTTTTTCAGCTAAAAGATAAATCCACCCTTTTCTACTGAAATCATCTATTAAGCACAATATATACCTCTTGTAGCTGCTTGAGGTTGGTGTAATTGGGCCACATAAATCTGCATGTATGAGCTGCAATCTCCTTGAGGCTCTCCATTGGCTCTTTTTGGGAATATTAGTTCTATATTGCTTTCCACGATGGCACACAGTACATATTCCACCATTTGCTTGCAGAGAAGGCAGTCCCCTGACCAGTTGCTTATTCCCCAAAACCTCAAGGCTTTTATTCCCCACATGCCCATAGCGCCTGTGCCACAAATCTGCCGATTCTTCTTCACTGGTTTTCAAGCATATTATGCTTTGAGGTATCATGGTGGCTTGCAAAATGAACATTCTATTAGCTGTCATAATTGTTTGCATGATCAATCCCCTCTCGGGATGGTAAATTTTGCAGCAATTGTCCTTAATAACAATGGCCAATCCTCTTTCTTGCAGCTGCCCAATGCTCAGCAAACTGTTCTTAAGCTCAGGTATGAAGAACACATCCTTGATTCTTTGTGTTAACCCTTCAATCTTCAGTCTAATAATCCCCTTTCTCATCACCATAATTTTTTCACCATTAACCCGACTTGATGTGTGCTCTGAATTTCTCATCCATTTCAATGAACCGACTTTTATTCCCCGTCATGTGGTTGGAACACCCTGAGTCCGAAACCACCCATCATCCTCGATCAGTCAATTTTTCTTGCACATACACCATTAACAGTAATTCCTCCTCTTCTTCTACTTCGCATAATTTGCATTCTTACGCCAACTAGGACATTCATACTTGAAAATGTCCTAGTTTGTGACATTTATAGCATTCCACAGTGGCTTTGTTGAAGCTTTGTCTACCCCTGCCACGTCCACCTCCAGCTCACTCTTCCCCTACCTCTTCCAGGTCTTTCTTCATAAGTCACCTTGAGAACTTGTTCTTCTTGTACTTGATTTTTCATGCGTTGTTCATGCACTAGCAGACTGCTCTGCAATTCATCTATAGTCATTGTGGTCATGTTGTTTGATTCCTCAATCGAACATACCACATAGTTAAATTTCTGAGTCATCGATCGAAGAATCTTCTCTGTGATCATAGTTTCATTCAAATTTTCTCCATACGCCTTCATCCTGTTAGCTATAGACAAAACCCTAGAAAAATAGGCATTCACAGTCTCACCTTCTTTCATAAGAAGAACTTCAAAATCACATCTCAAGGACTGCAATTGAGCTCTCTTCACTCTTGTTAAACCTTGGAATTTCTGCTTCATGGAATTCCAAATTGCTCTGGCAGAGCTTCTGTCAAGAATCGTCTCCAACACTTCTCGTTCAATCGCTTGATACAGAAGGTTCTTTGCCTTCAAATCCCTCAAATCGTTGTCTTCTTGTGCCTTCTTTAGCTGAGCATCTGTGAGCTTATGAGTTTCAGCCACTATTGAAGATAACAAAGGTGTTTCTCCTCCAATCTTCACCTCGGTGCCGTGTTCTACAACCATCCAATACTCCTTGGATCGAAGTAGATTTTCCATCATCTCAGCCCAGTGATCGTAATGCCCACCAAATTTCAGCACATACCCACTCATTGTTTCCTCTCGCCATTGACAACAATTTCTCTCTTTATCTCTTGCTCTTTCGGAGAAACGAAGATGTTTTCTCGTGAACCAACACACTTGAATGTGTTTCTCTCTTTTCTCGTGCACGAAAACCAATTTCTCATGAAAACTCACTTTCTCACGATAAATCCAATTTAGCGCGAGAAAAACAATTTATCACGAGAAAAACAATTTCTCCTTCTCTCTTACACTCTCTCCCGCACTCTTCCTTTAAGAGGCTCTGATACCAATTGATAATTTTCAATGGTATTTACCCAATTGTATAAAGAGAAGTTGTGGCTTATATAGCCAATACAATTGAAATCACCACATCATCCACATGTTGAAGATTCTGGTAGATAAAAGCAAAATAGAAAAACAAATAGAAAACAAATAACAAACTAACAACCCATGAAACAGAATATTAATAGTGCTAACACCTTCTTCCCATTTTTTATAATTGTTTTCAAATATATAAATTATAATTTAAGATTTTTTTATTAACCATGAGTGTCTCGACCAATTTACGTTCACTCGACTAATTCTATAAATCCTAATGACCATGTAAATCTCCAGTGAGCATTATATTAACAACCACAGTAACAAAAAGAATAAACCCCTTAATTCTAAGTTTTTACCGCTGAATCTTCTACTCATTAGACCGCTTGAATCAATTGATTTTCAAAAGCGGTTGAGAGCGGCGTCGTGGCAACTTGTCCCGTGAGCGGGAGATTAAATGTCGAGGATTATTTATTTTTGTAACAAAGGAGTCGCCACCTAGTATTACAGATTACTAGGAAACCTAGTATCTGGTCTTTCGGAGATTCTAGGGTAAGGGACTTGGTTGTGTAAAGGGAAGGTTTTAACACCCTAGTACGCCCTACCTAAGGTAAGTCTGCTTGGTTTTTGTTTGTCTTATGATTGCTAAGTTATTGAAAAATATATTTACATGTTGATGATATATCATCCATGCCGAATATTTACATGTTGATGATATACAAACTCCGAAACATGAATAATATGAATCACCGAAAAGTTTTTTATATTTTTTAAATATTGGCCAATACCCTTTGGATTTTACAAACATATTGTAAAATCTTAAAAATACAAGAAACGATTTTTCAGTTGCAAAATCCATGCTAAAACTCATTTTTCTTCAAAAAACAAGATAATATGTATACATTTTAAAAGAAATAATTTTTAAAATATGCTAGTGTATTGTCCTTATGCAAGAAAAATAACACATTTTTATATTTTTTGTATATAAAAAAACAAAAATATTTTTATATTTTTTATATTATTATTTTATTATATTATTATTATATATATTATTTTGGGTGGGATTGAGTGCCACTAATGGAGTCTTAAGTGGTGACGACCCGACCTTTATTAGTGAGTGCAGGTCGTGGCCCGGATATCTCTGGTATGGGTCGCGACCGGACATCTCCGGTATGGGTCTCGACCCAGGTAACTTCGGTGCGGGCCGTCGACCCAAACAATCCGGGCACTGGTCGCCGGCCGAAGAACCTTAGGTGCAGGTCGGACACGTGCTGACCGACCCGACCCTGTTACTCTTAACCGGGTATTTTCGCGAGCAGGTAGAAGGCGAACAATAGAAAAATGGAAGTTTTTCAAGTGCAACGAATGAAGATTCTGTTAATACCTTCGTGTAGAGGACGTCGAGGTGGTTCTCTTGGTCGTGACGGTGTCGAGAATGGTGGTCTGTGCTCACGGGAAAATGAGTTGGAAGTGACGGGTCGGTGCACTCGTGATGCGGCTGTTCTTCACCGGGAAGAGCTGGTGGTCTCGGAGTATGGGGAGCTTATGAGGGTGACGGCGGTGCTTGATGACCGGGGTGGCTGTCGGCATTGCTTGAACCGAAGAGGAGAGAGAGAGGTCGGGGCAGTTGTTTCGACGATGGATGCTACCTCTACCTTCGTCCGAGAGGGTGGATGAGCTGACGGGGTTGAGGGGTGGTTTATGGTGATGATGAGGCAGCTCTTGATGGGTGAATGTGGTGGCCGGAGTAGCTGAGTTTAGAGGAAGAAAAGGAGAGGGAAACCTCTGTTCCGGGAGGAGAAAGCCGAACGGGATAGAGAGAGAGCAAAACCGAGCAGGCAGAGAGAGGCGATGGTGTTTCTGAGGTGGGGTGGCAGGCGAGACGAAAGGTGGTCGATGGTGAGCCTTATTCTCCAACCGGGAGGAAGAGCCAACAAACCAGGTGCCCTGGTTTTAGGTATAGAGAGAGTAGAAAGCGGGTGCCTGAGGAAGAAAATCAAAGAGAGAAAACAAAGAACCCGAGGCTGGATGCAAACAACAACAGATGAAATTTTTTTAGTGCAATCTCTCCCGACTTCCTTAGTTTTTCCTCCTTTTCGAAAGCGGACGAGGCTTCCTTTATATAGCCATGGGAGGAGGTTACACAGTGGGGCTTGGGTGGCTCAATGAAGATGGGGTGGGTTGCTCAATGTGCATGCTATGCTATGTCCGAAAAAGTGGGGGTTTCAGGTGGCTCAAGTTTTTTTATATATATTTATTTATTTATTTGGGCATAAAATACAGTTTGGTACCTCAATCGGTTACTCTTTTAATTGCACCCTTAATTGAACTTAAACTTATGATCTTGTGCAATTATATCCTTGTGAAAAATTCAAAGTGAACTTTATTTTGCGCACCTTTGGTCCTTGATTTTTATCTGTGCAATATAGTTCCCCACTCGACTATAAAACTCTTAATTTGTTCAATTAGGTCCCTGATTTCACTTAATTGGCTTAAAAAAAATTCAAATTGATCAACGAAAATTCAAATATCACCAATTGAGCCCGAATTAATTTTAAGAACTTGATTTCGCATTGACTAAGCCTTTAATAGAAATTAATTTGATCAATTTAAAATACAATTAAGTCGTCAAACTTAATTAAACCCTCCAATTGGACCTAAATTAATTCCTGAATATAATTACGCTTTTATATTAAATCAACGACTATATCAAATTAGTCCATAAAAATATAATTATATTTTATGACCTAGTTTATACGCGGATTTATCTTATAATAAATCACTTTAGCTTTGGATCCGTGTTTTTTATTTTTGGGCACAAAAAGGGTACAATCGAACTTTCAAAGATGTCCAAAATTTAAACTTGATTTTCTTACCGACACCACCCCCATTTATTTATTATATATATATATATATATATATATATATATATATATTCCTCTTCTTTTTTTTCTTTTTTTTTTGCTTCGGGTCATGACCCAAAATTTGGGTTACAATAACTATGTAAATCTCCAGTGATATTAACAACCACATTAACAAAAAGAATAAACCCCTTAATTCTAAGTTTTTACCTCTGAATCTTCTACTCATTAGACCGCTTGAATCAATTGATTTTCACATTTTACCAAAACTAATATCACGTGTCCATTTTTTTCTTTTTTCTTTAAATATTTTTTATCGTTTCTCTGGGATTCATATTATCATATGTCGTCAGCATTGGATCATGACAGAATTTGAAATATATTTCTAAATTGTAGTTACATCTTGAAAATCATCTGTATGCCCGTCAAGATGAAAAATTAACGTTTACATGCCCTTTTCATCCATTAAAAACAGGAAATTCATTTAATAGAAGAAAAATAGAATAAGAAAAAATATCATTCCAGAATCTGAAAAATATCATTGATTTTAAAAACACTATCAACACAATAAACATACGACATGACCGATATTTGACTCTTAAGAGGAAGAAGCTTCTAATGGAACAGTCAGCATGACTAGAAACACATGTTATTAGTAATCATGGTATCATATCGTTTTCAAAGACAGGCATCGAATACCATGATTACTTCTATGAAAAATGCAATGCCCTGAAAACTATCACACCCCAATAGTTTAGGAAAAGGGAGACTAGACGTCCGAGAGTCAATTCTAAGGATTTGTTTGGTAATCTTACATCATGAGCTTAATGTCAAGTCCCGTTTGGTGGAAAGGGTTTGGTGGGAAGGTTTGGTCCATGGGTGTCAAAATATTTGAAAACTTGGATTGTAAAATCATACTTGAATTGTGGAGTACAATCCGAATCAATAAAAGAATATCATTAATAAAAATATATTTTTCATGTTTTTATTGTGTTTTTTGTTGAATATCATTACGAAATTATCATATCTACCCCATCAATTGTATTAAAAACACATTTATCCATGCTCATTTTTGTAGGTCAATAATAAACCACCTACCACCAATTAGACATGGAGGGACAAGCCTGTAACACCATTTAGAATGCTCACTTCATGTGCTTGATATTGTACGATATTTTTAAATTAAAAATAAATTATTAAAATGTTTTTTAGTTTTTTGGACCAAAACTTAAAAAAATCAATTTTATAAAAATAGTTTATAAAGCAAAAGCAACACAATGCATACACCACATACAATTTTTGGTTAAAGTTGTGCAATATATATGGTGATTGATAGATGTATATTCTAAATAATTACAAATGAAGCTGATGAGTTATAGCTTATCTAGCATTGATGACCTTTCTCTTTTCATAGTTCCGGGTGAAGATCTACCATCTATAAAGAGAAATTAAGAAAGAGATAAAATCACGGATAAGGTTTTTATCATATAGGTGGGGTGAAAAACAAAGGTTCAATAATTCTCTTGGAACGAAAATCACATGAAAATTACTGTTAAAGAACCATCTCACCTAAATATTTAAGTTGTTAGGTGAGACCCCATAATATATTTTCTATTATTCTCTAACACCTCCTCAAGTGAAAACTCTTTGAGTTTGAAACTTGCATAAACCTATAATACCTTGTACTTGATTTTATCAAATAGAATGGTGGTGACGAGATTCAAATTTGTGACCGCTGAGTTAATAAGGCTTTGATACTATGTTAAAGAATTATCTCACCTAAAAATTTAAGCGGTTAGGTGAGACTCTCATAATATGATTTATATTATTATTCTCTAATACTTCGGAGACCTACAAGTGAAACCCCCTTCAAGTGAAAACCCTTTGAGTTTGAAACTTGTGCAGATCTACAATACCTTGTACTTGATTTTATCAAATAGAATGGTGGTGATGAGATTCAAACTTGTGACCACTGGGTTAATAAGGCTCGATAGTATGTTAAGGAACTATCTCACCTAAAAATTTAAGCGGTTAGGTGAGGCCCTCATAATATGATTTATATTATTATTCTCTAATACTTCGGAGACCTACAAGTGAAAGTCCCCCTCAAGTGAAAACCCTTTAAGTTTGAAACTTGTGCAGATCTACAATACCTTGTACTTGATTTTATCAAATAGAATGGTGGTGATGAGATTCAAATTTGTGACCACTGGGTTAATAAGGCTCGATACTATGTTAAGGAACTATCTCACCTAAAAATTTAAGCGGTTAGGTAAGGCCCTCATAATATGATTTATATTATTATTCTCTAATACTTCGGAGACGTACAAGTGAAACCCCCTTCAAGTGAAAACCCTTTGAGTTTGAAACTTGTGCAGATCTACAATACCTTGTACTTGATTTTATCAAATAGAATGGTGGTGATGAGATTCAAACTTGTGACCACTGGGTTAATAAGGCTCGATAGTATGTTAAGGAACTATCTCACCTAAAAATTTAAGCGGTTAGGTGAGGCCCTCATAATATGATTTATATTATTATTCTCTAATACTTCGGAGACCTACAAGTGAAAGCCCCCTCAAGTGAAAACCCTTTGAGTTTGAAACTTGTGCAGATCTACAATACCTTGTACTTGATTTTATCAAATAGAATGGTGGTGATGAGATTCAAATTTGTGACCATCTGGGTTAATAAGGCTCGATACTATGTTAAGGAACTATCTCACCTAAAAATTTAAGCGGTTAGGTAAGGCCCTCATAATATGATTTATATTATTATTCTCTAATACTTCGGAGACCTACAAGTGAAACCCCCTTCAAGTGAAAACCCTTTGAGTTTGAAACTTGTGCAGATCTACAATACCTTGTACTTGATTTTATCAAATAGAATAGTGGTGATGAGATTCAAACTTGTGACCGTTGGGTTAATAAGGCTCGATACTATGTTAAGGAACTATCTCACCTAAAAATTTAAGCGGTTAGTTGAGACCCTCATAATATGATTTATATTATTATTCTCTAATACTTACAAGACATGGCCTCGAGATCATATAAACATATACATACATGGTGGTCATTTTGAGTTTCATACTTGACAAAGTTGTAGGTGTATTATAATTATTCCTTTCACATTTCTGTGCACATCTGTAATGTAATCATGTAAGATTATTCAGATCGATGGATACTTTCACAATGCGCTTGTTTGAGATCGATGGATAACTTCACAATGCGCTGTTTGGGAGTGCAGTTGCGGTAGTTTTTTAAAGTTCTTTTCGTGTCGAAATATATCAAAATAATATTTTTTATTTTTTAAAAATTATTTTTGATATCAGCACATCAAAATGATCTAAACGTATTAAAAAATTTTCATTTAAAATACAAAAAAAAATTAAAATTTGACCAAACGGCTTGGCCAAACACGCACAATAACTTTCTCAGCAACCGAGAAAAATGGCAGTTTTTTAACCTCGTATTTACACTAGAAGAAAAGGAAAATCGTGCTGAATGGATAAGGATTTCCGTTCTAAAGTCTTGCCGAAATGATGCCAATGATCTGTCATGATTTTCCTTCAGAAATATGGCTTCTGCCATTCATTTCTTTTATCTTCTCCATATCCAATACATGGGCCACATTTACGCGTTTAATTATGCGGTAACGCGGAGGAAGGTGTGCCTGAGATATGAACGGCAACGCTGGATAGAAGATAAACATCGTCGGTACTGTCAGTTTCAACTATCAACCATGGTTTTTGATTGTGATTTGGTCGCGGTCATGGTCGTGGCATGTGTAATGCATTATTAAAATATCCTGTAATTAATCCATGGTTATAATTTTATATAATTAATCAACTCTTTAAAAAACTTTTGATAGATTGTTAATTATCCTCTTAAACAGAATGCAAGTATAAATACAACTATATATGTTGTCGCCGGGAGAAAACAAAACGTAACTTTGTTGCCGGACGTTAATTAATACGGGTGTCCATGGCCCGGATTTGTAAAGTAAATATTGCAGCGATCACCGATCATGGACTGCATATTCTTTGTTTCAGCGTATCCCAAGTGGTATACATGGAATTGAACATGGAACAGTATAATTAGCAAGTTGAGTTCTTTCCTCGATTCTCTGGCACCACTTCCACGTAAAATTACTTTGGAATTGTTATGTTAATTATAAGCTATGTATTGGCATCTATATCTCTAAATGTATAGTATTCATACACATCCCACTTTCACGGCAACTGAATGTTCTTCTAGCTTCTTGTCTTTTTTTTTCTTCTCTTTCTCGAGCCACACCAATGCCTCTTCGAGCCTGTATTTGGCACTTGGTGTCGTGGAATCAAGTGATATTAGAGGAACAGTTGCAACAGTTGTGAAAACGAGGTTTGAATGATGGAAGACGCATCTCTCGATCGGCCGGAACAAAAGTCTTTTGTGTTTGTAGAAAGTATACAGTCGGAGGAATGTAAGAATTCGAAAATTCTTTTCCGGGAACAACAACAGTTCATCTTGGATCCACGTTGATTAACCATTTCGGAGAGTGGACTGAGTAATTAATCTCTCGGATGGTGGGCACCCCAAAAGTCAAAAATAGAGGAAGAATAGCTCACCTTTTGTCCACTAATTTTAGTATGTGCTTAAAACTCGGTGTAATAAAATGGACCATAATTGCGTCCTAGAAAACAAAATATAATGGCATTTCCCGATTATTTTGGATGAACAGCATGCATGCTGTGAAAAATTAAGAATAATGGCATTTTCAGACCATTTGTGGCGATCGGATGAATGAACATGGAGTTTCTACAAGATGATCTAGTCAATGTTGAATGATCTTTATCGCTTGCATAATATAGTTTTGATTGGTTATTGAGAAATTAAGATTATATCATCAAATCTTTATAATATAACATTATTGTTAATTCGAATGATCAACACTTTTTAATTAAAAACAACTTTTCGATATTCTTTATTTTGAGCAAGAAGTAAACATTGCATTGTTTTTCTTTTTTAAAAAATAAACATTGTAGTTAAAGCGAAACTAAAACCTTTTTGAATTATCATATGTTGTGGGCTTCACTTGATATATCATTCTTAAGAATAAAAATAAAAAATAATTTTTATATTATTTTTATATATTGATATCAAAAATAATTTTTTTAAAAATAATATTTTGATATATTTTTAAATAAAAAAAACTTTAAAAAAACAGTCCGATTATATTCTCAAACACCCTCTTAGCCATTTCCTTCGTTTTTTTGGTGTCAAGTGTAGACATAAGTTGTTTTTCAATTTATTGAGGACGCAAGTGACTGACTCCACCAAACCAAAACTGATTGGCGTTCATAATTTAAGCCAATCACTTGTTTTCTTAAAAGCTTTTTATAATTGAATTACTGGTCTCGTTGTAATTGATTTATATAATGCAAGTTGAGAATTGTCTATTGTTAAGAGGTAATGTTTGTTTTTGTTTTGTTCATAGATAGTACTGCTTTCTGGAGATTCGTTTCAGGATTCATAATGAAGAGTATATGCACATACAGATCGAATAAACAATCTAAAATACATGAATAAAAAATTAACAAAAACAAAATTAGGGTTTCATATACATACTTAACTTAATCTAAATACAAAAGAACTATATTAAGAAGAAAGCTAAAACAGCTCGGTAAAACACTGAATACACATTCACAAAACATTGTGGATTACAACAATGTATTATTGATCCTTGTCCCTCAGTGCGCCTCAGCCCATGCCTTTGTACAAGGGATATTTTTTATTTTTCCACAGGATTAGTTGTAATTACCAGATTGTTTGGGGGTATTTTTATATTTTTGATGTATTTTTAAACGGTAAAGATATTGTCTTAACCCTCCGCTCAACCTGTGAATAGTAACCTAACTAGGGGTAATATCTTTTTTTTTACCAGTATATGTACAATGCAATAACGAAAATGCTCGAAAATAAGACAAAAAATCGAACTGCCAACGGGGTCCTTCGGACAATTCACATTTCTGGAGAATAGGTAGATACTACTTTAGCCCTAGAAAAGACAAAAGTTTAGAAATGGTTGTGGGGTCCTTTAGTAATTAGCCACTGCTTTTATTGTTTGTATTATGGCGCACTTGTTGGTGTGTCGTCTCTACCTTTCTCGACCCGCTCTCTTCAGGCGGTGTGCGGCACATGACGTGTCATACGGTGTCCAAAAATATCTCTCCGGCATCTCCGAGGCTTTGCCTCCATGTCCTCTACCTACTAGAGTAGCTTGTGGTATTACATTATCACCGGAGAGGCGACGGTGGTCGGTTGAACATTTTTACACCCTTTTCTCTCTCCTCAAAGCCATTTTACACTGCAGTCCCATGGGTTTATGGTAGATTCATTTCCAACCCTTCTCTTCTGAATGTTGTGTATGGTCCTAATTTCAGTAATAGAAGTTCTGATTGGTTTCAATTTAGTCCTTTAATTGAATTTCATGATACATTTCGTTTGCATTTCAATCCTTATTCTTTTAATTTTCGGTGTTGTATTAAATCCCTTAATCTTTTTAGTTTAACAAGTTGTATTATTTTCAATTTTGTTCTTCAATTGAAATTAATTATACATTCTATTTTCTTTTCGGTCCGTATTCTTTTAATTTTGATTTTGGTTTTAAATCCCTTAATATTTGTAATATACAAATATGAATTATTGTCAATTGAATCCTTCAATTGAAATCAATTATATATTTTATTTTTATTTCAGCCTTTATACTTTAATTATTCTTTTCAAAAAAATTTATTAGTATTGATATAGTTATGCATTAATCCCTATTATTTTACATGTTTATGTGTATATGCTTTTTGTTTTACTTTTGGATTCTTTATCTTCTTTTTTGTTGGGGTTGTATTTTTTTTATTTAGTCTTGAAATTTTAATTGGTGTTAGTAATCATTTGAAATTTCATATTTCTTTTATTTAAAGAAAATTAAATGTTTTTTAAGGCTAATAATTTTTTTTTATTTTGTCATTTATTATATTTGTTTGCTTACTCTTTTGTTATAATTTTGAGTTTTTTTTTATTCTCCGAGGTTCAAGATTTTTTATTATTTATGCAATAATAGTAAGAAATATTTTTTTAATTTTCTGTTTTGTTAGAATTGCTTTTTTTTTATTTAGTCCTTAAATCTTAATTTGTGTTATTGTTCATTTAAAAAAAAATTGGTTTTCTTTAGGTCAAATATTTTTTAAAAGCTAATATTTGTTTTTCATTTATTTGATTTCTTTTCTTTCCCCTTTTGTTAGAATGTTTAGTTTTTTAATCTTCGAGGTATTTTTTTTTATTAGTTGTGCAATAATGGTAATCATTAATTTATATGTTTTCTTCAAAATATTTTTTTAAGACTAATAATATTTATTTTTATTTTGTCATTAATTTATGTTTTGCATACTCTTTTGTTATATTTTTTTTCTTGATTCTTCAAGGTAAATGTTTTTATTCATTATTTATGAAATAATAATAATAATAATAATAATAATAATAATAATAATCATTTGAAATGTTTTTTTTTTTTCAAATGATTTTGGTAAGGTTAGTAATATTTATTTTTCTTTTGTAATTTATTTTATTTTTTATTACTCTTTTGTTATAATTTTGGACTAATTTTTATTCTTTGAGATATTTTATATATAATGATAATAATAATTAGAGATCTGTTTTTTCTAACTTACTTTTTTGTTTAAATTCTTAAGTTTTATTATTCTTCAGGATAAATTAATAATTTTTATTATTTTGACAGTATGAATAATAACAATAATTTAAGGTGTTGTAATCTTAATCATAATGGTGACATTATAAATAATCATAATAATAAAGATTATAATTTATTCTAATAGCTATGGTGCTTATCATGTAGCTAATATGAATTTGATGGTAATAATAACAATAACTCATAAAATAATATAAAATATCAATGATGACAAAAATAATAATACTAATTACAATTGAAATATTATTCATAGAAACAACGATGTTAATTATCGTGATGATTATAACAATACTATCAGTAATAATCTGAATATTAATTACTTACAAAAATTATTATAATAACAACTATAATAATTATGATATTTTTTTAAAAAAATATGATTAAAATATAATAAAAATGAAAATAATTCATTAGTCAATGTTTTTTTCTCAAAATTGACCCGCACTATTTTTTATGTATGGTATGTCATATTTAGTATCATATAACAAAAAAATATACAAAATCAAATTTAAACAAAACAGGTAGGAGAATTGTGCCAAATTATTTACAAGCGCTTCGATTTACATAGATAATCTACCGATTAAATAATTATCCAAATATTCAAACAATAGCAACATTTAGTAACTTCAATACACAAAACAAATAACCCGTTTGAAATGGATTTTATTGCTGATGATTTAACTAATTATATTTATATTTAATCAATGAAAACACACATAACAATCAATCAGTTTATTTGAAATGAATTTTATTGATGATGATTTAACTAATTTTATTTATATTTAATCAATAAAACACATAACAATCAATCGATTTGCTACATCGAGCTTTTGATATAGTAACGATTGATTATCTGTGTTTTCATCAAAAATAAATTATCTCACAATCCAGCACAAACATAAATTGCTATTATGTAGACCAATAATTGCATTAAAAAACACGATTCTAGATCATAATTTTTATTTAAAATATAATTTAAAATAATAATCTTAAACAACCACGATTACGAACAAAACTATACTATTTTTTCTAAAACTTTTCAAAACTATATATTCTCTATCGACTTTCTTGAAATTTTGTTAGTTTTTTTCTCTCCTTCAACCCCGTCAAACGTGATGATATAGAGAAAGAGACACACGTCCATCGCCCACCGTTAATTAAATAAAAATAACAGAAAAACACCTATATAAACCGACTCCCGCTATTTCTTCATGTCCCGCCAAGAACACCCCCCCTCCTCTCTCTCCCCCCTCACTCCCTCTCATGGATTCCCCTCCACGCTCCTCCGTCATCATCATTGGCGCTGGCATCTCCGGTAATTGCCAATCTACACATAGATAACACTTGCAATTAGAGACTAAAAATTAAGAATTTTGTTTTGTTTCTTGTCTTTAAGGTGTATCTGCTGGAAAGGTGTTGGCGGAGAATGGAATAAAGGATATGGTAATTTTGGAAGCTTCAGATCGTATCGGTGGTAGGATCCGAAAGGATAATTTCGGTGGCGTTTCGGTTGAGCTTGGAGCCGGTTGGATCGCCGGAGTTGGCGGTAAAGAGCCCAACCCTGTTTGGGAACTTGCTTCTCAATCTGGCCTCCGCACTTGTTTCTCTGATTACAGCAATGCTCGCTATAATATCTATGATCGCAGGTATCTGTATCCCTGCTCGATTCTGAGCTTTCTTTTTCTTCACGTGTCTTTTTGAGAAAAAATGACGTAAAAGGATACAACATTTAGACACCTTGAACACTGAAATTTCAAGAGTTTCTTTTTTTTTCCCCTCTTTTCCGGACGCTAAAGAAAGTGGTTGTGTTGTTGGTGTAGCGGGAAAATATTTCCTAGCGGAGTGGCGGCAGACTCGTACAAGAAGGCGGTGGACTTAGCAATTGAGAATCTGAAGAGCTTAGAAGCAAACCTTGTCGGTGAACTTATTGGACCGCCTAGGTTAATCCCAAGTCTTTAATGTGATGTTTTGTTTTTTACCGCCAAAATTAATCCATAAAGATAGTACTTGATGGTCTTAATTAATAGGAATCTTAATTTTTCCTATGTTTTGTCCTTGTTTAGTTCACCAAAGACGCCAATAGAGCTTGCCATTGACTTCATCCTTCATGACTTTGAGATGGCAGGTTGGTTTTCTAATTGATTCTACACACAGTTTTCTGTTTGTTTCCAGGAAAAGAAAGTAATTTGTTAGTCTGGTTTAGCTCATAAAGCATCGAGTACAGATTGATAAACACAAATGGGTTTATTTTCTTTTATTGCAATGATTGATTGAAGGCCGTGAAACAGAGACTTTAATGGGTTGTTTTGTGAAAACAGAGGTAGAGCCAATATCAACGTATGTAGATTTTGGAGAGAGGGAATTTCTAGTGGCAGATGAAAGAGGCTACGAGCATCTGCTATACAAAATGGCTGAGAATTTTCTGTTTACCTCGGAGGGCAAAATCCTGGACAACCGTCTCAAACTCAACAAGGTAATTAAAACAGACAAGAAAGAAACAAGTGGAAAAACCTTTTGAATTCTTTTTTTATTTTTGTTTCTGATTTGTTTTATCTCTTTTATGCAATTATTAAGACAAGGGGTCAAAGTTGATTTTAATAGAATGAAAACATAAAATTTGAATAAAATAAAATAAAATAAAACCGGAAACTGTGTTCTGTCTGTCCTGTACGCATGCAGATACAGAGCTATCTTGTTGCTGTTAAGAATGATTGACCCACTTCTGGAGCTTGCAGACAATGACGCGTTAAGAAAAGCTCTATGCATTTCATAAATATTCTATTCTCACTACCATTTTTCATTCCCTTTTATTTTCTGGGCTCTATTTTTCTGTACCTGTGACCATCAATTTAGAGGAGGAAAACATCAGCTAGCATGATAAATGTGATGTGGTAAATGATAACCAATGAAGCTGCTTCTGGGGCATCTGATTATAACATTGGAGTTGCGAATGGAATAGTTTTGCTGGGCTTTCATTGGACTTTATGGAAATGGACCTTGTTGATTAGAACTCACTCTTAATTATATTATGTTATTCCAGTCTGGAAAAAGTTGAAGTGAAAGCAGGTCACTGGAAATTCAGACCTTCAAACTTTCGGTGTTTGACCCTTTGCTGAATTCAGATGATGAAAACAAACCAAACTTTCAGTGAACTTTTTGAGTGAGGACCCCTACATAGAGCCATTAAAAACTGACCCACCAACATGCTTGATTTTTCAATCATATAGCCATTGATTGGCAAAAGGTTCTTCATCATCCTTCAATCAGTAAAGTGCTTCTTACCACTTTCCAATCTGTAGGTCCATGAATTCTCAAGTTGCTCCAACACTGACAAGAATTAGACCACTACGGTTAGGGCGTTGGGATGTCATATCAACTCAGTACAGGAACCTGAATTTCGCTAGGCCTGTCAATTTCTTCTCTCTTTTTATCCTGTCTTCTGTAACCTGAAGTTAAATAGATAAAAAAACAGAAAGTGTTTGCCTCGTTTGCACTGAAGAGGTCAGAGCTCACAACCTAATGAAACCTTAGTGGGCTAGCACCACAATACATCAATGCTGCTTTTTTCTTAGATATAGATAGATTGTTTTGTGGCCTGGATACTGCAGCAGTGCATTAATGCTGGGTTTATATACATGGTTTTTGTACATCGGGTAGATTCTTCTTCGACTCTGTTCCATACTGTGCTGCACATATTTTCTTGGTTTGACTTCACGGAAACCGATATTCTGAGTAGTAACAATTGCTAATTTTGCTTGGTAAAATCAAAGTACTGCTATCCGAATCCATCTCATGGAGCATCATACATAATCTTATTCGTCACTATATATATATATATATATATATATATATATGATGATGATGATTTTGTGGCAGGTTGTCAGGGAATTACAGCACTCGAGAAACGGCGTTGTTGTGAAAACGGAGGATGGTGGTGTCTACGAAGCCAGCTATGTGATTTTGTCCGTAAGCATTGGTGTCCTCCAAAGTGATCTCATTTCCTTTAGGCCTCCCTTGCCCGTACGTCTTCTCTTCCTTTATTTAACTTACATAATAATATAACCTCTTTTTTTATGTCTTTGTATATAATGTTAAAAATAAATTTATTATATATATATATATAAAAAATCTCCATTTCCCGTTCTATATTCAATGTATTAAACTCCATGACACGTGTCGTTAGTACTTAAATAATTCTTGCTATCTCATTTTAGTTAGAAAACAAAAGCTTCAAGTACTTATAATCACCAAAAATTCAAAATTCACTATCGAATTATAATAAAACAATTTACTTGAAATAATTTATGAAATTGATTTTTTTTTAATTTTATTATCTTTCAATTTTTTTTTATATATCATATTTGGTCTCTATTTTCCTTATTACTATTTATTTTATCTGCAATGATTTATTATATTAGATTTTTCTTTTGAATTGATCCAACTCTTTTGATTTTTATTTGTTTTATTAGAAATAATTTATAGAATTTGATTTTTTCTTTTCAATTTCATATTTTTTTTAATCTATTCATGTTAGATTTAGACTTTCATTCTCTTAATAAAAGTTTTTTATTTTAAAAATCAAAACTTTAACAAGTTATTTTCCAGTTTATTTTTTATAGCATAGCTAAATATTGAAAATAAATTTCTAACTTATTTTATTACATTTTTAAATATAATTGTTTTTTTTTAAAAAAAAAAACTTGTTAACCAATTTTTTTCCCCAACAAACAAGGAAAATGTCTAAGCTGAGGGAGACAAGGATTAATGGCAGCTGTGCCTCGTACTGAATAAGATTTAGGCAAAAGATAGCTTTTCGAGGTGGCCTACTGTCTTTATAGAAGAACAGATACCGTGGGTTGCATCGATGGTGATCCACAGAATTGGTAACCCACAGGCTCACCATGCCTTAGGCCCTAAGGAGACAACTCTACTTTTTAATTTTTGTTTTGTACAGTTGTTTCCCATGAAAACTGCGAGTGAACCATGATAGCTAGGGCCCTGCTCAAAATAAGTTAATGAATAAAAATAGCTTCTTTTTTATCCTAGCCTACGTTTGGGCTTGGACACACTGGCGTCAACTCCGACGTATACCTATGAACCGTACGTAAGAATCTTTAGGATTGGATCACGTGACTTGGGATACAGGCAAGTGAGCAGTTTCTGTCTTACTTTGCTGGTCTTTCAATGGCAAAGTCTCTGTCAAATTTTCCAAGCCTATGTGCTGTAAAATACAGCACGTGATCTGCACCTTCTAGCTCACATGATTAGCGTAATTTGCTGGGTAAATCTAGCAGGAACGACTGATCAGACGAGTATGGACTTCTATTCCCTTGATTTTAAACCGAGAAAACACATCTCCTGGTTTTGTTTTGTTCCCGTAGCAGGTTAAGATAGCTTAGTTGGCCCTTTGAAGCTGATGACTGCCATCATATTATAAGTAATTGCTTTCTGTACAAGTATTTAATTAAATGGAAAAAAAATCAATGTTGCAGAGGTGGAAAACAGAAGCCATAGAGAAGTGTGATGTGACGGTATATACAAAGATTTTCCTGAAGTTTCCAGATAAATTCTGGCCATGCGGTCCCGGAAAAGAGTTCTTCATCTACGCTCACGAGCGAAGGGGATACTACACCTTTTGGCAGGTTATTTGTCCTCCTTGTTTTTGATTTCCCCCGTTCTGCATTTGCTAGCTTCTATTGAGTAGAATTTGAAAACAATTGTTAAACAATGCTACTGCATTTGGAGCTTCAAACCTGCATGCCCTTTCCAGGAATTTTCAATAATAGGAACCTCAGGTCAACCTTTAGTCTAACAAGTCAACCTGTCAAACAGGCTGCGTGATTTTGATGTTTTGTTTCCAAACGAAAATATGTATTCAGCTTGCTGCTTGGCAGCTTAGATTTATTTCCAAACTAATCGGGACCTGTTATACAGGGAAGAGCACTGTGATATCATTCATGAGGCTTGTTCTCGGCCAAGCACAACATTTTTACTAAATAGAGCAGCTTGGCGATCCTTTTGTATTAGGATTCTTATGATGTCTTGATTGCAGCATGATAAAAAAAAATGGTGATTAGCTTTCTTGCACAGATAGCAATCTAGAATCTCTTGCATTATGTGTTTTGTATTGTTCTTCGAGCTATGATCATGCCCTGACGTTTCTGTCGTTGTGTTAGAGCAGGCGATATTAGTTAATTAAGGGAATCGATTGCAATGTCAGCCTGTTTTTACTTTTTATTTTTCTATAAGTAGACATGATAATCAATTTTGAGACCCAAAACATCTAAAACTATCTCCTCCTCACTTGATTAGGTGAGGATTGAAATAATTTGATGATCTATTGAGGATGCAATGTGGGATCTCACTATCTCCATCATTTTCATTCATTTATCTCTTAATAATCAAATCATAGTTAGTAACTCACTGGATTTATCCAAGCTGGCTGCTGATTGTTGCTTTGTCATCAGCACATGGAAAATGCATATCCTGGTTCGAATATCCTGGTCGTGACTTTGACGAATGGGGAATCAAAACGTATTGAAGCTCAATCTGACGAGGAGACGTTGGAAGAAGCTATGGGGGTGCTCAGGGACATGTTTGGCCCCCATATACCCAATGCAACTGATATACTTGTGCCCCGCTGGTGGAACAACAGATTCCAGCGTGGCAGCTACAGCAACTACCCCATCATTTCAGATAATCAAGATGTTCATGACATCAAGGTAGCTCCATCTTATTTCTGCTGCATATAGTTGTCTGTTTTCACTCTGGCTGTACCTGGTAATTCAAAATCTTGCTTGTTTTGATCAGGCCCCAGTAGGACGCATCTTCTTCACTGGAGAACACACCAGTGAACGATTTAGTGGTTACGTCCATGGTGGATATCTTGCTGGTTAGAACACAGAATTTCTTCAGAAGACTTTCAATGGAGGGACTCTATATGCCACTGTGCTCTCTATATCTTACATATTTTTGATGGTCTCGCAGGTATTGACACAAGCAATTCACTATTGGAAGAAATGAGAAAAGAGAAGGATAGAAAAAGTGAGAGTCAAACATTTTTGTTAGAGCCCTTGCTGGCATTGACAGGATCGTTAACGCTCACACAGACAGAGGCAGTCCCAAGTCTACATAAATGTGACATTCCTACACAACTATATCTTAGTGGCAAGGTTGGTCTTCAAGAAGCGATACTATGACTACATGGACCTACTATCGAATCCAGCTTTGATGATGCTAATATGTTCGATGGGTAAGGAGCCTGAGCTGGCCGGACCAGTTTCGACCCAGATTCAATCTAGACCCCTCATGCTCTTCAGAAAATAGAATGAAACGGGAAGAACTGCATGCGACGGGGTGAACAGATAGGTCCAGCTCCTGGTGCTTATAGATTCGTAGAGGGGCCTTGCCAGTTTGGCGCTCGGGAGGGGATTGTTTTAGGCATACATGTAAAAATAGTTGGCTAATTCGGGATGAAAAAGAAGCATGCTTCTGATTCTAACCCTACTAGTTACTTGTTTATACAAGAAAACCCTTCTTCCAGAATCATCCACCCTTTTGAATTGTGCTGCAACTTGGTGTTCGTCGCACCTGCAACATCTATAACAACGAGCAGTCAACTCAATTAATCTAATTTTTTTAAAAAAAATCTCCATTTTTGTCCGCTTTGCTCCCAGTCGAAGAGAGATAGGGAGGGAGCCATAGACCCACACCGGCCCCCAGATTCCCTAACTCAAGAAACCTCCCATTCTGTACATGTATTAAACTAACACAGAAGCCCACAATTTTGAATAAGCAAAGATGGAGGATGAAACAGTGAACAATATCATTTGCCAATTCACAGACCCCGAAGGGACACCGCTGAAAGCTCCTTTATATATTCCTCAGAACGCTGGTCCACGACAAATCGTTAATAGGCTTCTTAACAACGTAAATTTCGATTTTTATTTGTTAAACAATGCAGGGTCTTTTTTAGTTACAAAACAAATGCCTCAAAATAGTGTTCAAATTTTGTGTTTCCAGGAAGGGAAGTTACCGCATGCTTTTTCTTTATCGGATCAAGGGCTTGCTGTGCCCCTCGAAACTTGCAGAAAAACAACGGTCAGTGAGAGTAGAAGGTGTTATGAGCTTAGTAAAAGCTCCCACCGGATCTTCATAAGTTGATGGTCCAAATCGGACCTTAAGAGCAATCAGAAATTTGTCCCAATTAGTCACTGGGCATGACTCCATCAACCAGCTATACCAGGATAAGGCTTTTCCTTCCATGTGAAAGGATGCAATCTGCAACTTTTGATTATCAGGTGTCTGGTAGTAGGAGAAAAATTGTCGGGTTTTGAGAATCCACTTCGTGGGTTCAGACCCATCGAAACGAGGAAATTCCAAGCGAAGCGTCCTAGCTTGAATTCCATTTTTTTCAACAAAGAAAGGATTGGAAATTACTTTCATATTATCTCCTCCCGACGATCCTTCTCCAGGTTGAATCCTTGAGAAATTTTGAGCCAAATTATCATAATTTACTGCCAAACTGCTAAGCTGTTGCAGAATATTCTCCATTAATGCCCGTTGTCGACCTTGTTCCTCTTTTAAGGAGGCCATCTCTCCACATAAATTGGCTACTGCTTCAGTTAATTGAGCCTGGCCAGTTTCTTCATCCATGTCGCAGAAACGTGGCTCTGATACCACGTATTATGAACACACTAGAAATCAAAAGGGAATTAAGGCAATTTGAGGAGCCAAAAGACCTCCAGAACACAATCTGCAATTGTGGACTAAAGATATACCTTCCATTGATTCTGTAACTTAAATACAACCTTCTACCCAATTGAAAGCTAAATACGTGCCTTAGTGGCCCAAGACAGGTCCCCCCACTATCTAAGTGCACTTACATAATAACATACATAGTGCAATAACTTCTAACAAATTAAATGAAACAAATCAGGACACACGTGTCCAAGCTTCCAGCTCATAGCAGAAGAGAGGATAATAGTAACATTTTTTAAATTTTTTTATGGATTTTTCTGAGCGTGGGGAAGTTGGTTGATTTTTTTTTATGGACATTCAGTTTCGGTGGAGAAGGTGCTGCCAATTGTTTATCAGCCGCAAGCTATTTTCCGAACTCGTCCAGTTAATCGGCGTTCTGCGACCATTGCTGGTGTGATAGTGGTTTCCTTCTTGTATCAGAGTTATTGTGTGGACAATTTAGGGAGTTGTTTTTGCTTAACTACAGTTATGAGCGATGGAAATGTTGCTTTCTGTCTGCTGTTATATTGGTTTTGAGTAAGAAGTGCTGGTCATCTACAATGAAACTCTTTTAGTTGTACCTCTCAAGAATTTTATCCCGCACTACATTCACGATCTGCTTTCATTGTTTTGTTCAGTCAAATTACCAGCACCCCAGGTTAATGGTGTTAAATGTTTTTCTTACTTGTTCTGCCCTTTCTTCTTCTTTTTATGTCACTCCAGTTCATGCAGAAGCTATACTTTCGGTTGCCTTGAGTCCTGATGGGCAACAGTTGGCTAGTGGCTCTGGGGACACCACTGTTCGTCTATGGGATCTGAACACCCAGATACCGAGTTTATTTATTAACATGGGTGTCGGGCAGTTTATACGCAACTCTGCACAACTCGACTAATTTTATAAGTTCTGATATAAGCTTTAAATAGTCATTATATTGGCAAAAAATCTGAGACCAGAAAGAATAAACTCTTTAATCCCTCTTACTACTAGATCACCTACATGATGGTTGACACTGATGTTTACATGTACAGGAAAGAGAACATATATACTTATTGCATATATTTCAGCTTGCTCATTGTGAGGTCTTTATACCCAGGAAAGAGAACAATGGTTACTTTCTAAAATAAGTTTAAGTTAATGGCCACCCTGCCTGTACATTTCCTTTATACTTATTGCATTGATCATATATGAACTTCTTGATGCAGGACATAAGAACTGGGTGCTTTGCATTGCATGGTCACCAGACGTTAAGCATCTTGTGAGTGGGAGCAAGGCTGGAGAGCTTCAGTGTTGGGATCCTCGGACAGGAAAGCTATCAGGGAATCCGCTTGTGGTAAAATCTCTAACTATTAGACTGGCTGGTAGTTCATAGAATGTAACCCTCTTGAGTTGATTGTAAATGTCAATTTTGACATACTCTTGAAACATTCAGGTGCAAGTCATTTGACATGATGGCACTGATATTTAGGTCCTGATTCTTTGTGGCAAGGTATTTGCTGTTGATTGGAGTCCAGATGGTGAGAAAGTAGCCTCTGGTGGTAAAGAAAGAGAATTGAAATTATGGATGGGCTAGATTAACTAACGGGGACAAAGGTGCAGGGAGACATGGTTGAAACATTAAATGGAGTAATGGTTTGGCAGTCCATCAACAATCTATTTGGTAATGTCACAAATATCAAGTTTCTGTGGAATTGTTCTGTATTTTCCTTGCCGTTGGAAGGAGGAATTCAGTCCTCTAAATACATGTAATAATCCCTAATTTACAGTCTATAATCCCTGACTTATATTCTATAATAAATACATGATTTTCTGTTACAATTTGGCTGCCATATATTGTTTGATGTTCTTGCCATATACACTGACAGAGGTAACCCGATCGATGCAATTGAAGAATCAGCTATGAGAACGATTGGTCTTTTGATCACCTTGGTACTCTGATTTTGCTGACATTCATCGCAAGTATCACAGAGGTAAGAACTTGGATTTTCGCATATCTACCACCATTTTCAGGTCACGCAAACTCACCTGGATGTGATGAATCTGAGTAGAGCTAAAAGCTTGGATAAAGCTATTATTCTGTGAACAAATTTGCAAGATTTTTTTTGTATAATCATCAAGGCAAAGATATCGACTACGGTTGAGGATCTACTTTGACATGCTGTGAATGTCATAGGCTCAAAATATGATGCTATTCATTTTACTGACAGCAATAACACTATCTTGAATCTATACCATTGAAATATAGTGGAAACTTGTGTTAGTTCACTACGTTTTTGTTCTTTCCTGTTAGGTGGTCCCGCACCATTTAATTTAAATGGGGGCTGCCACATCATCAAATATATGCTGTAGGGTTTTATAACAAAGAAGAGGGAGGTGTGCCGAGAGTAGAAGAGAGAAAAGAAGAGAAAAGAAAAACATTGTGGCTGCAAAACAGTGCTTCGTATTTCTTTGATTTCCAGCTTGTTCACCGTTGGATCGAGCTGAGATTTGGACAGAAGCTTCTAGACACATTGATCTTCATTCTGAACGGTTGGATTGAAGATTGGAGTTGTGGAACTTGTCCGTTTTGACAGCAAACGGGGCTGTCAGATTGTGAGCCTTTCTCAAACTTTTGCTCTTTAATCTTGTTGAATTCCAAGAATAGGTTGTTCTTGATGATATATTTTGTAGTCCTTAGTTGAATCTGAGGAAGAATATTGTATACCCATTATTTGTGATAGTGGAAGATTTAAGTGGCCTACGGTCCCGTGGTTTTTTCCCGCATCGGGTTTTCCACGTAAAAAAATCTTGGTGTTGATGTGTGTGATTATTTGCATTATATTGTGGTTTGATTGATTCTGTAATTTAATTGCACAAAGAGGGAAAAAGGTTTGGGACTTGATTGATAATCCGCTAAATCGGTGCCCTATTGTTTGAGTTATTTTTCCCAACAAGTGGTATCAGAGCACTGGTTGTGTAGATTGAATTTCTTGTGCAATTAAAATGGAAAAGGAAGATTCGGGCATGATAAAGCTCACTTCCTCAAATTATTTTCTATGGAAAACAATGATGGAGGATCACTTATATTGCAATGATTTGGCTTTACCGATTGAGTGTAAAGGAGTAAAGCCTGTTGAAATGGATGATGCAAAATGGAAGGGGCTTAATAGAAAGGCTACCGCTAATGTTAGAAAATGGGTATCCTCTAAGTCCATTAATCATATTCCCAAGAACATGACTACTATAAAGTTTGGAAGATGTTAGAAGAAACATTTGCCAAAGAGAGTGCACAAAACAAGGTTTTTGTAATTAGAGACCTTGTGAATTTGAAGTATAGAGATGATGAAGATGCTTCAGTTCATATAAATGAATTCCAAGGTTTTTTAAATCAGTTGTCATTGATGAATCTTGAGCTAGCCGATGAGATGCAAGCATTAATCCTATTGAGTTCATTGTCGGATAGTTGGGAGACTTTGGTGGTGTCACTTAGCAATTCTACTCCGAATGGGGAGATCACTTTGAAAACAGTGAAGGATTGTATCCTTAATGAAGAGAAGAGGAGGAAAGGGACAAGCACTACCGAGTCTCATGCACTTGTTACAAAAAGCCGAGGGAGAAGTCAAAGTAGGTTCTCTCATGGCAAACAAGATAAAGAATCTAGCAATAGAAAAGGCAAATGGAAGCCAAGAGGAATTTCTCAATCAAGGATGGGATTTAAGTGCTATTATTGTGATAAGCCTGGGCATATTCAAAAGATTGTAGAAAGTATAAAAGAGATCAAAAGGGAAAAGATGTAGACAAGAATGAAGAGAATGGTACCGCTGCAGTTGTATTTGATGGTGATGTTGCCATTGTTTGTGATGATGGTTGTGTTAACCTTGCATGTCAGGATACCACCTGGGTTGCAGATTCAACAGCTTCTTACCATGTTACACCCCGACATGATTTTTACACATCCTACACTGCTGGTGACTTTGGTCAAGTTAGGATGGGAAATCAAGGGATGACTACTTGTTATGGGCATTGGAGATATTTGGTTGGAAACCAATACTGGGTGCAAGTTGATACTCAAAGATGTTAGACATGTACCCGATATGCGCCTACATTTGATCTCTACAGGTACTCTTGATGAAGAAGGCTATCATAGTTACTTTGGAGATGGTAAATGGAAGCTCTCCAAAAATTCTTTAATTGTTGCCAAAGGGAAGAAGATGGGTCTCTACATGTCACAAGCCAAGGTGATCAAAGGGGAGGTGAATGCAATTGATGATTGCTCTACTGATTTATGGCATAAGCGGCTTGGACATTTAAGTGAGAAAGGTCTTGGCATCCTTGCCAAGAAGAACTACCTTCCTTTAAAAGGTATGAACTTGAACACATGTACTCATTGTTTAGTTGGTAAACAACATAGAGTTGCATTTCAAAGATCACCTTCACATAGAAGATCACATGTTCTTGATTTAGTTCATACTGATGTTTGCTCTATGATTGATAAGTCTCTTGGAGGTGCATTGTACTTTGTTAGTTTTATTGATGATCACTCCAGGAAAATTTGGGCCACTTGTTTGAAATCCAAAGATCAGGTGCTTGATGTCTTTAAGGATTTCCATGCCAGAGTTGAAAGAGAAACTGGTAGAAAGCTGAAATGTGTTCGAGCCGATAATGGTGGTGAATACAGAGGTCCTTTTGAGAAGTACTGCAGGGAACATGGTATCAAGTTGGAGAAAACAGTTCCTAAGACTCCACAGCAGAATGGAGTGGCTGAGAGAATGAACAGAACCATTGTTGAAAGAATTAGATGTATGCTCTCTCATGCAAAGTTGCCGAAGTCCTTTTGGGGTGAGGCAATGAAGACTGCAGTTGCCATGATCAATCTTTCTCCATCAGTTCCCCTTGAGTTTGATGTTCCAAATATAGTTTGGAAAGGAAAGGATGTTTCTTATGCACACTTGAGAGTGTTTGGATGCAGAGCATTTGTACATGTTCCTCGAGATGAAAGGTCTAAGCTTGACAGCAAGACAAAACAGTGCATTTATTTGGGCTCTGAAGATGATGAGTTTGGCTATAGGTTGTGGGATCCAAAGGAGAAGAAAATTGTGAGAAGCAGAGATGTTATCTTCTTTGAAGATCAAACCATTGAAGACTTTGAGCAGAAAGAGAAAGTAGAGTCTACTACTTTTATTCCCTCTAATTCAAATCCAAGACCTACTCAACAGTTACCTTTGATGCTTGCTAATCACGGGGGAGATTTGCAAAATGATGATAATGGTGGTTCTCTTATTGAGCCATTAGTTGGTGATTCTGAATCAACTAATGATGATATTGATGTTATTCCTGAACAGGATATGCAAGAAACTCCAGAAGAGCCATAGCTCAGAAGGTCAACCAGACGTCACCAACCTTCCACCAAATATTCTCCTCATGAGTATGTGCTGGTTACTGATGGGGGAGAACCAGAATGCTTTGATGAAGCCATGTCACATGAGAAGAAAAGTGAGTGGTTGAAAGAAATGCAAGAAGAATTGAAATCCTTGCATGAAAACCATACCTTTGAGTTAATGAAACTTCTTAAAGGTAAGAGAGCATTCAAGAACAAATGGGTGTTCAGGTTGAAAATTGATGAGCATTGCTTACAACCAAGGTACAAGGCAAGATTGGTTGTGAAAGGTTTCGGTCAGAAAAAAGGTATTGATTTTGAAAAATTTTTTTCACCAGTGGTCAAGATGTCTTCAATCCGAGTGGTGCTTGGTATAGCTGCTAGTTTGAATCTTGAAGTTGAACAACTTGATGTAAAGCGCCTTTCGCATGGTGATTTAGATGAAGAGATCTACATGGAGGCAACTGAAGGGTTTGAAGCAAAAGGCAAAGAGCAACTAGTATGCAAGTTGAAAAAGAGTCTATATGTGTTAAAACAAGCTCCAAGACAGTGGTACAAGAAGTTTGATTCTTTCATGGTGGATCATGGTTTTGACAGGACAACTTCTGACCATTGTGTATTTATGAAGAGGTTTCCTGATGGAAACTTTATTATCCTGTTGTTGTATGTGGATGATATGTTGATTGTTGGCCATGATGCTAAGAAGATTCAGGTTTTGAAGGAAGAGTTAAGTAAGTCTTTTGCAATGAAAGACTTAGGACCCGCAAAACAAATTCTTGGCATGAAGATCACACGTGACAGGAAGAAGGGGAAACTTTGGCTATCTCAGGAGAGATATGTTCAAAAGGTACTTGAGAGATTTAACATGAGCAACTCCAAACCAGTTTGTTCTCCACTTGCAAGCCACTTTAAACTAAGTTCTAATCAGTGTCCTTCAAGTGATGAAGAAAGAGATGAGATGAAAAAGGCTCTTTATGCGTCCATGATTGGTAGCTTGATGTATGCCATGGTTTGCACAAGGCCGGATATAGCTCATGCAGTTGGTATGGTTAGTCGGTTCCTCTCCAATCCTGGTAAAGAACATTGGTCAACAGTGAAATGGATACACAGGTATCTCAAAGGCACTTCTAACTTTAGCTTGTGTTTTGGCACTAACAAACTTGAGTTGGAAGGATACACAGATGCAGATATGGCTGGTGATGTTGATTCTAGAAAGTCCACATCAGGATACTTGATGAAATTTGCAGGGGGAGCAGTCTCATGGCAATCAAGGTTGCAAAAATGTGTTGCATTATCCACTACTGTAGTCGAATATATTGCTCTTACTCGAAAGGGGCAAAGAGTTGTTATGGATGAAGAAGTTCGTGCAAGAACTTGGTCTAGTTCAAGAGAACTTTGTGTTGCACTGTGACAGTTAAAGTGCAATCCATCTCAGTAAGCATCCTACTTTTCACTCTCGATCAAAGCACATTGAAGTTAGATATCAATGGATTCGAGATGCTATGGAGATGAAGTCATTTGTTGTTGAGAAAATCCATACTGATAACAATGCATCAGATATGATGACCAAGCCTTTACCGAGAGAGAAGTTTGAGTTTTGCATAAAGGAAATAGGCTTGGTAGAGCCTTCTAAATTGAACTTTACAAATTGATCGCCAAGTATGGCTGAATTCCTCACATGGTGCGTGAGGGGAGATTTGTTAGGTGGTCCCGCACCATTTAATTTAAATGGGAGGCTGCCACATCATCAAGTATGTGATGCAGGGTTTTATAACAAAAGAGAGGTGTGTGTGCCGAGAGTAGAAGAGAGAAAAGAAGAACATTGTGGCTGCAAAATAGTGCTTCGTATTTCTTTGATTTCCAGCTTGTTCACCGTTGGATCGAGCTGAGATTTGGACAGAAACTTCTAGACACATTGATCTTCATTCTGAACGGTTGGATTGAAGATTGGAGTTGTGGAACTTGTCCATTTTGATAGAAAACGGGGCTGTCAGATTGTGAGTCTTTCTCAATCTTTTGCTCTCTTTAATCTTGTTGTATTCCAAGAATATGTTGTTTTTGATGATATATGTTGTAGCCCTTAATTGAATCTGAGAAAGAATATTGTGTACCCATTATTTGTGATAGTGAAAGATTTAAGTGGCCTACGGTCCCGTGGTTTTTCTCGCATCGGGTTTTCCACGTAAAAAATCTTGGTATTGATGTGTGTGATTATTTGTATTATATTGTGGTTTGATTGATTCTGTAATTTAATTGCACAAGAAGGGAAAAATGTTTGGGACTTGATTGATAATCCGCTAAATCGGTACCCTATTGTTTGAGTTATTTTTCCCAACATTTCCTAGTCTTTCTTCCATGTGTTATATATCCACTGAAGTTAAAATAAGAAGGATCTTTCTACTCTAGCAGGTTTATTAAGGTAGGCAGTCATTGCCTGAGCTGCAGAATGTGGACGAATGGCAGGTCAAGTGGCCAACAAATACAGGGTGCTTTATAATGTTCGAGGATTCAAGAGTTGGTGTTGGCTAGTGCAAAAACATAACTTGGACTTTCCTCGAGGATGTGCTCAATGAAATTCTAAATGAATTTCCAAATTTTGCAGGTAAAATGAACTTATCACCAACATCTTTTACTGAATGAAAGTGATCTCCGCCTGGACGGCATTCGGTTTGTCCCGCCTCTGCTTTGGCTTCAGTTCAAGCCTGTTGTAAATCAATGGCAGATAAACTCGCAACTTTCCATGAATATTGAAGAGATTGTGTTTCTTTTTGTGTCGAGAGATCTCTAGAGCATCATTTTCTTACGTAAAAGATTAAGAAGCGGATCAACGCAGCCAAGAATGCTCAGCCAAATTACAACTCGTGATTAATGGACACAATAGAGAATAATGACAGCACAAAGTTTCCAGTAGAAAAAAAAGGGCCTCAAATGTCAAATATAAACAAAGCTGCTACAGCTTCTTCGAAACGAGATGAAAAAAAAACCCATTAAATCTGAAGTTTTTATACAAATTAACAGAAGAACTGGACCTGTAATTTTGGTCAGTGCGAAATCTAAAATGGGAGAGATCGACCATGTTTCGATGGTGTTTCGATACCAAGTGGAGAAGGGATGTCTTCAGGCTGTCGACCAGGTTTAACCCATCTACCGTGTTTGTTCAACACGAGTCCCTTGTACGGAAACTGATACCAAAACTCTGGTATTTTCAGATCCTCTATCAGCATGTCACTGCCCTTGTTCACCAGCGCCAAATCTCTCCTAGCACTCCATCTATACTTCGATGAATTGCTCAAAAACCCATCTGTCAGGTGAAGATATAGCTCCAGATTATGACACCCTGACAAGTCAGATTCGTGCTTCAAGTATGGCGATGTAAACGCATCAAGCTTCAATTGATTCCCTACATGCCTGTAAACCCAGTTCAACTTTCCAGTTAATCCATGGAACTTGTTAAGCAGTTTGTTCATCAGGCCAGGCAGTTTCGGTACTATATCTTGCTTGACAACAACGCGCAGGATCTTGACTCCTAGCTCGTCGAGCTTCTCCTTGAAGCCGATGTTTCCGACCCTTGGCGCGCCGAAAGAAATGACGCTAACGAACAGGTCCGGAATGGCAGTCTTAGCCTCGTAAGCATTGAGGAGTGCCAATGCTCCTCCTAGGCTATGGCCTGTAACAGTCAAGCTGACCTCCTCGCCCTTCCCTCTGTAGAAATTCACCAGTCTTAGCACTTCTTGCATGACTTGCTCCGAAGCGCTTAGCTTGTTGTACCTGGTGAGCTCATCCTTGGATTTGTAAATGCCGAGGAACCCTTCTTGGACCTTCACGTTTGTGTTGTCGTCAATAGGCTCTAGACCTGTCCTGATGTCTGAAAACCACTCCGATGGCGCGATGGTGCCCCGCCATGCGACCATTATGTCTCTGCGGCCGATTCTGTGCGACTCTTCTTTTCTGCTAACAGCAACATAACCCATCCAGTTGGAATCTTTGCTCCACATGGTGTGTGACCTCTTTAACCAGTCAGGCACATCGACATGGGACAAGGCATAAATGTACTGTTTGACCTTGTAACCATGCACGGTGAGGCCTAACGTTTCAAAGATCTTATGTCGGTTGTACCTGCAACTCCCACAGTACTCAGATAAAGGATCGAAGTCGAAGGAATCATAAGTGGCTTCAGCAAATTCTCCATATTTGAGAATTTCTCGTCGAAGATTCGGGTGGAGAGGGTCAAGAAGGTTGTCCCAATTGCTCGAGCCATGAAGTTCCTGCCACATTGCTGATATATTCTGCTTGGGAGACATTGTAGGGGTCATGTGATCTCCTAGGTCTACAAAATCCACTGCTGTATACGGCACATGGAAGAGACGAGATAGCGTTTTGTGGGGACGACAGGCCTTTTTCTCCGATTTGTCATCTTCACGGGGCTTTACAGCTGACTCTTGCTGGATTCGTTTAGTGGAAAGCTGTCTCAGGCTTCTTGCACAGCTTAAATGAAGATGCAGACGGAGACGTTTCTTGATATTAAGCTTCCACTTCCACGATCTTCTGGTTTTCATTGACCTTGTTTTCTTTGCTGTGAGCTCTGTTAATGGCGACATCTCCATGGTGGTTAATTCACTGGTTCTAGCTAGAACTCCCGAAAAGCTTGTGATTAGAAGAAAAGAAAACCAAATTCGTAGAAAGGAAAGCGAAAAGTGTTTGTCAGGGTGTAGATGATATGTAGGGAGTGGCTTATATATACACACAGCAGTACTGAATCTACTGATGAACAAGGGCGAGAAATAGCTCATCACTGTAGCTTCCAAGAAAGTTCATCATCCGTGTAATTGGACCGTCAATAAAGTTGACTTCTTCTTTTTTCATTTTCTCTGACGAGAAAATCTTAACCTCCGGAAGAAATATTCAATTACAATCCCTTACTGAAGGTTTCTAAATTACAAAAATAAAAATTAACGATATAATTTAAGATCAGTTAAGTTTATCTTTACTATCTCGATTTGGTTCACTATGTTAATGTAAAAATAAATAAATAAATTGTGTTATTATGTCTTTTTACATATCTAAAATCTGCTCCTAGTTTTTTTTATATATTTAAATTAAATAGTCCACTAATCATAATTTTATAGTAATATGGGTAAATTAAAATTCACATTCTTTTTTATAAATTGATATAATATATAAATATTAAGAATCAAATCGATCTAGAACATGAATATTAATTACTAGAATAATAGAGATATATCACGTGGTTAAAACTAATCTTGATTAATTAATTGTTTTTTAACCATAAGGGCCTAGAAAGCACAAACGTATATAAATAAATTACAGGGACTTGGAATGATCTATAATTTATATTTTCGCCACAGCTTGGATTTCTCTATCTCCCAACAACTTGGTATAGCTCATAAATATTTGCGACCTTGTCGTCTCGGTCTTGCCATGTATCAAATTAAAATAGCATTTATTTTTTCAAAGCTAGACCATGCTGTGACCATTCTCCCAGTTGCATGCATGGACCATGTCAAAATTCAGGAGCCCCGACAGATTGGTACTCTACACCCTATTCAGAGTCCATTTATTATAAAAATTACCAATATCATTCCGTCCTTCCAATTTTTTTATTGTAACGGAACATTCTGCCGTTTCGGCGACAAACAACAAAATTGACAACTTTGATTTATTACAATACCATTCACTATGCTGCTGAACAGCTGTTTTTATGATGAACTGGATGGGGAGAATTTAAAGATTTACCATTTTTTGCTCAAAGAGTATCTCCTATCTTCTGTCTATCCATTTATTTGAAATGACTGAAGTGATACGTCGATTATAATTTAGTTGTTTCCCCTCACAGAGTATGAGTGAGAAGTAGATTCCCACCTTCAGGAGAGGATCGATGAGAGGCAACACCATCGCTGATGTCTCGGATGTGGGTTTCAGAATTGCAGGAAGATGGCGGGAAATCGTAGTCTCATGATGACTCTTCTATTCCAGATTTGAGAAGATGACAGCCTTCAAATACGCAGGCCCATCGAGATGCATCTGTAAACACTAGGCCAAGCCGAACATTTGCTAAGAAACTGTGAAATTAGTACCCTGTTGACGCTCCGGCCGAGGAAATCGGATCGAATATTGTGATTTGGTCTATGGATTCATATGAAATCAATTAACAGGAGTTATGTCGATTATTCTACCCAGAAAAAGTTCAAAACTCCCGAGACCAGCACATCCCTGTCATATTATCTCTTTTGTAGTGAAACTGAGAGGATTAATTGAATCAAATCTTTATAGCCTAATTCAGAAATTCTTTCTCCTTCAAGCTTTCAACAGTACTGTTTCTAAGAGTTAACTGGTCAGCGGGATGAAGCTTGTTAAAACATTATGCAAACAAAACGTAAAGAAAAACAAGTTGTGTGGAGGATTGTATTTTAGTGGTCGGATAACTCTTTTAGTGTCTGTTTGGGGTGCGATTGCGATGATTTTTAAAAGTGGTTATTGTTTAGAAATATATCAAAATGATGTTTTTATTTTATATTTTTAAATCATTTTTGATATCATCATATCAAAATAATATAAAAAACAAATTTTTTTAATTTAAAATAAAAAATAAAAATAAAATTTATTCGTAAGCGCACTTTCCATCGGAATGCCCAGCATCCCCTTAAATGGAATTTTTGCTTAGCAAAGAACAATCAAATCTACTGATTACAAAACAAATTTCAAATAACAAAACAAGAAAATAATAATAGAATTTGTTCCTAAAGACTTGGTCTTCAAGTAGAAATCTCCCAACTAATCTTCTCCTCAACAACTCTTCTTATCTTCTACAGCTTTAAGGCATTCATTCAACAAAGTTGATACCAGAAATTTGCATTTTCTCTTTAATCCCCTTTTATGAGAAGAAAATTTTGTTATCTTCACGTCTGCAATAGTTTAACAGCATAGACGTGCACCTGTAAGATAGGTCTAAGTCATTTCCTTTGCCAGAACAAAAAAAACATTTTTTTTTGTCAGAGATTGATCGATTAGTGTTTTAAAAACCAGTTTCTACTATCATATTAAAAGTCCTTATCACCAATGTCAAAATTGCCGATCTTTATACCTTATATTTATAGAAATTGCACATGACTTAGTGTTGAGAGAGAGACGTTGTTTGATCTCTTCGTGGATAATTTTCATATGGTTGAAAAAAAAATCAAGCCCCGTTTCACTTAATTGGTCTAGAAGGTAAAGGTAATGGATTGAGATCTAGGGGAGTGTAAAGCCAGCAACCATAGACCACTTCAAAAGATTGTTAACGACAAATGTTGTGTGGTCTGGGATGTGATGGTGGGACCACCACATTTAAATTAAAAAATGGTATTAGGATTTTAAACTCAACTAGAGACAAAAGAGAAAAGAGGATCGGAGAAAAGAAAACGTGGTGACTGCTGAACATTCATTTTTTTTCTCTGATGTCTAGCTCGTTCAGCGTTGAATCGAGCTGAGATTTGGACATAGACTTCTAGACATATTAATTTTCATTCTGAACGGTTGGATTGAATATTGGATTTGTGGAAGTTGTCCGTTTCGACAAAAACGAGGTTGTCATTATTGTGATCATTTTCTCAAACTTTGTTCTCTTTAATCTTGTTGCATTCCAAGAATAAGTTGTTCTTGATGATATATGTTGTGACTCTTAGTTGAGTCTGATGAAGAATATTGTAAACTCATTATTTGTGATAGTGGAAGTTTTAGATGGACTATGGTGTTAGAGTGTAAATGAATGTATATTCTAGAATAATGAAAGTGTATTCTAGATAGTATATGGTATTTGAAATGTGTATATAAAGATGCTAAACACGGCATGTGTGTGTATAAATATAGCAACAGAATAAATTCAAAATTTCCTTCTCTCTCTCCTTTGTTCTCAATTCTCTTCTCTTATGTGTGAATTCTTCTCCACTCTTCTAATCTTAATATACGGTCCCGTGGTTTTTCCCACATTGGATTTTCCACGTAAAAAATCTTGGTGTTGATGTGTTTGATTATTTATATTATATTACTAATCGTTTGATCTTATTATTTGATTGCACAAAAAGGAAGAAAAAGATTAAAACTTGTGAATGGTAATCCGCTAACAACGCAGGGATAGCTTGCTCTATCAGCATCAGCTGGAAATGAGAGAAGCAGAGAGTTTTTGAAGTCCATTGCCGTAGAGAAGTTAGATGAACAACTTTTTGCATATATCCACATTTTTGCAACAGGCTGTAAACAACTACTCCACTCTAATAATGGGATTTCTTTTCCCTCCATCTTCATCCTGTCAACCCTTCTGCCTGGCTTTGCTATCAAACATTGGGGTTTCACCCATAGCTGAATTGTGATTCTTTTAACTAGTGTTTTTTTCCACCCATTCTTCCTGACTGGTTTGACATGGCAGCTGCATGAACCAAGTTTCCAATGAAAGCAAAAACGAAGCACAGCAATTTTTAGGACCTAAATTGACTCATGATGTCATGAATTCCTTGATGTAAATCTGGAGAAGTGATGCTGACAGGCAATAGAAACAAACAATCAATTGCAGGAATAGGTGGAAAATTGGATGAATGAACACAAGGGAAGAACTTGAGGGGCAGTGGTTGAGAAAAGCAGAGGGGAAGAAAGTTTTCTGTTTCCTTTGGATCATCAGTTCCATATATATGACCAGAATGAGTTTAAAATCGAGAGAGAGAGAGAGACTGGCTTAGGTCAAGAACAGTGGCTTTGAAAGTAAGCCACGTACGTTGAAGCTAGAGTTTAACTAGCTAGCCATGATGCCATGTAGCCTGACCCTCCTGCACACACCACCTTTCTTTCTCCAATTTTAACTAGCTAGCCATGTCTCATGTTGCCGACTTGATTCAGCTAGTTGATCTGAACTCTGAAGAGAAAAAAATCCAATTCAATCGCTGGTTGCATTCACTAACAAAATTAAAATTTGATGAATCAATTATTATATTTATTATGAAAATTCTCTTTGATTAAATATAATCACGAGACATGCTTACTAACCACTTCAAAAATCCTCCTCCGCAAGAAAAGAGAGAGTGTAAGTTGAACCTCTATTGATTTAAATAGTATAGTATAAAATGTCATCACAAGAAGACAGACAAGACCGCATAGCGCAGTGGATTAGCGCGTTTGACTTCGGATCAAAAGGTCGTGGGTTCGACTCCCACTGTGGTCGGTTAATGTTTTGTCTACGGATCTGCTGCTGGCTTTATTTTTTTAATCTTACAATAGTTGCGTCATCGACATCAGCTTAAAAAAGACATCCTGCATTATTATCGAGATGGTTCTGGAATAAACAGTTTGAAAAATCAATAAAAAAAAATGCTAAAATCCAACTAAAAGTTATATAAACAGTATTTCTTATTTATTATCAATCAATCGTTGATTATTATTTAAAATAGGATGCTCCAACTAAAACTTATAAGGTTTTGAAATTTAGTTATGGATTATAATGAATATCTATTGTTTAATTATTGTGTATTATTTAATATAAGATAAACAACTAATATATATACTAGCCAATGCCCCCGCGCCTCGTCCCAGGCTGCACCATATTTTTTTAATATAAAAAAATATTAATTGTATGTATTTTTTTGTTATAATATAAATTTAGTCAAAATAATAAATTTGTGCAGAATTCTTGTGAGGTGCAAGTTTTCTATAAAATATATGAATTTTAAATCGATATAAATTTATCTGTTTAGTACGTTTTAACAAAATAACTAGCATAAAATTATCATAGTCATTAAAAAAATAAGAATATTCGGATATATGAACTATTGATTAGTTCATTTTATAATTCAATTTAAATCATATTTTGTTCATTGTTAACGAAAATATATATTAATAGTACCTTTTACTGAATGCAAAATCAGAAACTACCGAGAGTGGAATTTGAACCCATGCTATTTCTATTAATCTTGTGCGCCTTTGTCATCTCAGCTACCTGAATATCTCGTTCATTGTGAACGACAATATATATTAATAGTAAGTTGTATATATTACTGTGACAGTGAACAGAATCGTTATTTACAGTAAAAATGGCACGTGGTTTATTTTTTAGTTTATATATATATATATATTACCTAAACAATAATCAACGTCCCTGTTTTACTGTGCACATAGAAACAATTTATTATTTATTGCTACAGTGTAATTATTATTTTACCCAGGGCTGAAATTTTTTAACCTTTAAGATCGGGGATATTTTTGAATTTTTCAGGTGACACGGATGACATTTCTGGATTTGTGTCCATAGTGAAATGACAAAAATAGCCCCCATAAAGGACAATAAGGAAAACCGAGTCGGGGGTTCTTTAGAAATTTCTAGTGGACATGAATGATATTTTTTAATTTGTTGCATAGTGAAACGACAATTTTACCCCCCCCTAAACGACAAAAAATAGGCGGCGGACCCGGGGGTATTTATGCATTTTCCACTGTGTTTTTTTTCTTGATTATCGGGTGGGTTTAGGGGTGCTGTAATAATTGTCCATTATTTTATTTTTATTTTTGAAAAAAGTGCAGGCGCGTCCGTGCAATGCGCCTGCAGTGTTTCTGTCACACGCGCTATTCAGGTGGCGCCTGTGACTTCATACTGAGATCAGAAACAGGCTTCCGTCGTGTCCCATGGTGCGCATGCATGTTCTCTTTCTCTCAGTGCGGCGCGTGGCAGGTTAAGGTTGCCGTATAATCTTTGATGGACAATTTTATTTTTTTAATATAATTTTTGATTTGTTTCAATTGTGTCCTTGAATTGAAATTGATTATATAGGTTGAGTTTCAATTCAATCCTTATTCTTTTGATTTTTGGTTTTCTTTTGGCTATTTTAATTATTTCAGTGCGCAAGTTTTAATTGCTTATGATTGGATCCTCCAATTGAAATTTATCATATATTTTATCTTTCATTTCAGTCCTTATTATTTTAATTTTGTAAGAACATTACAATTTTTTTAAACATATATTTATTTATTTTGGTCCCCAGGTTTTATTTATTTCAATTTTATCCTTCAATTGAATTAATTATATAGTTTGTTTTAATTTGTTTTGGTTGTGTCTCCAATTGAAATTAAGCATATTTCAATCCTTATTTTTTAAAAATTTTAAATAAAATTACATTGATTTTTTTTTTAAATATTTATTTGTTTGTTTCAGTCCCAAATGTTTTTATTTTTTTCAATTTTATTGCTCGATTGGAATTAATTATATATTTTATTTTTCATTTCGGTCCTTATTGTTTGAATGTTTTATTTGCTATGGATTTCTTGTTGACATATAATGTCACACTTATATGTTTTATATATTTTGATGATAACAATAAAAGAAAATGGACTAATAATATGCTTGGATGAGATTAAGCGATAAACAGGTATTATACAAAGAATACATCAACAAGCATAATGGAGTACACGAAGAAATCATTCAAAGAAGTCCAAGATGCAAGCAAGTGAAGACAAAGAAGAAGTTCTCATTTTAGTGCTTTAATTATGTAAATCTCAAATGTCTAACTTGATAGCACAATTTAAAATGAACTCACACACTTCACATTGCATGCATTAAAAGAGTTTGATGATTAGAGGATTAAGTCATAATCAATCGGTTCAAAAATTCAGAAAAGATAATTTGTCACAATTGCCTTTCTGCATGAACCGGTCGACCGCTTGGTGTATACCAAGTGAACCGGTCGACCGCTTGAAGACAAATTGTCTTTTGAGCTGAACCGGTCGACCGCTAGGTTTATCCGTTGTGAACCGGTCGACCGCTTGAAGACAAAATGTCTTTCAAGCCGAACCGGTCGACCGCTGGGTTATCCGTTGTGAACCGGTCGACCGCTTGAAGACGAATTGTCTTTTGAACTGAACCGGTCGACCACTTTATTTGTCCGTTGTGAACCGGTCGACCGCTTGATATGACAGTTGCATTAAAACGGCTATAAACGGCTAGTTTCTTTTAGAAACTTATAAATAGCCCTCCTAATTGCAAAAATAAACACACAAGAACTTTCATATCTTATATTGAGGCAATTAGAGTGCAAAAACATCTTCATATCATCAATCTTCATTAATACTCACATTTGTGTTTAAATCTTCATATCTTAACACAAAGAGTATTTTTCATTCTCACTACACTTAAACACCTTCAAATATTCTAAGTGTTATCAAGTGAGATAAAGAGATTATAGATCTTCATTTGTAATATCTACACTATTAAGAATGTATTGTTGTTTTACAAAACAACCATTGTAATATTCTTGAGAGTTGAAGTATAAAACTCTTTGATATTGGTGAGGGAATATCACTAAGGAAAAATCTTGAAGAGGGTACATCTTCAAGTGGGAAGAAGGAAAATCTTGAAGAGGGCATATCTTCAAGTGGTGTAAAAGTCTTGGTGTGGATTCATCAAGCAAGATTTGTAATCTTGTTACTTGGACTAGTAAGAGAGTACAATACTCAAGTACGGATTTGTACTTGAATCGTGGACGTAGGCTTGCCGAACCACGTTAAAAACCGAGTTAACAATCTCTCTCTTATCTCTTTACTTTAAAGTAATTGATTTTAGAATTGCTATAATTATTGTATTTACACCTAATTCCCCCTTAGGTGTATAGTTGCCTTAATCCTTGAATAACATTTCTTTGGTTTTTTCTATCATTCTTCTACAACATTTAATTTTTATGTGTATTTATGTATCTATGCTTTTATTTTTTATTTTTTATTTTTATCGTTTTATTTTTTTATTAGATTTATTTTTATTTGGTCCAGTTTTGAAATTTTAATTTATATTGGTGATCATTTTCAAATTAATATTGATTCTTTTTTCCCTTTGTTTTTTGTGTTTTTTCTGTTATTTTTATCTATTCTTTGGATCAGATGATTTTATTAATTTATTATTTGCGCCATAATAGTGAAATTTTAGTGATTACTTTTTTTTCGTAAAAATGTTTTGCTTTTTTATCTTAACAGAAATTTTGTACAAATTTATTATTTCACCTAAATTTATATTATAATAAAAAATCTTATATATTTAATTTTTTTGAGTTGAAAAAAATATGATACCGCCTGCTATGAGTCGTGTGGGGCATTGGCTATTATATATATGTGTGTGTTAAAGGGTTTAAGAGTTGTCTTGTAGATCTCGAGTCAAGACATGTTTATCTTATAAAAACTTGAAACAAATGAGGTTTTACTCGATAAACTCGAGTCTACAAAAACTATTTAAAGAGAGGTAGAGTTTCCTCGAATCTAAAAAATAATAATATTATATTACGTTATATAGAGAGACATGTTAATTTAGTTTTAAATTATAATACTTTTATTTTTATTTTATTTATTTTTATTTAAATAAAATAACTATAAAAAGATTTCACACATTAAAATTAATTCGAATTTATATCTATAAAATTTAGATTAAACTTTCATCTTTAATTTTAATATTTCAATACCAGGAAATACTTGATTCGGTCAACGAAAACCCTAAAATAAAGCGATGCACAAGCACCACGAGCTTTAAAATAAAAGTACAAGGAAATTTCGTTTTCTTAAAGAGGAAGGAAAGTATTCTAAGAAAAGTAACGCTGGCCATATGTAAAGCGCGTGTAGACTCACGCTAAAAACCCGTTGATCTTTTCAAACCTCCAGGGCACTCTCGTAACTTCGTTCTCTAATTCCTCCTATAAATTAAGCTCACATTCCTCCTAAACAAATCATTCAATCAAAATCCCTAAAATTCATATCTCGCTATCTCTCTCACGGTGTTTATTCGCTCTTTTTGTCAATGTATGTGCGATTCAGCTTCATTTCGTTTCTAGTTATTACTTTATTGCTAGATTAATTGTTGTCATTGATTTGTTCCAGTTTTCTCTTTTGATTGTTAAATTAGGGTTTCTTTGTGTCGTTTTGGGTGATTGATTGGTTCCTTGTGGATTTGATTGGAATTGATGATTTCTTAGGAGGTTTAGAAGTGTTTGAATTTATCAGGGTTTTGTCAATACAGAGATCATAGTTATTTATCTGGATCTTGCTCTTTGATTGAAATAATTGGGAGTATCTATACGATTTCTATTTTCTTGGTATATGCATCTTTCCCGGTGTTACTGTGTTTTTTATCCTCTTAGTTTGATTTAGGTTTGGTTTGGTTTCTGATATTGCTTGATCATTTGTTGTAAATTAAGATGTTTTTATTCCTATGCTCCTATAATCTAATGTAATTTGCTCAGGTGTTTTATTCTTTATTGAGCGAGAGGATCTGTCTGGTGGATATTTCTATAATGTGATCAATTTGAGGTTGATTATCGTGGATAATCTTTTGGACTGTTCTGATCTTGTCTTGTGTTTGTTATATGAGCAGATGCAAATCTTTGTGAAAACTCTTACTGGCAAGACCATCACCCTTGAGGTCGAAAGCTCAGACACCATTGATAATGTCAAAGCTAAGATCCAGGATAAAGAAGGGATCCCCCCAGATCAGCAAAGGTTGATTTTTGCTGGCAAACAACTTGAAGATGGACGCACTCTTGCAGACTATAACATTCAGAAAGAGTCCACCCTCCACCTGGTGCTTCGTCTCAGAGGTGGCATGCAGATCTTTGTAAAGACTCTCACTGGCAAGACAATTACCTTGGAAGTGGAGAGCTCAGACACAATTGACAATGTCAAGGCCAAGATCCAGGATAAAGAAGGCATCCCTCCAGACCAGCAAAGGCTCATCTTTGCTGGGAAGCAACTTGAGGATGGGCGTACGCTTGCTGACTATAACATCCAGAAGGAGTCCACCCTACACTTGGTGCTCCGACTTCGAGGTGGCATGCAGATCTTTGTTAAGACTTTGACTGGAAAAACAATCACCTTGGAGGTTGAGAGTTCTGACACCATTGATAACGTGAAAGCTAAAATCCAGGACAAGGAAGGCATCCCCCCAGACCAACAGAGACTCATCTTTGCTGGCAAGCAACTGGAAGATGGACGCACTCTAGCTGACTATAACATTCAAAAGGAATCCACTCTCCACTTGGTGCTTCGACTTCGAGGTGGTATGCAAATTTTTGTAAAGACTCTGACTGGGAAGACTATCACGTTGGAGGTTGAGAGCTCTGATACCATTGACAATGTCAAGGCTAAAATCCAAGATAAGGAAGGAATCCCACCAGACCAGCAAAGGCTTATTTTTGCTGGGAAACAGCTTGAGGATGGTCGCACCCTTGCTGACTACAACATTCAGAAGGAATCCACCCTCCACTTGGTGCTTCGACTGAGAGGCGGTATGCAGATTTTTGTCAAGACCCTCACGGGAAAAACCATTACCTTAGAGGTGGAGAGCTCAGATACTATTGACAATGTGAAGGCTAAGATCCAGGATAAGGAGGGTATCCCACCAGACCAGCAAAGGTTGATCTTTGCTGGAAAGCAGCTGGAGGATGGACGAACTTTGGCGGATTACAATATCCAGAAGGAATCGACCCTGCACCTTGTCCTTCGCCTCCGAGGTGGTTACTAAGCATTTGATGTCTGGTTTGTGTTTTCAGAAAATCAAAGATGGTTTCAAATAAGATTGTTGAACAACTTTTAAGTTTGTGTTTTGGTTTAGTTTGATATATATGATGAGTCCTGAAATGGCCTATTGGTCATTTTGTCATTTCTTTGACTTGCCGCAATAATAAATTTCTGTTTTAGAACAATTCTCTCCGTTTTGGTTGTGGGTGCAAAAATATATTTATTATGCTTGTCAAAGGCTTTTTCTCTCGCTCCTGGCACATTTGACTTTTTCTTTTTTTTAATCGCTTCAAAGGATGGATTAAAAAATGATCGGAAATGTACAAGAGAAACTGAGGCTAGAAGCCCAGCAGCTAGCCTTAAAGGGAACAGGCTCCCGAAAGGCTAAAGAGAAAAAAACAAGATAAAGCCCAAAAGCAAAGCAAGCTGGAAAAAACCTACAAGAACTACTGGCCAAGCCAAAACAAAGACAACAAACGATCTAGATCAAAGACAAACAACAAGCGGCCCAGATCACAAGCAAACAATCCCGCTCGAATAGCCAGGGAGGGAGCAAGCCTAGGCCTGCAGACGAAAGCCCAAACAGCAGCATCCAAGCCTCAAGCTAATTACCAAAACAGACCCCAGTCCCAAGGCCTTACAACTGGCTCGGCCCAAGGATCAACCTGGCCCCAACTCTTCCATAACAGCAGTGCGTGATTCCCATGATGACTGACTGCATCTGATTGCACAAATCTCGAATCAAATTGAAGGAGGAAGAATACTAAAACGAAATCAATTAGCAAGAAAGGAATATTGCATTTGTGATCCAAAAAAATAATAAGATTCGAAATTCAGAGTTGGTCTGCACCGGTCCACTCAACCTGGAAATAAAATCAAGTGAGAAGATTATCTAGAATGTTGCTGCCAGAACAAGAGAATAACAAGAGCTCAAGTATATGCACTGGACTAAGGAAATCAACATGATATCATTTGGCATCAAAGGTACACATCACGAGGGAACCACCAAGTGAGCCAGACCGAAGCGCCAAGAAGCGAAAGTCAGAAATTTCCTGTTGAATTGATTGTGTCTATAAAAAAGAGAAACAGAATGATGAGATATTGAAGAAATATAAAACTAATGAAGACCATCAGGCATGAGGATGCAAGACTAAAATTACATTTCCAAGTGCTTCGAGAAGAACTAGAGCGTGAATTGCCTATAATTTACGTAGCATAAAAACAGATTTCCCTTCATTACCTGTTACTTTCGAATCAATTTGACCCAACAAGTGCTTAACTCGCTGGAAAAAAGGCTTCAAGTTCTCTAGTATCTTAAAAATAATTCCACTATTTTCAATGGCGATTAATTTCCACAGTTCAGAACGAAACTTTGTTCAACTTTCCTTGTCAAAGAACAGCAGAAATAAGAAAAAAGATAAATTTACACATTGAATGATACAAACTCTAACAAGACAAGGGGAAAAAAGATTGGATTTTTATGGTTTTTACCCTCTCAATGTTGGACTCGTTGAAGTAGACAACTGGGTTGGCAGAAGGGCTAGCAAGGTATAGTTGATGCTCGAATTAGGAGGAGGTCTAGATGACTCAACCAAAGGCTTTGATGGGTGGTTCTTAGAGGAAACCGATGGTGATGGAGATAGCAGAGATGATTCAGGGCAGAGAAGTCGCCGGGGAATTTGGGCTGTTGTAATAGAGAGTGGAGAAGTGGAAATCAACAAAAAAAACTAAAAGAGCTCGGCGTTTCACTGTAGATCCAGACTCATGCGTACTATTCACTTGCAATTTAATCTCGTGCATCGCGCGAAGACGTCCATCTTTTTTTCCCGAACAATATATTAACGAAAAAACCACCCCGAAAACGATAAAAAATGCTGCCGGACTGAGGGGCTTCGTGGTTATTGTGCATGCTGGACCGGTCCGGGCCGGGCCGGTTCGCCGTATTTTTTTATTTTTTTTGAAATTAGCTAAATACTGATTTAGCCTCTAATAAGACAAAATTAATGACTTGGGAACGGGGGCATACCAATAATTGACCTTTTTCAATTATTATTATTTTTGTTTTATGGTCGGCGCGTGCGGTGCACGCAACCCATGATATTCCGCCTCATGCCCTGTTCAGGTGGAGCGTGAGGTATGATCTCGTCACCGGAGATGGGCTATCGTCGTCTCAATCGATGCGCCTCCACGTGGTCTTTCTCTCGGGGCGACGCGTTTCGGCGAAGGATGGCTGTGGATGCGGTGGTGGCCGGTTAAACCCGCTGGCCACGTTTCTCTCTCTCCCGCACGTAAAAGTGCAGAAGAGGCCCCCAAGTGTTTTTCTTTTTCCCTTAGGTCCCTTAACTTTCAATTTTGTATTTAGTCATGATTTCTGTTATATAAGTTTTGATTTAATTCGATTGGGTCCTTCGGTTGAAATCAATTAAATGTTAATGTTGCACTTCGGTTCTTATTCTTTTAATTTCCAGATTAGATTTAAATAACTCAATAAATTCGGTACACAAGTTTTGATTTGTTCAATTTTATCCTTTGATTTAAATTGATAATATATTTGATTTTCATTTCAGCCCTTATTCTTTTCATTTGTGATTTTAATCCCTGGACATTTGATTTTCATGTCGGCCCTAATACTTTTAATTTTTAATTTTAATCCTTTTATTTTTTTATTTATGGAATAATCCCTCTTGTCCATATATATATATATATATATATATATATATATATATATATATAAGTGTGTTCTTATCTTTGATTTTTAATTTTTGTTATGTTCTTATTTATTGAGGTAATATTTTTTCTTTTAAATTGGCTCTTAAATTTTATTTTAATCATTTGAAAAATGATATTTCTATTTTTTTCTCCCTATGTTCTTTCTTTTAGTTTTTTATTGTTTTTTTTTTCTATTTTCATCAACCTAATAATTTCTTTTTTATCTTTTGTTAAAGTTTTAAATATTTTCTTAACCTTCTATTTTTTTTTCATCATTAACATAGTAACAACAACAACAATGATTTTAGTTATTTTCTTGCTTATTTTTTTTTTCTAATTTTTTTGAGTTTTTTTCTCTAAGGATAATTTGATAGATTTTATTGTTTTTACAGTAATAGCAATGATAATTTTAGATGTTAAGACTTTGATGTTGTTGTTTTTATAATAGTTTGTGATGATCTGTTTTATTATATTAAATCTTGCATATATAAATATTATATTTTAATTTTTAACCAGCGAATCATGTTAATTTCTTTAATCCCAGCAATTATAAAAATTGTTTTTTCTCAGCCCGCAATGTAGTGTGATCATTTTTTTTTAAATTTTCAAGTCAAATGATTTTTTTTTCAGTTTATAATTTTTATTTTATGTTTTTTATTTATTTTATTTTCTCTTTCTATTATTTTTTTATTGGTTTTTTTCCAGTCAAATGAATTTTGTTTACCTGATAATTTTTATTTTAGTTTTGTTTGATCTTTTGTTAAAGTTATTTAGATTTTTTTAATATTTTTTTCTTTTTCATTATTATTATTATTATTATTAATAATAATAAGAAGAAGAAGAATTATTTTTCTTGCTTACTTTTTTTAATTGTTTTTTAACTTTTTTTCTCGAGATAATTTGATAATTTTTATTATTTTGACAGTAATAGCAATGATAGTTTTAGATGTTAAAGCTTCGATGTTGCTATTTTTATAATAGAATGTGGTGATTTGTTTTATTATATTTTAATTTTGGATTGACAAATCCTATTGATTTCTTTAATCCAAACAATTATAAAAATTGTTCACTCAACCCGCAGCATAGTGCGGTATAGTTTTTAAATTTTAAAGTCAAATAATTTTCTTAAAAAAATGTTTTCCCCTTGCATTTTTTTTTTATAACTGGCTTCTTCTTTTTCTTTTAATGAATTGTGACCTTTTTTATATTTTATAAAAAAAACATTATAACCAAGGTGTCCAGGTCAAGTTTTTTTACCGGGTTTCTTTTTTTGTATTTTTTTTAACCAGGGTATCCGTGACAATTAATTTATAATAAATCATTTCAATTTCTTAGCAAATTTATCAAAAATATTTTAACAATAGCAACATTCAATCACTTTTTGGTGGAAAAAAAACCATTTTTAATAGATTTTATCAATTATAATTTTATTAATTCAATATTAAAATAATAAAATACAACACGTATAAAATGAACTAATTTTTTACATAAATAAAAAAATTCAGCACATCACGCGCGCGGCAAAACCGCTCATGAAGCTAAAGGATGAACAAAATTTTAAAGGGCGATTAGTTATGCGTCTGCCGGGAGTCGAACCCGGGTCTATTGCTTGGAAGGCAATTATCCTAACCGTTGGACTACAAACGCTGACTGGTGTAGTACGACTCGTACATGTAATATATATTATCTTTACATCAGCCTGTCTGCAAGACGAACATGCTACTTGTGACGTGTCATGTGATCGAATCATGGAAACGAATACGTCTAGCTGTGTCTTCGATCAGGCTGCTCTCAAATGATAGAGCTATGTGCTCTTCTGCCGCTGATATTTGCGGTGCTACTATCAGTTACAATACAAACTTCTACCAAATATATAGTTTCATTTCATATAGAATGCGGAATTATCATATCATGGAGCTTAAAGACTACTATAAACAGTCTTGGGTCCTGTTAAAGTTTTATTTAATTATTTTAGTGGTTATTATGCTTGCAAGAATCATGGGTTTAGCGATTATTATGTTTGCAAGAATCATGGGTTTAGTGATTATTATGTTTGCAAGAATCATGGGTTTGTAGGGTTCATTATGCACTATGTAATGCCTATTTATAGGCTCTTCATCTTCAATTGAAAATCAAGCCAAGCATTCAATTTTTTCTATCATCAGTGGTATCAGAGCCTAACATCCTTCAATTCCCAAAGCTCTTTCACTTCATCGTAAGCAAACGAGAGAGAGAGAGAGAGAGACAAAAATTCAACCTGTGAGTGAGCAAACGAGAGAGCCTAAAATCCTTTGCCATTTTTCAACATTTTTCACATACGAGAAACAAACTCAATTTTTCAGTCATCTTCTACACCCAATTCACAGAAGTACAAGACATCGATGGCGTAATCCAATTTTGTTCAAGCAACCATCCTCGCTTCGATGGTCACTATGACCATTGGAGCATGCTAATGGAGAATTTCCTTCGGTCAAAGGAGTATTGGCCGCTTGTTGAAGTTGGAATTGAAGCCCCGCAGTGACTCATTGCCTTGACCGATGCTCAAAAATTAGAGTCGAAGGGAGAAGGTCAAGGATTTGAAGGCTAAAAATTATTTATTCCAAGCCATCGATCGTCCCATCTTGGAAACAATTCTTAGCAAAGAAACTTCCAAAGATATATGGGATTCCATGAAGTCGAAATATCAAGGATCGACAAGGGTGAAGCGTGCACAACTTCAGCCTTGCGCGGGATTTTGAAACTTTGCAGATGCAAATTGGAGAGTCAAGAACCAACTATTGTGCCAGATCGATGGAAATATGCAACAAAATGCGGTTTCACGGTGAGAAGATGGATGATAATGTGATTGTTGAAAAGATTTTATGCTCACTATCCTCAAAATTTGATTATGTGGCTTGTTCAATCGAAGAATCCCGGATGTGGAAAAACTCTCAATTGATGAGTCGCAGAGCTCCTCGCTAGTGCATGAGCAGAAAATGCTTCGGGCTCACATACAAATGAGCGAGCCCTAAAAGCTACAAATTATTCTCATTCCTCAAATTTCCGAGGAAGGGAAGAGGGAGAGGTAGAGATGGGAATCGAGACAGAGGAGATGGTTACGTATGGGTCGCTGATAATTTTGGCGTAAGCAAGGGAAATTTTAGGGGTGTTGAGGGAACCGAGGCAATTTCGTGGGTGTTGAAGGGCAAAACAGAGGTAGAGGTGACAAGTCTAAGATCGAATGTTTTCGATGTCACAAATTTGGGCATTTCCGATCCGAGTGTTATGCCAGGATACCCAAGTGACAAAGCTGAAATGTCACATTTTGCCGAGAGAAGGGAAGAGGAAACTCTTCTAATGGTCGTGGAGACAACCCAGGAGCAGTAGTGGGTCTCGGAGCAAGATCGTGAATCTGAAATTTGGTTTGTGGATACTGGTTGCAAGAATCACATGTGTGGGTGTAAGTCTTCTTTATTTACTTAAATGAAGATTTTAATTCAACAAGAAGTTTTGGTGATAACTCTACCGTGAATGCATTAGGAAAGGGTGATATTGAGATTAGAACCAAGAATGGTTTTATAGAAACAATTTCGGATGTGCTTTATGTGCCTCGATTTGAAAAACAATTTATTGAGTGTTGGTCAACTGCAAGAGAAGGGGTATGAGATGACTATAAAGAATGGTGTTTGTGAAATTTATGATCCTTTGAGAGGGTCAATTGTCTGTAGTGAAAATGAGTAGGAATAGATCTGTTTCCATTAGAAATTGTCATATCACGACCTTGTTTTATTGTCTGAAATTGAGAACCCAACTTGGCTTTGGCATTTCCGTTATGGCCATTTGAATTTTAGTGGCCTAAAACTCTTCACAGTAAGAATATGGTGAAAGGTCTTCCTAAAATTGATATTCCTTCACAAATATGTGAAGATTGTGTTGTTAGCAAACAACATCGTTCTCCATTCCTCAAGGCAAATCGTGGAGAGCAAAGCATGCTCTTGAATTGGTGCACTCTGACATTTGTGGACCGATTAGTCCATCTTCAAATGGAGGTAAAAGGTATCTAATCACCTTTATTGATGATTTTACTCTAAGACATGGGTTTATTTTTTACAAGACAAGGCGTAAGCTTTTATGTGTTTCAAAGCTTTAAAGCTAAAGCTGAAAATGAGGCAGGAAGCTCATTAAGACTCTCCGAACAGATCGTGGTGGAGAATTTTGTTCAATTGAATTTGATGATTTTTGTAGAGAGCATGGTATTCGCAAGGAACTCACAACTAGCTACACACCTCAGCAGAATGGTGTATCCGAAAGAAAAACAGTAACAATCCTCAACATGGTGAGGAGCTTGTTAGCTAGAGGAAAAATCCCAAAGGAATTTTGGCCTAAGCGAGAAATTGGAGTGTTCATGTGTTGAATAGAAGCCCTACTTTTTCAATCCGTAACATGACACCGAAGAAGCATGGAGTGGAGGAAACCCAATGTGGAGTATTTCAGACTTTTGGGTGCATAGCCTATGCACATGTCCCGATGAGAAGAGAAAGAAGTTAGATGATAAGGGTGAAAAGTGTGTGTTTCTAGCATGAGTGAGTGCTCCAAGGCCTATAAATTGTACAATCCTCTTACAAAAAAATTGTGATCACCGTGATGTTGTGTTTGATGAAGTAAAAACTTGGGATTGGGATAGGCAAGCACCTATACATGCCGATTTGGAAATGGACACCGATTTGGAGCCAAGAAGAAGAACCATTTTGCAGCAGCCTTGCTCGTAAACAACTGCTGAAATTCACTCAACAACCGGAGCAACTGCTGGAAATTTCCCACCCATGGCAAGTAGCTCTGCTACAACAGACTCCACCTTGTCCTCGTATCCGTAAAAGGCCTACTTGGATGGAAGATTATGAGGTAAATGGAATTGAAGATTCACTTACCTATTTTGCTTTGTTTGCAGATTAGATCCCATGACCTTTGAAAGTGTCGTCAAAGAAGAAAAATGGAGAAAAGCAATGGATGATGAAATTGATGCGATTGAAAGAAATGACACTTGGGAACTGACCGATCCGCCACCAGACAAAAATCCATTGGCGTAAAATGGGTTTTCAAAACCAAATTGAAGTCAAAAGGTGAAGTTGAAAAGTATAAGGCGAGAATGGTGGTCAATGGGTATAAGCAAGATTATGTAATTGATTACACGGAGGTCTTTGCTCTGCTAGCAAGACATGATACAATTCGGTTGATAATTGCATTGGTCGCACAAAATTCATGGCCTATTTTCCAGCTTGATGTCAAATCGGCATTCTTGCATGGAAACTTGGAGGAGCAGGTATTTGTTGATCAACCTCTTGGTAATATTAAGATTGGATGTGAGGATAAAGTATATCGTTTGAAAAAGGCTCTTTATGGTTTAAAACAAGCTCCACGAGCTTGGTATAGTCGTATAGAGTCTTATTTTTTAAGAGAAGGTTTTCATAAGTGTCCATATGAGCATTCATTATTTGTTAAAATTGGAGATGGGGGGAAATTGCTTATTGCTTGCTTATATATTGATGATCTTTTATTTACTAGAAATGATGTTAATTTGTTTAAGGATTTCAAGAATTCTATGATGATTGAATTTGAAATGTCCGATCTTGGGTTGATACATTACTTTCTTGGTATAGAGGTGATGCAAACCGTAAATGGCATTTTTATTTCTCAAAAGAAATATGTGCATGATATTCTGGAAAGATTTCAGATGAAGGATTGCAATCCTGTTAGTACTCCGACTGAATTTGGTTTGAAGCTCAACAAAGACCATGAAGGGAAGAAAGTGGACAGCACACTTTACAAGCAAATTATTAGCAGTTTAATGTATTTAACTGCAACAAGACCTGATATTATGTATTTTGTAAGTCTAATCAGCAGGTACATGGAAAATCCCACGGAAATGCACTTGCTAACAGCCAAGAGGATCCTTCGTTACTTGCAAGGAACTAAGGATTTTGGGTTGTTCTACAAGAAAGGAGAAAAGATGGAGTTGGTTGGGTTTATTGACAACGATTATGCAGGTGATCAAAATGACAAGAGAAGCACCTCGGTTTTGTTTTTATGTTAGGCACAAATGCGGTTTCGTGGTCTTCAAAAAGCAACAAATTGTTACTTTATCCACCACCGAGCCGAATTTATTGCTGCCACGGCTTGTGCTTGTCAAGCTATTTGGATAAGAAGAATTCTTGAAGAACTACATTTTCCACAAATTGAGCTACAACAAGATTTTGTGATAACAACTCAACTATCAAACTCTCCAAAAATCCGTGTTACATGGGAGAAGCAAGCACATTGATGTGAGATACTACTTCTGCGAGATCTCAATAATGATGGCATGATCAATCTAATTTATTGTCGAAGTGAAGATCAAGTTGCTGACATACAAACCAAACCTCTTAAACTTGGTGCATTTGTGAAATTGCGTGGTTTACTTGGAATGTGTTCGCAATCAGCAGCAATTAAGAACATTGAAGAAGGATGATTTCTTTTAAACTGATATCCGCAGATTTCAGCTTTAAGGAGGGTGTTAAAGTTTTATTTAATTATTTTAGTGGTTATTATGCTTGCAAGAATCATGGGTTTAGTGATTATTATATTTGCAAGAATCATGGGTTGGGTTTAGTGATTTTTATGTTTTCAAGAATGATGGGTTGAGTGATTATTATGTTTGCAAGAATCATGGGTTTGGTAATAATTATGTTTGCAAGAATCATGGGTTTGTAGGGTTCATTATGCACTATGTAATGCCTATTTATAGGCTCTTCATCTTCAATTGAAAATCAAGCCAAGCATTCAATTTTTCTATCATCACCTGGAAGATATTTGCTTAAATGTTCAGTTCATGGCGAAATGCACAAATCTCCATTGTTCTATCTATGAACAATGGAGTCTATACAGCATATACTTTCAAAAGGTCTAACATTCAGGAACTTTGAGTTCAATTGCTCGTGGATTCGAGTATTTTGCTTGTTTTCTGCTCGTAGACTCGAGCCACCCCCGGAATAAGGACGGTGATCATCCTTGTTCTCATTTCAGCAGTGACTTCCGACGTCACTATTTCCTGACAAGAATGAGGTGTCGCCCATTTAGTCCAGAGTGTGGTATCGATAAATGAGCTTCTCTTTCAATAAGAATTGTCAGAAGAAGTTACTCCAACTCTTGCTTCATCAACAGCTGTTTTCAACCATGTTTTCTGGGTTTTTTTTCTGTCCAGACCTGGAATGATCTCCTTCCACGGAAGTGAATTGGATCTAGGATCAGTTTATAGGGCCGAGATTTTTCTGTTTTTTTTCATGCAGCTTCTATTCTTACACGGGTAATTAAAGTTGTGAACTTATCTCATTGATTTTTTATCGTCTCGAGATCCTTCAAATGTAGATTCCAGTGTGATGAGTGTTTTTAGACCCCACCAGGATTCTTGGCATGTTTCGTAGTATGGAGTTACCTCAACTCAAGCAAGTTCTACATGGCATGCACTAACCATTTCATATCAATCTTTTCGAAGTAAAATCACTTTTTCCGTGAACTTCTTCTTTAATATAGTTTGATTGATGCCTATATATATATATATATATATATGAATTCAACTTTCATGACCAAGATTATCAAAATTTAATGTTAGACATGTTTGGGAAAAGAACTCAAGGACACCAATATAGCGGATTACCAATCAAAGTCCCAAATCTTTTTCTCTCTTTGTGCAATCAAATTATGGGATCAAACAATCAACAATATATTGCAAATAATAAAACAAATCAACACCAAGATTTTTACGTGGAAAACACAGTGTGAGAAAAAACCACGGGACCGTAGTCCACTTAAAACTTCCACTATCATGAATAATGGATTCACAATATTCTTCTTTAGATTCAACTAAGGGCTACAACATATATCATCAAGAACAACTTATTCTTCGAATACAATAAGATTAAAGAGAACAAAGTTTGAGAAAAGGCTCACAATTCTAACAGCCTCGTTTTCTGTCAAAATGATCAACTTACACAACTCCAATCTTAAATCCTACGGTTCATAATGAAGATTAACGTTTCTAGAAGCCTCTGTCCAAATCTCAGCTCGATCCAACGGTTAACGAGCTAGAAATCAAAGAAACAAGATGGATTGTTCAGCAGACACCACTTTTTCTTTTCTCTCTCTTTTCTCTTTGTCTCTTGTATAAAACTCTAATACCACCATTTTTTTAAAGTGATGTGGTAGTTCCTTTTTAATTTAAATGGTGTGTGACCACACAACAAGACATAACATCACTTTCTTCATCACTGTAGTGAAAACCACAGCAATGAATTAAAAACATTATTAATTATATTCCTAAATTAAACATTATAAATATGTAGACATTGCTGTTCAAAAGAGTTTTATAAAAGGTAGACTAATGTCTTAATTTCATGATTATCTATCAGCAATCTAAGTCCACAGAAGATAAAAAAAAATATCAAGTGGTCCATTCTGCATAAATCAAGTGGTCTCGTTTATACATGAGAGGACACTCATTCATAAATCATTTGTTTTTTTTCAATAATAGTGATTAATAGTGGGCCGCAACAAGTAAGAATATTGTGTGGCTGAAGGAGCAGCGCGTATTATCCTCGTCATGTTCAAACTGTGTCCAGATGACTTCAACACAGATGTCTGAACAATAAGTACATGAACACTGGACGAATGATATTCAAGGTAAGTGCTATATTCATGAGATATTCTGCTCAAATGTAATGATTTCGATAACATCTTTTTACTAATTAACCCATCTGTGGATTCACAATCACCCCCATGAAGATGCAGTGATGTCTACATCATCTTCTGCAAGAACAGATTGGAAAGCTCAAAAATGTAGAGATGAAGTTATCGATATGCCTATAACATCTTATGGCAGCAGGAGGCTCACTCTATGATTCCCTTGGACTTGCACGCAACCTCAGTTACAAACTCCTCAAAGTTCCTCAATGTTCTTATCAGGTCCTATTCCTGGAAGATATTTGCTTAAATGTTCAGTTCATGGGGGAACGCACAAATCTCCATTGTTCTATATATGAACAATATAGAACAATGGAGATTTCTATACAGCATATACTTTCAAAAGGTCTAATATTCTCTTATGTATTAATTTTGGTAATGCAATGCAAATAATCTGACGAATCCTCTCCCTTGACAGCTTCACCTGTTTTCTCATTTGATGCAGGACAGCTCGATCAATGAGTCGCATGAAGAGGCGACGATGAACTAAATTGCAGCTCTGCTGCAATTACTACCATGCACGTCGACGTGATCAATGCACTTCCCTTATTATGTCCGTTATTATGGGGTTACCCCTGAATTTCCTATTTAATTCCGAGAGTTATTGTTTGAGTAGAATTAGGATTGGCAGCTTATAAATACTGGCGGCCATCCAGTTAGGGACGACACTTTAGATTTTGAATATTGAATAATTCCATTCAGGAACTTTGAGTTCAATTGCTCGTGGATTCGAGTATTTTGCTTGTTTTCTGCTCGTAGACTCGAGCCACCCCCGGAATAAGGACGGTGATCATCCTTGTTCTCATTTCAGCTTCACTATTTCCTGACAGGAATGAGGTGTCGCCCATTTAGTCCAGAGTGTGGTATCAATATATGAGCTTCTCTTTCAATAAGAATTGTCAGAAGAAGTTACTCCAACTCTTGCTTCAACAGCTGTTTTCAACCATGTTTTCTGTTTTTTTTTTGTCCAGACCTGGAATGATCTCCTTCCACGGAAGTGAATTATATTCCTAAATTAAACATTATAAATATGTAGACATTGCTGTTCAAAAGGGTTTTATAAAAGGAAGACTAATGTCTTAATTTCATGATTATCTATCAGCAATCACGTCTACAGAACAAAGAAAAAATATCTATGTTAAAAACCAAAAAAGAAGTCCATTCTGCATAAATCAAGTGGTCTCGTACATGAGAGGACACTCATTCATAAAATCATTTGTTTTTTTCAATAATAGTTATTAAAAGTGGGCCGCAACAAGTAAGAATATTGTGTGGCTGAAGGAGCAGCGCGTATTATCCTCGTCATGTTCAAACTGTGTCCAGATGACTTCAATACAGATGTCTGAACAATGAGTACATGAACACTGGACGAATGATATTCAAGGTAAGTGCTATATTCATGAGATATTCTGCTCAAATGTAATGATTTCGATAACATCTTTTTACTAATTAACCCATCTGTGGATTCACAATCACCCCATGAAGATGCATTGATGTCTACATCATCTTCTGCAAGAACAGATTGGAAAGATCAAAATGTAGAGATGAATTTATCGATATGCCTATAACATCTTATGGCAGCAGGAGGCTCACTCTATGATTCCCTTGGACTTGCACGCAACCTCAGTTACAAACTCCTCAATGTTCTTATCAGAGCTTCCACCTTCATCCACTGCAGTTTTGGCTAATTTCCTCCATTTATCAGAATTCCCTCTTATTGCGTTGCTCCTTTCACTTTCCAGGACTTCCCTTATGCACCCTTCTACCTCTTCTTTGGTGACAATCCCCTTTTCATTTGCCTTCACTCTAACTCCTACACGCCAAACATCAGTGATATACTTGGCATTGGTTGGCTGATCTGTCCACTGTGGCATTGCTACCATTGGCACTCCTAAGCTCAAAGCCTCGAGTGTTGAGTTCCACCCACAATGAGTCACGAAGCATCCGACTGATTTGTGAGCCAGAACTTGTAGTTGAGGACACCATTTTATGATTAGGCCTGTTCCTGATGTCTCCTTTACGAGGTCCCTTGGAAGTTTACTCTCTTCGGACTCTCTTACTATCCATAGGAAGCACCTATTGCTTCGTTTAAGACCCCAGGCCAGCTCTGCCATTTGCTCTTCTCCGACGGCAGCCAGGCTTCCGAATGAGACGTACACAACCGACCCTGGTTCCTTCGAGTCCAGCCACTTCATGCAAACATCTGAATTGGGCTTGATAAGGTTCAGGCCATAATCTTTGTCATCCCCCAGTCGCTTGTCTAAGAACATGGATGGAATCATTGGTCCTACTGGTTTGATTGACCATTTATTGATTCTCATCCAGTCCACTACCTGTTACAGAAATAGCATACTGTCAAGATAAAGTGTTCAGCATGCCATAAATGAGTATATTATCAAAGAATAGGAGTCCACACCTCAACTTCAAGCTCATTAAAGCTGTTCCATATCAGCCATCTTGCTTCAAGAATATTTGAGAACTGGCCAAGGAGGAGTTCTCGTATAGCTGGATATGAACTCGCATCAGTAACAAATGATGGCAAATCATTGAGCTCCAACTTTTCCAACGAGGGTAAGGACACAGCTGCCTGATCAGACTCGTCCACTGGAACTTGAAATGCCCCCTGAGCGGCATGATAAAGAACAGCAGTAACTGCACAAGATTGAGTGAAAAATGGACCTCCTTCTATGCCCTTATTGCGAGCCACATCTAATGCCCATGGTAGGACAGAATCATACACGAGAAACTTAACAGGATATTCACTTCCATTATATCTATCAATGAGGTCGGATAAGCTGTGAGGCATGATGAGCTTGTAACGCTCGAAATACTTGTCAATGTTTGCTGCTATTTCACCTTCCTTGGATCCATCAAAAATTGGTTCCAAATTGATGGAACTGTGTTGGCCTTGCATGGACTTGGCAATTTTAGGGGTGACGATGAGCGTGACCTTGAGGCCTTTGGATTCTAGACGCTTGGAAAATTGCAGCATTGGGTTTATATGACCCTGCAGAGGCAAAGGGAGCACCAGGACATGACTTTCCCCACCTCTTTTATCCTTAACCATTTTGTTCCAGTTCTTGTCTCACAAACACATTAGAGAGGCATTATATACAGAGATGAAGTCAGTGGAGGTGCAACCTCCAGTCAACAAAATAATAACGAATAGTCTTACAAAACATCAGTCTGGATTGATGGATTCCTGTCTGTCTCCTTGAACTATTTTTTTCTGAGCATGTGGGGTCTTTTCTCATGTATATTCACACAAACCATATCCTTGAAGCATTTGGTTTCAGATTCCAAATGATCTGTGTATAACAAGGAAACCACATGATCATTTCAGGAAGTAGATGGTTGAACTAAATAAATTCTAGCGCGATACATGTGGATTATTGTGAAGAGATTAGAATCAAAAGATACCTTCCATCTTAGTTGATAAATCACCTCATCAGTTATGTGGCATATTAACGAGTTTCACTTTTATGTTTTTCCAACTCTAATTTCTTTCGGTGTGCCGCCTAGTGGTCTTCCTCTTGGTGCGGCGCGTTTTGTCCTCAGATTACCGTGGATGCGGTGGTGGTCGGTTAAAGCCGCTACAACCATTTCTCTCTCTCCCGCACGTCAAAGTGCAGGAAATCTCCTGGATTTGGTGATGTTTCACTTCGGTCTCTGTACTTTTAATTTTATTTATGTTCCTGATTTTTGTTATATAAGTTCTGATTTAGTTTGATTAGGTCCTTCAATTGAAATTAATTCAGTGTCAATTCGGTCCTCCTTTTAATTTCCGGATTGAGTTTAAAAAGATTAATTAAATTCGGTAGAGCAATTCAAGTTTTTCAATTTTGTCCTTCGATTGAAATTGATAATATATTTAATTTTAATTTAGGCCCTTATACTTTTCATTTTTTATTTTAATCCCTTTATATTTCATTTTTATTTCAGCCCTTATACTTTTAATTTTTTTTATTTTAATCCCTGTATTTCATTATATTTCTAGAATAATCCTTACTTTTTCATGTATATATAACTGTGCTCTTAACTTTGATTTTTAATTTTTTTTATTTTCTTATTTGTTGAGGTGATATTTTTTTTCAAAAAAATTAGCTCTTAAATTTTATTTTGTATTTATGATTTGAAAATTGATATTTCTATTTTTTTCTCCCTTTGTTCTTTCTTTTAGTTTTTTTATTTGTTTCTTTATTTTTATTTTTATTTTCAAGTCAAATGACTTTTTTTACCAAATAAATTTTATTTTATTTTTTTGTTTGACCTTTTCTTAAAGTTTTAAGATTTTTTGAGTCTTTCATTTATTTTATTTTTTTCATTATTAACACGTAATAATAACAATAATAATAATAATTTAATTGTTTTTTTTACTTACTCTTTTGTTAATATTTTTTAGGTTTTTTTCACTTGGGACAATTTGATAATTTTTATTGTTGTGACAGTAATAATAATGATAATTTTTATTTTTATTTTATTATTTTGTTTGGTCTTTTGTTAAAGTTTTTAGGATTTTTTAAGTCTTTTATTTATTTATTTTTCATTATTTACACAATAATAATAATAATAATAATAATAATAATAATAATTTGATTGTTTTTCTTGAAAACACATATTATTATTATTTTTTAGGTTTTTCTTCACTTAGGATAATTTGATAATTTTTATTGTTGTAGCAGTAATAATAATGATAATTTTTATTTTATTTTTTTGTTTGATCTTTTTTTAAAGTTTATAGGATTTTTTTAGTCTTTCATTTATTTTATTTTTTTCATTATTAACATAAGAACAACAACAACAACAACAATTATAATAATAATTTGATATTTTTTCTTCCTTACTCTTTTGTTAATGTTTTTTAGGGTTTTTTTCACTTGGGATAATTTGATAATTTTTATTGTTGTGATAGTAATATTAATTATAATTTTTATTTTATTTTATTTTATTTTATTGTTTGATCTTTTGTTAAAGTTTTTAGGATTTTTTTAGTCTTCCATTTTTTTCTTTCATTATTAACACAAATATAATAATAATAATAATAATAATAATAATAATAATAATTGAATTTTTTTCTTGCTTGCTATTTTGTTAATATTTTTAGTGTTTTTTTTGATAATTTTTATTGTTTTGACAGTAATAACAATGATAATTTTTATTTTTATTTTAAAGTTTTTAGGATTTTTTTAGTCTTTCATTTATTTATTTTTTCTTTAATAATAATAATATTTTAATTGTTTTTCTTGCTTACTATTTTGTTAATGTTTTTTTTCTCGAAATAATTTGATAATTTTTATTGTTTTGATAGTAATAACAATAATAATTTTAGATGTTACGACTCCAATGTTGCTATTATTATAATAGGGTGTGTTGATCTATTTCATTATATTAAAGTTTGTATATATAAATATTATATTTTAATTTTGATCCATCAAATCTTATAAAAATTGTTTGCTCAGCCAGCAAAGTAGAACGAATGATTTTTAAAAAAATTTCAAGTTAAATAATTTTTTTCAGCTAATAATTTTATTTTTGTTTTATCATCTGTTATATTTTTTCTCTTTTATTAAAGTTTTAATGCTTTTTTTGGTCTTTGATTTAATTTTATATTTTTCATTATTGGTGCAATAATAATAATAATAATAATAATTTTTGTTCTTATTTGTTTTTTTGTTAATTTTTTTTGTATTTGTTCCTCGGGGTAATTTATTAATTTTATTATTTTGACGATGATAGTGATGATAATTTTAAATGTTAAAACTTCAATGTTATTGTTGTTATAATAAAATATGTTCATTTGTTTCATTATATCAAACTTTACATGTATAAATATTATATTATAATCTCAACAGTTATAAAAAAAAATATTTACTATACCTACAACGTAGTGCAAACTAACAACATCTCAAAAGTTTATGTAAATATTGGAAAAAAACTATGTTTTTCCTTTTTATTTGTTGAAAAACTTTCAAGGTAATTACTTATTTTCGTCTCTTTGATGTTAAAACTTCGATATTATTATTACGGTATGGTGTATTAATCTGTTGTATCATATCAAACTTTACATATATAGATATTATATTTTATTTATAAATCGGTAAAATCTATAAATTATTTCAAATCCAACCATTATAAAAATTATATATTATCCGCAACGTAATGCGGCAATCTGACTACTTTAATTTTAAATTAGAAAAGAGTTAATGTGTGAAGTGTATTCAAGGTTATCAAATCGCGAGTTTAACTAACAAAATAGTACGATTTTGCGATTCAGGTAAAATCAGAGAGAAAAATCGTTTTGAATTAAACCCGGTCCAACTCGTACGGAATCGTCGGTCGATTTTACGATCCTAACTAATTCTCTTAAAAGCCAACTTTGAGAGGGTTTTTACCTGAACGAGATTTACCTTTTTTGTCTCGTCGTTTTGGGAATTGAAAGCAGGAGCGAGGAAATGCATTCGAAGCCTTTGTTTGGGAAGACAAAAGTTTTGATATTACTCTGTGAGAGAATAATGTTAAAGGTTGTGTGGATTTGTGAGATATTGGGAGAGTATTCGGAGGAGAGAAGAATGCTTCGTGACTTAGGCAGTTAGGCGGTGTACGAGAGGAGAGTATGGTCCCGCCGTCGCCGAAGACGCCGTGCTGGAACGAACTGTCGGCAAGAGCAGCGTTTGCATTTTATTTTATTTAAGAAAGTGAGCGTGATAGGCGAGTTCGAGAAAGTCCGAAGACGCCGTGCTGGAACGAACTGTCGGCAAGAGCAGCGTTTGCATTTTATTTTATTTAAGAAAGTGAGAGTGATAGGCGAGTACGAGAAAGTTCCACTTTGCTTGGGATTTGTAAGGGATGTTTGTTTTATGTAATTCACTTATTAAATTTTTTTTGTTTGTTTGTCTTTTAAAAAATTGGTCAATGGAAAATACTTTCCGGTCAATGGAAAACGTTTTCCAGTCAAAGAAAAATTTGGCTTGGTTTTCAGGAAAGTATTTTCTTGAAAATTTGGGCAGAAAACATTTTCCGGAAGTTGTGAAAAATTTAGAAATATCATTATTTGATGATTATATCAAATTTGATCCTCAAACTTTTGATTTTTATATATAATTTGTTTTGAATATTTATTTTTCAATTCCATCTCCTAAAATTTAATTTTTATATTAATTTTGGTCCTTATTTTTATAATTGCTATTTACTTTTTTCTTATCTTTTTTTATTGAAATTTTTTATCTATCAAATTTGGTCCTTATTTTTTTTATTGTTACTTATTTTATTTGAAATAATTTATGAAATGTTAATTATTATTATTTTAATTTATTCACCTTTTTTTTAATTTTTTAGATTTGATCTTTATCATTTTGATTATTATTTATTTTATTTGAGATAATTTATGAAATTATATATGTTTTTCAATTTCATTCTCATTCAACTTTTTAATTTATAAGATTTGTTCCTCGTTATTTTAATAAACTTGAAAAAAAAAATTTATTAATAAATTATTTTCCAGTTTATTTTCCATAATACTGTCAAATATCGAAATTCACTTTTCAGGAATTCACTTTCTCTAGAATTTACTTTTCAAAAATAAACCACTTTCCAGCAAATAAACGGGGCCAATAAGAATCGAATTTTCGGGTATAAACGTTGTGTTCAAATATATATAAAATTTAAAAATAATTTTCAGCGATAGATAATTTAGAAGTTGGTAAATTTTTTATATATAAAATGTTTTGAAAACGTATTTGCATGTTAATGCAGTACATGTAAAGCTTGTATGACAACATGTTTGAAAACACATTTTCTGAAAAATTAAGTTATTTTCTTAAAATTAATTTATTTATATATTTAAATTATTTTGATATGTTGATATTAAAATAACTTTTTTAAAAATAAAATTAATGCATTTCTAATCAAAAAATAATTTAAAAAATAAAAATTATTGCACCCACAAATACCTCATAATAAATGATGTAGATGAATTTTTAGGAAAAAAATATATATTTTTTCTCATTTGATTTGAAAAGGTAACAACATATATGATAATTTATTTTTTTTCTATTTAGATTTGGGACTACTTAGCATAAAAGTTTAAGGTAGTATTTGATCATCATAAATATGATTATTTATCTTGTATTTTTAGCACACTGTTTTTATATATATACGAGCTTATTTGCCCGCTTCACTGGATTTTTTTATCTACGTAGAAAATTAATTGATTTTGTAAATGTTTTATTTTATAATTTTAATATTTAATTAATATAATTGTAATTGATAAAAGTCGTTAAAAGTGGTTTTTTCAACCAAAATGTGATTGAATAATGTTATTGCTAAATTTTTTTTGATAAAATTTGTTAGAAAATTTGTTAAGAAGGTGAAATGATTCATTAGAAATTTGTTGTCACGGATACTCTGGTTTAAAAAGAAACGGTTAAAAAAGAACAACTAACATGGACAGTAAAAAATAAAAACTACATGTGAAAAAAAGGTCACCGTTTCTTAAAAGGACAAAAAAGAGTCTAAAATATAAATTTAAATTCAAACCCAATTTTTTTTATAAGACTTATTCATCATATCATTATATTAAATATATTTAAGAATACCGATATTAATTTTTTTTGCAAGAAATCATAGGGTTTTTTTTCTCTTTATATATTTTTAGGCGATAATATTAAATAAATATTAAACTCATATACTTAGTCTCACATACTATAAAGTGTGATCGAAATGGGAAGTGATTTTTATAGTTATTTAATTGTAGATAACCTAGATAAATTTGCAAAAAAAAATATGAGTTGCCTGTTTTCCCCAGTAATATTAGATATGACACATTATAAATACAAATATTGCAATTTTTTAAAAAAAAGAACCATAAAATTTTTGCCTGCAAAAAATCCTAAGAAATAAACCTGAACAAAAGAGCACAAAATTAAAATTCACAACAATTTTTTTATAAGATTTATTCATCATATTATTATATTAATTGTATTTAATAATGCTGATATAAATTTTTTTGCTGCAAAAAAATCTGATGTCGTTTTTTTTCTCTTTATATATTTTTAGGTGATAATATGCAATTAATATTAAAACATATAATAATGACTTGTTTGCCATTTCAAAGGAACAGTGTAACCGAGACAAAAGTGACTTGTATCGTTTTTTAATTGCAGATAATCTAGGTAGATTTATCTATTTTTTGTTCTTGAGTTGTCTTTTATCCCCATCAATATTAGATACAAAATGACTATTATTATTATTGCAAGAACAATAAAAATTATCAAATCACCCTGAAAGAAAAAAGTCTCATAAACATTAACAAAATAGTAAGCAAGAAAAAGAATATATTATTTTTATTATCATCATTATTATTATTATTAATCTTATTATTATTATTATCATTAAAATTATTATTAATAATAATATAATTATTATTATTGTGTTAATGATGAATAAAGAATAGAAATAAATAAAAGAAAAAAAATCATACTATTTTAAAAAAAAAAACATAATTGTCAGGGGGAAATATTCATCTAACTTGAAAATAATAACAATAAAACCAAGAAAAAAATAAATGAAAGAGCACATAAAAAATTATAATAGATGATAAAACAAAACAAAAAATTATTAGCTGGAAAAATTCTTTAATTTGAAAATTTCAAAAATATATGTTCTACGTTGCGGGCTGAGTAAACAATTTTTATAGGATTCGCTGGATGCAAATAAAAATATAATTTTTATTTATACAAAATTTAATATAATAAAATAGCTCAACCCCCCCCTAGTATAACAATAGCAAAATAAAAAACAAAAACATCATTAATACCCTAGTTTTAAAAAAATAATAAGAATAAGAATAATATAAAAAAGAGAGAAAGCAACTTTTACAGACATATATTTTTAAAATCAGCATTGTAGAAGGAAAAAACAAAAACATAATAGTTTAAAAAAATAAAAATAATAATATAAAGAATGAAACTTGTGAATAATAATAGTTTATAATAATAATAATAATAATAATATAATAGTTATTGTTCTGGTACGGCAAGGAATTATGAAAGTTAAGAAAAAGAAAGGGAATAAAAACAAAAAAAGAAAAAGAAAAGAGAAAGCATAATAGTTATTGTTCTGGTACGGAAGGAATGAAAGTTAAAATCAGCATTGTAGAAGGAAAAAACAAAAACATGGTAGTTTTAAAAAATAAGAATAATAATATAAAGAATGAAACTTGTGAAAAATAATAGTTTATAATAATAATAATAATAATATAATAGTTATTGTTCTGGTACAGCAAGGAATTATGAAAGTTAAGAAAAAGAAAAGGAATAAAAATAAAACAAAACAAAATAATAAAAAAAAGAAAAGGGAAAGCATAATAGTTATTGTTCTGGTACAGAAGGAATGAAAGTTAAGAAAAAGAAAAGGAATAAAAACAAAACAAAATAATAAAAAAAACAAACAAAAGGGAAATTAAAAAAAAACAAAAGGGAAAGCAACGGTCTGGTCTGGGACCGTTGCTTTTTCAAAATACAAAACAAACAAAACTCGGCCACAATCATTTTTCTCAGTCTTTTCCACCATAAAAGTTATAAAAGGCATCTATTTGCAAAAAAAAATAGATGCACATACGCGCGCGTAACAAAAGAGAAAAATGGCCAGTCCACAGTTTATGCACAATGGACTGGCCGAGCTTTTTTAGATATATGTAATGTAATATATATATATATATATATATATATATAAAAATATTTTAATTATATTTTCTGTGCAGTGACCTATTAAGTAATTTTGTGTTATTCATGTTTGTTATATATCTTGTGTTGTTTTTGTTAATGTTAATTGGTGTTGAAACTCATTAATTTTTGGTAGTTAATTGTGTGTTTGTTGTTGAATAATCATCATTGAGAAAGATTATGAAACAATACATGCTTTGTGTAACAAAAGGTAAAGAAGTTTATCTCCGTGAATAGACATTTAGAAGAGGTATATATATATATATTAACTAATAAAGTTTTATGATTATAATTATGGTGTATTATATTCATAAATATTTTACTTATGATTTTACGATTTTTCTACTTACACGATTTTAGCTGTGATTTTACGATTTTTGTACGAAAAAATTCAGGTACGATTTTATGATCCGATCTTACGGTTCGAGTTTCAGAAGCGTCTTCCATTTCGTGTCAAAATCACGATTTTGACAACCTTGAGACGAGTGTATTCCACATGTAAACCCAACTCAGCACTTAATAACTTAATTTGGAAGCAAGGACCTGCCTGATCAACGAATCATAAGTAGGAGGGTCATGCTAAGACAATTAATTAACAGGGACCTATATCAAAACTATTAATTGACAGGGACCTATATCAAAACTATTACAAAAAAGAGTTCACGTTCACTGGCTACGAGCCACTACCCGTAAGCATCACTCTCTCTCACCCCTCTCCACTCTCCAGTGGCTTCCCTCTTGTACTCTTTCTTTTCGCGCCGATTTTTTCTTCTCAAATCTCTCAATGAAACCCTGACCCCCAATCTCATGTCTTCAAGGCTTCAATTTCAACCACTCAGGGTTTCAAAGAGATTTCAATTCCAAAAGTTCCCTAAACCCGACAAAACGACAACGCTATAACTATGAAACGGCCTTCAACGAGGGGGGAACCTCCCTCAAAACGCGCCAAAATATCCAGGTCAGCCACAAATTCCAATCTTCTACGGTTTCCACAGCCTTATTTAATCCCCATTGTATCCCTCGGGGAATATTTTTTTCATGTTTTCTTGTGTTTCAGTTGTTTCTGGTTTAACAAAATTAGGGGTTTTGGCTCTTTTTTTCTGGTTATTGAGAAATGTGGGGAAGAAGAATTAAATTGACTGAAATTGAAAATAAATTTGGATTTTTAGCTGTTGTAAAGGAAATTATGCAGTATAATTGAACGACTTATTGGAAATTCTGCTATTACTTTGCTTTCTGTAATTGAAACTGTAGTTTACTTTGTTTTGATTTTGTGAGTTACTTAAGCAAACCCTTTAAAAAATGTGTTCTTGAGGTTAAGCTACAATGCTATTATATTCAATACCAAGATCAAGAAAGAGCCCTGCCACTAGCATATTTGTGTGCCCTCAAGCATAATTTTATGTTTGAATTATGCCGGCATGATTTGGAAAAATGGAACTTACAAACTTCTCCAATTTCTCGTGTCAATTTTGGCAATGGCTAATTTTCTCCTAATTTTTTCTTCCAGAGGAGAAGACGACTACATGCCTGGAAACATAATTGAGATAGAACTTCGGAACTTTATGACTTATGATTGTTTGGTTTGCAAACCTGGATCACGCCTGAACCTTGTAATTGGACCAAATGGGTCGGGTAAGAGCTCAATTGTGTGCGCCATTGCACTTGGACTTGGTGGTGAGCCCCAGGTTGGTTGAAGTCTACTGAGATTCCCCATTAGATTTATATGTGATTGTAGTTTTAAACAGTCGGGCACTTTATTTCTGCAGCTGCTTGGGAGGGCAACAAGTATTGGGGCATATGTGAAGCGTGGGGAGGAGTCTGGGCACATCAAAATATCCTTGAGAGGAAGCACAAAAGATGAGAAGATTACCATAATCCGCAGAATTGACACACATAACAAGTCAGAGTGGTTGTTCAATGGTTAGATCTCCATTTCTTGAAATTGCTTAGCATCCCATTTCATGCCCTGAAAGTTGGCCATTAACCGAAAATTTTCATGCTTATGTTCATTCAAGCTGGGAAGGACTATTAGAGACGAATAACAGCCATTCCTTTCAAATCTTGAGATGTTTTTATCTGTCTCATTTGAAATCACTTTTGACTATTTTTTCCCACAGGGTCTTAACCTCAACACAAACATATTCTTACTAAAGTTCCTTATAAATAGATATTATCTGGATGACATGTTGAATCTTCCTTTCCACTTTATGCACAACTGCAGGTTTCTGCTTTCTTTCATCGTTTAACTATTCTATATTTCCAGCTCACAATCGTGGTTGGTATTCTGCCTTTAATTTATTCATGAGGCATCTCTTTCACTTGGTATAAACAAATGAATACACTTAATTGAAACTTCCTCCATATTTCCAGATATATATTATTTCACAATCATGGTTGGTATTCTGCCTTTAATTTATTCACGAGGCATCTCTTTCACTTGGTATAAACGAATGAATACACTTAATTTGAAACTTCCTCCATATTCTGCTGTTTCCAGATATATATTATTTCAAATGCTAGTAAAGAAGGAAACTTATAAGAGTGTCTATTTCTGTCTTCTTTTAAAAGCTTTTTTAGAATAAGAAAGAAATGATCTTAATAGATACAGAAAGCAGTTGTCTAGATGTTATTCCAATTAAATTTGTGAAGGCACGTTGAGCTTTTTTTCACTCATGGCACATTTATTTCAGGAAAAATGGCATCTAAGAAAGAAGTCACTGAGATCATGCAACAATTCAACATCCAAGTCAACAATTTGACTCAAGTAAGTTCCGGGACTTGCAACTGAAACTGTTCATGTCATCCTTAATATGACTTTATGTTATGCATTTCCGTTCAATATTTGTATGCCTGTAGATATTTAAATTTTGCCCTTCAAGTGGAAGAATGACCTTGTTGTATTTGAGCTCACTGCCTTGGCATACTACAACTGTAGAAGCTGCTGAATGCTTGAAAACTGGATTCTTAGACAGCCAGCGAACTTTTACAGCTTGCTAATATCTAATTAATTTGAAATTGAATTCCACGAGTCTCATACACCACACCTGCTGAAAAAAAATTCTGAAACTCGAGCATGGGTGAAGAACATCCGATACGTGTTATTTCAGAAACTTGTATGTCTTCCCATCCCAGTTCCCCCTCTGCCTTTTCCTTTCATCTCAAATAGGTTCTAACATCTCTATTGCCTGTGATATGTTGTTGATTTCTGTGCTTGAATCTGGTCTTTTCAATATTTTTTCCATCTTTTACCCTTCCTTATTTTCATTTGGTATTGGCATGAGATTTTCAGTTCTTACCACAAGACAGGGTATGTGAATTTGCAAAGTTAACTCCTGTGCAACTTCTAGAAGAGACTGAAAAGGCTGTTGGTGATCCTCAACTTCCAATCCAACATCGTGCTCTTGTTGACAAAAGCCATGAACTGAAGACTATTGAAATGGTGAGAAGTAAATCCATCTTTCTCCCTGAAATAATACTGTTGATCTTGGGAGGCTCATGAACCTCTTGAACACATTATCTATTCTGTATTAGGCTGTTACGAGGAATGGAGAAACATTGAATCAACTGCAAGTTCTTAATGCTGAGCTTGAAAAAGACGTGGAGCGTGTCAGACAAAGGAAAGTGCTTCTAAAGAAGGTAATTATTTAGGTTGATTTATTTATTTATTTTTGAAGCTAGTCTAACATCTTAAGGCTGACTCTGTAGGCTGAATCCATGAAAAAGAAATTGCCATGGCTGAAGTATGATGCGATGAAGGCTGACTATTTGAAAGCTAAAGAGGCAGAAAAGGATGCAAAACAGAAGCTAGAGGAAGCTGCAAAAACTTTGAATAACCTGAGAGAACCTATTGAGTATGATGTTCTGTTCCTTTTACCAATATTCAGAATGGTTTGGAAATATTGATTGAGTGATTTGTGGTGGTGGCATGCCTAGTGTGGATTGCTATTGAACTGTCGAAAGTTAAATAATACTGATAGTTGTGTCATGCTTTGTTGAAGAAGGCAAGGTTAAATATTTCATGTTGGTAGACAAACTGAATCCATTATTTGTTTAAGTGATTTTTTTTTCCTCATGATTGCAAAAGAAAATACTGATTCTGAAAATGCAAAAGCTTGCAAGATGTCATACATGTTGAAGTTGATTTCAAAGGTAACCAGTTTGGACTCAACCTTAAGCTGCCTTTCTGTTATTCAAGTCCTGTAAAGTTCTTTTCCTTGATTATCTAAGAATCACACCTTCTTAGGGGTCAAACCTAAATTCATTGCCCCAAACAACTGCAGAGCATACTTTTTATAAAGTATCTCAAAATAGCCGCTCTCTTGTTTAAAAAGTATATAGCTATACTAAAAGCTTTACTCCTTGTAGTCCACCAAGGGCCTACAGGTTTCTAAACAAGAAATTGCTGTTATATGTATATAGAATAGTAAAGTCCTAAACAAAAAGATTAATATTTAATTACTGCCAAAATAAACCTAAACCTATAAGATCTGCAGAAAATTTTAAATATTGAAACCTACCTCAAGGTTTTAAAGTTAGACTTGACCCTGACTTGAAAAATTAAGTAAAGGACATAAAATTGATCTTTTTGTTGGTTGCGCTATCCTCATGTTGTAGTGGCAACCATAACCTTGATTGTTGACATGGTCACATGATATTAATTTCTGAACGCATTCAAGAAGCATTGGTAGAAATTGGATCCATCATTGAGCTTGGCAAAGACAGCTGCAGCATGATTTGAGGTCATTGTGAAGGCATCTGCACTATGATTTGTGTCAGCATCCATTAAATAGACTTCAAATTGGATGGCGGTACTGTCATTAATATCATATGATTTTACAAACTGGAGTATGAATGCTTTAACTACAACCCTCCAACAATTTCTTGCAACATATAGCATGAAATGTAAAATCATATACTGCTTGACTTCACGTTGAATATATGTACTGTTAGTATTGTTTTCAATCTGTAATGAGATCTTCATTTATTTTTCAAAAAAAACGAGAAACTCTTGTTGTCTAATTTTCTAAAAGTGATTCTTTATGAGCATGCAGAGATTCTTTGTAAATTTCAAAGTAAGCATCTCCCCTGGTGATTATGTTTTCAATGGACAGGACAACTGGAGTGCTGCTTTTTACATCTTTTTGCTGATATAGTATCCATACTCTAAAAATGTTGGCAAGGCTAAATAGCTTCTCTCATTTGTTTGTTTTCTGCATGCCACCTAGGGAAAATTACTGTGTTAATTTTTTAAATTCACCTTTAGTAAAACAAATTTATTGCAGAAAACAAAAGCTTGAAAAACCCCAAATGGATGCTAAATGCAAAAGATTAAGCAATCTCATAAAGGAAAATGCTAAGCGACGTATGGAATTTCTGGAGAAGGAAAGCAGTTTGGTATGATAAACTTCTTATTGTGTCCTTGTGCTTTGCAGTACTCCTAGTTTGGGTATACAAACAGCTTAACTTCTCATTGCATATGTCTATTTACACACTTACAGGGTGTGCAAATTCGTGGAAAATACAAGGAAATGGGAGACTTAAAGAAGGAAGAAGAATCACACCAAGAAAGAATCATAAAAGCTAAAGAAGATCTTGCAATTGCTGAAGAAGAACTTCGAAATTTTCCTGTTCATGAACCTCCAAAAGATGTGCTTGTAAGTATACTTTCTAGCTGGAACTGGCACTTTCTTCTGGTGGTACTCAGTTTACCAGGTCAATATGGTACTGACATTTTTACTCAAACATATGGAAGCTGAAGTTATCATCATGAACTTCACTTTAGTTACAAATCCACCAAGTTTTTTAAGTATACATATGTTCTACACCTTTTTTGAATTCACTTTTTTGCAAATTTGCCAGGATAAATTACGTTCTCAGATTTCTGATCTAAAAGTCTCTGCAAATCAAAAAAGAATTCAGAAGCAGGACAAGGAGAAAGTTTTAAATCAAAAGAACGTGGCACTGAGGCAGTGTGTTGGCAGGTGGAGTTTCAATCAAAAATGATGGAATTCATTCATGGGCCTATATTTTAATTAAATGACATTCATTTAGTACATTTGAATACACTTTTGCAGGTTGAAGGATATGGAAAATAAAAACAATAAGCTCTTACAAGCATTAAGAAATTCTGGAGCTGAAAAGATATTTGAGGCTTATCATTGGCTGCAAGAACATCGTCATGAATTGAATAAGGAGGTCTATGGGCCTGTTTTGCTTGAGGTATTTTTTGAATTTTGGCTGTCCTGCTTGTAATTACAAATTTTCCTACTTACAGTATGAGTATTCACTGGGATTGCAAACCCAGGTTAATGTCTCTAATCGGGATCATGCTGACTACTTGGAAGGTCATGTCCCATATTATATCTGGAAGGTACTTTCAAGTCATGGCTTTTCCATAGTTTTGTTTTAAGATTTTGTTTGTCTTAATATAAGAAAATGAAAAAAAAATCTGTGTTGAGAAGTTCTTTTGATTCTTACTATAGAACAGCATGCTTACTTTGCATGCATCCTACACCCATGCCTTCACCTGGATTATCTTTTGCTTCTTTTGAGAGCCTCGTTGCATGAGATGAATGCAGATGGAAAAGGTGAAAGTGTTTTGGTGCACGTATGTCAGGGAAGGGGATACTGACTTACACTGATTTTACAATTGAATAAGATTATGTGATGAAGTGGGGGAACGAATCAGAGGTGAATGGGCTAAAATTTAATCTTGAACAAATTCATTAACGAGGGAGTTATCAAGATTTTTCTTGTGCATTCTTGCATTTATAGGCAAATAACTCAGTACGAACAATTCTCCAATACTTTTCGATGAAATAAAAGTTTTGAAGTGAATTTTGCTTAGAGATATGAAGTTGTTTCCTGAATTACTCGTTAAATAAAGGGCAGATCAGGATGTGGCCAGATGAGTTTATAAATGAGCGATGAAGGTTTGGTGAGGGGATGAATATGTGATGTCTGTTTATCTAAATTTGTTTAGAGCAAATTGCTAAAGGTTTTTTTACATAGGAGGATTATTCTCAAGTTTATGATTGAGTTGATCCAAGAAGAACCTCGTGCATGAGAGTTAAATGTAAATGTGACTTCTGATGGAGTATTCTGGTCTGCATCTCATTTTTGAGAATCACAGAAAGTTGTAGAAGTGGCAAAATGCATAACTATATCTATATATCTGTATGAACTCTAATTTTATTCTACTCATTTTCTAATTGTTTCTTTGGTGTTGGGTTACCATTTTGATTATTGAGAGGTTTTGTTGTCCTTTTGTTTTGTGGGCTATCTTTGTTGTATATAGTGCAATTATCTGGTACCTTTTTTTCAGCATTCATTCAGCAGGATGCTTTCTCAACATCTTTCCAGCATTTATCTATTTAGCCATATGCAAAAATGGCAGAATTCTATTTATCACAGTGATGATCAATTTTGCTTGTTTTGCAGTCTTTCATAACCCAGGATCCTCATGACCGGGACTTTTTGGTAAGAAACCTGAAGTCATTTGATGTGCCGATTTTAAACTATGTGAGGGATAAATATCGTCATAAGGAGCCCTTTTTCATTTCCAATGAGGTATCTGTCACATTTTCCGTGAGTACATGTTCCTTTGATGTAGCTTAGCTTATTGTGGTTTTTGTCTCTGTATCGGACAGATGCGTGAGCTTGGCATTTATTCACGGCTTGACCAAGTTCTTGAAGCTCCTGATGCTGTTAAGGAGGTTTTGATCAGCCAATTTGGGCTGGAACATTCTGTATGCTCTCTAACTAGATTTATTAGTTGTTTGGTGGTTTCTCTCGGAGAAGATGTTGCCTTATGTTATTGAAAACTTTGCAGATATTTATGTTGAATATATTATGTGTGTGATATTTATGCATTTTCCACACATCTGTTTCTGTCAGTATATTGGGTCAAAAGAAACCGATCAGAAGGCTGCTGAGGTGGCAAAGTTGCGAGTTTTAGATTTTTGGACTCCTGAGAATCACTACCGGTGGTCTGTTTCTAGATATGGTGGTCATGTATCAGGAAGTGTTGATCCAGTTGATCGCTCACGTCTTCTTCTCTGTAGTATGGTTCTTACAAATGATCTTCTGAATCAACACATTTTTCAACTTGATACGTATTTCAGTACTCTGAAATGCCACTTTTGGTTTTGAAATTATAGGTTCAGATGTTGGGGAAATTGAAAGGCTGAGATGCAGGAAAGAGGAGCTGGAAGAAACTGTTAGTGCTTTAGAGGAGGATTTAAAATTGCTGATGACCGAGCAAAGATCCATAGATGAAGAAGAGGCAAAACTTCATAAGCAGCGGGTATGCTGAAGAGGATGCAAGCACTTGTTCTTATGCTACATATTGAACCCTGCTTTTCTTGTATTGTATTTTCATGCATACCACTGAACTTGATATACTGGATAAGTAACCACTTGTTGTCTAGCAGACAAATTTAGTTTTCCAGTTTGTAAAATATTCATTTGTAATGTAACCTGTAGGAGGAGATTGTCAGCAATGTGACACTGGAGATGCGAAAACGGCGTGAAATGGAGAACCGTGTTGGCAAGTACAACAGATTTACTTGTTCCACCAACAGTATTTTTTTCTTTCTGCAGTAATAGTAAATCAAATATTTTTGTGGTTTAGATCAAAGGAAAAGAAAACTAGATTCATTGCTGAGGGAGGATGACCAGGATGCTATTATGGCAAAACTGATTGATGAGGCTGCAAACCTTAACACTCGGCGGTTGCAATGTGCAATTGATATTAAGGTAAATTTGGTTTTGAATCAGGCAGATGTGCATATGAAGAGTTAATTCCCTCCAGTATTTTCTTTACTCTGACAAAATGTTTTACAACATTTGACAGAATTTACTCGTCGAGGCTGTTGCTTACAAATGGAATTTTGCTGAAACACATATGACCTCCATTGAGTTTGATGCAAAGGTATTTCCAGTGGTCAAGTCATTATTGGATTAACAATCTTCTCTCAAAAGTTATCATTGAATATCAAGGAATACCATACTACAGCTGATATAACAGTTTCCTACCACCATCTTTTTTAATGTTTCTTACTGCACTGTAAATTCTCATATAGCAAGTGGATCATGTTATCTGTTAGATGTTTGTGTTTCAAAACCATCTTGATATTCACTTTTTTCTTAATTTATATTTTTGGATTTTCAATTAGTTAGGTAGGCACAAAAGCTAATTGTCTTCTGCATCAAGAAAAGTGTTTATAGACAGGATGTCTGTGCATTTAATTGTCATGTTTTACCTTTTATGTTTGTTTTAAAATATTGCTCATTCAAGTAGACAAAAAATATTGTGGTAACAGTTACTTTTCAAAGTGTTTTTTGCTTGGAAATGCATAAAAAAAATTCATTTTCGACATCAGCATATTAAAACAATCCAAAAACATAAAAAAAAAATTGAAGCAAAATAAATATAAAACACATGTAATATACTGTATTTTAATGTTTTATATATATTTTTCTTGTTGCTCAATGTCATAGATTAGAGAACTGGAACTCGGTCTGAAGCAGCCTGCAAAATTTGCTCAACAAGCAGCATGCCAATTAGAGTATTGTGAGTTACCGGCTTTCTAGGCATGGTTCTGATTTGTGCTGTTGCTAACATACTTGTGTTTGTTCCATTCGTTTGAAAATTGGATAACATATCCGATAATTTGCCACATGATTATAGCAATTGCTTATCAAGTATGAACATTGAGTTGACTAATCATTTCACTCTTACTTTCTATTACCATGCGCTTCTTGCTGGGATCTATCATATGGTTCATGTATCTACAATCATAGATAAAGATAATGCACGGGTAATAAATGCTTCTAGCTGCAATGATGTATCATATTAATGGTGCTTCTTGCTGGGGATCTGTTATATGGTTCATGTATCTCACAATCATAGATAAAGATAATGCAAGGGTAATAAATGCTTCTTGGCTGCAATGGTGGTGCAGCTAAAACTTTCATGTAGCATATTGATGATACTTGGGAAATTTCAGGGAATATTTGAGTATGGCCTTAAGAAATTACTTACAATATTTTGGGCTTTTCACTTTGTTTGTGATAAGGCAAGAAGGAAACAGAGGATCATCGACAGCAACTCTTGGCTGCTAAAAGACATGCAGAATCAATTGCTATCATCACTCCAGAACTTGAGAAGGCATTTCTTGAGGTTTGTTAGTATTATGACTGGGATTTAGGTTTTTTAAATCTGAGGATTGTTAATTTAACATGATTTAAAGTGTTAAAGAGAGTGTTTGGCGCATAATAAATGCAACTATTGGTGTCCATAAGTTGCTGATGATAAAAGAGCCACTCCACGGCATTTCTTAAACCATTTTTGTACAAACTTTTGTATTTACTTTTTTACTTTGCTTGCAATGTTTTGTCAAATAATGATCGGGATTCTTGAAAATGAAGGCCAATTTGATTAGATGAACTGTTTAAGGAAGAATTTTCTCTGAACAGCTTTAGTCTTATGTTTGATGATGGTGCAGGTCTCCCTTATTTAATTTAGAAAAATGATAAATGTTGTAAATCATTATTTGGCTTGCATGATCATTTCTTTGGACATTGAATCTGGTTGAACCAAACATTGTTAAACATGGATTTTGCAATAAATGGTTCTGGGCTTGAATCACAAGTGATATTTAGCATTCGGCTTGAGCTGGTGTACCTCATTGCAATTTACAAGGTCTTGGTTCAAGCGCTCCTTGGAAATTTGGCCTTTGAGAAAAGCCCCCCAAGTGGTTGATGTAGCAAAAGTGGCCTTCGAAAGCCTCATATGGTGCAATATGGTCCTCATAGCGTCCAGGTGCTAAATAAGACTGAGCATCTCCTGCCCTACTAACTGCTATGTGCTAACTCCCTAGGGGTGGGTGGCCATCTTCTTAGACTGCTTAAGGTTTATAAAATTGCACTTTCAAAAACAGTGATAAGGTTGATCAAACATTACTTGATCTAAGGTGGGTGAGATGTTGCAAGATGGGCATTATCTTGGAATAAGCGTTTGACAGTTAAGTGATTGAACTCTCCCAAAGTGAACCTGTCTGAAGTATAAACTTGTTCCTGCTTTGATGCATTTGCAACTGTCTGTCTTCCTTATTGGAAGACTGTTGAGTCTTCATGTCTTCTGTGCCACTCAAATCCTTTGACCTAACAAGGCTTGCCTCTGCAGCTAGAGTAGTATGTTAACGCACAAATGACAAATCTATTTGTACACTGGATTTTTCCAATTACAATACTCTGTATTCTTGTCTGCTTTGTTTAACTTGGAGCATGAATTAGAATTGTTCTTATTTGGTGATATGTACTCTTATTTGTCAGGTGGACAAATACTTCTTTGATGCTTTAAACTCTAATGCTGTCTCATGAATATTTTCATTTCCTGTTTTACACATGCTTTGTCTTATGAATATGATGAGTGATGACTCATTTACATGCTCACGTGCAGATGCCAACGACTATTGAGGAATTGGAGGCTGCTATTCAAGATACTTTGTCTCAAGCCAATTCCACTCTTTCCCTGAACCAGAATGTGGTGGAAGAATATGAACACCGTCAGGGAAAGGTAATGCTTGAGAGTGAGACTATTTGTTTTTTATATCAGTTATAGCTCTCGCATTGAAACTTCATTTACCATTACAAGCACTGCAGATAGAAGCCATTACCAACAAACTTGAAGCTGATAAAGAAGAACTAAAAAAGTGTTTAGCTGAAATAGATGCCTTGAAGGTAAGAGATGTTTCTTTGCTTTGCCACACAACTGGCATTTATATATAACTGTCATTTTACTGGATTGCATTTCAGAACTTCTGGGAATGTCTATTGCTACAAATCATGTGTGTAGGATGTGACTGAGATTTAAATAGAACAGTGGAATGCAAATAATGAGATGAGTAATGAAAGCTTCAAAAGTGACCTTTTTTGGGAATAATTTGGTTGATTTTAGCGCAAAGTTGAAATTTTCTAATTATGCTCAAGATGTTTTTTTAATTATGCTGTCAGAATCTATCCAGGTTAATTTGTATCACAAACATGTTTTAGTCAAGGTTCATGTAGTGCTGGTAAAACTTGGAAACCAAGAGTATTTTGGAAACTAAATTTAATAGAAATCTATGTGCATGAGTAGTGTTAATAGATCATTCTGGAGACAAGGAAGCTGGGATTTGTTATTTTGTAGTTCTTCCTTTGCTTCCTATTCCAAAATTCAGATCTGTTGCTACCCAGACTTAGATTCAATTTGGCTTTGTGATTCTTGAAAGTATATTTATTTAGTTTGCACCTGTAGGTTCTAATTTGAGAAACTTGCTAAAGCAGGATACTGAATAGAGATTATTTTTCGGTAATTTGCATCTGTAGACTTTGATTATTTTTGTTACTGAAGCTTGATAAAACTTTAGCATCTTGCTGTACATTCCAACTGCTATAAGGGTGCACTTAGCAAAAATAGCAAGTATAATTGAGGACATGTAGTTTGTATGAAATTGAAACAGCAACTAGATAAAAATTAAGATAAATTATGGGGATGCATGAATGGCCCCATTGTAATGGATGGTAAAAGCAATACAATTCAAGGAGCTTGAGCCAAGCATTTCTTTCAACTCCTTAGCTTTTGTATTCATTTCAGCCAAGCAATCTAATAGACAGAGAAGATATACTGTATTTAAGTTTAACATAATTCATCCTATTGTCTATATTAATTCAACTCACATCTTTCTAGGATTTCTCTCTGTTGCTGATTTTTTTCTTAGATTAATGTGTAGAATTGTCTTGTCTTGTCTTGTCTCTTCCTAAAAATGTCCCTTGGTTAATATGCAGGAGAGTTGGCTTCCAACATTGAGAAGCCTTGTTACTCAGATTAATGAAACTTTTAGCCATAACTTCAAGGAGATGGCAGTTGCAGGAGAAGTTTCATTGGGTAATTATTATGGTCTTCGAATTACAATTGACTACATGATTCATTACCAAATATCACTTGCTCATTTGATTTGGTGTTCTTTGTAGATGAGCATGACAATGACTTTGATCAATTTGGAGTACTGATAAAAGTGAAGTTCAGGTGACTGCAGTCTTAAACTTCTATTTGTCCTAGCATATCTAGTTTGGTGTCTAAAAGGTATTTAAATTGGTGAAGCCAAGTCTTTGCTTGTTGAGAATTGCTAGTCCTCTTTTACCAAATTTTGATTGGAACTGGAGCGGCAAAAACAACTTTGATTTGAAATTCTCCTTTTCATGAATAATGGTTATGCAACAACAATTAGACCCAATGCTGAGAGCCAACTTAGTCTCTCATCTTCCTCTTTTATGTCATGCTCTTTGGGAGACAGTCTTCTTCTAGATTTTGTTTATGAGGCCCTTGAGTGATTATAAATTAAGTTCCATGATATTGATTCTTTGAGGTAAATGTTTAGGTCTGGTTTTAAACTATGCATTGGACTACTTTGGTTCACTACTTATTTGGTTTCTTGTTATGGTCCTCAGAGAAGCTGGACAACTTCAAGTTCTTAGTGCCCATCATCAATCTGGAGGGGTATTTTCCTGACATGAAATTCTGTATTCATTGTTGCAAATACAGTGTCTTTACCATGTCTTGATTTTTTTTTTTAATAGGAGCGTTCAGTTTCAACTATTCTATATCTTGTTTCTCTTCAAGACCTCACAAACTGCCCTTTTAGGGTAGTTGATGAGATAAATCAAGGTTAGATGCCACTCAAAGCTCAATTACTTAATGCTTAAATAAGATATAGATGGTGCTGTTGATATTTTTTTTTCCTTTTCAGGAATGGACCCCACAAACGAAAGAAAGATGTTTCAGCAACTAGTAAGAGCTGCAAGCCAACCAAACACACCACAGTACGAATAAATATCGATCGTACCGTACAATTTGAATCTTCAACTTATTATCTCTATCTTGCACACATTTTCCATGATTTTTTAACTCCATAGGGGTTGTATGGTTTTTGGCAAACTCAATGAAAAGGGTTTAGTGAAATATCTGGCATATGTTTTAATAGCAATTTTTACTAACAATGTGCAGGCATTTTTAAGTTTTGACCGAGTTGCCGCCTTGTTAGTCATGTGTCCTGTGTGTGCTCAAACGCATATTACATGCAAATACTGTCCCTGGACATTAATATATACATGCTAGTGGGCTTGTTTTTGTATGCCATCTGCAGTAGTTATTCTGGAGCACAGGATGCCTTTTATTTAGCAAACAGTAAATGTTTCAACTAATTGTTGGAAAGCCCTGGGTTGTGATAGTATGACAATGTTACCTGTTTTTAGCGGGAACCAAGTGAGGTCCTGGGGCTGTTTCTGATGGAAGTAGAATGATTCATATTGGGATGTCCCCTGCATGGATATATATTTCCAATTTTCATGCAATTGTGATTGGCTTCTCTTCCACTTTCCTGCAACAAATGAAACAGTAACTGAAATCATATACTTGTATGGATCTTCTATAGGTGTTTCTTACTCACCCCAAAGTTACTTCCTAATTTGGAATACAGCGAGGCATGTAGCATTCTTAATATAATGAATGGACCTTGGATCGAGCAGCCCTCCAAAGGTTAGTGTTAATTCACTTTTTTGTTAATTATTTATTTATTTATATATTGTTATGATATGGGCTGCTGGAAGTTAGACATCTTGTTTATAAACTTTCCAAGTAAAAAGTTATATTTTGTTAATTCAGCATGGAGCAGTGGAGAATGTTGGGGAGCTGTCACAGGTCTTTTGGGAGAAAGTCGAAGCTGAAATGTCAGTTCTAACTAAGATGCCACCATGAAATCCTTGGTTACTAACGTCCTGTTGAGTCTCCATCTTGAAATAAATGCAAGCTGCGTTTTATTTCTCATCAGCCGGCTGTGGAAAGCTTGAAAACTTCTTGAATATGGTTGTATAATTGATCACCTAGTGTCCTTTGCAGTAAATAGATTTATTTTCATTTTTCGTATGCACTTGTCATCCGAAGCAGGGATGAATGGCTGGATGATTTGAAGATTTTCTCAGGTGATGTCAATAGTAGATTAATAGCCTGCTTGTGCTTTGAGAGCTCACTCATTTGATAATTTCATAGACGATTCTCTTGAAACTATAGTGTGATCAAAAACTTCTTCCCTGGATCTTGTTAATATATTAAATTCAGAAAAATCAGATGTTATGTATTTTGAAATCCTTGATATTCTATGTTGTCAGAGAAAAAACCATTGTTCATGTCACTTTTATTTTTGTTCTTTTGGAGAAACACGTGAAAATGCTACTGTTGATATCTTTTGTACTTCAGATCATTTAAAATTTGGGAATTTCCCTAGCGGTCCTAAATTACCCTATTAATCAATTGCTTATAAAACATGGAAAGAGACGGAGCGGATTTTTTAAGATATAGAGGAGATTGTTAATTAGCGTTCTAATCAGGAACAGCTAGAGCATCCAAGAAATCCAGCCGTAACAACAAAACAGTGGTCTAAATGCTTGACCATCGTCCCTCAACAAGATTTGCAAATTAAAATGCCCAGTCTGAGCCAAAAGTGGATAATAATTAAATGTAAAGATATTGATCATCATTGTCATACAATATTTTCCGAGTCTGCAGAGGAGGGCCATGTATGTGTATGTCAATTGCTTCCAAAAGCAAAGGTCACCTCTCTTCATTCTATCTTACCTAACCTTTAATGAACATTGGCAAGCTCAGAAAGAGATCGTTAATATCATTTACAGGTGTTAGTTACATTCAAGCGCTCGATGGAAGTTTGTAGTCGAGCATCTCCCTTGTATTTAACCGAATAGAAGGCCCCATTGATGAGCATATATGTGCACTTTTCCAGTACACTCCCTTGGCACCTGATGGTTTGTTTGCTTCAACTGATTTCTGCAAATTAAGACAGCATATGATAAACAAGTCTTTGCCATGCAAAACCATCTTGGCATCCACAAAACCCAAAAAAAGAAAGGAAAAAAAAGTACATATACAAGGAGAAAGGGGGGTCAATTTTGAAATATACCACAGCAGCTAGCAAGTTTACTAGGAGGTCTTCTTCTGGGAAGCCAGCTTTTCCAAATGGTATGTGAACAATCCCAGTTTTATCTGCTCTGTACTCAACTTTTCCCTTTTTGAATTCAGCTATTGCCTGAAATGCATTTTGATCAATCCATTTCATCAGGAAGGTAATAATTGGTGGCAGCCACATCATAAGTGTTACTAAAACTTGTATATACTGATATACATTCACTCAAAGCATACATTTCTATGCTTGTCTATTAGTACATGCTTAACTCGAGCAATGGTGATAAGAGCGCTACTTTTTATATTTTTGTAGCATTTGGTAAACTTAGATGTGTCCAATTACACGCTAAATGTAGATTCATAGTGCACTCCATTTCATTTTTTCTGCTTTGTTTCCAATGGAAGGTTTAGAAGGATGTTACGAAAAACTTTTGATGATTGAAATAATGATAGATCCAATTTGGAGGGTGGGGGGGGGACGATTACCTGAGGTATGTCAGTTGTAACAGTACCAGCTTTTGGATTTGGCATGAGTCCTCGGGGTCCTAGAATCTTACCTAAGCTGGCAACCTGATGCACCAAACAAACAGATATAAGTAAAGCTATGCTCAATTAAAGATAAGCTCTCCAAAATAAAATAATTATCTCACGGCACACACTCAAACAGATGCATAAGAAAATGCTATTTGTCTGATCGGTAAATTAGCCACAATAAACCATAATCACATCATAAATTGAAAATGTTCCTAGTGGGAGTCCCTTTTCATAATTTATGCTCATGAACCATGATGCAGGTATTGCCTAAGATTACATCCCTGAGCTAAGCATCAATTAGCCAATCTAATTGTAGTCTACACAACCCCAAAAGGTCATGTTCTCTTGAAGGGATTGCATTCTACATTAAACTACACATTTTACTCTAAACAATACACTAAAAGGTTGTGTACAATGACTTAATGACATTAAAAAAAGATCGAGCAAATGCATCTTACAGATATTAGGAATTCAGTTCACAGGCATGGATTTCATTAAAATATCAAACGAAATGATAGAAGAGCAGCACCTTAGGCATCATATCCGGAGATGCAATCAATTTATCAAACTCCATAAATCCTCCTTTTATTTGTTGTATCAGGTCCTCACCACCAACCAAATCTGCTCCTGCAATTTTTGCTTCATCGAACTTTTCACCTGCAAATCTCCACCACATTTGCAATATCAAAGGTTTTTTTCCGGGGGGCGGGGGGTATAGCCATGTCAAAGATCTAACAATATTAATTTAGCAAAATCTATGATCATCAGGACTTATTCTGGATGAACATAAAGCACAAGGAAAAGTGTGCTAATTTTTGGCGGACATGAGAAACATGAAATCTTGTTTTCCACGTGGAAAAAAGAAGAGAGGGATAACTGATCGTATTCAGGGAACAGATGGTATAAGAATCAACAAAAAGCAGAATCTTGAGATAATTAATAGTCAATACAATAGTTGGAACATCAGAAACTCCATATTACAGATTCCAGATATTCAAAATGCCCAATGCTTTCACGGCATGCAAATCCAAAATCTCTCTCTTCCATAGACTCAGATAACAAAGGTAAGGAGATGAAAGCAAGGACTCAACACTCAAGTTTTAATTTTAAATAGCATGTGAGACATTTAATAGTAAGAACCTCAGTATCTTAGATTAAGAAAGTCTAAGATCAATACCATACAAAACCACTCGAATAGCCAGAAACATTTATCATCCAGACAGCATTCCTTAGGAAGCCTTTTTTGCAACATTTCTTCTTTCAAAATCATGAAGCCATTAAAGGGATGTACAGCACAACTTCTGCTTCTACTTTTAAGTGCTTTTTGACTTTAAAAGGCATTAAATTGATGCTTTTTAATGGTTTCCATGGTTTGTTGTCAAAAATGGGATGCTTTGATAATACAACAAAAATATAATGGCAAGGTTCTTCATTATGTCTATGTCTATCATTACGGGAGTTGATGATTCAGATTGTCCTCTGCAAGGCACAGCCAATCCTCATGAACTGATTTTTTGTCTGTACAAAGTCTCTCCTCAATGTCCATTTTTTCCACTAATCAGAAGATACTGAGCTAAAACTGATCAACAATGACAGTTTGCTTTCTACATACACAACTTTATATTTGGTCAAGTCGGAAAATTGGAAAGAACAATTACCTTGAGTAAGGACTGCCACTTTAACAGTCTGTCCTGTTCCCTTGGGCAGATTTACCTGTGCAGAGAGAAACAGAAAAAAATTAAAAGGAAACTTTAATTCCGCTGCAATAGTTGATTAAGCCATGTGTATAACTATTTATAAACATGAAAGTGATAACTCACAGTTGCTCGCAGCTGTTGGTCATTATATTTGGGATCAATGTTCAGACGAAAATGAGCTTCAGCACTTTCCACAAACTTCGTGCTTGCTGTTTTCTTTAGCAAAGATATTGCTGTCCCCAGGTCATACTCCTTTTTTATTTCCCTCAATTTTTGAATTTCCAAAAATCTCTTAGACCTTGTCTGGCATTTCCAATAAAAGGACAGAAAGCTGAATACTTGCAACTTTATAATAATCTTGAAAAATGAAAAAAGGTGCAATTCAAAACTCAAACCAAGATAATTGTCAGACTCCGCCTGCTCTATTAAACATTTTATTCGACTAAATTCAGTTGAAGCTAAGCCCAGCATAAACCATCAATCTCCCTTTCTCGATAACCAATCACCCTTTAAGCATCGAAAGAAATAGAGATCCTTGAATACAGTAACTAAAACCTACACCCTTCCTTCATTAGTTCAAAGAATAAAAGTATCAAGTGATCTCAATCTCTCTGCCAAAAAAGTAGCCTTTGAGCATATAATCCCGTAATTGTTAGACCAGAGTTCAAAGGAATCAAAACCCACACAGCAAATCAACCTAAGCCCCCCAAAATCATTATATATAGAGAGAAGCAAACAAGAACACACATACTCTATCTCTCTTTAGAGTCAATGCAGCCTTGCCTTTCTTGGGCTTGGGAGGGATAACTGTAGCAGTTACAACGGCACCTCCTTCTTCCCCCTCCGTCTCTTCAACCCCCTCGCCCACCTCTGAAGACAAAGCAGCAGCCACAACCACTCTGCAAGGTCTAGACTTTGCCTCTGTCTGGGCATAAAAGTTGACCCCTTTGCTCGATTTTCTCTCTGAAACCAGTGGGTAGATAGAGAGAGTTTTGGACTTGAAAGAAAGGAGAGAAGGGGTTAGGTCTTGTGGATGAACTGTGGAGGCAGCGTACGTTAGCATGAGGGATGATGTTGTCGAAGTGCAAGCTGTTGTTGCCATTGTTGTTTTGGTTTTGTTTTAAATTCCCGTCTTCCTTTCTCCTTGTGAAGTGAAGCTCTCCGTTTGCTTATCTAATCTACTGTCTATGCATCCTAAAAAAAAAAAAGATCTTTCGGAAGGGAGACCATTTCTGTGGTGTGCAAACCTCCAAAGAAACCCCCTTTTTTCTAAATAATTTATTTTAGAAATATCCAAATATTTTTGTCATTGAAAGAAAAAATGGTATTGTTTATTCATTTTAAAAAGAAGAAGAAATTAAATTTGGTAACGCCGTTTAGCCCCGAGTGCGTTTGTTTTTGCTGTTGATTTTTTTTAAATAGTTTTTTTTTAAATATCAAATTTATATTAGTAGTTTTTTATGTATAAATATAAAATAAAATGATATTAAAAAAGATATTTTAATATATTATTAAAAAACATAATATATTGCAATATTAAACACATCTATAATCTCATCCCATCTATTCACAGGTTGATGACGTGTTGTTTGCATATATAGATTTTTTTTAATATTGTGGTGGCCAAACAAACTCAATTTTTAAGTCATTTTAACCTAAATAGACAACATCAACACCTTGAAAAACTCACAAATATATTCATCAGCTTAAAAAAAGCAAATCTTAAACAAGAAATCAAACAAGGATAATTTTGGCATCCTTGACTTAGATCTATGTTTAGGCAACATTAAGAATCTAAACAATCACTATTGAGTTTATATCAACTCATGAAACTCATAGACACCAAGAAAACTATTTTGGTGGTCGAAAATAGCGTGAATGGTGACTAGACCATCGAGATCCAACAATCCCTATCTCTTTTCTTTCTATTTTCTTTCTAATCAAAGAATGAAAAATATACAAATAAATTTTTACACCAAAACTAATTTTTTGAAATTTAAAGGGACCTAGATGGTATAAAATATGTTGTTTTTAAAGACCTGAGTGTATTTTTCATAAGATCTTTGACATGTCACCCATATTTAGTGTCTTTATTGTTTCAATTTATCTTCCTCTAATTACACCTTCACCTCATAAATCAAAAGCAATTGACCTTTAATTACGATTAAATCGTCTAAAATAAAACAGTGAGGAACAAGATAAATTATTTAAAAATGAACAGCAAATCCATGGTATTTTGTGAGTGTGTGAATAGTGTCCATATACAGTTAAAAATCCTATGTTTTTTATGTTTTGTATAAAATACATTGTCAATTCAATCATTATAAGTCTTTTTATGTTTGTTTGCGTTGCATGACATTAAGTCATACATGAAGAAAGAACATATTAGGAAATTGTCATACAAAATTAATGATTTCATTAAAAGTATTTTAGTTAATGATCTTAAAGAGTTAAAGATTTTTCAATTTTAACCAAATTTGGCAAAATCTCCTCTGTACAAGAACTATACTAAAAAATTTACCCAACTTAAAAAAAAACCTATAATAAACCACAATAATCAAACTCAAGAAATTTTCACATTTCATAGTCGTAAGTGTTGCTACCCATTTTTTGGCTCTCTTGTTTTCCTGTTTTGAAAAGAATAAAAAAATACAAAAAAAAAATCAAATATGCAAAAATATCTTGACACTGGACCAATATTGAAAAAGATAAGGGACCAAAAAATATAGTTTCTACTATGTATACATGCACCCACATATATATTGGGGAAACAAAAATTCACATACTCTCTCCCCATAAAAAAAACCCTAAACCTAAAAAACCCTCATCAATTTTTCCTTTTTTTCAACAACAACCCTCTCTTTGTCATCGCCATTGTCGCCTCCCTATTGGGTTAAGTCATGATCAAATTTGATGTGCTATAAATAGCATATATACAAAAAACTTTCTTACAACACATAGGTTAAACTTGCTTATATAGTCTCATTTGTTTATATGCACGATAATAAATCTTGGCCTCATCTTGCATATCAATTTTAAATGTGTGTGTGTAACACCTTTAATGCTAGGTAAATTAAAATTAAATATTATTAAAATGTTATAGAAAACATCTTTCAATCGATGTTTATCCGACAACCACAAAACAAAAATACCAACAAATATGGTATGCATGTATTATGACTCGTGCTTTTTATAATCATAATTATATTTTTCATGAATGTCATCATCATGATGTCCAATAATATAATAATTTTATGTTAACCTACTTGGTAATGGACATAATCTGTTGACATATAATGTCATACTTGTATGCTTTATATATTTTGATGATAACAATAAAAAGAAAATGGACTAATAATATGCTTGGATGAGATTAAGTTATAAACATGTATTATACAAAGAATACATCAACAAGCATAATGGAGTACACGAAGAAATCACTCCAAGAAGTCCAAGATGCAAGCAAGTGAAGACTTAGAATAAGTTTTCATTTTAGTGCTTTATGTAAATATCAATTTCTAACTTGATAGCACAAATTAAAATGAACTCACACACTTCACATTGCATGGGTTTGATGATTATAGGTTTAAGTCATAATCAATCGGTTCAAGAAATTCAGAAAAGATAATTTGTCAAAATAGAGTTTCTGCATGAACCGGTCGACCGCTTGAGTTATCCGTTGTGAACCGGTCGACCATTTGAGATGTATGCATGAACCGGTCAACCGTTGGAGACAAATTGCCTTTTGAACTGAACCAGTCGACCGCTTGATTTATCCGTTGTGAACCGGTCGACCGTTTGAGATGACAGTTGCACTAAAACGGCTAGAAACGACTAGTTTCTCTTTCAAACTTATAAATAGGCCTTTTAATTGCAAAATTAAGAACACACATTGTAAAAACCCGGATAATTTTTTTTTTCGTTACTCAATGATCCATATCAATTCACATCATTAAAATATCACCCATACCATAACATTCCATGAAAGAAATAAAACTCGCACAAACATACTCTATTACGGTTTCACGATAAAAGTCTTATATTAGATTTATACATACATGGTTATGAGTTTACGTTCTTAACCTATTAGTGGAGTTTACAAATCTTCATAAAAAGGGTCGAATGAAAATTTTGCATTCAATACATTGATTCATCCTAACCACATCTTAAGTTAGAATGCAACTACAAGATTCCTTGCAAAAGTAGGCCCTCTTATATCAGGTTTCCTAGACCCCTCGTGGCTGTGACGTCCCTGCAGCAGTACAACATTTAAGGAATGCAATTATTTAATGAGAATATTAATAATTTCGACTACATGACCTATCCATTAAAGGAAACACCGACAAGTTGTAATTTCTGTATATACATAGTAATTCACTGGTAAAATTTATAGGATCTCCATTTTTCTATATTATTTTTGTAACAACATCTTTACTCTGACTATCCTCATAAGGTACTCATTTCTGAGGTCAATTGTTCCTCTCCCATGGTCCCTCTTCCTGAACTCCATTAGACGAAATTACATTTGTCCCCGACCATCTCTAATCAATTATTTATTTCGTCCATCCTTTCGGATGTCATTGGCCGAAGCAAATCAGTCATTTGTTCCGGCCATCCCTTCGGATGCCATTAGACGAAGCTAATCAATTATTCGTCCGGCCATCCTTTCGGATGCCATTAGCCGAAGCTAATCAATTATCTGTTCCGGCCATCCTGTCGGATGCCATTAGCCGAAGCTAATCAATTATTCGTCCGGCCATTCTTTCGGATGCCATTAGCCGAAGCTAATCAATTATTTGTCCGGCCATCCACTCGGATGCCATTAGCCGAAGCTAATCAATTATTTGTCCGGCCATCCTCTCGGATGCCATTAGCCGAAGCTAATCAATTATTTGTCCGGCTATCCTCTCGGATGCCATTAGCCGAAGCTAATCACTTGTCTGTTCCGGTCATCCATTTGGATGCCATTAGCCGAAGCTAATCAGTCATTTATTCACATTTAAGCATTTAACAACCTAATAAAAATTCTAACGCATTTGAATAATATTCCCCTTAAGATACTTTTCACATGTCGTAAAAAGAAAAGAGGCGTAATTCACCTACCTGCTCTACTTCTGGGCTGTTCTTGTCTGGACGATGGCTCAATCCCGACTGCTCCGCCTGCGACATCAATGTCCACAAATCAATATATTTCTAGTTCAATTTCTCATTCGTTACTAAACTTTTTCAACAACTTACAGCCGAAGCATGCATAAAATTCTCAGCAAAATCACACATCTATTTTCATCACAAATCCATCAACAAAATCGCAACAAAATCACACCTTGTAGCCATAATTTTCAGCACATATCCAACGAAAATCCCAACAACATAGACATTTAACCCATAAATTTCAGCACACAATCCTTAAATACAATTCCAACAAAATCACACATTGAAACCATGAATCGCAACATATAATCCATCAACAAAAATCTCGACAAAACACACATTAAAAACATAAATTTCAGCACATATCCTTCAATGAAATCCCAACAATATATACACATTAAACCCATAAATTTCAGCACATAAACTTTCACTACAATTCCAACAAAATCACCCATTGAAACCATGAATTTCCCACAAATAATTCATCAATAAAAATCTCAACAAAACACACATTAAAACATAAATTTCAGCACATATCCTTCAATAAAATCCCAACAATATACATATACATTAAACCCATAAATTTCAGCTCATAATCTTTCACTACCATTCCAACAAAATCACCCATTGAAACCATGAATTTCCAACAATTAATTCATCAATAAAAATCTCAACAAAACACACATTAAAACATAAATTTCAGCACATATCCTTCAAAAAAATCCCAACAATATACATATACATTAAACCCATAAATTTCAGCACATAATCTGTCACTACCATTCCAACAAAATCACCCATTGAAACCATGAATTTCCAACAATTAATTCATCAATAAAAATCTCAACAAAACACACATTAAAACATAAATTTCAGCACATATCCTTCAATAAAATCCCAACAATATACATATACATTAAACCCATAAATTTCAGCACATAATCTTTCACTACCATTCCAACAAAATCACCCATTGAAACCATGAATTTCCAACAAATAATTCATCAATAAAAATCTCAACAAAACACACATTAAAACATAAATTTCAGCACATATCCTTCAATAAAATCCCAACAATATACATATACATTAAACCCATAAATTTCAGCTCATAATCTTTCACTACCATTCCAACAAAATCACCCATTGAAACCATGAATTTCCAACAAATAATTCGTCATTAAAAATCTCAACAAAACACCCATTTACCAAATAGTCTCCCTTGATTTAGCCTAAGTTTTGGCTATGAAGAGTTGGAAGGAAGATGGCTTAGCTGGGTATAGATGGGAAGAGAAAAGATTGGTTGGAAAGTGATGGGAAGAGAAGGATTTGGTGGAAGAGAAAAGATGGAAATTTGGCTGGGAAGAAGAGAGGAGATGGGTTGACGGGAGAATAGGGAAAATCCCACTCCCTCTCTCCTTTTTGCATTTTTTTATTAGTGACCCGTTTTTTTTTTTTGGATGTTTACACACATTGTTTATATCTGATATTGAGGCAATTAGTAGTGCATAAACACCTTCATATCATCAATCCTCATTAATACTCATATTTGTGTTTAAATTTTCATATCCTAACACAAAGAGTATTAAATCTCATTCTCACTACACTTAAACACCTTCAAATATTCTAAGTGCTATTAAGTGAGATAAAGAGATCATAGATCTTCATTTGTAATATTCACACTATTGAGAGTGTATTGTTGTATTTCAAATACAATGCTTGTAAAACTCTTGAGAGTTGAGTATAAAACTCTTGATATTGGTGAGGGAACATCACCAAGGAAAAATCTTGAAGAGGATACATCTTCAAGTGGGAAGAAGGAAAATCTTGAAGAAGGCATATCTTCAAGTGGTGTAAAAGTCTTGGTGTGAATTCATCAAGCGGGAATTGTAATCTTGTTACTTGGACTAGTAAGAGAATACAATACTCAAGTACAGGTTGGTACTTGAGCTGTGGATGTAGGCTTGCCGAACCATGTTAAAAACCGAGTTAGGAATCTATCTCTCTTATCTCTTTACTTTAAAGTAATTAATTTTAAAATTGCATTATTTATTATATTTACACCTAATCCCCCTCCCCTCTTAGATGCATAGCTGCCTTAATCCTTGAATTACAATAATGACATGTCATCTGTTAATTTGTAGGTTTAAATAGTGTAATGGTCACGAACTAGTTATGTAAAGTTTAAGTGTTTATTGACATAACATTCTAGTTGTTTGTCTAACTTTTTTTACAACATATCACTCATATTGCCAAAAGGAATATCTCACTATTTTCAGTAAGAGCAAACACAATTAATAACTTCCCATCATATCACTCATCTAAATATATGTCATCGACATTCTATAATACTCAAAACCTTTAAAACACAACTAAAAAACTTGTATAATAAACATTATATTGTCATAAAAAAAAATTGTATGTCTAGTAAACAATTGTTTCAAATTTTGATTCATTTATTGTCGACAATAAATTACATTTTTTTCTAGAGATTTTTCATATAAACCAAAAAAATGTATAAACACATATTTTGCAACTCATACTTTGTAATATAATTTTTTATTCTTGTAACATAATTTATTTTATTCTATATGAGTGTAACCATCATTGAAAGATTATATATAAAAAGGGTTGATATAATATTAGTAATAAGATTTGTATTAAGTTGATGGTGGTCTTTTTGGATAAAGATTGAAACACATTTGTGGCCCTTTTAACTTTGTTATCTCAATTGAATTTGACGTTTTATGTGTGACTCTTTTAACTTTGTTATCTTAAATTAATCTTATCTTTTTATGACACCCCTCGTGCAAACTCCACTTATATTAAGGTGTTTGCACATTTTATAATTGAATAAATATAGAGTTTTACTATTGACCTTGGTATTTAATTGAATGTGCAATTAGACAACATTCAACTGCATTAATCAATTTATTTTTACTGATGAATGTTTGTCCAACCTTCAAATCAAACTCTTATGGCATAAGTTTATGACTAATGCCCACTAATGAGAAACATCAAAATTAAACCCCAAAAGTATCTTCAAATTTAGGAGCAAAAGGTATCATTTTATCATCATCTTCAACAACAACATTTACTCTTATATTCAGGTACGATGCTTCATCATCTTTATTGTCAATAAACTCAAAATAGTAAAATCTTTGTTAATTAATAGATGAATTGTCAAACATGATATTATGTATTATTTATAGTAAATCATCCAATAATAAACTATTTGCACCTTTACTTATTGACTTTGAAAGATTGGTATAAGATAGGATAACCATAACGTTTGGCCAACTACTCACATATGATATCATCATGTCTTAAAATTTTCATCACACAATCAATACAAGATAATACTGATGTTCATCAATTTGACACCTTTAAGTTATTCGAACATCAATATTATGATAATCTCATCCAAGTCCATAACTAATATTTTTTTTCATTTATGCGTATGTCATGCCTAATTTACAATCCAACAACAACATACTCTTATTACTGTATATGATACTATTGTTCACACAAGAAGCAATAGCGTCACTGTAATGACATAACATAAATATATTATAAGACATCGTGTAAAAGTTTAACCCTAATCAATTATATTCATAATCAATTTATCATTAATTCAACAAACATTAAATTCATCTTATATCATAAATTTAACTTATACAAATATTTTAGATCAACTAAACCAAATACAAATCCTTGATAATATAATATATCTACCTTGTTTGCAGAATTAAAAAAAAGGTCTGAGATTACGATGTTATGGATTTTCAATAGAAAAACATCAAATGGAAACTAGAATGAGGTTTTTTTGGTGTTTTATAGGGAAAAAAGGTATTTAATAAATACTTAAATTTATTTGTATTTTATGTTTTAAAAATGCAACATGTTAAGTTATGACAATGTTAAATATTACTATTATAAAACACAACAGTTATCTTCATGTCTTTAAAAATAATAATATTTACTAAATATGATTTTTGCAAAGCATGAAAAACTGAAAAGTGTAATATTTTACCAAATATTTTTTAATTATCTCAAAACTTTTATCCTAATAAAAAAATCAATATAAAAATAATAAAATTCGTAGCTGTGGAGGAGCGTGTCATGTAGTGACATGGGAGACTGCATGTATGGTTTTGTTTTCATTGGTAAAGTCATCGCGCCTGCCCGTACATAAACATTTTCTCCACCACCAAACTCAAACTGTCTGATCCTTCTTCCCTCCACTGTCCTAAATAACACCACGCTCTTCAAATGGCGCTCGCCACCTTCTCTACAAGCGCCTTTTCTCTACAGTCACCGAGCGGCCACCATCAATATCACAGCAACAACTTTGCCACAGCCTCTCTCCGTGTCGCCATCCCAACTTCTAAACTCTCTGCTACTGCTTCTCTTTCTTGGACCACAACCACTTATCGTTTTAAGAGAATTCGAAGAATCATCGCTCTCTCCTCTGGTGGAGGAGACGGTGGTGTTGGTGGTGGTGGGAATTCTGGTGGTGGAGGTGGTGGGAATGATGATGGTGATGATGCTGGGTCCCGCAACAAGAACGAGGCCATTCTTGCATTGGCAGAGGTACGAACACATTTAAATACAAATTTAACGATCGATGAATTTGTGATATGATTTGGTTTGCTGTTTTGAGTTTGATGATTTGCAGTTGGTTATCATTATTAGGTGGGGAGGTCGTTGGAGAGCTTGCCAAAGGATTTGGCTGCGGCAATCGAAGCAGGGAGGGTGCCAGGGTCGATTGTTAGTAGGTACCTAGATCTGGAGAAATCAGCAGTGTTTCGGTGGTTGCTTCAATTTGGAGGGTTTAAAGAAAGGTTGCTTGCCGATGATTTGTTCTTGACTAAAGTTGCCATTGAGTGTGGTGTTGGGATCTTTACCAAGGTTTGTATATCTAAATATCTCAGAGTTCATTATCAACTACTGAAACTGTTTGCTTTCATTTACGTTATTACTGTATTATTGGCAAGAAAGAATGGAATTTGCTGGGAGGGGCTGGTTGAAATTTCAATGGCTGTTGCATGTGTAACTAGCAAGTCAATTCGAGTGGGGTTGACCTTTTTCTCTTCTCCAGGTTAATAGCAGATCTGTCACTATTCTCTTGACATACTTACCACACAATATTAAGATTATCAAGTAGTTTGTGAATTGATTTATATGCATGTCTCCTGAATTTGTGGGGATTTTCTTCTTTTTTTTTTAACCAAGGCTGTTCACGTTCCAAAGCATTGCTAGGTATTTAGCAGACAGTGAGGTATGTTTCACTCATGGATAATCTTTCGCAATTTTGCTTGATCTTCAGACCGCTGCAGAGCTAGAACGGCGCAGAGAAAAGTTCACCAAGGAGCTGGATTTTGTTCTTGCCGATGTGGTATGGCTGTCTATTCAATTTTCTCATGTACCAGAAAACTTTTAGTAGTGGAAGTTCAAAATGAGTAGTTGCTACCCACTCGAGCTTGTAGCGAGGGAATAACAAAATCCCATCTAGAATTAAGTGGAAAACTGTTCAAGAAATTTGAACACGAGGGGGGTTTCATAAGAAAACAAGAGCCAGTGATCCTAATTTCGTGGAGCTGCTTCCAAACGATTTAATTTGTTTGGTCAACGTAACGCTGAGTGCATAGAGGACATATTTAATGTCATGTCAGAATTGAGCTAATCATTGCTGAAATCCTTTAGCCTGGCTCGGCCTTTTCACATGTAGCCAGAGCCAGCCAGCCAGCCATGCTTGGATAGGCTTTATTTTATAAGTGAACTAAACAGGGCTGGACAATCTATTCCTGTTTATCTATTTCAATTTATTATATTTTTACTCAATATAGTTCCTATTTTAGGTAATGGCCATAATAGCAGATTTTATGCTCGTTTGGCTTCCTGCTCCTACCGTTTCTCTTCGACCCCCTCTTGCAGTCAGTGCTGGTCAAGTTGCTAAGTTCTTCTACAGCTGTCCTGATAATGCATTCCAGGTTAATAACTATTTTGGTCTGCAACTTGTTGTTGATATTGTTAAAGCTTATTCACCAATTGTGAACTTGCAAAATCCTGCATGCAGGTGGCTTTGGCTGGAACATCTTATTCATTTGCACAGAGAATAGGCGCTATACTGGTATGTACCAGATCATCTACACAAACCGAGTCTTTTTTTATGGAAATTTCAATTTTCCTATTATGTTTATTTGTTTTGCAGCGTAATGGATCCAAACTATTCGCAGTTGGTACCGGTGCATCTCTAGTAAGTTATCACCTCACAGAATCTGAGTTCCTAGACATCGTAGTTGTGGTGTTTGAAAGTTCAATATTTTTTTAATGCTTCTGGAGAGCGTTGTCTTATCGTCTCCCAGGAAAGAATCTTCCTTATCGAACTTTCTTTACATAAAATTCCAGCGGAAGAAATAACCACTCCTTTTCTTTTCCCTGGTATTTTTAAGTGATCGTTTCTTTTTGTTTGTGTCATGCTAAAGATATGTTTGTGCTGTATTCAACTGCTCATTTAATGTCTTTATAGTTTGACTCTTTGAGTACTGATGATGGTGAAAGTCCAGCATCGTTACACATTCAAATTTATAACTAGATAGGCAAATGTTCAGAGTTTGAAATTGGTGACAGGAACATAATAGTTTCAGATTTGATTAGAAGCAATTTCATGGGGCTAATTATTGAAATTCCTGTAAGATTAAAGATCATGCCCCATGAGAACTACCCGGATGATAGAACCAGTGTTGGTCTATTCTGATGTCAAGGTAGCAGTAGCACTCAATAAGCCTACGAGCATCTTGATCGGAGATCATCGATTGAGGCAACTGATCAGTTAATTAAAATTAGATCAACTCAAGCAAGGAATATTATGGCCTGTGTGTGCGCTGCATGTTGGTTTAGCACTTTTTTGAATGCACAGAACTTTGCTAGTGAAGTTCATATCTACTTTTGCTTGATTGAATAAAGAAACTCTTAAACAATATGAATTCCTAGGGATTTTCTTGACAGTGGGGGGGTGGGGGTGGGGGTCTAAGCGTTTGGGAATAAGGTTTATTGCTGGTTGTAGATGTAACCGACATTTTCACTTTCCTCTGCATGAGGGAAACCTACTGCCCTGTTCTTCTGAAAGAAGGATCTTGCTGTGTGGTGAGAGAATCTTATTCTAATTTCTCTATTGACGAACCTATAGGACAAACTAGCTGGATTTGGCCATGTTCTTCTCTTTTGCTGTGAAGACACGCTATATTTTCTTTTTGTAATTTTGATCTGAATATATCTCAGTACAATGTGTTGTTCTTCCAAAATCTCCATTTTCTTGTCTGACAGCATCTGAGCTGCATTCTAATTTTTTTGAGAAATTAATTGAATTCAAATGATCTGGTTAAGTGCAAGAATTTCCATAATTTTTCTCCCAGTTTATCCAGATAAATGCTGTCGAATTCTGCAGAACATATCAAACAACGCTCAAAATACGTTTTCATGAATTAGTTTCTTTGATAAATTTGTTTTTATAACTTTCAGTAGATCTATGTATGATATGGATATCAAGTTATTGCTGTATGAATGGTAGCATCAATTTTGTTTTGGTTGCACTGGACTGATAGCGGCCTTTTTACAGATTGGTGTAGGTATAACAAATGCGTTGATTAAAGCACGAAAGGCTCTTGATAAATCTTTTGTTGGAGAAGCAGAGGACGTGCCTATATTGTCAACCAGTGTTGCCTATGGTGTGTACATGGCAGTTTCCAGCAACCTAAGGTAATCATTGGCATTTATATTCTAACTCTCTCATGATGCTTTTTTTAACCTGCCAATAACGATACGAATCGACATCTTTAGACTTCAAGAATCATGATTTGGATGAAAGAATAAAAAATGCAGTTATGAAATGTAAGTTTGCTAATGCGTGTATATAATATAACTTTGAGTAACCCTGAGGGGTGTGGCTCACCAATTCGAGTCCCCCATCAGTCAGGGTCACAAGAGGTTTAACTTCAAGGCTCGTGGGATTAGTCGAGGTGCACGTAAGCTAACCCGAACACTCACATTCCAATATATATATATATATATATATATATATATATATATATATATAACTGGGCTTCATCAACTGAATTTTGATGAAGGTGCTCCAAATACAATTTTGAATTCTGACGAAGGGCTTCATCAACCGAATATCTTTACTATAACAACAAATGTTTTAGCAATCAATATCTGCTAACTTGACATTAACTGTGCACCAAGTATCCGTGCACTGCACCATAACAGAGGAGATAATTAGTTGTAAAGCAGTCTTTTGTCTCGCCATCGTGAAAAGTTAACAACAATCGCACTCTGTTAAACAGGTACCAGATCCTTGCTGGAGTTATTGAACAGCGAATTTTGGAGCCTATGCTGCACCAGCACAAGGTTGCATTGAGTGCAATCTGCTTTGTCGTTCGAACCGGCAACACATTCTTGGGGTCATTGATGTAAGATGTTATAAACTTTCTCCTGTCCATTTCGTGGTGTTTTCTAGGATGGTAAAAGATCGTGAATACTTTGTTGCAGGTGGGTGGACTATGCACGCTGGGTTGGAATCCAAAAGGAACGAGAGTAGAGTACAGGGACGTTAAATTTGGCCGGGACTTTTCAATGGCCGCCACCGCCGATGGCTTGATGGATATCGGAGAACGAGGGTGGATCCATTTGATTCCCTTTTGTGTTGATTTAGCAAGGCAAAAATGGCTGTGATGCATGTATTTTAAGTGTATATTTCATTCATATACTCTGTTAACGGTGCAGAGATTGAGTATCCTTGTTCCTTTGATTGTTTGTGGATATGTTTGGAGCTTGTTTTATAAGTCCATCAAAACCTTAAACAAGTTCCTGTCCGAAGACTCTTATGAACCAATTATTCTTATGTTTGGATTTGGTAGGGTTAAGATTGCTGCACAGGAAGAAAAATAAAAAAAGAAGTTTTTTTTTTCCTTTTCACACTATCAAACACATGTCAAGGGTATATTTTATCGATTGTTTTATGAAATTATTTTTATACATAATATATTAAAATAACATTTTATTATTGTTTTTAATATCAGCAAAATAAAATAATATAAAAATACTTTTAAACATAAAAATAAAATTGAAAAGGAGAAATTGTTTTTTATATTCTGCATCAACTATGAGTACAATAAAAAATACTCCCTCATTCTACACATTATCTTCCATATGTGACATCTATCCCACCGAGTTTTAATTTAAGTTTATGGTATTTATCATCAAAATCTAGCTTTCTTTTTCCCTTTTGGAAGATCAATTTGTTTATAAAAGAAGCAATGAAATCAAAAATTCAATTTATTTATAAATCTTTTAAAAATTAAACTAAAAAGAAATTTCCGCTTGAACTATAACTATGATGCATATATTATTTTTCCAAATTAATAAATATATATAATCAAACGTAGTGTTTGATTGTGATAGAATTACTGTTTTAGAATTTACTAATGTTTTAAATAATAATAATAAAAAATCACTTCTTTAAAAGCATCGTCGCAGTATTCTTAATTAATTAATTGAGTACTGAGCGAAACACGGAAGGAAATATAAATTAAAATCATTTAGTATTTTTAATGTAATTGACAGCTTCGCAACGAAGACGCTGTCGTTTATCGAGCAACTCGAGGGCACGCTAGTAATTTAGATGAACTAGGGTTTTATATTCTAAGAGCAAAGCCTCAGTCCCTCCCAGTCGTCTCCTCTCAAACTGCAGTAGCATCAGCAGCTCTGTGCAGAGAAGCTTCAAAATCTTATCTCTGCAAAAATGGGTAACTAATCTCTTTTCTCAATTATTTTTTTTCCATTCTTGGAGATAATGATTCAAAACTTTGTATGGGTTGATTAGGGATTTCTCGTGATTCTATGCACAAGAGGAGGGCGACTGGAGGAAAGAAGAAAGCCTGGAGAAAGAAGAGAAAGTAAGACATTCTCTAACATCATCCTTTATAGCAAAAACCGCACTCTTTTTAAGTATTTTTTTTCCCGTTCTGATCCGTGGCAAAATTTTGGTGATCTTATATCAATGCACACTAAGTGTTCGAAACTTTTTCTTTGTTTATGTTTTTAGTTGTGCATGCGGCTGAAATCGCACTGATTTGTGTCAACTAGTCGCTTGTCTGTGGTTATTTCTAATCTGTCTTTCATCTTGTTTGCCTGATATTTTATGTATATAGCCGTTTGTCCACTACTTTGGTAATAGTCATCCAAGAAAGAAAAGGTCTACAGCCCTTGCTTATGAAAGAAATTAGAAAAGCTTTTTTGAACCCATGGTATTCGGAACTCTTAATATAAGAGGAGACTTGTTTTTATTTAAAGCTATTATCTTGGACACTGGGACTTCAGAAAAAATAAAATTTTGAACAAATTTTCCACTTAAGATAAAATTGGGATCAGAAAATATATATTTTTTTAAAACAAACAGGCCCTTACCCTTTTTCTCAAGCTCGCCTTGCTGGTGTTTCTTTTTGCACTTTTTGTTTGGTCAAGAAAATGAGAATTTTGTATCCTCTGATATTATTAATCATTAGTCATCAGAAAGGAACTATGCTGTTCTGATCCTTCAATGAAAGGAAGCAGGTCATTCGATATAATTTTTTTCCTGGTGGATTACTTTGAAAAATAAAGCTTTATGCATAATAAGGTTTATTGTTGCATCCTCTAGTTTTAGTACCCTCGGTGTCCAAAGCTGACATGTGTTCTGTTTGAATTATGAATTCAGACCGATTTAATTTTTAAAAGTCACAAATTGTGCACTGTATTGGTTTTTGGTGAATCTAAGTATATCCATGTCGATTACCTCTTGAAGGTATGAGCTCGGAAGACAACCTGCAAACACTAAAATCTCTAGCAACAAGACAGTGAGGAGGATTCGGGTACGAGGAGGGAATGTGAAGTGGCGTGCTCTGAGACTTGATACTGGAAACTACTCATGGGGGAGTGAGGCTGTGACCCGAAAGACCAGGATTCTTGATGTGGTGTACAATGCATCTAACAATGAATTGGTCCGTACCCAGACTTTGGTGAAGAGTGCTATTGTTCAGGTTGATGCTGCACCTTTCAAGCAGTGGTACCTCCAGCACTATGCTGTGGAAATTGGTCGCAAGAAGAAAACCACACCAGCTGCCAAAAAGGAAGGAGAGGTAGTATCTTTGCCTTTAATACTATTCTATATTTTTTCTATTCTGGTTTTATTTGGGTGTAAAATGCTACCTGCTTGTATTGCTATTGCTGTGCGCATAGGTAGTTAATTTTGTCTCCGTTGATTTTAAAACTTGTAAATAATCTTTCACGGTGCTATTCCTACTCAGTTATTTTCATCCATGGCCTTGTGAAATGGCTAAACTAACCATCTATTTATTTTCATAAATTGATGATTTTAGATAAATGAAAACAAATGACTTCCTAACATAATAATAAATTGTACATCAATGACATTGTTAATTAAGTTCATTTTTTTTCCATGTGAATTGACTTTTATTATGTAATGGAGTTTTTTTTCTAATTTAATTATGACTAATGTCTCCTTAGACAAATACTAGTTTTATAAAATGTAATTTGTATCCCTAATACTTATTTAGTATATGAACTATTTTTTATTTATTGGTTTTAAAAAAATAATGTTTAAAATATTATGAAATTAAAATGTAAAGAACGAAACTCCAAGATTGTTAGTTTGGTCACTTGACAACATTTTGGAATGAAAATAGTGCCACCTGCAGTTCTTAATAGATTTTAATCCGTTGCAAGTTTTTCCATGCTAGTGTTATTTGCCACTTCCATTGGCTAGTTGTTCATGTGAGATTGATATCTGGTTGTGCAATTTAACTAGTTTTTACTTGGTTTCTAGAGTTGAGACCAGAATTTTCAAGTGCTAATCACATGGTGCTTAATGTTTATCGATGCCCCATTTATGGAGATTTTAAGTGCTTTGATAATTATTTTTCATGCATTCTGAAAATTTCTATCTTATGCTTTTGTGCCTTATGAGTGTAGTGTATGAGCTTGGTGTCTCCTACTGGTATGTTTTGTTGGTGATTGTCCACAAAATTCTCTATTGATTTACCACAAACTTCTCTATTGATTTATAGGATGGTGAGGCCGCAGCTGAGGAGGTGAAGAAGAGTAATCATGTCCAGAGAAAGCTGGAGAAGAGACAACAGACTCGCAAGCTTGACCCACATATCGAAGAACAATTTGGTGGCGGTCGGTTGCTAGCTTCTATTTCATCACGTCCTGGCCAGTGTGGGCGTGCTGATGGGTATGTTACTTCTGTTCCTTTAGGTTGTTAGATATGGTTGGTTTGTGGAAGACATTGCAAAAGAATGTTTGTTAAGCTTCAATTTAATCTCATCTCATCATAATGTATGTCCTTTGGTTACAGATACATTTTGGAGGGCAAAGAATTGGACTTTTACATGAAGAAGATACAAAGGAAGAAGGGCAAGGGAGCCGGGGCTGCTTAGAGTTTTGTTATTTGAATTTTCTTTTCACACCAGTTATCTATTCTCACCTTATTTTGCTTCATTTTTGGACCTGCAACCTGTGATGGGAAATTAAACTTCAATCTAGACCTGTCATTTGAATTTTTAGTTGAATATTTGGTGTCGTGCACATCACACAAAGATTGTCGTGCTGATGGGTATGTTACTCTGTTCCATTAGGTTGTTAGATATGGTTTGTGGAAATGTTTGTTAGCTTCAATTTAACTCATCTCATCATAATGTAGTCCTTGTTACAGATACATTTGAGGGCAAGAATTGACTTTACATGAAGAAGATACAAGGAAGAAGGGCAGGGCCGGGCTGCCTAGAGTTTCTTTCACACCAGTTATCTATTCTCACCTTATTTTGCTTCATTTTTGGACCTGCAACCTGTGATGGGAAATTAAACTTCAAGCTAGACCTGTCATTTGAATTTTTAGTTGAATATTTGGTGTCGTGCACATCACACAAAGATTTTTGTGTGTGAGCTGAATGATGATGGGCTTCTTAGCGGAATCCTATTTCTGACCTGGTTAGTCGTCGTTATACCTGCTCTTGCACGAAATTGATGCAATATGCATGACGCGATACAGTTGAAATCTAGGCATGTTACTTGTAACTCCAAACTTCGAATGTGGTCAGCTTCATATTACGTAAATCCGTTGAATAATGCCTAGGCCTATCCAGGCATCTATAAATGGCTTTGTTAAGCTATATAGGACTCTTATATTTCTCGTATAAATGACAACCTGTATAAATTTTATTATAGGAAGGACTTCGGCAAAATTTTAGCAAGAAGCACAGTCGATAGTGGAAGGCGTTATTTAGTTAAATCTATCTATCCATACATATATATGTATATATGTCACAATTAGATCATTGCCTAGACAAGCAAGTGGCTAAAGTCTATGGTAAGAACAGTCCTTGCGGGCATGAATTGGAAACAAAGATTCCAATATGTCTCGAAAATCTATGCTTTATTTTCAGAATTCTCCTGCTCAAACTATTTCCAAATCACCCTTGAGAGTAGAGGTTATTCTATAGGCTAATAGGATGTGTGGTGGTTGATTCTGATATGAAGAAATTCTCCGAACAGACAATATCAAAGTATCAAACACCTGCATGTATATACATTAAATGAATGAACTCCCTTGTGGTTTCACTGTGATTGCTAATATAACAAAACAAGGCTTTACTTCCGTTATTGTACTGTATACTAAAAGAGGTCATGGTTCAGTTACTGTAGCTTGTGAGACAAATCACTGTGGATTATAATAGTATCGCTTAGTTTTCGGGTCGGTTTGTTTGGTTCAACGGTATACTTATTTTTTATTTATGTTTACACAAAAACATATGAAGAAATGTTTGTAGCTTAGTAGATAGAGCGCATGCCTCTAGGCATGAAGTCAGGGGTTCGACCCTTGACTAGCGCGCCTTTTATATTTTAACTTCAAATTATTATTTTTTTCTTATAATTTATTTTTTTGTTTTTTGTTTGCTCTTTTGTTAAAGTTATTGGTTTTTTTCCCCATTATTAATGCAATAATAATAATTTTAGTTTTTTTCTTGCTTTCTCTTTTGTTAATGTTTTTTATATTTTTTCCTCGGGATAATTTAATATTTTTTATTGTTTTAACAATAATAGCAATGATATCTTTAGATGTTAAGATTTCGATGTTCCTATTTTTATAATAGTGTGTTGATGTGTTTTATTATACCAAAACTTGCATGTATAAATATTATATTTTATTTGATTTAATCAATTTTTTTCATTTGATTGAAATTGATAATTTATTTGGTTTTATTTTCGGCCCTTATACTTTTAATTTTTTATTTTAATTTCTTATAGCTCTTAAATAGTTCCTATTTTTGTCCATGTATATATATATATATATATATATATATATATATATATATATATATATATATAGTTTTGGTTTTTAATTTTTATTATTAGTTTTTTTTTGTTGAGATAAGATTTTTTCAAAAAAATTGTTCTTAAATTTTAGTTTGTGTTTATGATCATTTGAAAATTGATATTTCTTATATTGTTTTCCTTTTTTTTTCTTTTGGTTCTTTTATTATATATATTTATTATTATTATTTTCATGTAAAATGATTTTTTTAGCTAATATTTTTTTTTCATTTTCATTTTGTTTGCTCTTTTGTTAAAGTTTTTGGGCTTTATTTATTCTTTTATTGAATTTATTTTCCCATTATTAATGCAATAATAATAATAATAATAATAATAATTTTTTTTTCTTGCTCCCTCTTTTGTTAATGTTTTGGAGTTTTTTCCTCCTTGGAATAATTTAATAATTTTTATTATTTTATCAATAATAATGATAATATTTTTAGATGTTAAACTTTTCGATGTTGTTGTTGTTATAATAGGGTGTGTTGATGTGTTTTATCATATCAAACATTACATGTATAGATGTTATATTTTAATTTTAAACTAGCAAAATCTATTAATTATTTTAATCCCAACAATTATAAAAAAAAATTGCTCGGCCCACAATGTAGTGCGAGCAATTAACTAATAAAGTGTCTATTTGACGTTTGAATAAGATTATTTTTTAAAGTATTTTTTATTTAGAAATATATTAAAATAAAAAATTGCTTTTGAAAATGTTTTTGTTTAGAAATGTATCAAAATAATATTTTTTTTAAAAAAAATTATCTTGACATCCAAATAATCTCAAAAACTATTTTTTTAATTTAAAGTAGTAATAATAATAATAATAATTTGGTTTTTCAAAAACATTTTAAAAATAGTAATAAACACCCTCAAGGACGAGTCAAAACATGTCACTAACGATCTAGCAGCTACACTTTAATAAGAATATGTAGTCATATATATGAGTATGAAATATGCAATGTTTTTCTTATATTTTGGTTAAAGAGTACGGAAAATATTTGTTATTATGGTATAAAATACTTTATTTTAAAAATGGAATAACATATCTTTAATAACATATCCCTTTCATCTTTTACTGCCATTCATCAAGTTAGGTCACCCTATCTATGATGTTTCTCGGTGTCTCCCGTGGACTGTCTTAATTTGTTCATCTCGAGAGTTCTTTCATTGAAGAGAGAGAGGAAATTTCTAGCTGCTATCCCCAAACAAAAGCAAAGGGTGACTCAGCTTGCAAGCTGTCGCTTTCTTATCATATTCACGGCGACTGTCAGGAGAGAGACATGGGACAGGAGTGACGTGGATCCAAGTCATCATGCTATCTCAAACTTATTCAATCAGACAGGCCCACACGGACACACCACCCAATGGCCACCATGTCATCTGACAATAGACTTCAGAAAGTGGCCCGGGTAACAGTTTTAGTTACTGTGTTTCAGGACTGCCTCCGTGTCTCGTGACTCCTTTTCAAAGGCGAGAACGAGCGTTGGTGAATGTTTTTGAAATAATAATAATAATAATAATAAATTAATTTTATATTTTTTTTGAGTAAAAATAAATTGAAAAGTAAACGCAATTATACCTAATATGTCCATGAAAAAGAGAGAATGTGACGTCAATTCTTCCTTGACCCGTCACGCACCTCTGTGGAGGGTGGGGGAATACAATTACCTTTTTTCTTCTTTGTTTTTTTTTAAAAAGAAAAGAAAAACTTTTTCTTGACGTAGTATATGATTTAATTACCAAATGAATGTTCATACTTAAAAAAAAGGTTTACCATATATGTTTTATACGGGCATGATTGATATTGTATTTAAAAAATGTTTCTGAAAAAACTTGATTTTTTTTATTATTAAAGATATTTTTTAATAAATAAAAAAATATCATCCTTTATATTTATGAACAAAAAATATTTTAAAAAATAACTCCAATAATACTTTCACATACCATATAGATTATGAATTATTTGAAAGTACGGTTGGGATTGATTTTATAAAGTTTTTTTTATTTAGAAAAATATCATAATGTTTTTTTTAATATCAATGTATCAAAATAATTTTGAAATATTAAAAAAATAATTCAAAAACTAAATGCAATTTCAAACAAATGCTAACTGTCTTGGAAGCTTTCTGCGAAGCTATCATTCCCTTCTCTCTCTTGACCGATAGTTATAGGGAGAGGTAGGTGGCCTCTCTTGACCACGGAGTAGCCTGGCACTGGTGTTGTTTTTATGGTTAATGTTGATAAAAAATAGTTTTATGAAAAACGTTTTAGTTGCAATTCAAATATTAAAATTAAAATGTTTGATTAAAATTGTGGTTGAGTTTAATATTTAATAAAACAACAGTTTCGAGTGTTTGGTTACCATGCAAAAGGACACACACACATTTTTTAAAATGTTATAGATTTAATTATAATTATAATAATAATAAAATATAATTAATAATTCAAGTGAATTATACTATTTTTATTTTTAAAAAAATATGTGATTTTTATATTTTTTTTAAAAAAATTAGACTGGCCGGGCTAGGCAAGTTGGCCCAAAAGGCCCAACCCTACCGGACTTGGACTGGGTCGAGAGCAGTCCGACCCGAGTGTTAAGACTAAACGCAAAACGGCGCGTCTAGTTTTAAAGAGAAAAAACACAAAATGCATCATTTTGACTTTCGTTTTTGTTTTGCATTATTCAGCATGTTGCTGTGCATTTTTATTTTTCATCGACTGTGACGAGGTCAACGACCGGTATCAACGGGTAGAGAAGGTTGAGGGAGTTGTCCATGTCGTTGTGGCGTCGAAAATAGAGTTTTGTGGTGGGCGGTAGAAGCTCTTAAAGGTTGCAACACCAGCTAGCTTGCTGCCACTAGTGCTGCTGGAGAGAGGATAAGAGAAGGAGTTGTCATGCAGGAGAGAGAGAGAGAGAGAGAGGAAGTTGTGGCCGTGGCTGTGGAGGAGATAGGGGGAGCTGTTGTGACTGCATGTGGAGAGAGAGAGGGGCAGTGGTTATGGAGGAGAGAGAGGGAGCTGCGGCGACGGTAATGAGAGGAAACTAACAACGACGATGAGGAAAAGATGACGACGATAATGGATGCATATGACCAACTCGTGTTGTCATTTGCATGGTTACAAACCATTTTTGTCTCCTGCGTTCGTTTTGAAAAGCATGTTTTTTATGCTTTTCAAATCGCGTTCAAAAACACTGAAAATTTAGTGGGGCTCATAGAATAAATTTAGGCCCCTGTTTGGCTCTGCGTTCAACGTAAACATAACGTGAAATGCAGAGTCAAACGACCACTAAAGCTTTGGGAGAAAGTGATTTTCTGAAAGTAAAATTATATTGTTTTTAAAAATGTTTTTTATTTAAACATATATATATATATATATATATATTAATTTTTTAAATTAATATCTAAAAATATTAATTTTTTAATTTAAAATAAAAATAAAAATAATTTAAATTTTTCAAAAATATTTTTGAAATTTAGAACAAACACAGCCAATTGATTAACAACATATTCGTTGCTATATATATATATATGATTACTTTTAAAAACATTTTTTTATTTTAATAATATTTTTTATATTAATAAATCAAAACGATTTGAAAAATTACATTTTAAAAAAATATTATTAAAAAACAAAAACAAATAGCTCATGAACATTCATTACTCCAGAAAAAAAAATCTCATATTAATTTTCATTCCTCCGTGACTCTCTTATATAAATAAAATAAATAAGAGTAGAAGAGGTACGATTCAAAGGGTATTCTGTGATTATGACGCAATAATATACACACACGGATAGTCTATATATTAAATATTATCCAATAAAACTTTATCGTCTATTTAATACAAAGATAGAAAAAATATAAAAATAAAATACCGGTACAAAATTAGAAGAAAATAATAGATAGAAATACCGATTTCAACCAAACACTTTAAATCCCGATTTATTAAAATAATATAAAATTTGAACTGAATATTTTTTTACAGATACTATCTATTATTAGTATTTATGTTCAAGCATGATAGGAATAATATATATAATACAGTGATATCACTAAATAATTAACTATATATTATATTTTAAGTATATGTTTGTGATTGTGATTGTGATTGAGGTTGATTTTAAAAGTATTTTATGTTCATAGTGCATCAAAATAATTTTTTATTTTTTAAAAATGATCTTAATATCAACATTTAAAAATAATCTAGAAAAATTATTAAAAAATAATTTTAAAATAAAAAAAATAAAATTCAATGCTCTAAAAATAATTTTGAAACTCAATACAAAACCGTGCCCGTAAAAGGGAAAGCCACCGCTAGCAAATATAACGGGAAAAAACGGTACTAACAGCACACAACCCGAGGGGGGGGGGACCGATGACGCTACCTCTGTCGCGTGGGAGTATCACTAAATGAAAGCCACTAGCTATATCGTTGTCTATCTACTCACATGTTTTTATTAATTGTAATAGTTCCCCTGACATGATTGTCTACATGGGTTGTATCTGTCTTTTCCTTTTTTACAGTACTTATGTTCTTATTAATATGTTTCCATGGTTTTTTCCTTTAAAAATATATTTGTTTAGAGCTCAGATATCCTTTTATTTTTTTATCCTTCTTACTGTTTAATTCTATTAGGTTAACGCGATAGTTTTTTTATTCAATTCCACCCCGTTATCATTTTTTAATCTATAAAAAATCTTTAAAATTATAAATATTTTCCAATTCCATTCCCTGTTTTCTCTTATCCTTTAGATATTACGAGTTGATTTGCCCGCTCCGCTGAGCTTTTTTATCTATATAGAAAATTAATTGATTTTATAAATATTGTATTTTGTTATTTTCATATTTAATTAGTTTAATTTTAATTAATAAAATTTGTTGAAAATGGTTTTTTTTTAACCAAAATATGATTGAATATTGCTATTGCTAAAAACCTTTTTGATAAAATTTGTTAGAAAATTTGCTAAGAAGGTGAAATGATTTATTACAAATTTGTTGTCACGGATACTCTGGTTAAAAAAAACCCGGTTAAAAAAGAACAACTGACTTGGACACTAAAAAATAAAAAATACATGTGGAAAAAGGTTATCGTTTCTTAAAAGGAAAAAAAAGTCTAAAATATAAATTTAAATTCAAAGGCATAGTTTTTTTTATAAGATTTATTCATCATATTATTATATTCAATATATTTAAGAATACCGATATTAATTTTTTTTTGCAAGAAATCGTAGGTCATTTGTTTTTTCTCTCTGTATATTTTTAGGTGATCATATTAAATAAATATTAAACACATATACTTAGTCTCACATACTATATAGTGTGATCGAAATGAGAAGTGATTTTTATATTTTTTTAATTGTAGATAACCTAGATAAATTTGAAAAAAAATATGAGTTGCCTTTTTTCCCAGTAATATTAGATCTTACACATTATAAATAAAAATATTGCATTTAAAAAAAAAAGAAATATAAATTTTTTTCGTGCTATAATTACTTATTTGCCGTAAAAAAAAAACAATGTAGTCGACACGGAAAGTGCCTCGTATATTTTTTAATTGTAGATAATGTAGTCAAATTTGTTTACATTTTGTTTTTTTGAGTTGTATTTTTTTTTCAAGTAATATTAGATCTTAAATATTAAAAATCCAATTTGTTTTTTTTTAAGAAAAAAATTTGAACAAAAGAGGACAAAATTAAAATTCACAGCCATTTAAATGTACGTAAGAATGTTGATATTAAATTTTTTCCTGCAAACAATTCGAGGTCATTTTTTTTCTCTTTATATATTTTTAGGCGATAATATGTAATAAATATTAAAACATATAATAATGACTTGTTCGCCGTTTAAAATGAACAATGTAATCGAGACAAAAGTGACTTGTATCGTTTTTTTAATTGTAAATAACCTAGGTAAATTTATCTATTTTCTGTTCTTGAGTTGTCTTTTATCCCCAGTAATATTAGATACAAAATGACTATTGCTATTATTGCAAAAACAATTAAAATTATCAAATTATCACAAAAGAAAAAACACTCAAAAACATTAACAAAAGAGCAAGCAAGAAAAAGAATATATTATTATTATTATTATTATGATTATGATTATTATTATGTTAATGATGAATAAAGAACAAAAATAAATAAAAGAGAAAAAATCATAATAACTTAAAAAAAACATAATTATCAGGGAAAAATTCATCTAACTTGAAAATAATGACAATAAAACCAATAAAAAAATTAAAAGAAAGAGCACATAATATTAGATACAAAATGACTATTGCTGTTATTGCAAAAACAATTAAAATTATCAAATTATCACAAAAGAAAAAACACTCAAAAACATTAACAAAAGAGCAAGCAAGAAAAAGAATATATTATTATTATTATTATTATTGTGTTAATGATGAATAAAGAACAAAAATAAATAAAAGAAAAAAAATCATAATAACTTAAAAAAACATAATTATCAGGGGAAAAAATTCATCTAACTTGAAAATAATGACAATAAAACCAATAAAAAAATTAAAAGAAAGAGCACATAAAAACATATAATAGATGATAAAAAACAAATTAGCTGAAAAAATCATTTAATTTATTTTTTTAAAAAAATATATGTTCTACGTTGCGGGTCGAGTAAAAAATAATTTTTACTATTAAATACTGTTTGAAAATGTGTTTTATGTTTTTTATTTTAACCAGAATTTTTATTTGTTTCTATTGAAAAATAAACGAAAACAGATTTTAATGTTTATCAAATAATTGATATGTTTTTCCTAATAATTTCTATTTTGAATTTGTTTTCTATTTGCCTGGTCGTAGATTTCTCTCCATTTTTTTTACTGTTTTAATAATTTCTTCCACTTTTATTCATCAGAATAATAATAATCAAAAAAACAAAAAAACAAAAAGGAAAATCAACTGTATGGATTCATCAAAATAATAATAAAAAAAACAAAAAAAAAGAAAAAAAAGAAAAGCAACTGTCTCGATTGTGCAGTCAGTTGCTTTTAAAAATAATAATAAAAAAAAAACGAAAAACGAAAAAAAATAATAAAAAAAAACAAAAAACAAAAAGAAAAAAAAGGAAAAGCCTTCTCAAAATAATAATAAAAAAATAAAAAAGGAAAGAAAAAGGAAAAGCAGATAAATAGTTGAGGCCCGAGGGCTTCGAACCCTTGCGCGCTGGAATTTCCAGCGAGCAAATTCCGCTTGGCCATATGCTTTTGTTTGCTATGTCCACCATATAAAATATATAAAGCATCTTGGTGAAGAAATAAAAAACATAGACAGGTACACATACACGCGCGATACAAATGTGAAAAATGGTCAGTCCACAGTGCACTGAGTGTGGGTGCACAGTGGACTGGCCACCCACCTCTTTTAGCTATATTGTAATTCTCATTCTTTTAATTACTATTTATTTTGCATGGTCATTTTAAATTTGGTTTTAAAAACAAATTCATCTATATTGGGTTTTGTAGTCTCAAATCTTTTCCTCATTCTTCTTGTTGCCTTTTTTTGTGCCTCTCCAAGTTTTTTCTTTCTTTCTATATATATATATATATATATATATATATATATATATATTTTCAATGATTTTTATCATTAGAAATTAAATTGTGAAGAATTAATTTTTTTTTGAAACCGGGACTAGAATTTAACAAGTTTTAAGGATTAAATTAGACTTATTAAATTATGCTTCTTGATGTTTCATCGCGCAATATAATTACTTTATATATATATATATATATATATATATATATATATATATATATATATATATATATAAATAAAAGCATACCCTCGTCATGTTACTTTTTAGTTTTGATTTAATTCTAAAACATTTCAATCACATCATTACCCTTGAAGATCTCTCATTCGCGCGTGTATGAAACTTTACAAAAAGGCGCGTCGTTTCTGCAACATTCCGAGACCATGAGTTAATGTATTAAAAGCATATTTGTCAAAACTATATAAAAAAATAAATTAATGAAAAAGGCATGTCCACACCATACATCACCACAAAATATTACGCATACAAAATCCAACAACATTTCTACAGGCATAACATCTGCGCACCATAACAGCCACCGTATCCACCGCCGTGGAGCAGAGGCCGCCACCGCAACCACCGCCATTATGGGGGCTACAGAACCTGTAAGACAGGATACCTGAATTATTTTCTCTTTATCTTTATGTCTTATTAACACCAACGTTAGTGTCTTGTTTGAGCTGCTAACAGTTTCACGCTTTTAATTTTTTCAGGTGGTAGAGAGAGAGAGTGAAAGGAGAGAGGAGGAGGAAGAAGGAGATGAGGAGGAAGGAAATGGGAGGAAAGAAGAGAAGAGAGATGCGGAGAAAGGACAAGTGCTGGGTGTTAAAGAAAAGGTGATAGACGACAGGAATATTGGTGTTAACAATGATCTACCAAACCGGCTGGGAGATTCTCATGTGGCAATGATGCAGAGGTTGAACCCAACAAACCCATTGAGGATAGTCATCAATGGTTCTTCAAGAATGCCTACTCCTTCTCCTTCTCAGACTTCTTTGCCTCGGTCTACACCAACCCCACAAGTAAGTTTCTTGATATATGGCAATTACTAGTGTACAAGATGGCGTCAGCTCTCTGTTCTTCTGCCTTTTTCCATGTGTTTCAAGGTTTTGATTTTAAGTTGATTTTTGTAAGGTGTTTACGTTTTTAATCTCGTAGCGATCAAATTCGTTAATTACGACTAAATTCTGAAGATTTCTTACCAGACACATTTTCCAAGTTTTATTTCATGCGGTCAAAACTGTTTTGAAAAGGCAATTAATTTGAACTTCATTTAGTATGCTTATAGGTTATAGAAAGCCAGAAAGGTGTCATAAATTCTTGGTCGTTTTTCAATTCAGTTTTGTGAATTAAACAATCGTCAGGTTAAATGCCCCCCCCAGCAAAAAGTAGAATCTTTTACTGATTTTTCAAGTTATTAGTCTGAAATATTTTTTGGGATTTTTCCTCTTTCTGACCAGCCACCACTAACAACGTTGAATTCAAGAAGATACACAAACAGAATATCGCTGTTTCTGTTTGTCCTGCACATGGTTATCGCTGCTGGACTAGTATCTTTTCTTATATTCAAGGGTATTCAAGGATTGACAGAAGCTTCGGATAGTATAAAAAGAAAAGAGAGGAGGATATTGAAGTTCTACCTCCCACAAGTTGAAACCGCATCTCTATTAAGCATCACCCTTGCGTTTGTTTGGCAAAAGGCAGTGAGACAATGGCCTAAATTCATGGTTCACTTCATATTATGGAGCTCTTTTTTACTCACGTTATCAGCTGGGATTCTTTTAATTTGCTTCCAAAGGGCTACTACTGATGGTGTTGGAGTTTGTCTTATTGCTTTCGCAATTGGAAATGGCTTATATTCCTGCTGGGTTACTCCAAGAATTGGGTTTTGCAGCAAGATTCTGATCAAATCACTGGAACCGGTTCCGAAATTCGGGGACTTGAACCAACCCACTTACTGTATGCTTGGAGTTGGATTCTTGTGGATGTCTCTTTGGATTTTAGCCGTGATTGGAGCCATGAATTTCTACTTCACTCCTTTGATCATCATTGCACTGGGGCTAAGCTTGGCCTGGACTGCAGAAGTTATGAGGAATATAGTTAATTTGACAGTTTGTAGGGTAATGACTCTCTATTATCTTCGAGGAATGCAATCTAGTACTCAATTTTGTTTCCAAAGAGCTTTAACTCAGAACCTTGGAAGTGCTTGTTTGGGGTCTCTATTTGTGCCTGCCATTGAAGCACTGAGAATTGTTGCTCGGGGTTTGAATTTGCTAGAGGGGGAGGATGAGTTCATGTTTTCTTGTGCTCATTGCTGTCTTGGAATTATGCAGTCTATCTTCAGATATGGAAATGGCTGGGCCTTTGTGCAGGTATTATCTCTTTTGAAACCTAACCCCAACAAATCTGCTTACCTTTTGCCTTGTTCCATGTTAGAGATTCTAAACAGCAGAATTAACACATAAAAGCTAAATTGAAGTGGCGATCTGCCCGAACTGAAACTAATGTATAACCTGGCATTGCAAAACAAATCAGTTCTGTCTGGTTTTTGCCAGCTCACAGACCTTTTTTGGTGCTGTTTCTGATAGCTCAGTTACCTGTCACTTATCCAAGCTATCATCTCCAATATTTATGTAGTCCATCTCGCATTATCTGTAGACTCAATTATTTGCCAAAGAATGGCTAAAATTACCAGCTCAGAATGATTGATCGGCTGAACCATTGATGCAGATAGCTGCATATGGAAAAGGATTCGTGCAGGCATCACAAGACACCTGGCAACTCTTTGAAAGACGCGAAATGGAATCCATTGTTGACGCGGACATAACCAGCTCGATTTGCTTCCTCACAGGCGTTTGCAGTGGATCTATTTGTGTGATTGTGGTGGCTGCCTGGACTGCCAAAGTGCAGCAAACCTTCACTGCCACTCTCTCGCTCCTCTCCTTTTTCATTGGATACCTCATGGTTGGTGGCAGCTCTTTCCTTATTAGTTTTTGTGTTCGGATTTCAACTTGGATTTTCTTTAATCCACAACAGAATCTCTTCAACCAGCAATTTGATTAACACGATTCTTTATTCAATTTGATCTGTCAGACCAGGATTGCCATGGCATTGCCGCATGCCTGTGTGAGCTGTTACTACGTTTGCTATGCAGAAAATCCTGAATCCACATTGTTTGACCAAACCATCAAGGATCGTCAGAACGTGATGAACTCGGATCGCGAAGTGGTCGTGCCCACACCTCGAGTCCCCCGTAGATTTTCAGCCTAGCCCATGAGCTGAGGGAGTCATTGCTATGATGGGACCCCGCTGGGATTCCAAATCAACAAGGCTACAATGACAAAATTGTCTCTCGGTCTTGTCCTTTGTATCTACTTTTAGGATGTTCATCAGCAGTAGTTGATAAAAGCTTCTCCATTATTGCTGTATTTTTAAACAACCAATTATTGCTTAGCCTAGCTGTACATCAATCATTCTTGTCAACTTGTAGCTTGCAAGAAATCTCCTCGGCCTGGATAGGTGTGCATGGAAAATGGAGGAGCCTTGCCAATGCATGCATCAGAGTAGAGAGGATATAAAATTATATTTATACATTTATAAATAAAAAATACTTTAAAAAATAACTAATCTAAACTTTCAATCATTAAATAAATAGCTTTGTGCCACGACTCCTGTCATTTTCATTATCGAACCTAGCATATAACTATATATAAAAATTCATTTTAATGTCTGATGCAGTACATACCGAGTGAAATTACCTTTACCTTTCTTGGGAACCTCGAGGAGAACATGTTGAATGTGACACCCACCAGACAGGAGGGTACGGCACTTTTATTTTTCCTCCAAAGTTTTAATTATATCACATCATGTTTACAGAGGGCGTGCCTGTGTTTTTTAAGAGTATTTTTATTTTTTAAGTTGAGAAGCTATTAAATTTATATTTTTTAATAACTTGGATATTAAAAATAGAAAAATCAATAAAAAATATTTTAATATGTTTTTACATAAGAAATTATGCTCTAAACAGTCCTGACATGACAAGGTGCACTGTACTAATTATATATTTGGTATTGCAATTGAGTTTAAAAAAAAACAGTTTCATGAAAAATAATTTTAGATTCGGTTAATAACTGAAATTTAAGTGTTTATTAAAACTATGATTGAGTTTTAGGTTTAATGAAAATCAGTCTTGTGTGTTTGGTTACCATGTTTTTTTATATTGTTGCTGAAATTACTTTAAGAGACACAAACATATATATTTTTTAAAAAAATATTGTAGATTTAATGATCATAATAACAAAATATAATTAATAATTCAAGTAAATTATACACTTATTTTTATTCTTTCATTAATTTACTTGCAATTCCATCACAAATTAAATACACACGTGAAAAGCTTTTGTGGTCCATTATTATTTGATCTAGAAATAATATCCGGTAAAATACCATCAGGACCAACATTTGCGATCTATATTGATTTTAGGATCTCTATTTGCATGTTGTAGAGATATATTCCAAGGTCAAATCCACTTGTAAGTTTTTGAATTTCATCTAGGACTCTGTTGATCTTCTTAACTTTCTGATCCATAATCAATCGAAAAGCAACAGGGTTCTAGAGTGGAACAAAGTTACGCGTCTTCCCTTTCATCAGACTGATCTCTATCTACATATATTTTTTAAAATTTGATATATATATATATATATTAAAAAAATCGGTATGGGCCTAACCCAACTAAATGGGTCGACCTTGCCAAGTTGAGCCAAAGGTCGAACTCTACTAAGCTTGGGCTGGGCCGAGAGTAGGTCCAGCCCAAGAGTTTTAAAAAATAAAAGCCGTGCGCTGCAATGTTCACGTATTGCATGAACAGTGCTAAGTGAATTAATCCACTCTAGCACTGTTCACGTAACACGTGAACAATAACATGGTGGATGACCGACAATGATGAGAGGTTCACCTGCCGCCACCATCGAGTAGAGGAGACCAATGTGATTTTTCCCGTAATGGTGATGTTAGAATTGGTGGTCTATGATGCCCGGGAGAAGCGTTGGAAGGTTGCTGCTGGTGTGCTGCCACTGCTTCTACCGAAGCTTGATGGTATTGCTAAAGGTCACGAGAGAGCTTATGGTGTGGAGAAGCTGCCGGTGTTGAGGGGGATAATGGTGGTGCTTTCCAAAAAATGCTGCTAAAGGAGAGAGAGGAAGCTACTGGTGACTCTGGAGAAGGAGATCGTCAGCTGATTGTAGGAGAGAGAGGGAGATGTTGGTTCTTGTGGTCCTTCATCGTTTCTTGCCTTCAACTGACCCCGACCGGAATAGGAAGACATGGACACTGAAGGGGAAGCAAAGGCGTAAATTGTGAGGATGCAAGTTATCAAAACCGGGGAAGACGATGGTTTTATTGAATGGTTGTTGTCGATAACTTGTGGTTTTGTCTGGTTCGTCCCCTTGCATGGAAAAAATAGGTAAGTATTAACTAAAATGCAAGTGTTTTTTTTAAACAAAAACATCAAATTTTTGCTTTTTAAGAACTAAGGTTAAATCTTAGTTTTACGGCTCCCATAATTATAAAAATTGTGGGATGAAGGATTCCCAAATAATTTGACTCACAAAGTCAAACACTAGAGCCAACAAATAGGCTTTGTTTATATTCGAGATTTATCTAGTTATAAATTAGAAAACAAGTTTTTGGTCCCTCTCTCTCGCGTGACCCTATGGGTTATATTTTTTTATTTATTTTTACTATTTTTGTCTGTAATTTTCCAGAAACACCATCCGTTGACTAAGATTTAGCTCAAAAACCCTAAAAAAACAATGAATCATGACAGGAGGAATTGATATAATCCGACGACTTCTTTTTATAATCTAGGCTTCTTGAACATGCAATAAGCTAATGATTAACATTAAACATTAATAAAATACAAATTCTTTAAAAATATATATACTAGCTGTAATAAAAATGACCTTATTTACAAATATATTAAAATAGTGAAAGCTAGTGGTTTGGCTCGAAAAGTTCTTTGGACGTCCCAAAAATGGGTGAATATTTGTGGGGAAAAAATCACTTTTAAAAATAAAATAAAAATGGGAAAGCATTACATTTGAAAAATAGAACGTTTAATAAATTAGCCCAACCTACAAATGCCCCCAAATATATAATTTTATTTTATTTTTTATATTAAATTAAATTTTTTTGATGTTTTTAAATTATTTTCATATATTAATATAAAAAAATAAAATTAAAAAAAATTATTTTAATATATTTATAATAACCACAGCACTTGGTAAATCAGCGCCACATACAAATCCCCCCCAAATATACAGATTTTTATTTTTAAACAAATCTTTAATAGTGCTCCTAAAGGCTAAAACTAATGATGTAACGAATAAACATGAATTATACCTTTCCCAATTAAAGTTATTTCTTCACGTATAATCCCCCCCTCCCCGGAACAAGTCCGATGGTAAAAGCCATTTTGAAAAACCAAATATATAAAATAGCTCTTTAAATAGTATATATTTAGTTTTTTCGAATTGATGTGCTCTCCAATGATAAGAGCTATTTTGGAAAACTATTTTTTTATCTTATTTTAAATAAAATTTAATTATTTTGTATATAGTTTAATTATACAATTAATATAAGTAAGTTATATAATTAAATAATTGCTTTTGAAAAACTCTCAAACAATAAAATTATTTTTTAGATTATATTTAAATTAAAAAATAAATTTAAATATAATTAAAAAAACCCACAATATTTCTATGTTCTTTTATGGTTGTTGTATTTAAAATTAATTAATGTTACTTATTGTCTTTGAGTGTTAGAAAAACTTAAAAAAAACAAAATGAACACATTAATAAATAACCAATAAGTTCAAAAATCATTAATTAAAATACATTCCATTACAAATAATTGAATCAAATTAATTACATATTAATACCCACATGTTTTTATGCTAAATATAATAATAAATAATAATAATAATAATTATTATTATTACATATAATGATCATTATAATATAATAATAATTAGTATAAGAACCCACCCCCGTTTGTTGCCCTTCATTTCAATCACAGATTAAACAAACCCTACCTATCTTTCTCTTCTCTCTCCAGTCATTCCATCCACCGTCCACTCCTCTCCAGTCATTCTCCCCACACAGCCGTCCACCTGACCCAACCCAAACCATTGTTTCATGTTTTTGGGTTCTATATCAAAGTTGTTGCTCTCATATTGGTCGAGGATTTTTTTTTTTGAATTTTTTCAATTGTTCACTTCATCTTTGTTTGTTATTTTGCTGTGTTTTGTTGTTGATGTTCATCGATAATATTTTAGTTTTGGCTAAATGAGAAGCTATTTTGGCTTTTCATTTGGTTCTCCCGTTGTACACACAAATTTAATAAAAATATCCAAATTTTTTAAATTATGACTTTACGTGCTCTGATGACTACTCACTCCTGTTGGACTTGCCCTTACCGTGCTATTTTAAAAAACGACCCCAACCTAGTCGTGTTTTGGTGCAGAAACCACGTCGCCGGAGTCCCAGTGTCGCGAGCTTCGGGAAATTACCAAACTGTGAAGTATTGGGGTGGCGTTAATATAGGAAATTGAAAATGCACCAAAATCTCCCACTACAAAATGATAACATCTACGGACACGCCAGTTCCATAGCAATTGATCCTGTTATGATATCTGCATCTACAACACCTAATAACTAACTAGCATATTGAAGGATCATGGTTCAATATGTGCGTTCCTCACATCCCATGGTCATACACAATAGTAGCCTCCACAAGAACACTAGCTAGAGGGACATCGAGGTCTGGACAAAATCTAAATACCATCACAAGTCTACAACTCTTATTTTATCTTGACTAACCTCGAAGAGATGACTAGTAGGGATAGACAGAAACAACATTACCAGCCAGCTCACAGTTTTTGGGAAAGAAAACACATGGGATAGGGAGTGCAAATGCTGTATCCTGATAGTAGTGGTAAAATCGATGATGAATACCAGCAGCAGCAGATTTTCAAAATTGCATAAGAAAAAACTCTAAAAAAGAAGGTGCAAATACACACAGCAATGCTAATCCCAGTATATATGGAGGAAGCAGTAAATAGGAACAGCAAGGCAACTCCTGGTCCCCAAGTGGATCGTTAACAAGGATAAACAAACTACAATACTCCGTACAAACAAACAGTATTCCAATTGACATTACAAAAGCATGTAATGCCCACTTCTCCAGCTAGCCAGTTACCTTTCACCATCATCCCATTTTTTATTCCACCTAGGTGCTGGCTTTTGCCTCAGACTTTGATTCTGGTTGAGCTTCCACAGGCTTGGCATCAGCAGAACAACACCCACCACCATGGTGGTGGTGGTGGTGACCATGGTGATGGCTCTGCTTTCCCTTGAGCTGCTTCCTCATATCATATGCATCCTCCCCATCTGCATAGTACTTGGCCTCCACATCATGAATCTTATAGCCCAACGTTTCAGTATACAGATTGAATGCTGCCCGATTACTCTTCCTCACATGCAGCGACACATACTCTGCTCCAAAAACCTGCTCCACAAACGTAAGTAATAAGAAACATATGATAAAATACAAATCCATGCAGATCCAATAAGACAGTAAGAGAACATAAATCTAATCGCTAAAGATAGCCATGTATCTCCAATATCAAATATGTCAAAATACCCTCTAAAAATTTCAATTAGATTACAATAAATTACACATATTTTACTGATAAAGTAAAAACAAAACTTAAGGGTACCTAAACTAGAAATGGGTATCAATTAATGCCTCCACCCTATTGATTGATCTGCAGTTCATTTACATTCCACATACACTTCAAAATTCTACATAAAACACTGATAAAAAAACTCACCAAACATTCTAAAAACAACAAATTCTCAAAATTTATGCATTTCATCCCACGATTCAGAATATACAGAACCTAATTACTCAAACCCCTAAAATCTCATGTGCACAGAAGAAACACATCAAAAGAATAAAAAAAATCAAGGCATTTCATCCATTCATTAAAAATAATCAAAACCTAACGATTCCCATCCCTAATTTCTCGTTTGCATAATCGATAAAAAAAAGACTCGAGGAAACAAATGAGCTAAAATAAGTAATAAAACCCAAGACTTTAGACCTGTTCCATGGCTGTTTGGGCGGCTTTCATGAGCTTGGTAGCGAGGCCAAGCTTCCGATGAGTGCGGAGGACAGCGAGAGAAGTGATATGACCGTGACATTCGTTAGATTCTTCTTCCATTTTAGCCAACACGTAGCCAACAATTCGGCCGTTGTAATCTTCAGCGACGTAAAGGAGATGCGGCCAAGAGAGGATGTGGTAGAAGTAATATTTCATCTGGTAGTTTTCCGGCAAGCACAGCAAGTTGCATGCTTGCATCGCCAGCAAGTCGTCCATCGTCGCCTTCCTCACGCAAACCATGTTGGGGATTTTGACTCAGAGGTTAGGGTTTTTTTTTTTTTTTTTTGATTTTGTCTTTCAGAGGAGAGGAGAGAGACCGAGTGGATGGATCATGGATGCCTAAATCATAAATGGATGGCTTTGTTTTATTAATTGGTTTTGGATTTTATGGGCTTGGGTTTCATCTCAGAATGTGATATGGGCTTTAGACCTCTTAGCTTCTTTCAATTTATTTATCGACTAGTCCATTGAATAATCTCAACAGTAGTTGTATATTTGTGTTTGGGCTGTTTCGAAACAAATCAAATTTAATTTAGTTTATAAATAAATTTTAATTTAATTTATAGTTTAATTATATCATATATTTTCAAAAACCATAAAAAAAAATGAATTAACAAGTATATATGAAATTATATTTCTTGTACAGTGACCAGTGAGCCCCCCTCCTGGCTGATCTTAACTCTCTCAATGAAATTGGTAAGACTATATTGCCTTTTTAGATTTACGAATGTTTTGCCCATAGTTGTCAATACCGTTTTCGTTCCGGTTTCGAAACGTTCTGGTGTGTCGTTTCGGTGTCATATTGTTCATATATAATTATATATATATGAAAAAAATAAAATATTAATTTAACAAGCATAATTAAAATTTGAATTCTTTTTTATTTAAAATAGTTTGTTGTTTTTAAATTATTTTGATATATAGATGTCAAAAATATTTTTTTCTATTTTTTAAAAAATAGATTTTGAACCCAGAACAGCACGCCCGGAACAGAACCGAGGCGTTCCGGCCGGAATTTCTGCAACAGACCGGAATTAAAACCGAGATAAAAACGACGCCGTTTTGTCTCAGTTTTGTGAACGGAACGGAACGGAATCAACAACTATTCTACATACACAATTTAGAATCTCACAAAATAACTTTTCAATATCTTTAAAAATTCAATTTTCTTCATTCTTTATTTTATTTTCTAATACTTTTTATTTATTTATTACTTTCACTCTCAAATCACTATAGATGTTATTAATATATCGCAAGAAGCTTAAATTTCTAAGAGCAAAACAAAAGGTAGTGTTTATTGCTAGGGGTAACAGGAGATTGTCTTGGAAATTAAAAGGATAAAATTGGGAAAATGTTAAATCATAGGGGTCAAATTAAATATTTGATGAATCTATATCGTCTAAAGCGAAGTTTACCTTTGTGAAAAAATTGATTACCATATTTTTCGGGCTATCATACCCCTCTCCAACAGCGCAAGTCCAACGCGCAAGGTTTCAACTTTCAACCCCTGCTCACCCTCTCTCTCGGTCCAATGGCAGCGGAGCAAGATGACACCGTTTTCGACCAAGACCTCGAGGTTGACGACGAAGATGAAGATGATCAATCTTCCCAATCTCAAAACGACGATCTAGAAGACGATCTTGAAATCGAAAACGATGACACGTTGCCCGAAAACGATGACGTCCTATCCGAAGAATTGCTTGAAGACGATGATACCTCCACTTCCGCCGCCGTACCCACTGCCATACCAGCCGTCACCATCGCTTCCATCCCTGCTTTCACAACCACCATCACAGCAGTGGCCTCTGATTCCACTCCCGATGCATCGAAACGACAGCGTGTCCCCCCTGAAACGACAACCATCCCCTCTCAAGACTCGAAGAAACCACAATTTGATGACACCAGGCGGTTATTTCAACGATTATGGACCGATGAAGATGAAATTGAACTACTTCAAGGGTTTTTAGATTACACAACGACAAAAGGTACTGTTAATAATCACCATAACGACACCGCTTTATTCTATGATCAAATCAAGTCGAAACTCCAGCTCGATTTTAACAAGAACCAGCTTGTTGAGAAACTACGTCGTTTAAAGAAGAAGTATCGTAATGTTCTGAGTAAGATAAATTCTGGAAAAGATTTTTGCTTTAAGTCCTCACATGATCAGGCTACTTTTGAGATTTCGAGAAAGATCTGGAGTTCTACGGGAAAAATTGCGGGTTTTAGTAATGAAGATGGGCACAATTTGGATGATGATGATGGAGGAAACCCAAACCCTAACCTCAATAACCAAACTGTGATGATGGATGGCGATGTTGCTGTTAAAATTGAGGATCAAAAGTCTACTCCAAGATCAAGAAAACGGTCGCGGTCGCGGTCGCGATCAGCTGTTGGTGTTAGAACGGAGGAGAAGCGGGTGCTAAATGATGGGTTCGTGGGGGATGAGACTAACGTTAATGGGGGTGGGAGTGGGAACGGGAATATGTCGAGCGTGATCGAGGAGACAATGAAGAGTTGTTTGTCGCCTTTGTTTAAGGAGTTGTTGAGTAGTATGGCGGGAGCAGGGATGGGTGGTGTTGGTAGAGGGGTTGGGGGGCTGGCAATGAATGCGATGCCATTGAGTTTTGGAGTAGGGGATGTAATGATGATGGATGAGAAGTGGAGGAAGCAACATATATTGGAGTTGGAGGTTTATTCCAAGAGGCTGGAGTTGGTGCAGGATCAGATTAGAGCACAATTGGATGAGTTGTGGTCTATGGGTGATTAGTTTGCTGATGATGGTACTGTTGGAAAATTTTCTTTGGTTATTGATTTAGTGTAGGGGAAGTAACTTATTTTTTTTTCCTGGTTTTTCTAGAGGTTACTTTATCTTTAGTCTTTTTTAACTTTGATAAGATAGTCAATGAATAATAATTTTCTAATTTATTTAGTGGTTCATAGTTTGTTTTACTGTAGATATGGTTTGATGCATAGATTGGAAGGACTTTTTTAGAATAAAAGACAGGTTTTATCTTATCATGAGCATTCATTTTTTTTTTTTTGCGTGTTTTTATTCATGAAATTGTTTTAAGAATCCATTTTTGTGAAAAAATATACCACCTGCCTGTGCTTCAAGGCGGTCATAGATGCATATTACAGGTGATAACTGAATCTGCTTTCTAACTGGTGTAATCTATCGCCAACTAGTGCTTACTTTTCATTTATCAACAAGTATGATTCATTATCTTGATTGACTGTAGTTACGTATAGTTTTTGCCTAAATCTTTTACCAACAATTGTGGCAGATATTTTCAATAATATTAATGTCCAAAATAACAATAACAACCAGTCAGGGGATTCTCGAATGTCAATGATGCAAAGGTTGAACTTAACAAACCCTTTGAGGTTTGTCATCAATGGCTCTTCCAGAATGGCTATTCTTTCTACTTCTCAGCCTCCACTACATCAACCCCATAAGTGAGTTTCTTGTCTCTGAAAATTACTACTGTACAAATCCCCTCTCTCTCAGTTTTGATTTCAAGTTGATTTTGAAGGTCTTTACATTTTGAATTCAGCAGTAATTAAACTTGGGTGAGAATGAAGAAGGATTGAAAATTCTTGCAAGACCATTTCTTAGATTTGGTTTGTGTTAACTGTTTTAGAAAAGCTATTAATCTGAACATTACTATTGTGTTCACAGGTTGTAGAAACGTGTCATGAATTCTCAGGTTGTTTTTTTTCTATCCAGTTAGGTAAATTTAAAAAGAAAGTGGCAATTGCTTTATTTTTCTCTCCTGCAAAAATAGAAGTCTTTGCTGTTTTTTCAAGTTATTTATTTAGTTTTCCTCTTTGTGATTAGTTAACACTAACATAATTGAATCTAGAAGGTTTGCCAACAAATGTCTCTGTTCTTGTTTGCCCCGCACGAAGTTGTCACTTTTGGACTAGTATCTTTTCTTATATCCAAGGGAACTAATAGAAGCTTAAGTTAGTGTTAGTAAAAAACAGAAGAGGTGCCTCCCATAAGTTGAAACTGTGTCTCTATTGAGCTTGTATGACAAAAGGCAGTATCCATGGTTCATTTCAAGTTACGAAGTTCCTTTCCCTTGTCTCCATCAGCTGGAATTCTCTTAATTTGCTTCCAAAAGGTCTATCAGTGATGGTGCTGGAGTTTGTCTTACTGCTTTTGCAAGTGGCAATGGCTTACATGCGTGTTGGGTCACTCAAAGAATTGGATTTTGCTGCTAGATTATGATCATATTGCTTGAACATGTTTCAAAATTCCGTAATTTGAGCCAGTCCACTTATGCTCCCAGTTGGATTGTTGAGGATGTCTGTTGATTTTAGTTGTGATTGGAGCTTTGAATGTTTACATTCCTCCTTTGATCATTATATCATTGTTGTTAGGCCTGGCTTGAACTATAGAAGTTATGAGCAACATCGTTTATTTGACAGTTGGTTCTGTAATTGTTGAGTCATTATAACTTGTTGCTCTAGCATAATTTTGCTGTCTTGTTTCATTTGATTCCTAATTTTAATTAAAATATCCTTGATAAGAGATTTGCTGTAGTTATTTCTTCAACCTTTTCTTTTCCTTGTGTACATTTAAGTTGATTCTTTGCAGGTTTCTAACTAATTGGACTATCCTGATAGATCAATTATTCATTTTCTTTTTCTAAACTAATAGAGTTAAAGGGTGGATGGAGTTGATGAAACACATGTTGTATTGATATGATTTTTGTTTTTTGACCTTCGATGTTGAATATAACAACTATTTCTCTAGGAGAAAAAAAAATCAAATAAACAAACACAAAAAGGATATATGTTTTTTTTTAATAATTGTAAAGATCCCACAAAAACTTCTGCCTTTTTATTTTTTTGTAGAATTTCCCTTGTATTGGTCGATATCAAGTTGTCTTAATGCAATGTTGACCTAAACATTATCTTTTCATCAAATCCACAACAAATAAAATATATTTAACATCAATTGTCAATTAGTGCATTGAATAAGATCCTACTAAATATTTGTCGAAATTTTGATAGAATCTCCCTTGTATGGGTTGATATCTAAGTTATTGACATATAACATAACTTTCAAAGAAAAAGTTTGATAATTCTTAATTCAATGTCAACCCAAACATCTTGGGCCTACATCTATATATATATATATATATATATATATATAACATCAATTGTTAATTATCATGAATTCAAGAATTGAATATTTACATTTCAATTCTTTTTAAAGAGTGATATTCATACATGTTAAGTTTACCAATACTTAAATGATACAAAATACTCAAAATAGACCTCCTAGAGCTAGATATAAAAACATACAAACAACAAATTCTACTATTGATGTGTAGATATTGGACCTGAAAGAAAATACAAAATAATTCCATATAAAAATAAAATAAATATAATATTAAATTTATTTAATCAACTTGATATCAACCAATCGTACTTCAACATGACTATAAGTATAGTTATTTGAGATGCAAATTTAATTTTCTGTCTACAATACTGTCTCTATTTTCATCACCCTACATAAAATATCATCACAAAAACCCCTTTATTGGTCCGTAACATAGCTCTTTATGTGTGTCATTATCCATTTCCGGGTTATTCTCACAATCTACATAAAATAAAAATAAAAATAAAAAAGGCTGACGTGGTGAAAAAAATCAAGTGAAAATCTTGGATGGATTCGAGAGTCCGATCGTATATCTATTGTGCCCAAAACTAGAGGAGAATACAGATCCAATGCTAAAATAAATTGTTATAGGATAAATCTATATAAAAATTAAGTCAAAAGACATATTTATATTTTGAATAGGCCTATTTGATTTAATCATGTGTCAAATTAAAGTTTAATTATATTTAGGAATTAATTTAGGATCCAATTGAAGGATTTAATTAACTGCAATGACTTAATTATAATTTAAATTAGTCAAATTGATTTTATTAAGGGCTTAATTGGTGAAAAATTAAGTTTGAGAGCCTAATTCAGGTTAAATTGAGAAGATTGTAATTTTTGAATACAAAATTTAATTTTTACCAAGTCATTTGATTGAGATTGAGGGTAAAATTACAAGAAAATCAAAATTTTAGCGTCAATTAGGAATAAAATTAGAGAATCCAAGATTTAGGGGCTCTATTAAAATTTGACTGGGAATAAAAGCAAAACAATCATAAGATAACAAACCAAATTAAACTTTAGAGGGTCACTATTCATTTTATTCTCTAGCCAAAAATCCTACTTTGGGTGCCAACTTTGTAGGTGCATTTAATGTCTTTATCTTTAATTAAATTTGACAAAACATGCACGGAACGACTCATGTGATTCTGTATTATACTAGGGTATAATACAGAATGAATGATTAACACCACACATATGGTGGTTTAACCCCAAAGTTGACAATTAAGATAGCTTATTGCGGCTGTCAAATTTAACAATTCATGACACTTATTTTGAGATAATGGTTAGGATGGTTCTGTTTTGAACTATGACTGAAATTTAATCCACGTATAGACAAGATTACCCTATTCCACCAACTATAATTTGTTGTTAGAGAGGGGAGAAATTGGAAGCCAAAACTCCAAAAAAATTAGTCACTTCCCCAATTTTTATTGTTTTGTTGGCAATCCCTTTGCGTTTTTTGGCCACCATCTCTGTCACCAACATAACTCATAGGCATCATAAAAGTATCCTCTACATTTCTAGCAATATTTTTATTCAGGATCCTAGCATACATTAAATGTATATCAGTCATTTTTAACAATATTTTTATCCAGGATTCTAACATACACTAAATATATGTTAGTCATTGTCATATTCCATTCATTCTATAAAGGCTACAATGATGATTCTACCATAACCTAATAGATTTCACAATAAACTTACTTTCTTTACACAGATACCTTAAATATTTTAGCTGAAAAATCACTTATTTTAAAACTTCCACTAAAAATGATAAGCATAATTCACCTAATAAATTATAAAAAAATAAACTAGAAAATGTAGACACGAATCACCTATTTGCTATGGATGCTCTACTTATGGGTACCAGTTGCTTTTGCTACACAACACTCATGTTCCCTCTTGCAATTATAAGCAACTCTCATGAATTATTCTCATTTAAGGATACCGTTTATAATAACCACACCGATAACAATCAAAATGAGCTCTTTTAACTCGATTACTCTTTCTTTTTTATTTTATAACAACATTTGTATTCTTTATCCATTTAGAAACATTATTATAAATGCCCAATATAATCATAGCTTATTTATTTTCCTTTAA